>CM042696.1:31332845-32532845 GCA_023614405.1 Avena insularis | reverse complement strand
GCTAGAGCCATTGCATGTGTGTTCTTCTCACAAACCACATATCACCGGAGTCAATGCATGTGTGCTCTTCCCAAAGACCACACATGGATCCACCAGTGTCATTGCATGTGTGTTCTTCCCACAGACCACACATGGATCCAATAGTGTCGTTGCATGTGTGTTCTTCCCATGAACCACACATGGATCCACCCGTGTCATTGTATGTCTGCTCTTCCCATGAACCACAGCTAGAGTCATCGCATGCGTGCTCTTTTCACAAACCACAGCTAGAGTCATTGCATGTGTGTTCTTCTTACAAACCATATCATGAACCACACCCAGTGTCATTGCATGTGTGTTCTTCTCACAAACCACACATGGATCCACGGTGTCATTGCATGTCTGCTCTTCTCATTAAGCCACTAGAGTCATTACATATACATTCTTTTCACAAACCACATATCACCACAGTCATTGCATGTGTGTTCTTCCCATGAACCACAAATGGATCCACCAGTGTCATTGCATGTCTGCTCTTCTCATGAACCACACATGGATCCACCCAGTGTCATCGCATGTGTGTTCTTCCCATGAACCACACTTGGATCCACCAGTGTCATTGCATGTCTGCTCCTTTCATGAACCACATCTAGACTCATTGGATGTGTGTTCTTCTCACAGACCACATATCACCAGTGTCATTGCATGTGTGTTCTTCCCAAAGACCACACATGGATCCACCAATGTCATTGCATGTGTGTTCTTCCCACAGACCACACATGGATCCACCAGTGTCATTGCATGTGTGTTCTTCCCATGAACCACACATGGATCCACCAGTGTCATTGTATGTTTGCTCTTCCCATGAACCACAGCTAGAGTCATCGCATGCGTGCTCTTTTCACAAACCATAGCTAGAGTCATTGCATGTGTGTTCTTCTTACAAACCATATCATGAACCACACCTAGTGTCATTGCATGTGTGTTCTTATCACAAACCACACATGGATCTACCGGTGTCATTGCATGTCTGCTCTTCTCATTAACCATAGCTAGAGTCATTGCATGTCTGTTCTTTTCACAAACCACATATGACCACAGTCATTGCATGTGTGTTCTTCCCATGAACCACAAATGGATCCACCAGTGTCATTGCATGTCTTCTCTTCTCATGAACCACACATGGATCCACCCAGTGTCATCGCATGTGTGTTCTTCCCATGAACCACACATGGATCCTGATGTCATTGCATGTGCGCTCTTTTCATTAACCACATCTAGAGTTATTGCATGTGTTTTCTTCTCACAAATCACATATCACCAGAGTCATTGCATGTGTGTTCTTCCCATTTACCACATATGGATCCACCAGTGTCATTGCATGTGTGTTCTTCCCACAGACCACACATGGATCCACCAGTGTCATTGCATGTGAGTTCTTCCCATGATCCACACATGGATCCACCAGTGTCATTGTATGTCTGCTCTTCCCATGAACCACAGCTAGAGTCATCGCATGCGTGCTCTTTTCACAAACCACAGCTAGAGTCATTGCATGTGTGTTCTTCTTACAAACCATATCATGAACCACACCCAGTGTCATTGCATGTATGTTCTTCTCACAAACTACACATGGATCGACCGGTGTCATTGCATGTCTGCTCTTCTCATTAACCACAGCTAGAGTCATTGCATGTCTGTTCTTTTCACAAACCACATATCACCAGAGTCATTGCATGTGTGTTCTTCCCATGAACCACACATGGATCCACCGGTGTCATTGCATGTGTGTTTTTCTTACAAACCACACATGGATCCACCCAGTGTCATCGCATGTGAAGCAAATATGCCCTGAGAGGCAATAATAAAGTTGTTATTATATATTCCTTATACATGATAGATGTTTATTTTACATGCTAGAAATGTATTGATTCGGAAACATCAATACATGTGTGTTTAATAAACAAAAAGGGTTCCTAGTCATGCCTCTCTTATAGACTAGCTTGTTGATTAACATGATGATCAAGGTTTCCTGATCATGGACATTGGATGTTGTTAATAACAAGGTCACACCATTGGTGGAATGATGTGATGAACATTCATCCGAAGTATAGCATTACGATCAAGTCATTATGTTTATATTGCTATAACATCATACGAAGTAATCTTTATCCTTAGACCATGAGATCATGTTAATTGCTAACACCGGAAGAGTATCTTGGTAACATCAAACGTCACACCGTAACAAGGTGACTATAAAGATGGGTTCAGTACTACGAAGGTGTTATGTTGAGGCTCATGGATCAAGAGTGGAATTTGTCAATCCGGATGGCGGATAGATATACTCTGGGCCCTCTCGGTGATATCACATTAGGATAGCTTGCAAGCAAGTGATGTGATCACTAGAATGTTATATCACGAGCGAGAAAAGAGTGCATGTCGATAATTGAGATCAATCTAGGTATGGAGATACCGATGATTGAATCTCGGACATGTGAACAAAGGATTTAGTTACAAGCGTTAAAGGTTCTCACGATTCTGAGTCATCGTTGAATGTGTAGGAGTCGATCACGGATCTCCGAGTCCCGGCGATTATTGATCGGAGAAGGGTCTCGATCATGTCGCATTATTCATGAACCGTGGGGTGGCACACTTAAGAGTTACGGACACCATTTTGGAGCACATATGTTCGAGACAAAAGAATTGCAAGCGTGGGAATTGTTTCAATAGAAACTGAAATTGTTTCGGGTGAAATTGCAGAAGGTGGTTCTGCATGTGATATTGAAATATTGCAAGGGGATATATGTGAATGTTTGTTAATTATAGTAATTAACAAAATTCTGAATAAATTTAATAAAAATAGTTTTATTAAATGAGAGAGCATTAAATTTGGAGAAATTTAATGCATTTAAAGTGGAGACTTTAAAGGGAATGTGAAGAGGCATTTTAATGTGGAGGTTACCACCACATGAATGGGGAGGTGAGGTCACCCCCATGCAAACCATGGAGAGAGGGGCACCCCTCCTCCTATAAAAGGCCACCCATTCCCTCCTTCATCCTCACACCTCCTTGTGAAGGATCTCTCCCCTCTATAATTATTCCCCATGGTCTCAGTTAGCGAGATACATGTTCTGGTGGCATTTAAATGCGGAAGGAGTTCTTTGCTTCCTTGGATCATTGGGCGAGGAGGTGGAGGTTGTCTGAGTGGCTTGAGCGTGTGATGCGAATCTGTGCTGAGTTCTTGGTGCTCGGACTTCCTCACGATCTTGAGATCGACAAGTGTACGACTACATCAACCACGAGTTCCTACTCATTAACAAAGCTCGTTGTCTACGAGGGTAAGTTCTTGTTGGATGTATGTCCACCCGTTGCTTTGTACCTAGTAGATAGATCTTGGCGTGTAGTTCACACCGTAGGAAATTTTTTGTTTTCTATGCTGCAGACCCAACATCATGTGTGTTCTTCCCATGAACCACACATGGATCCACCAGTGTCATTGAATGTCTGCTCTTTTCATGAACCACAGCTAGAGTCATTGGATGTGTGTTCTTCTCACAAACCACATATCACCAGTGTCATTGCATGTGTGTTCTTCCCAAAGACCACACATGGATCCACCAGTGTCGTTGCATGTGTGTTCTTCTCACAAACCATATCATGAACCACACCTAGTGTCATTGCATGTGTGTTCTTCTCATAGACCACACATGGATCTAGCAGTGTCATTGCATGTGTGTTCTTCTCACAAACCATATCATGAATCACACCCAGTGTCATTGCATGTGTGTTCTTCCCATGAACCACACATGGAACCACCGGTGTCATTGCATGTCTGCTCTTCCCACAGACCACACATGGATCCACCAGTGTCATTGCATGTGTGTTCTTCTCACATACCACATATCAACACTGACATTTCATGTGTGGTCTTCACAAAGACCAAACAAGGATCCCCCAGTGTCATTGCATGTGTGTGCTTGTCACAAACAATATCATGAGACCACCTGAGTGTCATTGCATGTGTGTTCTTTCATTAACCCACAGTAGTTTCACCATGTATTGCATGTGTGTTCTTCCCACAGACCACACATGGATCCAATAGTGTCGTTGCATGTGTGTTCTTCCCATGAACCACACATGGATCCACCAGTGTCATTGTATATCTGCTCTTCCCATGAACCACAACTAGAGTCATCGCATGCGTGCTCTTTTCACAAACCACAGCTAGAGTCATTGCATGTGTGTTCTTCTTACAAACCATATCATGAACCACACCCAGTGTCATTGCATGATTGTTCTTCTCACAAACCACACATGGATCCACCGGTGTCATTGCATGTCTGCTCTTCTCATTAACCACAGCTAGAGTCATTGCATGTCTGTTCTTTTCACAAACCACATATCACCAGAGTCATTGCATGTGTGTTCTTCCCATGAACCACAGATGGATCCACCGGTGTCATTGCATGTGTGTTCTTCTCACAAACCACACATGGATCCACCCAGTGTCATTGCATGTGTGTTCTTCCCATGGACCACACATGGATCCACCAGTGTCATTGCATGTCTACTCTTTTCATGAACCACAACTAGAGTCATTCGATGTGTGTTCTTCTCACAGACCACATATCACCAGTGCCATTGCATGTGTGTTCTTCCCAAAGACCACACATGGATCCACCAGAGTCATTGCATGTGTGTTCTTCTCACAAACCATATCAGGAACCACACCCAGTGCCATTGCATGTGTGTTATTCTCACAGACCACACATGGATCCACCAGTGTCATTGCACGTGTGTTCTTCTCACAAACCATATCATGAACCACACCCAGTGTCATTGCATGTGTGTTCTTCCCATGAACCACACATGGATCCATCAGTGTCATTGCATGTGTGTTCTTCCCACAGACCACACATGGATCCACCAATGTCATTGCATGTGTGTTCTTCCCATGAACCACACATGGATCCACCAGTGTCATTGCATGTCTGCTCTTTTCATGAACCATAGCTAGAGTCATTGGATGTGTGTTCTTCTCACAGACCACACATCACCAGTGTCATTGCATGTGTGTTCTTCCCAAATACCACACATGGATCCACCAGTGTCATTGCATGTGTGTTCTTCTCACAAACCATATCATGAAACACACCTAGTGTCATTGCATGTGTGTTCTTCTCACAGACCACACATGGATCCACTAGTGTCATTGCATGTGTGTTCTTCTCATAGACCATATCATGAACCACACTTAGTGTCATTGCATGTGTGTTCTTCCCATGAACCACACATGGATCCACCGGTGTCATTGCATGTCTGCTCTTTTCGTTAACCACAACTAGAGTCATTGCATCTGTGTTCTTGTCACAAACCACATATCACCAGAGTCAATGCATGTGTTCTTACCAAAGACCACAAATGGATCCACCAGTGTCATTGCATGTGTGTTCTTCCCACAAACCACACATGGATCAAACAATGTCGTTGCATGTGTGTTCTTCCCATGAACCACACATGGATCCACCAGTGTCATTGTATGTCTGCTCTTCCATGAACCACAGCTGGAGTCATCGCATGCGTGCTCTTTTCACACACCACAGCTAGAGTCATTGCATGTGTGTTCTTCTTACAAACCATATCATGAACCACACCCAGTGTCATTGCATGTGTGTTCTTCTCACAAACCACACATGGATCCACCGGTGTCATTGCATGTCTGCTCTTCTCACTAACCACAGCTAGAGTCATTGCATGTCTGTTCTTTTCACAAACCACATATCACCAGAGTCATTGCATGTGTGTTCTTCCCATGAACCACAGATGGATCCACCGGTGTCATTGCATGTCTGCTCTTCTCACAAACCACACATGGATCCACCTAGTGTCATCGCATGTGTGTTCTTCCCATGAACCACACATGGATCCACCAGTGTCATTACATGTCTACTCTTTTCCTAAACCACAACTAGAGTCATTGGATGTGTGTTCTTCTCACAGACCACATATCACCAGTGTCATTGCATGTGTGTTCTTCCCAAAGACCACACATGGATCCAGTGATGTCATTGCATGTGTGTTCTTCCCACAGACCACACATGGATCCACCATGTCATTGCATGTGTGTTCTTCCATGAACCACACATGGATCCACCGATGTCATTGTATATGCTCTTCCCATGAACCCAGCTAGAGTCATCGCATCGTGCTCTTTTCTGAAACTACAGCTAGAGTCATTGCATGTGTGTTCTTCTTAAACCATATCATGAACCACACAGTGTCATTGCATGTGTGTTCTTCTCACAAACCACACATGGATCCACCGGTATCATTGCATGTCTGCTCTTCTCATTACCCACAGCTAAGTCATTGCATGTACATTGTTTCACAAACCACATATCACGAGTCATTGCATGTGTTTTCTTCCCATGAACCACAGATGGATCCACCGTGTCATTGCATGTGTGTTCTTCTCACGACCATGAATGGATCCACCAGTGTCATCGCATGTGTGTTCTTCCCATGAACCACACATGGATCCACATGTCATTGCATGTACGCTCTTTTCATGAACAATAGCTAGAGTCAATGGATGTGTGTTCTTCTCACAGACCACATATCACCAGTGTCATTGCATGTGTGTTCTTCCCAAAGACCACACATGGATCCACGATGTCATTGCATGTGTGTTCTTCCCATGAACCACACATGGATCCACCGATGTCATTGCATATACGCTTTTCATGAATAACAACTAGAGTCATTGGATGTGTGTTCTTCTCACAGACCACATATCACCAGTGCCATTGCATGTGTGTTCTTCCCAAAGACCACACATGGATCCACCAGAGTCATTGCATGTGTGTTCTTCTCACAAACCATAGCATGAAACACACTCAGTGTCGTTGCATGTGTGTTATTCTCACAGACCACACATGGATCCACCAGTATCATTGCGTGTGTTCTTCTCTAAACCATATCATGAACCACACCCAGTGTCACTGCATGTGTGTTCTTCCCATGAGCCACACATGGATCCATCAGTGTCATTGCATGTGTGTTCTTCCCACAGACCACACATGGATCCACCAATGTCATTGCATGTGTGTTCTTCCCATGAACCACACATGGATCCACCAGTGTCATTGCATGTATGCTCTTTTCATGAACCATAGCTAGAGTCATTGGATGTGTGTTCTTCTCACAGACCACACATCACCAGTGTCATTGCATGTGTGTTCTTCCCAAAGACCACACATGGATCCACCAGAGTCATTGCATGTGTGTTCTTCTCACAAACCATATCATGAAACACACCTAGTGTCATTGCATGTGTGTTCTTCTCACAGACCACACATGGATCCACTAGTGTCATTGCATGTGTGTTCTTCTCATAGACCATATCATAGACCACACCCAGTGTCATTGCATGTGTGTTCTTCCATAGACCACACATGGATCCACAGTGTCATTGCATGTCTGCTCTTTTCATTAACCACAACTAGAGTCATTACATGTGTGTTCTTCTCACAAACCACATATCACAGTCAATGCATGTGTTCTTGCAAAGACCACACATGGATCCACCAGTTTCATTGCATGTGTGTTCTTCCCACAAACCACACATGGATCCAACAGTGTCGTTGCATGTGTGTTTTCCCATAGACCACACATGGATCCACCAGTGTCATTGTATATACGCTCTTCCCATGAACCACGGCTAGAGTCATGCATCGTGCTCTTTTCTGAAACCACGCTAGAGTCATTGCATGTGTGTTCTTCGACAAACCATATCATGAACCACACCCGGTGTCATTGCATGTGTGTTCTTCTCACAAACCACACATGGATCCACGGTGTCATTGCATGTCTGCTCTTCTCATTAACCACAACTAGAGTCATTGCATGTCTGTTCTTTTCACAAACCACATATCACCAGAGTCATTGCATGTGTGTTCTTCCCATGAACCACAAATGTATCCACCGGTGTCACTGCATGTCTGCTCTTCTCACAAACCACACATGGATCCACCTAGTGTCATCGCATGTGTGTTCTTCCCATGAACCACACATGGATTCACCAGTGTCATTACATGTCTGCTCTTTTCATAAAACACAACTAGAGTCATTGGATGTGTGTTCTTCTCACAGACCACATATCACCAGTGTCATTGCATGTGTGTTCTTCCCAAAGACCACACATGGATCCACCAGTGTCATTGCATGTGTGTTCTTCCCAAAGACCACACATGGATCCACCAGTGTCATTGCATGTGTGTTTTTCCCATGAACCACACATGGATCCACCAGTGTCATTGTATGTCTGCTCTTCCCATGAACCACAGGTAGAGTCATCGCATGCGTGCTCTTTTCACAAACCACAGCTAGAGTCATTGCATGTGTGTTCTTCTTACAAACCATATCATGAACCACACCCAGTGTCATTGCATGTGTGTTATTCTCACAAACCACACATGGATCCACCGGTGTCATTGAATGTCTGCTCTTCTCATTAACCACTGCTAGAGTCATTGCATGTCTGTTCTTTTCACAAACCACATATCACCAGAGTCATTGCATGTGTGTTCTTCCCATGAACCACAGATGGATCCACCGGTGTCATTGCATGTGTGTTCTTCTCACAAACCGCACATGGATCCACCCGGTGTCATGGCATGTGTGTTCTTCCATGAACCACATGGATCCACAGTGTCATTGCATATACGCTCTTTTCATGAACCACAGCTAGAGTCATTGGATGTGTGTTCTTCTCACAGACCACATATCACCAGTGCCATTGCATGTGTGTTCTTCCCAAAGACCACACATGGATCCACCAGTGTCGTTGCATGTGTGTTCTTCTCACAAACCAGATCATGAACCACACCCAGTGTCATTGCATGTGTGTTCTTCTCACAGACCATACATGGATCCACGGTGTCATTGCGTGTGTTCTTCTCCTAAACCATATCATGAACCACACCCAGTGTCATTCCTTGTGTGTTCTTCCCATGAACCACACATGGATCCACCGGTGTCATTGCATGTCTGCTCTTCCCATAGACCACACATGGATCCACCAATGTCATTGCATGTCTGCTCTTTTCATGAACCATAGCTAGAGTCATTGGATGTGTGTTCTTCTCACAGACCATATATCACCAGTGTCATTGCATGTGTGTCCTTCCCAAAGACCACACATGGATCCACCAGTGTCATTGCATGTGTGTTCTTCTCACAAACCATATCATGAACCACACCTAGTGTCATTGCATGTGTGTTCTTCTCACATACCACACATGGATCCACTAGTGTCATTGCATGTGTGTTCTTCTCATAGACCATATCATGAACCACACCCACTGTTCTTCCCATGAACCACACATGGATCCACCGGTGTCATTGCATGTCTGCTCTTTTCATTAACCACAACTAGAGTCATTGCATGTGTGTTCTTCTCACAAACCACATATCACCAGAGTCAATGCATGTGTGTTCTTACCAAAGACCACACATGGATCCACCAGTGTCATTGCATGTGTGTTCTTCCCACAAACCACACATGGATCCAACAGCGTCGTTGCATGTGTGTTCTTCCCATGAACCACACATGGATCCACTAGTGTCATTGTATGTCACTCTTCCATGAACCACAGCTAGAGTCGCATGTGCTCTTTTCACAAACCACATTAGAGTCATTGCATGTGTGTTCTTCTTACAAACCATATCATGAACTACACCCAGTGTCATTGCATGTGTGTTTTTCTCACAAACCACACATGGGTCCACCGGTGTCATTGCATGTCTGCTCTTCTCATTAACCATAGCTAGAGTCATTGCATGTCTGTTCTTTTCACAAACCACATATCACCAGATTCATTGCATGTGTGTTCTTCCCATGAACCACAGATGGATCCACCGGTGTCATTGCATGTGTGTTCTTCTCACAAACCACACATGGATCCACCCAGTGTCATCGCATGTGTGTTATTCCCATGAACCACACATGGATCCACCAGTGTCATTGCATGTCTGCTCTTTTCATGAACCATAGCTAGAGTCAATGGATGTGTGTTCTTCTCACAGACCACATATCACCAGTGTCATTGCATGTGTGTTCTTCCCAAAGACCACACATGGATCGACCAGTGTCATTGCATGTGTGTTCTTCCCACAGACCACACATGGATCCACCAGTGTCATTGCATGTGTGTTCTTCCCATGAACCACACATGGATCCACCAGTGTCATTATATGTCTGCTCTTCCCATGAATCACAGCTAGAGTCATCGCATGCGTGCTCTTTTCACAAACCACAGCTAGAGTCATTGCATGTGTGTTCTTCTTACAAACCATATGATGAACCACACCCAGTGTCATTGCATGTGTGTTCTTCTCACAAAATACACATGGATCCAGCGGTGTCATTGCATGTATGCTCTTCTCATAACCATAGCTAGAGTCATTGCATGTCTGTTCTTTTCACAAACCACATATCACCAGAGGCATTGCATGTGTGTTCTTCCCATGAACCACACATGGATCCACCGGTGTCATTGCATGTCTGCTCTTCTCATGAACAACACAAGGATCCACAAGTTTCATAGCATGTGTGTTCTTCCCATAGACCACACGGATCCACCAGTGTCATTGCATGTCTGCTCTTTTCATGACCACAGCTAGAGTTATTGGATGTGTGTTCTTCTCATAGACCACATATCACCAGTGTCGTTGCATGTGTGTTCTTCCCAAAGACCACACATGGATCCACCAATGTCATTGCATGTGTGTTCTTCTCACAAACCATATCATGAACCACACCCAGTGTCATTGCATCTGTGTTCTTCCCATGAACCACACATGGATCCACCAGTGTCATTGCATGTGTGTTCTTCCCAGAACCACACATGGATCCACCAATGTCATTGCATGTGTGTTCTTCCATGAACCACATGGATCCACCAGTGTCTTTGCATGTGTGTTCTTCCCACAAACCGCACATGGATCCACCAGTGTCATCGCATGTGTGTTCTTCCCATGAACCACACATGGATCCACAAGTGTCATTGCATGTCTAACCACAGCTAGAGTCATTGGATGTGTGTTCTTCTCACAGACCACACATCACCAGTGTCATTGCATGTGTGTTTTTCCCAAAGACCACACATGGATCCACCAGTGTCATTGCATGTGTGTTTTTCTCACAAACCATATCATGAACCACCAATGTCATTGCATGTGTGTTCTTCTCACAGACCACACATGGATCCACTAGTGTCATTGAATGTGTTTTCTTCTCACAGACCATATCATGAACCACACCAAGTGTCATTGCATGTGTGTTCTTCCCATGAACCACACATGGATCCACCGGTGTCATTGCATGTCTGCTCTTTTCATGGACCACAGCTAGAGTCATTGCATGAGTTTTCTTCTCACAAACCACATATCACCGGATTCATTGCATGTGTGTATTTCCCAAAGACCACACATGGATCCACCAGTGTCATTGCATGTGTGTTCTTTCCACAGACCACACATGGATCCACCAGTGTTGTTGCATGCGTGTTCTTCCCATGAACCACACATGGATCCACCAGTGTCATTGTATGTCTGCTCTTCCCATGAACCACGGCTAGAGTCATCGCATGCGTGCTCTTTTCACAAACCACAGCTAGAGTCATTGCATGTGTGTTCTTCTTACAAACCATATCATGAACCACACCCAGTGTCATTGCATGTGTGTTTTTCTCACAAACCACACATGGGTCCACCGGTGTCATTGCATGTCTACTCTTCTCATTAACCATAGCTAGAGTCAATGGATGTGTGTTCTTCTCACAGACCACATATCACCAGTGTCATTGCATGTGTGTTCTTCCCAAAGACCACACATGGATCCACCAGTGTCATTGCATGTGTGTTCTTCCCACAGACCACACATGGATCCACCAGTGTCATTGCATGTGTGTTCTTCCCATGACCACACATGGATCCACCATGTCATTGTATATGCTCTTCCCATGAATCACAGCTAGAGTCATCGCATGCGTGCTCTTTTCACAAACCACAGCTAGAGTCATTGCATGTGTGTTCTTCTTACAATCCATATGATGAACCACACCCAGTGTCATTGCATGTGTGTTCTTCTCAAAAACTACACATGGATCCAGCGGTGTCGTTGCATGTATGCTCTTCTCATAACCATAGCTAGAGTCATTGCATGTCTGTTCTTTTCACAAACCACATATCACCAGAGTCATTGCATGTGTGTTCTTCCCATGAACCACACATGGATCCACCAGTGTCATTGTATGTGTGTTTTTCTCATGAACCACACATGGATCCACCCAGTGTCATCGCATGTGTGTTCTTCCCATGAACCACACACGGATCCACGGTGTCATTGCATACGCTCTTTTTCATGACCACGGCTAGAGTTATTGGATGTGTGTTCTTCTCATAGACCACATATCACAGTGTCATTGCATGTGTGTTCTTCCCAAAGACCACACATGGATCCACCATGTCATTGCATGTGTGTTCTTCTGACAAACCATATCATGAACCACACCCAGTGTCATTGCATGTGTGTTCTTCCCATGAACCACACATGGATCCACCAGTGTCATTGCATGTGTGTTCTTCCCACAGACCACACATGGATCCACCAATGTCATTGCATGTGTGTTCTTCCTATGAACAACACATGGATCCACTGATGTCATTGCATGTGTGTTCTTCCCACAAACCGCACATGGATCCACCAGTGTCATCGCATGTGTGTTCTTCCCATAAACCACACATGGATCCACAAGTGTCATTGCATGTCTAACCACAGCTAGAGTCATTGGATGTGTGTTCTTCTCACAGACCACACATCACCAGTGTCATTGCATGTGTGTTTTTCCCAAAGACCACACATGGATCCACCAGTGTCATTACATGTGTGTTTTTCTCACAAACCATATCATGAACCACACCCAATGTCATTGCATGTGTGTTCTTCTCACACACCACACAAGGAACCACTAGAGTCATTGATTGTGTTTTCTTCTCAGACCATATCATGAACCACACCAAGTGTCATTGCATGTGTGTTCTTCCCATGAACCACACATGGATCCACCGGTGTCATTGCATGTCTGCTCTTTTCATGGACCACAGCTAGAGTCATTGCATGAGTTTTCTTCTCACAAACCACATATCACCCAGGATTCATTGCATGTGTGTTCTTCCCAAAGACCACACATGGATCCACAGTGTCATTGCATGTGTGTTCTCACAGACCACATGGATCCACGGTGTTGTTGCATGAGTTCTTCCCATGAACCACACATGGATCCACCAGTGTCATTGTATGTCTGCTCTTCCCATGAACCACAGCTAGAGTCATCGCATGCGTGCTCTTTTCACAAACCACAGCTAGAGTCATTGCATGTGTGTTCTTCTTACAAACCATATCATGAAGCACCCGGTGTCATTACATGTGTGTTCTTCTCACAAACCACACATGGATCCACCGGTGTCATTGCATGTCTGCTCTTCTCATTAACCACAGCTAGAGTCATTGCATGTCCATTCTTTTCACAAACCACATATCACAGTTCATTGCATGTGTGTTCTTCCATGAACCACAGATGGATCCACCGGTGTCATTGCATGTCTGCTCTTCTCACAAACCACACATGGATCCACCCAGTGTCGCCATGTGTGTTCTTCCCATGAACCACACATGGATCCACTAGTGTCATTGCATGTCTGCTGTTTTCATGAACCACAGCTAGAGTCATTGGATGTGTGTTCTTCTCACAGACCACATATCACCAGTGTCATTGCATGTGTGTTCTTCCCAAAGACCACACACGGATCCACCAGTGTCATTGCATGTGTGTTCTTCCCAGAGACCACACATGGATCCTCGTGTGTCATTGCATGTGTGTTCTTCCCGGACCACACATGGATCCACAGTGTCATTGCATGTGTGTTCTTCTCATAAACCATATCATGAACCACACCCAATGTCATTGCATGTGTGTTCTTCCCAATGACCACACATGGATCCAAGAGTGTCATTGCATGTGTGTTCTTCCCACAGACCACACATGTATCCACCAATGTCATTACATATACGCTCTTGCCATGAACCATTAGAGTCATTGCATATGTTCTTTTCACAAACCACATATCACGGAGTGATTGCATGTGTGTTCTTCCATAGACCACACATGGATCCACCAGTGTCATTGCATGTGTTCTTCTCATGAACCACAGACTAGAGTCATTGCATGTGTGTTCTTCTCTAGGCCACATATCACCGAGTCATTGCATGTGTGTTCTTCCCACAAACCACATATCACGGTGTCATTGCATGTGCTCTTCTCATTAACCATAGGTAGATCCACCGTGTCATTGGATGCATGTTCTTTTCATAAACCGCATATGGATCGGAGTGTCATTGCATGTGTTCTTCCCAAAACCACACATGGATCCACCCAGTGTCATTGCATAATGTGTTCTTCCACAGACCACACATGGATCCCACCCGATGTCATTATATGTGTATTCTTCCAGACACATAGCTAAGTCGCCATGCTCTTTTCACAAACCACCTACCAGTCATTGCATGTGTTCTTTCTTACAGACCCTTACATGGATCCCACCGGTGTCATTGCATGTGTGTTCTTCTACAAACCACATGCAATTTTTTAGTGGTCATTGCATGTGTGCTCTTCCGCCTTTTACATGAATCCCCTTGACCAATAGTTGCATGTATACCTTTCTTTTATGCATATACGCCTTTTGAAACCATATCACCCGAGTCATTGCCATGTGTAATTTCTTCCATGAACCACACATGGATCACCTATTTGTCATTGCATGTGTGTTCTTCTACAAACCACACATGGATCACCACCCGGTGTGTCATTTGGCCATGTGTGTTCTTTCCCATAGACACACATGCAGATCTGACCGATGTCGTGCATGTGTGCTCTTTCCTTGAACCACGGCTAGAGTCCCACCATTGTCATGTGTGCCTCTTGCTCCTGAGACTCCACATATCACGGTGTCATTGACATGTGTGTTTCTTCCCAAAGACCACACATGGATCACCGATGTCATTGCATGTGTGTTAACTTCTCACAAACCACCATCATGAAACCACACCAAGTGTCGTTGCATGTGTGTTCTTCTCCTGAGCTCCACACATGGATCCTACCGTATGCATTTGCATGTGTGTTCTTCTCCCACGAAACCATATCATGAACCCGCACCCCGCTAGTCATTGGATGTGTTCTTCCCATAGACAAAACATGGATCCCACATATCACGTTACATTGCATGTGTGTTCCCTATGAACCATTCATGCCGAACACCACAAACCACACATAGATCCACGCTGATTGTCATCGCGTATGTTCTTCCATAGACCACGCATGGATACGGTAGTGCATGTCCTTCCTTTCATGAACCATAGCTAGAGTCATTGGATGTGTGTTCTTCTCACAGACCACACATCACTAGTGTCATTGCATGTGTGTTCTTCCCAAATACCACACATGGATCCACCAGTGTCATTGCATGTGTGTTCTTCTCACAAACCATATCATGAAACACACCTAGTGTCATTGCATGTGTGTTCTTCTCACAGACCACACATGGATCCACTAGTGTCATTGCATGTGTGTTCTTCTCATAGACCATATCATGAACCACACCAGTGTCATTGCATGTGTGTTCTTCCCATGAACCACACATGGATCCACCGGTGTCATTGCATGTCTGCTCTTTTCGTTAACCACAACTAGAGTCATTGCATCTGTGTTCTTCTCACAAACCACATATCACCAGAGTCAATGCATGTGTTCTTACCAAAGACCACAAATGGATCCACCAGTGTCATTGCATGTGTGTTCTTCCCACAAACCACACATGGATCCAACAGTGTCGTTGCATGTGTGTTCTTCCCATGAACCACACATGGATCCACCAGTGTCATTGTATGTCTGCTCTTCCCATGAACCACAGCTGGAGTCATCGCATGCGTGCTCTTTTCACACACCACAGCTAGAGTCATTGCATGTGTGTTCTTCTTACAAACCATATCATGAACCACACCCAGTGTCATTGCATGTGTGTTCTTCTCACAAACCACACATGGATCCACCGGTGTCATTGCATGTCTGCTCTTCTCATTAACCACAGCTAGAGTCATTGCATGTCTGTTCTTTTCACAAACCACATATCACCAGAGTCATTGCATGTGTGTTCTTCCCATGAACCACAGATGGATCCACCGGTGTCATTGCATGTCTGCTCTTCTCACAAACCACACATGGATCCACCTAGTGTCATCGCATGTGTGTTCTTCCCATGAACCACACATGGATCCACCAGTGTCATTACATGTCTACTCTTTTCCTAAACCACAACTAGAGTCATTGGATGTGTGTTCTTCTCACAGACCACATATCACCAGTGTCATTGCATGTGTGTTCTTCCCAAAGACCACACATGGATCCACCAGTGTCATTGCATGTGTGTTCTTCCCATAGACCACACATGGATCCACCAGTGTCATTGCATGTGTGTTCTTCCCATGAACCACACATGGATCCACCAGTGTCATTGTATGTCTGCTCTTCCCATGAACCACAGCTAGAGTCATCGCATGCGTGCTCTTTTCACAAACTACAGCTAGAGTCATTGCATGTGTGTTCTTCTTACAAACCATATCATGAACCACACCCAGTGTCATTGCATGTGTGTTCTTCTCACAAACCACACATGGATCCACCGGTGTCATTGCATGTCTGCTCTTCTCATTAACCATAGCTAGAGTCATTGCATGTCTGTTCTTTTCACAAACCACATATCACCAGAGTCATTGCATGTGTTTTCTTCCCATGAACCACAGATGGATCCACCCGTGTCATTGCATGTGTGTTCTTCTCACGAACCGCAGATGGATCCACCCAGTGTCATCGCATGTGTGTTCTTCCCATGAACCACACATGGATCCACCAGTGTCATTGCATGTCTGCTCTTTTCATGAACCATAGCTAGAGTCAATGGATGTGTGTTCTTCTCATGACCACATATCACTGGTGTCATTGCATGTGTGTTCTTCCCAAAGACCACACATGGATCCACAGGTCATTGCATGTGTGTTCTTCCCATGAACCACACATGGATCCACAGTGTCATTGCATATCCGCTCTTTTCATGAACCACAACTAGAGTCATTGGATGTGTGTTCTTCTCATGCACCACATATCACCAGTGCCATTGCATGTGTGTTCTTCCCAAAGACCACACATGGATCCACCAGAGTCATTTCATGTGTGTTATTCTCACAAACCATATCATGAACCACACCCAGTGTCATTGCATGTGTGTTATTCTCACAGACCACACATGGATCCACCAGTGTCATTGCACGTGTGTTCTTCTCACAAACCATATCATGAACCACAGGTCACTGCATGTGTGTTCTTCCCATGAACCACACATGGATCCATCAGTGTCATTGCATGTGTGTTCTTCCCACAGACCCCACATGGATCCACCAATGTCATTGCATGTGTGTTCTTCCCATGAACCACACATGGATCCACCAGTGTCATTGCATGTCTGCTCTTTTCATGAACCATAGCTAGAGTCATTGGATGTGTGTTCTTCTCACAGACCACACATCACCAGTGTCATTGCATGTGTGTTCTTCCCAAAGACCACACATGGATCCACCAGAGTCATTGCATGTGTGTTCTTCTCACAAACCATATCATGAAACACACCTAGTGTCATTGCATGTGTGTTCTTCTCACAAACCACACATGGATCCACTAGTGTCATTGCATGTGTGTTCTTCTCATAGACCATATCATGAACCACACCCAGTGTCATTGCATGTGTGTTCTTCCCATGAACCACACATGGATCCACCGGTGTCATTGCATGTCTGCTCTTTTCATTAACCACAACTAGAGTCATTGCATGTGTGTTCTTCTCACAAAACACATATCACCGGAGTCAATGCATGTGTGTTCTTACCAAAGACCACACATGGATCCACCAGTGTCATTGCATGTGTGTTCTTCCCACAAACCACACATGGATCCAACAGTGTCGTTGCATGTGTGTTCTTCCCATGAACCACACATGGATCCACCAGTGTCATTGTATGTCTGCTCTTCCCATGAACCACAGCTAGAGTCATCGCATGCGTGCTCTTTTCACAAACCACAGCTAGAGTCATTGCATGTGTGTTCTTCTGACAAACCATATCATGAACCACACCCAGTGTCATTGCATGTGTGTTCTTCTCACAAACCACACATGGATCTACCGGTGTCATTGCATGTCTGCTCTTCTCATTAACCACAGCTAGAGTCATTGCATGTCTGTTCTTTTCACAAACCACATATCACCAGAGTCATTGCATGTGTGTTCTTCCCATTAACCACAGATGGATCCACCGGTGTCATTGCATGTCTGCTCTTCTCACAAACCACACATGGATCCACCCAGTGTCATCACATGTGTGTTCTTCCCATGAACCACACATGGATCCACTAGTGTCATTACATGTCTACTCTTTTCATAAACCACAACTAGAGTCATTGGATGTGTGTTCTTCTCACAGACCACATATCACCAGTGTCATTGCATGTGTGTTCTTCCCAAAGACCACACATGGATCCACCAGTGTCATTGCATGTGTGTTCTTCCCACAGACCACACATGGATCCACCAGTGTCATTGCATGTGTGTTCTTCCCATGAACCACACATGGATCCACCAGTGTCATTGTATGTCTGCTCTTCCCATGAACCACAGGTAGAGTCATCGCATGCGTGCTCTTTTCACAAACCACAGCTAGAGTCATTGCATGTGTGTTCTTCTCACAAACCATATCATGAACCACACCCAGTGTCATTGCATGTGTGTTCTTCTCACAAACCACACATGGATCCACCGCTGTCATTGCATGTCTGCTCTTCTCATTAACCACCGCTAGAGTCATTGCATGTCCATTCTTTTCACAAACCACATATCACTGAGTCATTGCATGTGTGTTCTTCCCATGAACCACAGATGGATCCACCGTGTCATTACATGTGTGTTCTTCACAAACCGCACATGGATCCACAGGTCATGGCATGTGTGTTCTTCCCATGAACCACACATGGATCCACCAAGGTCATTGCATGTCTGCTCTTTTCATGAACCGTAGCTAGAGTCATTGGATGTGTGTTCTTCTCACACTACATATCACCAAAGCCATTGCATGTGTGTTCTTCCCAAAGACCACACATGGATCCACAGGTCGTTGCATGTGTGTTCTTCTCACAAACCATATCATGAACCACACCCAAAGGTCATTGCATGTGTGTTCTTCTCATAGACCATACATGGATCCGCCAGTGTCATTGCACGTGTGTTCTTCTCACAAACCATATCATGAACCACACCCAGTGTCATTCCTTGTGTGTTCTTCCCATGAACCACACATGGATCCACCGGTGTCATTGCATGTCTGCTCTTCCCACAGACAACACATGGATCCACCAATGTCATTGCATGTCTGCTCTTTTCATGAACCATAGCTAGAGTCATTGGATGTGTGTTCTTCTCACAGACCATATATCACCAGTGTCATTGCATGTGTGTTCTTCCCAAAGACCACACATGGATCCACCAGTGTCATTGCATGTGTGTTCTTCTCACAAACCATATCATGAACCACACCTAGTGTCATTGCATGTGTGTTCTTCTCACAGACCACACATGGATCCACTAGTGTCATTGCATGTGTGTTCTTCTCATAGACCATATCATGAACCACACCCAGTGTTCTTCCCATGAACCACACATGGATCCACCGGTGTCATTGCATGTCTGCTCTTTTCATTAACCACAACTAGAGTCATTGCATGTGTGTTCTTCTCACAAACCACATATCACCGGAGTCAATGCATGTGTGTTCTTACCAAAGACCACACATGGATCCACCAGTGTCATTGCATGTGTGTTCTTCCCACAAACCACACATGGATCCAACAGCGTCGTTGCATGTGTGTTCTTCCCATGAACCACACATGGATCCACCAGTGTCATTGTATGTCTGCTCTTCCCATGAACCACATCTAGAGTCATCGCATGCGTGCTCTTTTCACAAACCACAGCTAGAGTCATTGCATGTGTGTTATTCTTACAAACCATATCATGAACCACACCCAGTGTCATTGCATGTGTGTTTTTCTCACAAACCACACATGGGTCCACCGGTGTCATTGCATGTCTGCTCTTCTCATTAACCATAGCTAGAGTCTTTGCATGTCTGTTCTTTTCACAAACCACATATCACCAGAGTCATTGCATGTGTGTTCTTCCCATGAACCACAGATGGATCCACCAGTGTCATTGCATGTCTACTCTTTTCATGAACCATAGCTAGAGTCAATGGATGTGTGTTCTTCTCACAGACCACATATCACCAGTGTCATTGCATGTGTGTTCTTCCCAAAGACCACACATGGATCCACCAGTGTCATTGCATGTGTGTTCTTCCCAGGTACCACACATGGATCCACCAGTGTCATTGCATGTGTGTTCTTCCCATGAACCACACATGGATCCACCAGTGTCATTGTATGTCTGCTCTTCCCATGAACCACAGCTAGAGTCATCGCATGCGTGCTCTTTTCACAAACCATAGCTAGAGTCATTGCATGTGTGTTCTTCTTACAAACCATATCATGAACCACACCTAGTGTCATTGCATGTGTGTTTTTCTCACAAACCACACATGGGTCCACCGGTGTCATTGCATGTCTGCTCTTCTCATTAACCATAGCTAGAGTCATTGCATGTCTGTTCTTTTGACAAACCACATATCACCAGAGTCATTGCATGTGTGTTCTTCCCATGAACCACATGGATCCACCAAAGGTCATTGCATGTCTACTCTTTTCATAAACCATAGCTAGAGTCAATGGATGTGTGTTCTTCTCACAGACCACATATCACCAGTGTCATTGCATGTGTGTTCTTCCCAAAGACCACACATGGATCCACCAGTGTCATTGCATGTGTGTTCTTCCCACAGACCACACATGGATCCACCAGTGTCATTGCATGTGTGTTCTTCCCATGAACCACACATGGATCCACCAGTGTCATTGTATGTCCGCTTCTTCCCACGAACCACGGCTAGAGTCATCGCATGATGCGTCTTTTCACAAACCATGCCTAGATTCATTGCATGTGTGTTCTTCACAAACCATATCATGAACCACACCCAAAGGTCATTGCATGTGTGTTCTTCTCACAGACCATACATGGATCCGCCAAAGGTCATTGCACGTGTGTTCTTCTCACAAACCATATCATGAACCACACCCATGGTCATTCCTTGTGTGTTCTTCCCATGAACCACATGGATCCACAGTCATTGCATGTGCTTCTTCCCACAGACAACACATGGATCCACCAATGTCATTGCATGTCCGCTTCTTTTCATGAACCATAGCTAGAGTCATTGGATGTGTGTTCTTCTCACGCACTATATATCACCAAAGGTCATTGCATGTGTGTTCTTCCCAAAGACCACACATGGATCCACGGTCTTTGCATGTTTGGTCTTCTCACAAACCATATCATGATCCACACCCAGTGTCCTTGCATGTGTGTTCTTCACACTCACCACACATGGATCCACTAGTGTCATTGCATGTGTGTTCTTCTCATAGACCATATCATGAACCACACCAGTTGTTCTTCCCATGAACCACACATGGATCCACCGGTGTCATTGCATGTCCGCTTTTCATTAACCACAACTAGATTCATTGCATGTGTGTTCTTCTCACAAACCACATATCACCGGAGTCAATGCATGTGTGTTCTTACCAAAGACCACACATGGATCCACCAGTGTCATTGCATGTGTGTTCTTCCCACAAACCACACATGGATCCAACAGCGTCGTTGCATGTGTGTTCTTCCCATGAACCACACATGGATCCACCAGTGTCATTGTATGTCTGCTCTTCCCATGAACCACAGCTAGAGTCATCGCATGCGTGCTCTTTTCACAAACCACAGCTAGAGTCATTGCATGTGTGTTATTCTTACAAACCATATCATGAACCACACCCAGTGTCATTGCATGTGTGTTTTTCTCACAAACCACACATGGGTCCACCAGTGTCATTGCATGTCTGCTCTTCTCATTAACCATAGCTAGAGTCATTGCATGTCTGTTCTTTTCACAAACCACATATCACCAGAGTCATTGCATGTGTGTTCTTCCCATGAACCACAGATGGATCCACCAGTGTCATTGCATGTCTGCTCTTTTCATGAACCATAGCTAGAGTCAATGGATGTGTGTTCTTCTCACAGACCACATATCACCAGTGTCATTGCATGTGTGTTCTTCCCAAAGACCACACATGGATCCACCAGTGTCATTGCATGTGTGTTCTTCCCACAGACCACACATGGATCCACCAGTGTCATTGCATGTGTGTTCTTCCCATGAACCACACATGGATCCACCAGTGTCATTGTATGTCTGCTCTTCCCATGAACCACAGCTAGAGTCATCGCATGCGTGCTCTTTTCACAAACCATAGCTAGAGTCATTGCATGTGTGTTCTTCCTACAAACCATATCATGAACGCAAACCTAGTGTCATTGCATGTGTGTTTTTCTCACAAACCACACATGGGTCCACCAGTGTCATTGTATGTCTGCTCTTCCCATGAATCATAGCTAGAGTCATCGCATGCGTGCTCTTTTCACAAACCACAGCTAGAGTCATTGCATGTGTGTTCTTCTTACAAACCATATGATGAACCACACCCAGTGTCATTGCATGTGTGTTCTTCTCACAAAATACACATGGATCCAGCGGTGTCATTGCATGTATGCTCTTCTCATAACCATTGCTAGAGTCATTGCATGTCTGTTCTTTTCACAAACCACATATCACCAGTGTCATTGCATGTGTGTTCTTCCCAAAGACCACACATGGATCCACCAGTGTCATTGCATGTGTGTTCTTCTCACAAACCATATCATGAACCACACCCAGTGTCATTGCATGTGTGTTCTTCCCATGAACCACACATGGATCCACCAGTGTCATTGCATGTGTGTTCTTCCCACAGACCACACATGGATCCACCAATGTCATTGCATGTGTGTTCTTCCCATGAACAACACATGGATCCACCAGTGTCATTGCTTGTGTGTTCTTCCCATGAACCACACATGGATCCACCAGTGTCATTGTATGTCTGCTCTTCCCATGAATCACAGCTAGAGTCATAGCATGAGTGCTCTTATCACAAACAACACCTAGAGTCATTGCATGTGTGTTCTTCTTACAAACCATATGATGAACCACACCCAGTGTCATTGCATGTGTGTTGTTCTCACAAAATACACATGGATCCAGCGGTGTCATTGCATGTATGCTCTTCTCATAACCATAGCTAGAGTCATTGCATGTCTGTTCTTTTCACAAACCACATATCACCAGAGTCATTGCATGTGTGTTCTTCCCATGAACCACAGATGGATCCACCGGTGTCATTGCATGTCTGCTCTTCTCACAAACCACACATGGATCCACCTAGTGTCATCGCATGTGTGTTCTTCCCATGAACCACACATGGATCCACCAGTGTCATTACATGTCTACTCTTTTCCTAAACCACAACTAGAGTCATTGGATGTGTGTTCTTCTCACAGACCACATATCACCAGTGTCATTGCATGTGTGTTCTTCCCAAAGACCACACATGGATCCACCAGTGTCATTGCATGTGTGTTCTTCCCACAGACCACACATGGATCCACCAGTGTCATTGCATGTGTGTTCTTATCACAGACCACACATGGATCCACCAGTGTCATTGCATGTGTGTTCTTCTCACAAACCATATCATGAACCACACCCAATGTCATTGCATGTGTGTTCTTCCCATGAACCACACATGGATCCACCAGTGTCATTGCATGTGTGTTCTTCCCACAGACCACACATGTATCCACCAATGTCATTACATGTCTGCTCTTGCCATGAACCACAGCTAGAGTCATTGCATGTCTGTTCTTTTCACAAACCACATATCACCAGAGTGATTGCATGTGTGTTCGTCCCATGAACCACACATGGATCCACCAGTGTCATTGCATGTCTGCTCTTTTCATGAACCACAGCTAGAGTCATTGGATGTGTGTTCTTCTCACAGACCACATATCACCAGTGCCATTGCATGTGTGTTCTTCCCAAAGACCACACATGGATCCACCAGTGTCGTTGCATGTGTGTTCTTCTCACAAACCATATCATGAACCACACCCAGTGTCATTGCATGTGTGTTCTTCTCATAGACCATACATGGATCCGCCAGTGTCATTGCACGTGTGTTCTTCTCACAAACCATATCATGAACCACACCCAGTGTCATTCCTTGTGTGTTCTTCCCATGAACCACACATGGATCCACCGGTGTCATTGCATGTCTGCTCTTCCCACAGACAACACATGGATCCACCAATGTCATTGCATGTCTGCTCTTTTCATGAACCATAGCTAGAGTCATTGGATGTGTGTTCTTCTTCTCATGCACTATATATCACCAGTCTCATTGCATGTGTGTTCTTCCCAAAGACCACACATGGATCCACTGATGTCATTGCATGTGTGTTCTTCTCACAAACCATATCATGAACCACACCTAGTGTCATTGCATGTGTGTTCTTCTCATTCACCACACATGGATCCACTAGTGTCATTGCATGTGTGTTCTTCTCATGACCATATCATGAACCACACCCGTGTTCTTCCCATGAACCACACATGGATCCACCGGTGTCATTGCATGTCTGCTCTTTTCATTAACCACAACTAGATTCATTGCATGTGTGTTCTTCTCACAAACCACATATCACCGGAGTCAATGCATGTGTGTTCTTACCAAAGACCACACATGGATCCACCAGTGTCATTGCATGTGTGTTCTTCCCACAAACCACACATGGATCCAACAGCGTCGTTGCATGTGTGTTCTTCCCATGAACCACACATGGATCCACCAGTGTCATTGTATGTCTGCTCTTCCCATGAACCACATCTAGAGTCATCGCATGCGTGCTCTTTTCACAAACCACAGCTAGAGTCATTGCATGTGTGTTATTCTTACAAACCATATCATGAACCACACCCAGTGTCATTGCATGTGTGTTTTTCTCACAAACCACACATGGGTCCACCGGTGTCATTGCATGTCTGCTCTTCTCATTAACCATAGCTAGAGTCTTTGCATGTCTGTTCTTTTCACAAACCACATATCACCAGAGTCATTGCATGTGTGTTCTTCCCATGAACCACAGATGGATCCACCAGTGTAATTGCATGTCTACTCTTTTCATGTACATTAGCTAGAGTCAATGGATGTGTGTTCTTCTCACAGACCACATATCACCAGTGTCATTGCATGTGTGTTCTTCCCAAAGACCACACATGGATCCACCAGTGTCATTGCATGTGTGTTCTTCCCACAGACCACACATGGATCCACCAGTGTCATTGCATGTGTGTTCTTCCCATGAACCACACATGGATCCACCAAATGTCATTGTATGTCCGCTTCTTCCCATGAACCACAGCTAGAGTCATCGTGCATGTGCTCTTTTCACAAACCATAGCTAGAGTCATTGCATGTGTGTTCTTCTTACAAACCATATCATGAACCACACCTAGTGTCATTGCATGTGTGTTTTTCTCACAAACCACACATGGGTCCACCGGTGTCATTGCATGTCTGCTCTTCTCATTAACCATAGCTAGAGTCATTGCATGTCTGTTCTTTTGACAAACCACATATCACCAGAGTCATTGCATGTGTGTTCTTCCCATGAACCACAGATGGATCCACCAGTGTCATTGCATGTCTACTCTTTTCATGAACCATAGCTAGAGTCAATGGATGTGTGTTCTTCTCACAGACCACATATCACCAGTGTCATTGCATGTGTGTTCTTCCCAAAGACCACACATGGATCCACCAGTGTCATTGCATGTGTGTTCTTCCCACAGACCACACATGGATCCACCAGTGTCATTGCATGTGTGTTCTTCCCATGAACCACACATGGATCCACCAGTGTCATTGTATGTCTGCTCTTCCCACGAACCACAGCTAGAGTCATCGCATGCGTGCTCTTTTCACAAACCACAGCTAGATTCATTGCATGTGTGTTCTTCTTACAAACCATATCATGAACCACACCCAGTGTCATTGCATGTGTGTTCTTCTCACAGACCATACATGGATCCGCCAGTGTCATTGCACGTGTGTTCTTCTCACAAACCATATCATGAACCACACCCAGTGTCATTCCTTGTGTGTTCTTCCCATGAACCACACATGGATCCACCGGTGTCATTGCATGTCTGCTCTTCCCACAGACAACACATGGATCCACCAATGTCATTGCATGTCTGCTCTTTTCATGAACCATAGCTAGAGTCATTGGATGTGTGTTCTTCTCACAGACCATATATCACCAGTGTCATTGCATGTGTGTTCTTCCCAAAGACCACACATGGATCCACCAGTGTCATTGCATGTGTGTTCTTCTCACAAACCATATCATGAACCACACCTAGTGTCATTGCATGTGTGTTCTTCTCACAGACCACACATGGATCCACTAGTGTCATTGCATGTGTGTTCTTCTCATAGACCATATCATGAACCACACCCAGTGTTCTTCCCATGAACCACACATGGATCCACCGGTGTCATTGCATGTCTGCTCTTTTCATTAACCACAACTAGAGTCATTGCATGTGTGTTCTTCTCACAAACCACATATCACCGGAGTCAATGCATGTGTGTTCTTACCAAAGACCACACATGGATCCACCAGTGTCATTGCATGTGTGTTCTTCCCACAAACCACACATGGATCCAACAGCGTCGTTGCATGTGTGTTCTTCCCATGAACCACACATGGATCCACCAGTGTCATTGTATGTCTGCTCTTCCCATGAACCACAGCTAGAGTCATCGTGACATGCGTTCTTTTCACAAACCACAGCTAGAGTCATTGCATGTGTGTTATTCTTACAAACCATATCATGAACCACACCCAGTGTCATTGCATGTGTGTTTTTCTCACAAACCACACATGGGTCCACCGGTGTCATTGCATGTCTGCTCTTCACATTAACCAAAGCTAGAGTCTTTGCATGTCCTGTTTTTCACAAACCACATATCACGAGTCATTGCATGTGTGTTCTTCCCATGAACCACATGGATCCACCGTGTCATTGCATGTCCGCTCTTTTCATGAACCATAGCTAGAGTCAATGGATGTGTGTTCTCTCACACCACATATCACCAGTCATTGCATGTGTGTTCTTCCCAAAGACCACACATGGATCCACCAATGTCATTGCATGTGTGTTCTTCCCAGACCACACATGGATCCACCAGGTCATTGCATGTGTGTTCTTCCCATGAACCACACATGGATCCACCAAATGTCATTGTATGTCCGCTCTTCCCATGAACCACATAGAGTCATCGTGACATGCGTTTCTTTTCACAAACCATAGCTAGAGTCATTGCATGTGTGTTCTTCCTACAAACCATATCATGAACCACACCTAGTGTCATTGCATGTGTGTTTTTCTCACAAACCACACATGGGTCCACCAGTGTCATTGTATGTCTGCTCTTCCCATGAATCATAGCTAGAGTCATCGCATGCGTGCTCTTTTCACAAACCACAGCTAGAGTCATTGCATGTGTGTTCTTCTTACAAACCATATGATGAACCACACCCAGTGTCATTGCATATGTGTTCTTCTCACAAAATACACATGGATCCAGCGGTGTCATTGCATGTATGCTCTTCTCATAACCATTGCTAGAGTCATTGCATGTCTGTTCTTTTCACAAACCACATATCACCAGTGTCATTGCATGTGTGTTCTTCCCAAAGACCACACATGGATCCACCAGTGTCATTGCATGTGTGTTCTTCTCACAAACCATATCATGAACCACACCCAGTGTCATTGCATGTGTGTTCTTCCCATGAACCACACATGGATCCACCAGTGTCATTGCATGTGTGTTCTTCCCACAGACCACACATGGATCCACCAATGTCATTGCATGTGTGTTCTTCCCATGAACAACACATGGATCCACCAGTGTCATTGCTTGTGTGTTCTTCCCATGAACCACACATGGATCCACCAGTGTCATTGTATGTCTGCTCTTCCCATGAATCACAGCTAGAGTCATCGCATGCGTGCTCTTTTCACAAACCACAGCTAGAGTCATTGCATGTGTGTTCTTCTTACAAACCATATGATGAACCACACCCAGTGTCATTGCATGTGTGTTGTTCTCACAAAATACACATGGATCCAGCGGTGTCATTGCATGTATGCTCTTCTCATAACCATAGCTAGAGTCATTGCATGTCTGTTCTTTTCACAAACCACATATCACCAGAGTCATTGCATGTGTGTTCTTCCCATGAACCACACATGGATCCACCGGTGTCATTGCATGTCTGCTCTTCTCATGAACCACACATGGATCCACCCAGTGTCATCGCATGTGTGTTCTTCCCATGAACCACACACGGATCCACCAGTGTCATTGCATGTCTGCTCTTTTCATGACCACAACTAGAGTTATTGGATGTGTGTTCTTCTCATAGACCACATATCACCAGTGTCATTGCATGTGTGTTCTTCCCAAAGACCACACATGGATCCACCAGTGTCATTGCATGTGTGTTCTTCTCACAAACCATATCATGAACCACACCCAGTGTCATTGCATCTGTGTTCTTCCATGAACCACACATGGATCCACCAGTGTCATTGCATGTGTGTTCTTCCCACAGACCACACATGGATCCACCAATGTCATTGCATGTGTGTTCTTCCCATGAACAACACATGGATCCACCAGTGTCATTGCATGTGTGTTCTTCCCACAAACCGCACATGGATCCACCAGTGTCATCGCATGTGTGTTCTTCCCATGAACCACACATGGATCCACAAGTGTCATTGCATGTCTAACCACAGCTAGAGTCATTGGATGTGTGTTCTTCTCACAGACCACACATCACCAGTGTCATTGCATGTGTGTTTTTCCCAAAGACCACACATGGATCCACCAGTGTCATTGCATGTGTGTTTTTCTCACAAACCATATCATGAACCACACCCAATGTCATTGCATGTGTGTTCTTCTCACAGACCACACATGGATCCACTAGTGTCATTGAATGTGTTTTCTTCTCACAGACCATATCATGAACCACACCAAGTGTCATTGCATGTGTGTTCTTCCCATGAACCACACATGGATCCACCGGTGTCATTGCATGTCTGCTCTTTTCATGGACCACAGCTAGAGTCATTGCATGAGTTTTCTTCTCACAAACCACATATCACCGGATTCATTGCATGTGTGTATTTCCCAAAGACCACACATGGATCCACCAGTGTCATTGCATGTGTGTTCTTTCCACAGACCACACATGGATCCACCAGTGTTGTTGCATGCGTGTTCTTCCCATGAACCACACATGGATCCACCAGTGTCATTGTATGTCTGCTCTTCCCATGAACCATTTAGAGTCATCGTGATGCGTGCTCTTTTCACAAACCACAGCTAGAGTCATTGCATGTGTGTTCTTCTTACAAACCATATCATGAACCACACCCAGTGTCATTGCATGTGTGTTTTTCTCACAAACCACACATGGGTCCACCGGTGTCATTGCATGTCTACTCTTCTCATTAACCATAGCTAGAGTCAATGGATGTGTTTTCTTCTCACAGACAACATATCACCAGTGTCATTGCATGTGTGTTCTTCCCAAAGACCACACATGGATCCACCAGTGTCATTGCATGTGTGTTCTTCCTGCAGACCACACATGGATCCACCAAATGTCATTGCATGTGTGTTCTTCCCATGAACCACACATGGATCCACCAAATGTCATTGTATGTCCGCTCTTCCCATGAATCACAGCTAGAGTCATCGTGACATGCGCTCTTTTCACAAACCACAGCTAGAGTCATTGCATGTGTGTTCTTCTTACAATCCATATGATGAACCACACCCAGTGTCATTGCATGTGTGTTCTTCTCAAAAACTACACATGGATCCAGCGGTGTCGTTGCATGTATGCTCTTCTCATAACCATAGCTAGAGTCATTGCATGTCTGTTCTTTTCACAAACCACATATCACCAGAGTCATTGCATGTGTGTTCTTCCCATGAACCACACATGGATCCACCGGTGTCATTGCATGTCTGCTCTTCTCATGAACCACACATGGATCCACCCAGTGTCATCGCATGTGTGTTCTTCCCATGAACCACACACGGATCCACCAGTGTCATTGCATGTCTGCTCTTTTCATGACCACAGCTAGAGTTATTGGATGTGTGTTCTTCTCATAGACCACATATCACCAGTGTCATTGCATGTGTGTTCTTCCCAAAGACCACACATGGATCCACCAGTGTCATTGCATGTGTGTTCTTCTCACAAACCATATCATGAACCACACCCAGTGTCATTGCATCTGTGTTCTTCCCATGAACCACACATGGATCCACCAGTGTCATTGCATGTGTGTTCTTCCCACAGACCACACATGGATCCACCAATGTCATTGCATGTGTGTTCTTCCCATGAACAACACATGGATCCACCAGTGTCATTGCTTGTGTGTTCTTCCCACAAACCGCACATGGATCCACCAGTGTCATCGCATGTGTGTTCTTCCCATAAACCACACATGTATCCACAAGTGTCATTGCATGTCTAACCACAGCTAGAGTCATTGGATGTGTGTTCTTCTCACAGACCACACATCACCAGTGTCATTGCATGTGTGTTTTTCCCAAAGACCACACATGGATCCACCAGTGTCATTGCATGTGTGTTTTTCTCACAAACCATATCATGAACCACACCCAATGTCATTGCATGTGTGTTCTTCTCACAGACCACACATGGATCCACTAGTGTCATTGAATGTGTTTTCTTCTCACAGACCATATCATGAACCACACCAAGTGTCATTGCATGTGTGTTCTTCCCACGAACCACACATGGATCCACCGGTGTCATTGCATGTCTGCTCTTTTCATGGACCACAGCTAGAGTCATTGCATGAGTTTTCTTCTCACAAACCACATATCACCGGATTCATTGCATGTGTGTATTTCCCAAAGACCACACATGGATCCACCACTGTCATTGCATGTGTGTTCTTTCCACAAACCACACATGGATCCACCAGTGTTGTTGCATGCGTGTTCTTCCCATGAACCACACATGGATCCACCAGTGTCATTGTATGTCTGCTCTTCCCATGAACCACAGCTAGAGTCATTGCATGCGTGCTCTTTTCACAAACCACAGCTAGAGTCATTGCATGTGTGTTCTTCTTACAAACCATATCATGAACCACACCCAGTGTCATTGCATGTGTGTTTTTCTCACAAACCACACATGGGTCCACCGGTGTCATTGCATGTCTACTCTTCTCATTAACCATAGCTAGAGTCAATGGATGTGTGTTCTTCTCACAGACCACATATCACCAGTGTCATTGCATGTGTGTTCTTCCCAAAGACCACACATGGATCCACCAGTGTCATTGCATGTGTGTTCTTCCGACAGACCACACATGGATCCACCAGTGTCATTGCATGTGTGTTCTTCCCATGAACCACACATGGATCCACCAGTGTCATTGTATGTCTGCTCTTCCCATGAATCACAGCTAGAGTCATCGCATGCGTGCTCTTTTCACAAACCACAGCTAGAGTCATTGCATGTGTGTTCTTCTTACAAACCATATGATGAACCACACCCAGTGTCATTGCATGTGTGTTGTTCTCACAAAATACACATGGATCCAGCGGTGTCGTTGCATGTATGCTCTTCTCATAACCATAGCTAGAGTCATTGCATGTCTGTTCTTTTCACAAACCACATATCACCAGAGTCATTGCATGTGTGTTCTTCCCATGAACCACACATGGATCCACCGGTGTCATTGCATGTCTGCTCTTCTCATGAACCACACATGGATCCACCCAGTGTCATCGCATGTGTGTTCTTCCCATGAACCACACACGGATCCACCAGTGTCATTGCATGTCTGCTCTTTTCATGACCACAACTAGAGTTATTGGATGTGTGTTCTTCTCATAGACCACATATCACCAGTGTCATTGCATGTGTGTTCTTCCCAAAGACCACACATGGATCCACCAGTGTCATTGCATGTGTGTTCTTCTCACAAACCATATCATGAACCACACCCAGTGTCATTGCATCTGTGTTCTTCCATGAACCACACATGGATCCACCAGTGTCATTGCATGTGTGTTCTTCCCACAGACCACACATGGATCCACCAATGTCATTGCATGTGTGTTCTTCCCATGAACAACACATGGATCCACCAGTGTCATTGCATGTGTGTTCTTCCCAGTAACCCCACATGGATCCACCAGTGTCATCGCATGTGTGTTCTTCCCATGAACCACACATGGATCCACAAGTGTCATTGCATGTCTAACCACAGCTAGAGTCATTGGATGTGTGTTCTTCTCACAGACCACACATCACCAGTGTCATTGCATGTGTGTTTTTCCCAAAGACCACACATGGATCCACCAGTGTCATTGCATGTGTGTTTTTCTCACAAACCATATCATGAACCACACCCAATGTCATTGCATGTGTGTTCTTCTCACAGACCACACATGGATCCACTAGTGTCATTGAATGTGTTTTCTTCTCACAGACCATATCATGAACCACACCAAGTGTCATTGCATGTGTGTTCTTCCCATGAACCACACATGGATCCACCGGTGTCATTGCATGTCTGCTCTTTTCATGGACCACAGCTAGAGTCATTGCATGAGTTTTCTTCTCACAAACCACATATCACCGGATTCATTGCATGTGTGTATTTCCCAAAGACCACACATGGATCCACCAGTGTCATTGCATGTGTGTTCTTTCCACAGACCACACATGGATCCACCAGTGTTGTTGCATGCGTGTTCTTCCCATGAACCACACATGGATCCACCAGTGTCATTGTATGTCTGCTCTTCCCATGAACCACAGCTAGAGTCATCGCATGCGTGCTCTTTTCACAAACCACAGCTAGAGTCATTGCATGTGTGTTCTTCTTACAAACCATATCATGAACCACACCCAGTGTCATTGCATGTGTGTTCTTCTCACAAACCACACATGGATCCACCGGTGTCATTGCATGTCTGCTCTTCTCATTAACCACAGCTAGAGTCATTGCATGTCTGTTCTTTTCACAAACCACATATCACCAGATTCATTGCATGTGTGTTATTCCCATGTACCACAGATGGATCCACCGGTGTCATTGCATGTCTGCTCTTCTCACAAACCACACATGGATCCACCCAGTGTCATCGCATGTGTGTTCTTCCCATGAACCACACATGGATCCACTAGTGTCATTGCATGTCTGTTGTTTTCATGAACCCCAGCTAGAGTCATTGGATGTGTGTTCTTCTCACAGACCACATATCACCAGTGTCATTGCATGTGTGTTCTTCCCAAAGACCACACATGGATCCACCAGTGTCATTGCATGTGTGTTCTTCCCACAGACCACACATGGATCCAGCAGTGTCATTGCATGTGTGTTCTTACCACAGACCACACATGGATCCACCAGTGTCATTGCATGTGTGTTCTTCTCATAAACCATATCATGAACCACACCCAATGTCATTGCATGTGTGTTCTTCCCATGAACCACACATGGATCCACCAGTGTCATTGCATGTGTGTTCTTCCCACAGACCACACATGTATCCACCAATGTCATTACATGTCTGCTCTTGCCATGAACCACAGCTAGAGTCATTGCATGTCTGTTATTTTCACAAACCACATATCACCAGAGTGATTGCATGTGTGTTCTTCCCATGAACCACACATGGATCCACCAGTGTCATTGCATGTCTGCTCTTCTCATGAACCACAGCTAGAGTCATTGCATGTGTGTTATTCTCACAAACCACATATCACCAGAGTCATTGCATGTGTGTTCTTCCCACAAACCACATATCACCGGTGTCATTGCATGTCTGCTCTTCTCATTAACCATAGGTAGATCCACCCGTGTCATTGGATGCATGTTCTTTTCATAAACCGCATATGGATACTAATTAACCTTAGGAGATCCCTAACCTTAGCGTTAGACCGAGTCTTCTAGAAGGCACACCCCTAACACAGTTGTTCTGCTTGTCGATTGTTACATACCGTCCGATCGGGGCGCTTGGACGATTGGGATGGTTTTCGTGAGATCGATCCGCGAGTAGTCCTGCTCATGCATGATTGGCCACGCTTGCTCGACAAACCGGCAACACCGGGGCTCCCACATGAGTGTCACGACTCACGAGTTGAGCGGGCCATATCCCAGTGTCACATCCCCATTACTTCTCTTCCTCCCCGTACTTCTCTTCCTTCCCCTCAAAGCCACATTCCTCACTTCACTCCCATCCTGCCGTAGCCGCAAGCCGACGGTGCCGCCATCCCAATCCCCTCTCCGGCAGCCACCCCCTTCCCCTCTCGCCATGGGTTCAAGGGGAGACGACGAGGAAACGCGTCGTGACGACAGGGATGGTGATTTCGATGTGAGTCGTCTCATCTCTATCTCTATCATCTGTGGCCAGTTATCTATTTTTTGAGCCAGATCTACTCCGTTTACTCATTCGTGTATGATGTGTTAGGCCAACCAGACGATGTATGACGCCAACTATCATGGTTTAGCGGATGAAGACAGTCCTCTGCTATGTAAACATGGATATGTGCCCACTAAATTTGTAGCGTTCGAAGGACGAAACACAGGCGGGAGGTTTCTACGGTGTCAAGGACATCGTGCAATGATGCGAGGTGGAAGTTGCGGTGTTATCAAATGGGTAGATCCAGAGTGGCCCAAATCGATGCAGAAAACGCTGGACAAACTATGGGAAGTGACTATTGAGTTGAAAGAATCCGCATTCAGCTCACTTCTTGACAGTGGTGAGATGAAGCTATGGGAACCAGTTGACACGACCAAGCATAAGCGAGATCTCATGGGGGTGGAAGACAAGGTTAGCAAAGTCGAGAAGGAGAGGGACACGGCGTTGGCCCTGAAGGCTAAAGCAGAGCAAGAACTGACTCAAGCAAGGAAGGATCTTCACCAGGCCAAAGTCCTGTAGTTCACAACTACGAGTATTGACAAGTGCATGAGGAAAGATGCAGAGAAACAATTGAAGCTGTGCAAGGAAGATGCTAAAAGGAAGGAGCAGACGATTCGATCCTTGCTCTCGCAGGAAGATGCGCATAAGGCTAAGATTAGGAAGATCAAGGAGATGTGTGTTAACTAGTTCTATTTAGCTTAAGCCCCGTGCCTTTTTTAAGTTGTAATAGTTGTACTTGTTGACCTAGCGGTCTGAACTATTGGCCCCGGAGTCCTGGGAGTAAAAAAAATTGGTCGCCCGTTAATCTGTCTTAACGCTGCATTACTTCCTTTTGTCTGACCAATGCCCCTTGGATATTCCGCCAAGATCTAATCTATTAGACACGTGCAATGAGATAGATCTGTACTAACCCTCGTAGAACCGAAAGCGTTACGAGATTAGATCTCGGGGTTGATGTAGTCGATCACTTGCCGATCTCAAGATCATGTGGGCGATCCTTCCGAAGGCTTCCAGTGCCGTCAGGTCACACGTCAAGTGAGTCGAAGGCACCTTCCTCTCCCCATTTGAGCGAGCAGCAGAGGTACTAGATCTTCTCCATGGAATCCCAGCAGCACGGCGGTGTGGTGGTGGTGGTGGAGTAGAGATTTCTGCAGGGCTTCGCCTAAGCCGGAGCAGAGCGAAGGAGGAGGAGAGAGGTGGCGGCTAGGGTTTGTTATGGGAGAGATCTAGGAGGTGGCGCCCCCTCCCCTCTATTTAAAGGAGGGAGGCACGCCATGGGAGGGGGAGTCCTAGTAGGACTCCCCTCCCTCCTTGGCCGGTGGGTTGGGAAGGGGGGAGGAGTCCTCCTCCCCCACGAATCCGTGTCTAGCCCCACAAGGTTTCCTTGACCCTTTCTTGGTTTTCAAGCAAACTCCAAGAAATCTTTCTAGAACCTTCCAGAACATTCCGAAACCTTCTAGAATCTCCATACAAACACTCCGAAACATTTCCTAACTTAGAAAATGATCCCCAATATATGAATCTTATTCTCCGGACAATTCCGGATCTCCTCGTGATGTCTCGGATCCAATCCGAGACTCCGAACAACATTCGGTCTCCAACGCATTCCATATCTACTTAAAACAACTTCAACCTTATGTGTCACCCTACGGTTCGTGAATATGCGAACATGATGAAGACACCTCTCCGATCAATAACCATCGGCCGGATCCGAGATCCATAATGGCTCCCACATACTCAACGATGACTTCGTGATCGATAGAACCATTAACATACGAAACCAATTCCCTTTGTCACGCGATATTCTACTTATCCGAGGTTTGATCGTCGGTATCTCCATACCTAGTTCTACCTCGTTATTGATAAGTACTCTTTACTCGTTCCATGTTATGTTATCCCTTGTGACCTAGTCACATGCTTGCAAGCTAACTAGATGACATTCCACCGAGAGGGCCTAGAGCATATATATCCGTCATATGGATGGACAAATCCCAATCTTGGTCCATGCGCTTCAACACATACTTTCAGAATACCCAATGACACCTTTATAACCACCCGATTTAAGCGGTGTTTGTTGTCATCATAGTATCCATCCGGTGTTGGTGATTAACATAACCTCATGGTCGAAGGATTAGGTTACTATGCATTTGAAAGCTTATAGCAATACGAACTTAATGACTTGATCTTATGCTACGCTTACTATGGGTGTGTGTCCATCACATCATTCTCCTAATGATATAACCTTGTTATTAATGACATCCAATGTCCATGATCAGGAAACCATGATGATCATTCAATCAACAAGCTAGTTCCACAAGAGGCTTACTAGGGACCCTTTTATGTTTACAAAACACACATGTATCAGTGTTTCCTTATAATACAATTATAGCATGGGATGTAAACATTCATCATAAACACAAAGATATAATAATAACCACTTTTATTATTGCCTCTTGGGCATATCTCCAACAGTCCCACTTGCACTAGAGTCAATAATCTAGATTACATGGTAATATACCTAACACCCATGGCGTTCGGTGTTGGTCATGCTTTGCTCTAGGGAGGTTTAGTCAACGGATCCGCCACATTCAGATCGGTGTGTACTTTGCAAATCTTTATGTCACCATCTCGGACATACTCGCGAATAGCATGGAAACGTAGCTTGATGTGCTTCAGCTGCTATGTGACCTTGGCTCCTGTGCATTAGCTATGGCACTGTGTTGTCACAAGAGATGGCCATCGGGTCCAACGACCGAACCACGCCAAGTTCAGTAATGAACTCCTTCATCCATATGGCTTCTTGTGCAGCCTTCAAGCAGCTATGTATTCCGATTCAGTTGAAGATTTCGCCACAACGCTTGCTTGGCACTCCTCCAGCTCACCGCACCATTCAAAATAATACGATCCAGACTGTGACTTGAGTCATCTGGATCGGTGTTCCAACTAGCATCAGTGTAACCGTTTACAACAAGCTGTTCATCACCTCCATAAGAAAGAACCATATCCTTAGTCCTATTCAGGTACTTTAGGATATTCTTGACCGCTGTCCAGTGTTCCATTCCAGGATCACTTTGATATCTGCTAGTCAAACTAACAGCATGTGATATATCCGGTCTTGTACACAACATGGCATACATGATAGAACCTATGGCCGAGGCATAGGGAATATTATTCATCTTTTCTCTATCTTCGTCAGAGTGGGACTTTGAGTCTTACTCAAGGTCTTACCTGACAACATGGGCACGAACCCTTTCTTGCTCTCTTCCATTCTAAACTTCTTTAGAACTTTGTTTAAGTATGTACTTTGTGAAAACGCTATTAGGCGTCTTGATCTATCTCTATAAATCTTGATGCCTAGAATATATGCCGCTTCGCCAAGATCCTTCATTGAAAAACTATTATTCAAATAGGTTTTGACGCTATTAAGAAGTTCTATATCATTCCCAATCAACAATATGTCATCTACATATAGTACTAGGAATGCCACAGAGCTCCCACTCACTTTCTTGTAAATACAAGCTTCTCCATAAGTTTGTATAAATCCAAAGTTTTTGATTACTTTATCAAAACATTGATTCCAACTCCGGGATGCTTGCTTCAATCCATAAATGGAGCGCTAAAGTTTGCATACCTTGTCAGCATCACTAGGATCGACATAACCCTTGGGTTGTACCATATACAACTCTTCCTCAATGTCACCATTAAGGAACACCGTTTTGACATCCATCTGCCAAATCTCATAATCGAAATATGCAGCAATTGCTAACAAAATCCTCACAGACTTTAGCTTCGCTACTGGTGAGAAAGTCTCATCGTAGTCAACTCCTTGAATTTGTCGGAACCCTTTCGTGACAAGTCGAGCTTTATAGACGGTAACATTACCATCAACATCTGTTTTTCTTTTGAAAATCCATTTGTTCTCGACAGCCTTTCGGCCATCCGGTAAGTCCACCAAAGTCCATACTTGGTTTTCGTACATGGATCCCATTTCGGATTTCATGGCTTCTAGCCATTTGTCAGAATCTGGGCTCACCATAGCTTCTTCATACGTCAGGTCATCGTTGTTGTCCACCAACATGACGTTCAAGGCGAGTCATACCAATCAGAGTGGTACGAACCCTCGTTGACTGCGAGGTTCAGCGAGAACTTTGTTCAAGTTTCATGATCAGCATCATTAGCTTCCTCTCCGGTTGGTGCAAAGCGGCACAAAACATCTTCCGTGCTGCGCTACTCTCAACTCCGAGAGAAGGTTCAATAACCTCGTCGAGTTCTACTTTCCTTCCAGTCACTTCTTCGAGAGAAACTCCTTCTCAAGAAAGGATCCATTCTTAACGAAAACTTTGCCTTCGGATCTATGATAGAAGGTATACCCAATTGTTTCTCTAGGGTATCCTATGAAGACGCATTTCTCCGCTTTGGGTTCAAGCTTATCAGGTTGTAACTTCTTTACATACGCTTCGCAACCCCAAACTTTAAGGAACGACAACTTAGGTTTCTTACCAAACCACAATTCGTACGATGTCGTTTCAACAGATTTAGATGGTGCCCTATTTAAAGTGAATGCGACTGTCTCTAATGCATAGCCCCAAAACGATAGTGGTAAATCTGTAAGAGACATCATAGACCGAACCATATCTAAGATATTTCTATAACGACGTTCGGACACAACATTACGCTGTGGTGTTCCGGCGGTGTCAACTGAAAGTATTCCACATTTCTTTAAATGCATGCCAAACTCATAACTCAGATATTCACCACGCGTAACGCGAAACTTAATCTTCTTGTTACGATGATTTTCCACTTCACTTTGAAATTCCTTAAACTTCTCGAAAGTTTCGGACTTATGTTTTATAAAGTAGACATACCCATATCTACTTAAATCATCTGTGAAAGTGAGAACATAACGATATCCACCACGCGATGCTACACTCATTGGACCGCACACATCGGTACGTATTATTTCCAATAAGTCTGTAGCTCGCTCCATTATTCCAGAGAATGGAGTCTTAGTCATTTTTCCCATTAGACATGCTTCGCATCTTTCAAGTGATTCAAGAAGTCCATCGAATGGAGTTTCTTCATACGCTTCACCAATGTGACCAAGGCACGATTGCCACATGTATGTAGGATTATCATTCAATTTTATTCGTTTAGCATCTATGTTGTGAACATGTGTATCACTACTATCGAGATTCAATAAGAATAAACCATTCATCTCAGGTGCATTACCATAAAAGATATTACTCATATAAATCGAACAACCTTTATTCTCAGACTTAAAAGAGTAACCGTCTCGCAATAAACAAGATCCAGATATAATGTTCATGCTTAACGCAGGCACCAAATAACAATTATTCAAATTTAAAACTAATCCCGAAGGTAGATGTAGAGGGAGTGTGCCGACGGCGATCACATCAACCTTGGAGCCATTATCAACGCGCATCGTCACCTTGTCTCTTGCCAGTCTTCGTTTATTCCGCAGCTCCTGTTTCGAGTTACAAATATGAGCAACCGAACCAGTATCAAATACCGAGCACTACTACGACTACTAGTAAGATACACATCAATAACATGTATATCGAATATACCTTTCTTCTTGATGTTGCCGTTCTTGAATCTGCAGTACTTGGGGCGATTCGCTTCGATGACCAGCACCCTTGCAAGAGAAGCATTCAGATTTCAGTTTAGGACCAGCCTTGGGCTTCTTAGCAAAGCGGCGGCTTTCTTTCCGTACTTCTTGAAGTTGCGATTTTTTTAGGCTTGCCCTGTTTCTTGATATTTGTGGTTTTATTGACCATCAACACTTGGTGCTCCTTCTTGATCTCCACTTCAGCATTTTTCAGCATGGACGATAGTTCAGGCAACGTCTTGTTCATGCGATTGCATATTGTAGTTCATCACAAAGTTCTTATAACTCTCGGTGGCTGATTGGAGGACACGGTGAATCCCTAACTCATTAGGAATCGTTATCCCCAACTCTTGGAGCTTGTTTGCGTGCCGGACATGGTGAGCACGCTCGCTAACGAGCTTCCTCTTCCATCTTGCAGGTAAAGAACTTTTCGAGGCCTCATAGCTCTCCACGGCGCGTGAGTCTCAAAAATGAGCTTGAGCTCCTTAATGATCTCGAACGGGTCGTGGTGCTCAAAACGCTTCTAGAGCTCCGTTTCTAAACCGTACAGGATGGCACACTGAACTGTGGAGTAATGATTTTTCCGAGTGGCGTAAACATTCTTTACGTCATCGGTGGCATCATCTGTAGGTGGGTCACCTAGCGGTGCTTCGAGCACATAGGTCATCTGACCAGCCCTGAGGACAATCTTCAGACCACAGAGCCAGTCCATGAAGTTGCTTCCATTGTTCTTAAGCTTTTCTTTCTCTAGGAACGCATTGAAATTGATGGAGAGGTTCGCCATAATCTACAACAAATTTGCAAGTAGTTTAGACTAAGTTTATGATAAATTGAGTTCTACTTTAATTCTTAAATTAACTAGGTGAACTCCCACTCAAAACAACATCTCTCACATTATCTTAGTGATTACATGAACCAAGTCCACTACACCAAGTCCGATCTTCACGAGAGAAGATGTAGTTTCATCGACGAACAATCTTCATGTTCATCATATCACTCATATGATTCATGCTCTACCTTTTGGTATTCCGTGTTCCGAGACCATGTGCAGACATGCTAGGCTCGTCAAGATTAACCTTAGTTTCGCATGTGCAAATCTGGCTTGCACCCGTTGTATGCACACGTAGAATCTATCACATCCGATCATCACAAGATGCTTCGAGACGACGAGTCTTAGCAACGGTGCCAACTAAGGACGAACACTTTTATTACTTGATATTTAGTGAGAGGGATCATCTTATAATGCTACCGTCGCGATCTAAGAAATACAAGATGCATAAAGGATTAACATCACAGGCAATTCATAATTAGTGTGATATGATATGGCCCTTTCTTCTTATGCCTTTGATCTCCATCTCCAAAGCACGGACATGATTTCCATCATCACCAGCATTGCGTCAAGGTCGATTAGCCGCTTCATGGTTGTCCATCATCACCAGCAACTATTACAACTACTTGGAATAAAGCTATTACAAGATGAATAGACACGCAGGTCTTAACAGAATTAAAGACAACCATTAGGCTCCTGCCGGTTGCCATATTACAATAAGGATCATTGCATACATCAAATATAATCACAATCACATGATGGCCATATCACATCACAAAAGCCCTGCAAAAACAAGTTAGACGCCTCTAATTTTCTTTGCATGTTTTACGTGGTTTGGGGCTTTCGAATAAGAACGGATCTTACCTATGAAACTAAACCACAACGTTGATACAAGTGCTATAGAGTGCAAAGTGTAGATTGGATCTATACTATGATGCGAGAGACAGACACCCGCAAAGCCACTTGTGCAAAGCAAGTTACACGTCAAGCGTGGAGCAAGTCTCATGTGCGATGACATGTAAGGTTAACCCGAGCCGCTTCATCCCACCATACCGCAAGATGCAAAGTACACAAAGCAAAAGACGGCACGAGCACCAACGCCCACAAAACCATTGTGTTCTACTCGTGCAACAGATCTACGCATAGATATGGCTCTGATACCACTGATGGGTTCGTAGCATGGAAAACAAAAAAATTCTACCGCAAGAACGAACAAAACCCAGATCTAATCTAGATAAAAGCCAAGATCTAATCTATTAGACATGTGCAACGAGATAGATCTATACTAACCCTCGTAGAACCGAAAGCGTTACGAGATTAGATCTCGGGGTTGATGTAGTCGATCACTTGCCGATCTCAAGATCGTGTGGGTGATCCTTCCGGCGCTGCTCCGGTAGCGCTTCGCGATCGGTCACACTGCGGAGTCGAAGCAGACCTTCCTCTCCCCGTTCCAGCGAGCAGCGGAGGTAGTAGATCTTCTCCACGGAATCCCAGCAGCACGACGGTGTGGTGGTGGTGGTGGAGTAGAGATTTCTGCAGGGCTTCGCCTAAGCCAGAGCAGAGCAAAGGAGGAGGAGAGAGGCGGCGGCTAGGGTTTGTTATGGGAGATATCTAGGAGGTGGCGCCCCCTCCCCTCTATTTAAAGGTCCAAGAAATCTTTCTAGAACCTTCCATAACATTCCAAAACCTTCTAGAATCTCCATACAAACACTCCGGAACATTTAACTTAGAAAATGATCCCCAATATATGAATCTTATTCTCCGGACAATTCCGGATCTCCTTGCAAGCTAACTAGATGACATTCCACCGAGAGGGCCCAGAGAATATCTATCCGTCATATGGATGGACAAATCCCAATCTTGGTCCATGCGCTTCAACACATACTTTCAGAATACCCAATGACACCTTTATAACCACCCGATTCTGAGCGGTGTTTGATGTCATCAAAGTACCCATCCGGTGATGGTGATTAACATAACCTCATGGTCAAGGATTAGGTTACTATGCATTTGAAAGCTTATAGCAATAACTTAATGACTTGATCTTATGCTACGCCATCGTGGGTGTGTGTCCATCACATCATTCTCCTAATGATATAACCTTGTTATTAATGACATCCAATGTCCATGATCAGGAAACCATGATCATCATTCAATCAACAAGCTAGTTCCACAAGAGGCTTACTAGGGACCCTTTTATGTTTACAAAACACACATGTATCAGTGTTTCCTTATAATACAATTATAGCATGGGATGTAAACATTCATCATAAACACTCCCCTCCCTCCTTGGCCGGCGGGTTGGGAAGGGGGGAGGAGTCCTCCTCCCCCACGAATCCGTGTCTAGCCCCACAAGGTTTCCTTGACCCTTTCTTGGTTTTCAAGCAAACTCCAAGAAATCTTTCTAGAACCTTCCAAAACATTCCGAAACCTTCTAGAATCTCCATACAAACACTCCGGAACATTTAACTTAGAAAATGATCCCCAATATATGAATCTTATTCTCCGGACAATTCCGGATCTCCTTGCAAGCTAACTAGATGACATTCCACCGAGAGGGCCCAGAGCATATCTATCCGTCATATGGATGGACAAATCCCAATCTTGGTCCATGCGCTTCAACACATACTTTCAGAATACCCAATGACACCTTTATAACCACCCGATTCTGAAGTGGTGTTTGATGTCATCAAAGTACCCATCCGGTGATGGTGATTAACATAACCTCATGGTCGAAGGATTAGGTTACTATGCATTTGAAAGCTTATAGCAATACGAACTTAATGACTTGATCTTATGCTACGCTTACTGTGGGTGTGTGTCCATCACATCATTCTCCTAATGATATAACCTTGTTATTAATGACATCCAATGTCCATGATCAGGAAACCATGATCATCATTCAATCAACAAGCTAGTTCCACAAGAGGCTTACTAGGGACCCTTTTATGTTTACAAAACACACATGTATCAGTGTTTCCTTATAATAAAATTATAGCATGGGATGTAAACATTCATCATAAACACAAAGATATAATAATAACCACTTTTATTATTGCCTCTTGGGCATATCTCCAACAATGCGGCACATCATAAATTTAAATTACAACAAATGGATGTAGAAAGTGCATTTCTCAATGGTCCATTGCATGAGTTGGTATATGTGAAACAACCCTCGGGATTTGAGGATCCCAACTTTCCAAACCATGTCTACAAACTTGATAAGGCTCTCTATGGGCTCAATCAATCCCCACACACGTGGTATGAGCACCTTAGAGAGTTGTTGTTAGATCATGGGTTTGAGGTTGGGAAAATCGATCCCACTCTTTTTACCAAGAGGGTCAATGGGGAACTTTTCGTATGCCAAATTTATGTAGATGACATTATCTTTGGCTCTTCTAACAAAGCTTTTAATGATGAATTCTCTAAGCTAATGACTGATAGGTTCAGGATGTCTATGATGGGAGAATTGAGAGTATTCCTTGGTTTTGAGATCAAGCAAGTGAGAGGTGGTACATTCTTCAACCAAGCCAAGTATACTCAAGATATGCTCAAAAGATTTAACATGAAAGATCTCAATGGAGCTCCCACTCCCATGGCAACAAAGACTCATCTTGAACTAAACCCAAATGGTAAAGATGTGGACCAAAAGGTATACCGGTCCATGATTGGCTCTTTGCTTTACCTTTGTGCATCTAGACCCGATATTGTGTTGAGTGTAGGAGTGTGTGCAAGATATCAAGCGGCTCCTAAAGAAAGCCATTTGATGGTAGTCAAGAGAATCTTTCGATATTTGGTTCATACCCCAAACTATGGTATTTGGTATCCTCGGGGCTCAACTTTCTCTCTTTGTGGGTACACGGATTCGGATTGGGATGGTGACAAGGATGATACAAAATCTACCTCCGGGGCTTGCCAATTCCTCGGGAGGTCCTTAGTATGTTGGTCTTCTAAGAAGCAAAACTGTATATCTCTTTCCACCGCCGAAGCCGAGTATGTGGCAGCTGCTAGTGCTTGTACACAATTGCTATGGATGAGGCAAACTTTAAAGGAATACGGTGTCCATTGTGACAAAGTGCCTCTTCTATGTGACAATGAAAGTGCTATCAAGATTGCATATAACCCAGTGGATCATACAAGAACAAAGCACATTGAGATTCGTCATCACTTCATTAGAGATCATGTTGCCCGAGGTGATATTGAGCTTTCATATGTGTCAACCAAAGACCAACTTGCCGATATCTTCACGAAGCCACTTGATGAAACAAGGTTTTGTTATTTGAGGAATGAACTAAATATCGTGGATTCTAGGAGCTTGACTTGATTACCTTGCATACTCACCTATGTCTTGACCCATATTTGGTGTAGGTGTAGGAATGGAGATAGGGGGAGTGCGGTTCTAATTCATTGGACTATCCCTCCCCCCATAATGCCAACATTAAGAAATTCAATTCTCTTAGTATCTTTTAGTGATATGTGAGCATCATTGATGAGTAGTAGCTATTAACCCAAGGATAATTCTTCGCGGTGTCATGCCACAAACTCCTACATGGTGGCTTCGGCCACCACCCTCTTCTCACTCGAAGAGTTGGTTCTTAGCTCGGATTTATTTGGCGCTTTGATGTACTTTTGAAGAGTTTTCCGTGGTTTTCTTGATTTTTCACAGTATGTCATCTTAACCCAAGCCCTCTCTCAGTCTTGAAAACTCTCTCTATCTAATATATGTCCCCATACACACACCTTGGAAGTGTTTGGTCGAGGAGGACCGGAGTCTCCGGTGTGTTCACACCGGAGTCCCCGGTGTGGACCGGAGTCTCCGGTGTAGACCGGAGTCTCCGGTCTAGGTGGTTTCTGTCCACTCAAAGGAGGACGGGGTGAACTGAAACAGCAGTTTCATTCATCCACCCCCGTCCTCCCCTCTCTGCCCCTGTCGCCTCCTCTCCCAAATCTTCTCCCCGGAGGTCAAGAAGCCCCCGGGATCCGCCGTGCCGCTGGCCAATCATCTCCTTTCCACCATTGGGTGATTCCCACCGGTGGAATCCCTTCCATGGACAGATCTGGTACCTCTCCTCCTCTTCTTCATCTAGGGTTCTTCCCTTACCTTGTTTTTGAGGATTGGTACTAGTTTTGACCACAGGAATTCCTTATTTGCATGCACCTGAGTACTTTATCATTGTTACCCTGCCCGATCTGTTGGATTCAACTCCATTGGAGCCTCCATGATCTTCCCCTGAGTCTCCTGACCAGAGACTCCGGTCCGGTGGACCGGAGACTTCGGTCTGAGCCGGAGACTCTGGTGTGGACCACGGAGACTCCGGTGTGGTTTGAATCTAACACATTTTACAAGGTCTCAATGATTCTATGCTGCCTCCATGGGACATATATACTTACCTTCATGCTATCTCCCTCGCTGCTTTTCACAGGCTCTGGCTCTCGTCGTTCTCCTCGCACCAAGGCCAAGATGAAGAGAGGGGATCCTCGCTATGATGAGTCTGAGGGCCAGTACATTGTGCCCCCATCGAACCGCAGACAGCAAGCCCGTTATGCAGCGGGAGCAGGAAAGGGCTGAGGAAGAGAAACGTGCCAAGAGGGCAAAATATGATAACATTCAGTCTTTGGCTCGCATGTCTAAGCAGGAGTACCGTGAGCTGTGGAAGACCAATTTCTATGAATTGCCTCGCACTAGTGATGACCCCTGTTATTGGAAGAAGGAGCAAGTTGTCTTCATGAAAGACATTTACAGTGTGCTCAAGAGATCTTCTGTATGCCCCCAGAAGTACTTGAGTGTTGAGCAGATGAGGAAGAGCCCCTACTTCTCTGATGCTCTGTGGATTAGTGAGAAGTTGGGGTTGTTCAACTTGATGGAGATCTGTGAAGACTACAACATCACCCTTGTGCAACAGTTCTATGCCACAGTTGTGTTTGGGACTGACCAGGCCAGGACTATGACTTGGATGACTGGCAACTACCGTTGTTCTGCCACTTTCTATGACTTTGCTAAGGCCATCTTCGAGACTTTTCAGGGGGTATCTACTCATGTTGGAGTTCGCATGCACTCAGCAGCTCTTGGGGTGAACAAGAACAAACTTGCCCCTTTATATGGTAGTGAGGGGGTTGTGGGAGGGTCCAAGGGACTCAAGCCTCTCTACAATCTGATGTTTAGGATCTTCCGCCAGACCATTTCCCCTAGTGCTGGGAATGATGATGCCATCAGATGTGGTTTGGTCAACTTGCTGTATCACACCCATAAGACTTACATGGTCGGCCCGATCTTGATCTTGATCCTATTGATGTGATGGATTACATATTCGAGGAGATGTATCATGCCATCTTATACAAGAAGGCCCCTCCATATGCACCCCTGGTCATGCGACTCATCAACACTCAGCAACATGGTTCGCCGCTTGCCATGCCTCCCAACCTTACCGAGTACACTCTCGTATCTCTGCAGCAGAAAGGGGCTATGAAAGCTCCTCCTAGACGCTCTCATGCACATGAGGAGGAGGAGATTTCAGAGACTGACAGGGCCCCCTCTCCTCCTAGGGCTTGGAGGAAGAATGCTTCCAATGCACCTCTCCCCCCATGACACGTGACTATGTCCATGAGAGGGTCAAGAATGCCTCATTCTAGGAGAGGACCCTGTGTTGCATGAATGTGGACATCCGCAAGCAACAACATGATTCCTACAAGAGCAACCGCCGCATCGAGAAACTACTCAAGGAGATCAAGGCTCAGGGTGAAGCGTATGATGAGGAAGGTGAGGATGAGTACACTGATGAGCATGGCGCTCAGCCTTCCACCGAGTCAGATCACACTCTTTCGTTTGGGGCATGGAATGCCCATCAAGACAGCTTGGTGGATTGGAAGACCTTCTCTGATGTCACATCTGGGTTTGGGTATCAAGGTACATCCTCTTCTCACCCTCATGGCAAAGGGCATGCAGCTCCAGATGGTGATGAGGACTATGATGATGAGGAGGAGGATCAGGATATGGATGAGGAGGATGATGACGAGGACTACTGATCCGTTGGGACGCTAGCTTAGGTCTTTTCCCTTTTTCGGTGTTTAGATGCCAAAGGGAGAGAAGACATTATCATCGGGATTTGCATGGGTTTGGGCTACTTGATTCGTATTTGCCTTCTCGTCTCTATTTGCCTTATGTTATTGTGGGACACTGTTTGCTATTTGTGTGTGTGTGACTCTGTGGGTGCTCCAACTTTATTGTAACTCATGTGAGAACTATGTGTTTTATCCATGTTCTACCTACCTTGCGTGCTTTACTTGTTTATCTTTGTGCACATAGAATGGGGGAGCATGTCCATACTCTGTCATACGTAATTGCGAACTTTTGTTCATGCAAATTCACTAGTTGTCATCGAACACCAAAAAGAGGGAGATTGAAAGGACATTTACTGTCATAATCACTTTTGGTGTTCGTTAACAACTAGTAGACCCTTTTTATAGTTTGCTATTGTCTACAGGGTGATATTCTACAAAGGAAAAAGGACCATTGGCATGCGGATCATTCCCTGCATTTGTTCTTGTATCTTGGGGATTCTAGACCGGAGTCTCCGGTGTGGTCCGGAGTTTCCCCAGGAGTCTCCGGAGTGGCCTCTGTTTTCTTGCCTGGGTTAGCCAGTAAGGTGGTCCGGAGGTTGGTCCAGAGTCTCCGGTCCCTATCTTAGGCCGGAGTCTCCGGTGTAGAGGGACCGGAGTCTCCGGTCCACTTGGCTCCTAAGTGCGCTGGGTCATTCTGTCAAGGGGTCCGGAGGCTAGTCCGGAGGTTGACCAGAGTCTCCGGTGTGGTGACCGGAGTCTCCGGTCTACTTCTTCTCCAACAGTCAGAAAAACGGTTCGCTGACAGAAGGGCTATAAATAGGGGACCTTATCCCCTTGTTCTAGTTGCTCGTCTACCTCAAGAACACCATGTGAGCCACCAAATCAACAAGATCTCTTCATCCAACCATCCAAATTCTTTGATCTTTGGAGAATCGAAGGAGGAGGCCTTGATCTACAGCTTCACCAAGAGAGATATTCATTTCCCCCTCATTCACTTGAGGGCCCCCATGCTCTAGTGTTTCATTGGAGACCCTAGGTTTTGATTTGGTTCTTACAAGCTTGTCTTTGATTGTTTGACAGCTTGCTTGTATTTGGGAGCCTTCAATTAAGTTGTGGATGTGTGCCCCGAACTCGTTGTAAAGGTGCCGGCTTCCATCTCGAAGGTTGTCGTATAGTGGAAGAGGTGAATCGAACCCGTTGGGGTGAGGTTCATCGGAGAACAAGAGAGGCCTCTCGTAGCGTTGGTGGTTTGAAACCACCCCCTCTCCAAACGTAGACGTACTTCCCCTCAAAAGGAAGGAACTACGGAAAACAAATCCTTGTGTCTCCGTGTGCTCCACTTTGGTTACTTCTATCCTTTCCCGCACTTTACTTATCTTGTTATTGTTTAACTTGTGCTTGTTTGTCATATAGGTAAATTCACCTTAGTTGCATAATCTAGAGAATTTACCTTTCTTGTCAAACCCTAATTTGAAAAAGAGTAAAATTTGAAGTAGCACCTATTCATCCTCCCTCTAGGTGCCCATACGGTCCTTTCAGAGGCTTTTATCATTCGCTGCACTATTCAGCTTTTCCCCTTTGTTTGTCAATGTAGGTTTCTTAGTATATTTTTTTCAATCGAGATAATTTCCTCCACATAAAAATATTCTATGTCATATAGAATAATTAAGTGTTCTGCATCTAAATATTCATTGGTACCAGTATATTATGTGCCTTTCCCCTAAAACAAACCCTTATATGTCTTACTTTGGAACGGATTTTGTTTTATCGCCCTTCTGAACAATCTACATTCTTTCTATACCTATTTACACTTGCCCAAGAATTTTTAAATGCTCATTCTAATACTTGCTTGAGAAATTGTTTTATCTTATTTTCCTGTAGTTTGCATATAGTTAAAGACTTGAAGTGGCTTGATCTTGATAATGGGTTTATTAAGCTTTAAATGACTACTGGTTTCCTCTGTCCTATGCAAAATCTTGATTAATTTGATCTTCGTTGTGTTCGTTTGTGTATGTTTGAGGGGTTTTTGCTGATGTGCCAGAGGTTGGTTGGAGCCAGAGCCTCCACCGTAGCATGGACATGACATACATGAGGATCTCGACATGGGTCTGGCGTCTGTGACCTAGTTTAGGCTGGCGGCTTCAATGCAAATGCGGCACAGCTTAATTATACACAAAGGAGCGGCGGCAGCGCTTGATCCGTCCTTGGATGGGAAGATGGTAGTACATTTGCTTTCTTTGTTCTTTGCTATTGCGTATAATATAGCAAAAGGTTTATTCGTGATACATACATAAATTGTCCATTTTTCTTCACTCCTGCTAGCTGGCAGGTTTATTGTTGTTTATAGTTTTGGCCTTCTATCCAAACAATATGTAAATGGAGATAGTCCATTTCATTATAAGTGTTCTGCCAACTATTCTAATGGAGCATTGTATCATATATACTATCAGTAGTTAAATGTTAGGAGTATATAAATAGTATGCATGTAAATACTAGGATGCCAGCACTCTGCTTGTAGCTCTGTATGCTCTCAACTAACTTTTTTTTTGTTGCTGAATGTTTTACTTTTTCAGTAATTCTATCTGATGCACTAGTCGATTGCACTAACACATGTACTTGTAAGTTTTAATTTTCTCTAGTATCATGTTGCTGCAGTGTGCAGGCTGTTGGTGATGAGAGGGGCCACAGTGACATGGCATTCACATTAGTGAGTGGCCATGGCCCCGCATCTAGATCCCGCGCGTTGTCGCCAGTGAGCCCCGTCGCCGTGCCACCCTGGAGCTCCGCCGCCGCCTCTTCTCGGCCCGCGCGTGGCCTGGTGCCGTTGAACGCCGTCTGGGCCTGCTTCTAAATTGGCGAGGAATGGCCTTTAGTAGTTTAGTACTTGGCTAATGATGATGATCAACTTGTTGTAATGTGTAATGTATGAGATGATGATCAACTTGTTGTAGACTTGTATAATATTCGGGCACTTGTCACTATGTCAGGTTCTAATTGATGTGATGATGTATAATTTTACTTATACTATTATCTTTGTTTCTATACTGTTGTATACCTATATAAATACATGTATATGTACATGTATAAATATCTGTATAAATACGTGAGAGCCCTGTATTTTGTATACCTGTACGAAACATCAGTGGAGCATCTTTTATTCAGCCAGTGGCGCATTTAGATATATTCTCCACTGGTAAAACATCAATGGCGCATATTGAGGATGCTCCACTGGTTGTCCCACTATCAATGGCGTAACACTAGTGGCGCATTCCATATGCGCCATTGATAGCAAAAAATATGCTCCACTGATAAGCAATTCTCTACTAGTGTGTATTGCACTTTTTTAGATGAAAGGATCAGAGAGCCCGACTTAAATTAATGGGTTAAATGGATATATGCCACTACAATTCTTGTCTATTTGAGAAACGTCACTACAATTTTCATCTTTTAACAAACGCCACTATAATTCTCGATACATTTCATAAACGTTATTGTGCCCATTTAAACACATATACCGGCCAATATACACTTGTATTTCTGCCTTATGTACAAACTATGCTGGAACAAGATCACCAAACGAGTGGATACCTTCGGAGGGATCATACTTAGAGCGCATCACCAACATCATCGTTGATGAATGAATCTCCGCTGCAACGTTGATGAGTGCTAGATCTATCTCATACCGTGTTCTTGCATAGTTGATATTGGTTGTTCGTTAGTACCTTTTTTTGTTTCCCTATGTGAGCCCCAACACAAAGAGACCAACTTAAAATTAATAAAGCCCCGAACTAGTGCTGAAACACAACTTACAACCAATGAATACATTAAGCACACAAAGTAGAAAATGAAGTATAACTTCAGCATCGAGGCCCTTGTCCAGCCAGCGATCCAACTGTAGAACATGCAAAGTCGGTGAAGGAAGCACATCAAACTCACTCGGTCGTCAAACTCTAGAGGACCAAGACATGCCACAATGCCACCAGTTTCCACCTCTTAAGAAAGTATACTCCGCTTTCTCTGCCAGATCGAATGGCGTGACACATGTCATGAGGTGGAGGAGCTCACCCCCAACACAAAGGACATTGGCAAGCATATATTGTTGCCGTGCCATTTTTTCTCCATCATAGCTACTGCATTTCATGATACAAATTCAAATTGATGCTTGTATTTCCGTTTTTCTAAAAGAACGTAGAGTGGCGTGGCGTTCCTGCAGCGGTAGGACGGAGTGTTTTTCTTCTGGCGGTAGATAAGACTTTCTTGGGCGACAACATTGGAAAAATTCACCATTTTAGCCCCATAACTTAAGAGTGAATAGTTCTAATCCACACCATTGATCTGCACCAAAAAATCCGTGATGTTTCTCTAAACCACCGTGTCGTACATGATGGAATTCCGACGATCTTTCTCTAAACCACCGTGTCGATTAGTCCTACCGTGCAGGAGGCGTCGCGATTATGCCAAGAGACAGCCAATTCCACATTCCATACACGGGCTTTCCCGTTCGGCCGGCCTGCCCTTGCCACGCACGCACGCCCTGTCAACGGTCCACCCAAACCATATTTTCACAGCATCGTATATTTTGCCAAGATCCTCATAAATAAATTTCCTCCCTCCGCGATTTATCCATTATTACATACATATAGCACGCCAGAATTTCCCATTGCCCCCCTTCCTCCGTGCAACCTCTACCAGATCGATCATGTCGGCCACCGCGGGCACGAAAAGCGCCGGCGACAACGGCTCGAGACGCTGCGCCGCGTGCAAGCACGTGCGGAGGCAGTGCACCCGGGACTGCGTCCTGGCGCCGCACTTCCCCGCCTCGGATCCCGACCGATACGCGTGCGTGCAGCGCTTCTTCGGCGGCAGCAACGTCGCCAGGCTGCTCCAGGTGACTTCGACCAAGATGCAATTCCATGTCGACCTGGAGCACCGCACGCTGCCGGTAACTGTCTAACTAACCATCGCTGGCTACTGATACGTACTCGTGCAGGAACTCCCGGCGCACGATCGCGGGCGAGCGGCGGACGCGATCGCCGAGGAGGCGCGGCAGCGGGAGCAGGACCCGGTGTACGGCTGCGCCGGCGTCATCGTCCGCCTCCGGGAGGAGATCAGCGCCGTGCAGTGCGAGCTGGCGCGGGCAAGAGCGCAGATCCAGATGCACGCCCAGGCGAACCGTCATCGCCTGCAACTGGCGGAGCAGCAGGAGCGAGATCAGATACAGATGCCATCATCTGTTGATGATGGAGAACTAGACAGGCTCCTCTGTGAAATACTAGACGCCCAGTTCCTCTGAACACGTAAGTCTCGTCTGAAAAAACCCGTGAGTTCGTACTGCATTTCTACTAGCACTGGTGATTGATCTGTAACAGGAGCTAGATTGTTTTGTTCTTCTTAATGAAACTGTACTTGGACCAGTTGTTCATCATGAGCCTCACTTAGCAACCACGGGAGCTAGATCATACTTTTTGCCATTGATCCACGTCGAAAATTTTATTATCTCCTCTATTTTTATACTACTACACACAGCATGACACAAGCACACCGGTCATTGTTCAGCATCCCAAACCTCTGCTCGTCGCATTACAGTACACACACACATGCCACATTGCCACGTCTACACACAACTTACAAGCAGCGTCGATCATGCCTTGGCGGACAGGCTCTGGAGGTGCCTCTCGACGACGTCGAGGCCGCAGAGCTCCTTGACGTCGGCCATGGTCGCCGGCACGTCCATCTGGAACGTCAGCGGCGACTCGGCCGCGAACTCCGTGCGGGCAGCCCTGATGGCCTCCCGCATCGCGCAGTGCACCGACGCCGCCAGCAGCAGCGGCGGCTCGCCGGACGCCTTGGAGGAGAGTACCCGCTTCTGGTCCCGCGCGCTGTTAATGAGCTCCACGTTCAGCTGCTTAGGGATCGTGTCCACCGTCGGGATCTTGTACGTCCAAGTGCCGTCGTTGATCACCAGTCCGTCCGCGTTCGTCGAGTACTCCTCGTTCGTGAAGAACCCCACGCCTTGCACGAACGAGCCCTCCACCTGCTCGACCAATAAACAAGCTCAGATCAGACCTAACAGCATCCAATGATCTGCAGCAACACTAACCAGGTGTCTGGCGAGCTCACCTGGCCGAGGTCCACCGCCGGGTTCAGGCTCTGCCCGCAGTCGTACAGCAGGTCGCTCCTCAGGATCGTCGTCGCTCCGGTCAGTACGTCGATCTCCACCTCGCTCACGCCGGCACCGTAGTTGATGTATTTTAGGAAGCCCGGGTCGGGCATCCAGTAGGCGTGCGCAGACAGGTTCACGCTCGCCATCGTCGCCTGGGCGATCAGGGCGCTCCATGGCGCCGCCGAGCCGGATTTGGCCTCGATGCTGTCCTTGATGGGCTTGAGCCGCTCGACGAGCGCGGCACACGATTCCCGGACTGCCTCGCAGCTCACCTCGGAGGTGGTGCTCCCGCCGGTGAAACCGCCCTGGATCAGGCTCAGCGAGTCGGCCTGGATCACGCGTATCTTGTCCAGGAGATCGTCGGCGTCGGAGACGAGCTCCGCCAGACCGAACGCTGCCATCTGTTTCACCTTGGTGTACAGCCCCTGTCCGATCTCCACGCCGCCGACCTCGACGGCGATGGACCCGTCGTTCATGATCGACACCTTCCCGGGCGCCGGGCGCAGCCTCACCTCGTACGTGATCGGCACGCACGAGATACCACGTTTCTTCCACCTGCTCTCATCATTGAACCGCTTCACCGCCGCCGCCCTGCTCTGGTACTCTGGTGACAATGCAAGCTTGTCGAACATGTCCACAAGGCTGTACGTGGCGGCATCCCCTACGGCGTCGCCGTAGAACTTTGTGAGGCTTTCGATGCCGTGCAGGTTCTTCTTCCGGACGGAGTTGGTGTCGGCGGCAAGCGTCGACGCGACATGCTCTATGATGGCCTCCGCGATGAAGGAGCCCTGCACGTCGCCGGGCGATCGCATCGCCGACTTGGATGACACGTTCGTCTTGCACACCTTCACGTCGAAGGCCAGAGCACCCCAGTTGTACTTTTTTAGGGATCCAATGATGGCCGACGGGAGCATCGGGCTCACGTCCGGCGATATCCCGGCATTGATCCCGAGGTCCATGTGTAGGGCCGTGAGGGTGCCGTCCGACTTGAACCCGACAGAGTACTTCACCTTCATCGGGTGCCGCCCTCCCGCCATGATCATGTCTGTCTTCCGGTCAAGGTACATCCGGACAGGGCGCCGCAGCTTGAACGCGGCGAGCGCACAAGCACATGCCACCTGAGAACACAAACAATTCCTCCAAGATCAGAAGACACTAGCAACTGAAAATTTCACTCTTTTTGTGCAAATTGTTGGGGAACTTACATGGCATCCTTTCATTGCCTTTCCACCAAAGCCGCCGCCAACTCTTCTTGTGATGACACGGACATTGTGGTATGGAAGGCCGAGAAGGTCCGCGACGACATTCTGAGTGACTTCGGGTATCTGCGACGAGGAGTAGATGGTGATACAGTTATCCTCATCCGGGATAGCCAAGGCAGTCTGCGTCTCCATGTAGAAGTAGTACTGGGACGCAAGTTCCACCTGTGGAAAATTAACAATGATTCTGAGTATTGGGGCCTTGTCAGATATTCAGAGTGTAACATGTAAACTGCAGTATGTACCTCTCCTGATAAAATCTTGTGATCAGCTTCAGACATCCCTTGTTCAAAGTCCCCAACTGGCTGAGGCGCCAAAAATGGAGGAGTCTGGAAGTAGCTGTTGTTTTTTATGGCATCCTCTATTGTCAGATTCGGCGGCTCAAGATTCTCGGTGCTGTACTCGATCACGACTTGCTTGGCCGCCATATAGGCATACTTTTGTGTTTCTGCAATCTGAAGAATAGCAAAGCAACACAATTGTACCGTAAGTTCTAGGTGAATATAGACTACTACTACACTACTGGTTGTGCATTTCTTTTATATATTAAGTTCAAGCAGCTAAGAAGTACGTACCACAATGCCAACATTTTGACCGGCGAATTCGGAAACCGGATCACCGAAAAGCGCTTCTTCTCCGAGACCAGGGAAGCAGGTTCCAACATTCTTTCCACCAGCAGGAATGTCCTTTGCGGAGATAACCGTGATGACCTTTTGTGCAGCCAAAGATGATTTGAAGTTGACACCTTTTATATGAGCATGAGGGTGTGTGCTGTAGATAAATGCTCCATATAGGCAATCCTTGGGAGCAGGGATGTCATCAACATACACAGCCTCCCCTGGACAAGAAGTGATAGTATTGTCAATTTCATGTTTCAGGGAAGCAGCTAAATTGGCCACCATTGTAATAGTATTCAGGGATGCAGCATATCAGATGATTCAGTATTGACATACCTACTGTACTAGAGATGAACAGAAAGGACTACCAGATAATCTGGGTCTTTCAAAAGAGAACTATCAAATATAATATTGTTTCAAAGTATGTTGAAGAAAATATTACCATAAACAATGCTACGGAAATCTAAGAATTTTAAGGCCAGGCAATTAAGTTATGTGGTTGACTAACACCTGTGAAGTAGTACTAGCACTTGCCGTTGAATAGATGGAGTGTGAAGTAATTGAAGTGAACACTTGGAAGTTCAGGTATAGTATTTTACCTGAAGCTTGTAACTCTGCCCCGGCTTTGGTGATTGGCTTGCCAACCGGTTTGTATTCCTCGGAGAAAACCATCTCTTGCCTCGAGCGAATCGGCAAATCATCGCTGGCAACTGGCAAGGACTCGACACTACCATTCATGATCCCATTTGCACCGGACCCATTGGGGATAATATCCTTCGCCGGTTCAACCAGGTCCTTGCCAAGTGAAGACAGGAAACTGAACAAGAAACTGACAGCCAAGCTGACTCTGTACTCAGGGTGTGCGGTGTCTTCTGACGGTGTGATAACATCTTTCAGCAACTGAACTGCTTCAAGTATGACAGGTGCACTCACTGATTTCCCCTTGAGGAACTCCTCAACCTTCTGAGCCCGGATCGCGTGGTCCACACCATAAGCGCCGAACGCGAGGCAGATTTCCTCGATGAGGAGGTCACCTGAAGTCCTGGCAAGGAATGCAGAATTGACATAGGACACAGCATTGCCGAACGGTCTCGGAGCAGCTCGGGAGGTCTCGAAGATGACACTGTCTGAACCCCAGTCCGGGACAAATATGCTGAGCAGTATGGTCTTGGCATCGCAGGGAGGCTGCTCCAGGAACTCCTCCAGCGTCAGGCACAGCATCTTGGAAGCCGTCTGGATGGTGACCGTCGAGCCTGCGGCGAGGAGAACGGTGGCGATGTCTGACGCGAACCACAGCCGCTGTGCCATGATCAGGTTGCCACCGATGGTCGCCGTGTTCCGGACGAACGGCGTGGCCACCTTGCTCAGGTGACCAGCGATCTTCTTGAACACCGGTGTGCCGTCGGAGAAGACCTCGATGGCTTTGGCGATGGACACGGCTGCCCCGATCTCCACCCCCTTGCTGCTCCTGTCGACGACGGACAGCTCCGGGATCCCTTTGATGTCGATGTACTTCTCGTAGAGGTCTTGCTCCTTGTACACTCCAGCGCCGGTGTTGGACGCCACGATCTTGACTGAAGTTTCATCGAACCAGTTGGCGTCGAATAGGCTGTGGAGCTCCTGGATGCTCTTGGGATGGTACCAGCCATCGTGGACATCGTTCGTTTGATGTTCCACGGAGGACTTGATCTCGGCCTTGAGGAACTCGGGGAATGTGCAGACGGCGCCGGCGGAGTATGCTGGCAGCTTATCGACGCCTGCGCGGTCGGCGCCTTTCTTCCAGAAGGAGTTGAGGCCGAGGTCCTCGAGGTCGACGTCGGCGGCGAAGCTCTTGCAGGCGTCGACGATGGGCCGGTAGCCGGTGCAGCGGCAGAGGTTGCCGGAGACAGCGTGCTCGGCCTCGGAGCAGGTGAGCTTGGAGAACCCGGCCGGCGCCGGGCCGGCATCGCCGGCGGCGCCAGGCTTGTCGGCCTTGACAAGCGCGGAGAAGATGGACATACACATGCCGGGGGTGCAGAAGCCGCACTGGGAGGCGTGGAAGCCGGAGAGGCGCTGCTGGACAGGGTGGTAGCCATCGCGGGTGTTGCCGATGCCCTCGCTGGTGGTCACCGAGCAGTGGTTCAAGCTGCCGACGAGCGTCAGGCAGGAGCTCGCGGAGAATTCGGTCACCTCGTCGGTGGCCGGGTCGTACTTGGAGATCAGGACCACGCATGCGCCGCATCCACCTGCACGAAGCAACGTGACATTGTAAATCAGTGCGTTTAACAAAAAAATAGAACGGTTTTACTATAATTTACTACTCAAGATCCTTCAACATTTCACATTTTGAACCGGCTGCCTGCATCAGTCAATCGATGCAAAGGCCAGGTGGTTCTCTTCCTTCACTCAAAGTAAAAAGGTTTCATGTTTTCGAGCAAAATGAATTTTTGAAGATACATATGACAATAGTTCTCAGTTGGCTCCAATATTAATATATTATATTTTTGGCAAAATAATAGATTATTACAACATGGTGGACAATTTTTAAATCTGTACCGACAAACTTTTTAAATCACTAAGAAATAGTTAATCCTGTGATTGGTAGCTTGTATCCTCTCCAAACAAACCCACTCGATACCAAAAACAACTGATTAGATGCGTGGTCGAGATATACGGAAATAAATCCTATGAGACCGGGTCTATTGATAGAACTACTACTCCTATGGTTGACACATGTCTGTTTTTTCAGTTTTCTAGACTTTTTTTTGTCTGTTAATTAGTCTTTTTTCTGTCGGTTATGCATCAAGATGGGTCTATCCTGCAGTGAATATAAACCGGTCTCATAGGATTTATTTCCTATACCCACATGATGATTTTTACAGGCATATATGACAATAGTTCTCTGTTGGCTCCAATATTATTTTATTTTATGTTTGGCAAAATAATAGTGATTATTTCAACGTGGTAAATAATTTTAAAATTCCCAACGACCAACTTTTTAAATCATTAAGACATAATAGTCAATTCTATATCTACTAAATACGGGTTAAACCTCAATCGACTAAGACATGCAAAAGGAGCATACGCGCCCAAGATCAAAAGTGAATTTCCCCTAAAGTTTGCTACTGATCACGATACTGGTAATGCATACTACCAAACTGTTACACGTGTCAAATATGTTAAAATGATACCATTCGTTGCATATGGGACCTGGCTACCAAACTGAAATAGTAAACAAGTACAAATGGGAGACTAGAGGTCCAATAATTTGGTATGATGGTGATTGCCTATTCGACAACAAGAAGTACATCGACAGCGCCACTGGCGGGCACAAACAGATTCATGGGTATTCAGCTGAATACCCATTATTTCTAGCTAAAAAATTACTATATACATAGTATATGTAGGTGACTCCATGTATAGTAGATACCTAGCTGACCGGCTCACCTAGAGAAAATCCATTCACGTCCCATAGAACCATCTAGGCCAAGGGCCAAGGCTCAAATTCAGTAGCAGATTTACTACCGTCTGCGGTACCTGTCGATTTGAGACTCCATCGGCAGAGGCGAGACACTGACGCTGCATGTTAACGTTCTAAATTCTCGCTGATATTTTTCCAGTTTCGAAACTAGTAAATCAGCAATTGCCCCGCAAAAAATTATATAATTGGTTACTCATCGATGCGATCGTAGTGCTATAAATTTATCTATTGTTAAATTTCTCTAGTATTTTAAGATGTCGTCGTAATGGAAAATTCTTGAGCCATCTTTTTAGTATTACACAATCTTTCATGTAATTTATCTACTGTTTTGATATGACGTTGTTATGGAAAATTCGTGAATCTTCTATTTAGTATTGCACAATTTTTCATGTAATTTCTCTACAATTTTTTAGACTATAGATTTTGTATTGGATTTTAAAAAAAACTTTGAATACCCATTGCAAATAGTCTGTGCCCGCCCATGGACAGCGCATAATATCCTCTTGCCTCCATCATGCCTGACCCTGAGTGAACTGTAAAGCACTTCACTAGTCCTCCTGCTTGCCGTTTTCTTAAAAAAAAATTGAGCATCGCTTGCTGTTTTCTTAATAATAGTAGGTACTATTTGTTATCTAAAAATTGGGATTAGATAACTGAAAAGTATGCGTGTGATGGCCCTGATGATATTATTTAAAACTTGGGATATATATTCAAAATTACAACTTTTTAAGTACTTTCTCCGGTGGAGGTGTGGAGTAGATTATGGTTATCGTATGTGCTGTCAAGTGTCGGCGAGGACAGGGGTTGGAAAGTCGATACACCGAGGCAGGTTTTGCTTGAGATCTATCGAGTCGCCCCCGGCCAGCAAGAAAAACAAGCCTAAGGACAAAACAGGTAAGTAGCATGTGGCTTTCTGTTTGTCTGGGTTTGTTTGTTATATTTTGCAATCTCCGTGAGATCGTGTCGTCGTTCAGATCGTAGCTCACAAGCCGCCGTGCGGCCGGTCGGAGAAAGCCAAGAGATTCCCAGCAAAATACTCCTACGTCCATATTTGTGCCTGTGATGAATGGACGTAGACGAACTAGAGCCGCTAAAAGGAAGAGAAAAAACGACACCACGAAAACGTGCGATCGGTCCTACAAAAGGAAAAGGACAATTGCAGAAAAAATAAAGCAGTCGACATTGATTTGCCATCTCCCTCTTGACGCGATGGATGATAAGTACGATAGCGCTACAGAACCGAAAAAGGAAGAGGAAAAGGATGCAAAGGAATATAGGCATATAGCCCACGGGTATCGGTACTGTGCCGTGATGCCTACGTGTACATAATAACAGAAAATTCCTGTAAAAAAAAGAACAGAAAATTCCTATGAAAAAAAAAACGAACAGAAAATTTGGCACCGCCGCTTGTAGGTGCTGGCTGCATCTAAGACCACGCATGTACGTATATGCAGCTAGAGTCAAAAAAAAATGGGATCGTGCGATCGAAACGAGAGCAGGTCACATGGCCCGCCAGACTAGCCGGTCCGTTCGAGCCGGCCGCCTCGATCCTATTCGGCCGAAAAGATTCTCTCGCCGGCGGTGATGAACCGAAAGCGAACCAGCTAGCTACCGGAGATGGAGTCGTCGTGGGCGGGCGGGAGGATGGATGGTCACGGCGTACCTTCGCCGCAGCCGAGCTTGGGCCCGCGGACGGGCGTCTGCGTGCGGAGGAACTCGAGCAGCGTCATGGACGGGTGGACGCCGGCCGCCTCGCGCCGCACGCCGTTCACCGCCAGCACGACGCTCGGGCCGCCGCCGCAGCCCTCCCCCGCCGACGACGTATCATCCTTTCCCAACGACCCCATCTCGATCTCTCCACGACGGCAGAAGATCCTACACCACTCACGGAAGTGCGCGCAGCACACGATCCTCCACTGTCCTTTTTATATGGACGGACGGGCCTGGATGGATGGCTAGCTCCTAGCTAGAGCGGCAGGCAGCGCCAGGCGCCGAGCTATGCAGTGACGTCGAGCGAGCTGGGCTGGGCTTGGACTGGGGGAAAGCGACGGGAAATGGCGCGCGTGGTGCGCTCAGCGCGCACGTAGGACCACGTGAATAAGGTCAAGGGAAATGGACGCGCGCGGCCGTTCGATGCACACGCGAGCATCGCACGTATATCAACCCAGACTTATTATGGCATCCGGTGAGCTTGTCATGCATGTTGATTTTGTATCAGTCGATGAGTGCAAGCACTACCAGCTAGACATTGTACTGCTAGCGAGCATGCTGCCATTGGCAGATGTACTGATCGGTGTCGGACATGGTGGGCCATACGGGAGATTGATCGGTCGAGAAGCACTACAGGCCGATGAAAAAGGGTAGTGGCGACGGCCATGATTTGTCTCCTTCTGTGCTCCAGTTCTATACTTAGAGCATCTCTACTCGTGATCCCCATACGAACTCTGGCGCGGTCGTTTTTGGATCAGATATGCACCCCAAACCGGCTATTTTTTTATTTTCTGAATTATTTCAACACAAGCAATCAATCAAATTGGAACACAAATTCAACACAATTATTCAACAAGTTCAACATAGTACACAAATAAATTATGTTTAACACACTACACAAATTAAACAAGTTTGAATCCCAATGGCCTACAAACTAGAGAGCTGCTTTTATGTTCCACAAATACTCGATCAAATCATTTTGCAGCTGGTGATGAGTGTTGGAGTCTCGAAGTTCTTGACGCTTGGCCAGGAAAGAGGAAAAGGTAGTAGGCACCTGATGATCAACATCTGCAAGAGGACCCTGGCGATAGTATGGTTGAGTGTCGAATACTAGGTTCTCCCACTCGCTCTCGATGGTCATGTTGTGCAAGATGATACAAGCAGTCATGACCTCCCACATCTGATCCTTAGACCATGTAAGCGCATGGTATCGAACAATGGCAAATCGAGCTTGCAACACACCAAATGTCTCTCCACATCTTTCCTGCAAGCCTCCTGGCACTGAGCAAACCAAGCTTTTTTCCCTCCAGGCACTGTATTTGAAATGGTCTTGACAAATGTTGACCACTTTGGATAGATGGCATCAGCCAGATAGTAGCCCTTGTCATATTGGTGGCCATTAATCTCATAAGCCACATGGAGAGAATTGCCTGAAACAAACTTGGCAAACACATCCGAGCACTGGAGCACGTTGGTGTCATTGTGAGATCCTGCCATCCCGAAGAAAGCATGCCAAATCCAGAGGTCCTTATCAGCCACTGCCTCAAGAACCACACTGCATGCTCCTTTGTGGCCTTTGTATATGCCCTAGTTTGCAAACGGACAGTTCTTCCATGCCCAGTGCATACAGTCGATGCTTCCAAGCATCCCAGGGAACCATCTGTCTGGATTCTGTGCCAGCAGACGAGCAGTGTCGCCTTTATTGGGTGTGCGCAGATATGTGTCGCCAAACACCGCCACAATTGCCCTGCAAAACCTATACATGCAATCAATGGCCATGGACTCGGCCATGCGTATGCAGTCGTCCTGTGTGTCTCCAGGCATTCCATATGCTAGCATCCGAAGGGCAACTGTGCATTTCGGGATAGAGGAGAAGCCAAGCGTACCGACGGCGTCTCTCTTCAACTTGAAGTAGTCATCGAACTCCCTTAGCTTCTCGACGATCTTGAGGAAGAGCTTCCTGCTCATCCTGAAACGACGGCGGAATGTGACATCGCCGTGCACTGGATCATTGGCGAAGTGGTCTGCATACAACATGCAGTACCCTTCCGTCCTCTGCATCGGCTTGCTCTTGCAGCGTCCAGGCGCCGAGCCGCCGCGGACTGGCTTGTCCTCCTCGATGATCATGGACATGAGGGCGAGGAGGATAGACAGGTGCTCGTCGTCCCCGGCTGCCGCTGCATTGATCGCAGCGACCTCCTCATCCATCAGAGCGGCCATGACCTCCTCGTCGTCCGAGTCAATCGCCTTGGCAAATGGTCGAACACCTTGTGTGCGGGGAGGAAGTCGGGTGGGAGCAGAGGTTCGCCGGGCGGTTGGATGCAAGGACGGCGGAGGAAGAGGCGGCGTGGGTTTATTTGGCGGTGGGGAGTGCTACCGGAGGCGGGTTTCCGACGGCGAGGTAGGGGTGGTCGCGGTGGCCGCCAGGGGGTCGGGGGGGGGGGCGAAAGGGTATAGGACAGGATTTCTGGCTGTTTGTCACCGACAAGGCTGGCCCGCAACGTTTTCTCGACGCGTCGGCGCCCCGCTTGCCTCTCTGTACATTGGGCTTCGGCTGGGGCCGCCGGTTAAATAATTGGGTCGCGCCGGCCGAAATTCTGAAATGAGGGCCACGACTGGACGCATTTTTTAGCGCCGGACGCTCTCATAGGCCTTGGGAGGAAGGGGGAGGGGGGGAGGGGTATAGGGGACTTTGAGGACTCTAGTAGAGATGCTCTTACAATACTGATCCCGGCCATCCCGACCCGAGGCATATTAGCCGGCGCCGCCCGCTGCATCGATCATGGGTGCGGTCACGTTCTTGGTTTGGGGAGTAGCGAGCGAGCACGTATACAGAGCCTCCTAGTCATCGTGTCAGTCAAGCTCGTGATTAGAATAGTGCTAGTAGTATTATCTTCTACAGTACTACCTGGGAATCCGCTGTCTTGATCGTAGACTGATCGATGCTAGTATAGCCAATCGATGTTTTGGGGCATACTACTACAGCACCGTCGCTGAAACTTCGAGGTACAGCGACGTTGTATCGGCGATCGGGACACATCGATGTACTGTATGCTACTAGTACCAGTACGAACCCATCGATCTCGATACAGATAAGTGCGGTGTGCGGATGTCAAGTTCAGCCATAAACGATGTTCGGTTCAGTCAACGATACAGATATGTACGCGATCCGTTCCGTCCGGGACTTGGTTGGCTGCGGTGCAGATGGGCGCGCGAGACGGCCGCCGGGGCGGGCGAGGTGAGCGGTCGTGGAAGGCGGCCACCTGTACGTACGTGTCAAAACAGTATCCACGCACGTAGACTGTATACTAGCCTCGTGCACGACCGAGGCTCCAGGGTTCGCTCGCCAAGATGGGAACCCGTGCACGAGGCTCCAGGGTTCGCTCGCCAAGATGGGAACCCGGCCGGCCGGCGGCTTCCTGCTTCCCGGTCATTCGTACATCTTGGACGACAAGCCGCTAACACGCTCGGAGATGGATAACTGAGTTTAGGATTCCCGAGAAATCTAACGTACGTGCCACTTGATTACTTCCTCCGTTTTAAAATATAAGTTGTTTTAGCTTTATAAAGGGAGTGTATCTAGACTTCTTTTAGTGTCTAGGTTCACTCCAAATCTAAATAAATCTAGACGTTAGAAGCGGTCTAGATACACTTCCTTCATAAAACTAAAACATCTTATATTTTAAAACGGAGGGAGTATATTTTTGGGATGTTTTTAGGGAACACGTATATACAGTACGTGCCTCGCAATCGTTCCTCCCGTCTTTCAGGTCCCTTCAGCCATCGTCACTCAGGATGAACTTTTCAATGGGGTGCGTGTGTCGGCCTCCGCCTATGGCCTATCTACACCGTTCTCGGTCTCTTTCTCGGTGCCGGGGGGAGTGGAGACTAGGTGGAGTGCTCTTCCGATCCTCACCACGTATAGGCTGACGCACGCGGCTCCCCGGGATTGGGAACGGGGTTGCCTACCTGGCTGCTATCCAGGCAGTAACGGTCTTTATTCAACTCAAGAGCATTGACTTTAAGATCTTGTTGTGTGTGAGAAAAAAGTGACCTGTACCTGATCGACGTCGCATACTGAACTGAATATTCTGCTCCTGAAGTGACCGTGTATGTATCATCGTAGAAGTGAGCGAAAAATAACGCGGTTGCGTATCCAAAGAAGATCCTACCCTCGCTATCTTTCGACCAAGACACCGACTTAATTAAATTGACAATTGTTATCCGGACTTTGCGTGAGGTATTCTTTCATCTTATTTTGACACTATCCGGACTTTTTCTTAAGAAACACGGTACAAACATAGATGCCCACACATTTATATGCATCCACCGTCCTATGAACGCACACAATCACCCTACCCCTATGAGCACATCCGAGAGACTGGACCGACAGATCGGGTCTTGAGATTGACGAAGTCATCACGAATGTCTCGCTGTCGACATGAACGTCACCTCCCACTGAAAGAATATCCCACCTTATATGCAACACACAATGTCAAACCTGAGGCTTGAACTCTGGTGGGCTGGAGGTACAAACACCATGTAGTTTAGGATGAATCTGTGATCCCCTTTTGGACATGATCACGCATGCAACTGTTAGTACGTATTGTGTTATGAACTTGTTATGGATGGTAGGTACATCTGATGATCTTGTGCTGTTAAACATTGACATGTTATTTTTCTGCCTTATAGAGAAACTTCTATGCGGTGTTCAGAGGCAGGAAACCAGGGGTGTACGCCAAATGGAGACACTGCCAGTATCAACTGTTAGGTTACTCCAACAATAGTTATGAAGGGTTCGACACAGTTGAGGAGGCATTTGAGACATACTGCAGGTATGTATATGAGCAGAACAACAACAACCTTGTTCATGACGACAACAACAACCTTATTCGTGACAGCAACATCAACCAAAGAGAAAATCAATGTAGCCCACGAAGAACAGTAGGAGGTGCAAGTTGCTGCCCGGGAAAGAACAACAACTGCACATTTCTGGCTATGAAGAACAACAACATGTCCAACATGATAGCCTCAATGATTTTATCATCGTCGTTCTTCTTATGGTGATCGTCAAGTTAATCTTCTTCTAGAGTGGTGCATATGATCGGATGTGTTTATAGTGGTGGTAAGCACACCAGAATTGGAATAGGATGGCCTAAGGACAAGTCTCTGTGGAACCAAACAAGTGTTTTTTATGCAATGAGCAAAAGTCACTGATGCAGGCAACCAAACATAAAGGAAAAAATATCTAATCCATACTCAGGTAGCTCGTACTAGGCACCAAACGGTATGCAAAACCAGACCCGATGCCTCGCTCAGTGCTATCTGTGACACTGCATGCAAGCTATCAAACAGGCCAGCCAGGCCATGCGGAGCCGTATTAGCCGGCGCTGCCTGTTGCATGCATCATGGGTGAGGTCACGTTCTTGGTTTGGGGAGTAGCGAGGGAGCACGTATACAGAGACGCCTAGTCGTCGTCTCACGTGATGCGATACGATTGGTGCTACACATGCTCGAAGATCGGAACGAGAATATACTAGTATTATACTATCAATATCAGTAGTACTGTATTATCGCGATGAGAATAGTACCTGGGAAACCGCTGTCTTGATCGTAGACTGATGCTATAGCAGTCTACCACTACAGCACTGCCGCTGAAACTTCGAGGGAAAGCGACGTTGTATCGGCGATCAGGACACATCGATACTGCTCCGATCCTAGTACCAGTACAAACCCATCGATCTCGAATTCTCGGTACGGATGAGTGCCTTTATCGTAAGTACTAGTAGTATGTCAAGTTAAGCCATAAACGATGTTCGGTTCAGTCAACGGTGCAGAAAGATAGGAGGCAGGCATGTGCGTGGAGCGGCCACTGCACGTCTGCACGCGATTCGTTCCTCCGGGAGTTAGCTGCGGATGGGCGATCGCGACGGCCGGCCGGGGCCAGCCGAGCGGTCGTGGAAGGCGGCCACCGGACGTACGTGTCAACACAGCTCCTCAATCGTTCCTCCCTTTCAGGTCCCTGCAGCCATCGTCATCCAGGATGAACTTTTCGATGGCGTATCTACACCGTTCGGTCTCTTTCAGTGCCGGTCTCTTTCGATGGCCTATCTACATCGCTCGGAGCATCCCTAACAGATATGGCAAAAATGGTCAAAACCGTAAAAATAACTATCATTTGCAGTTTTGGTCGAAAAAACTCACCGAGCAGATAACCCGCAAAATTTTCCTGTTCTCCGTATACCAATCACATGTACCTCACATATCCAGTTTTTGTGCCATTATGTAGGTACACTGCAAAGCGATCAATTCTCGTCCGGACAGAAATTTCACGCCCAACTGCTCCTGCCGGCAGTCGATTTCGCGGTGGCGGAGGCTCAACTCCGACGTCCAACTTCAATTCTCGTCGCCAGCGATTTCCACAATCAATTTTCGATTTCGCTGGACTATCCTCGTCGGGCAGGAGGGAGAGACGAGAAACAACATGAGGCGTCCATAGGCAGATGGAGAAGATCTTGGCGCTGCCGGCCGGCCGACCGGAGTCGTTGTTGTGGCTGCCTCGTTCCGCTGGCCACCTACACTGCGCTAGCTCATGTCCGTCGAGTACAATTGCGGCTGTCACGTTTGATGCGTCCAGCTCCTGTCCGCATGCATAGCTCTTGTCCGCGTGAAGCTAGCTAGGTCTATGCACTTGCGTGGAGGCCGGTGGCGGTATGGCACAGGGACGCCATGACGAGAGCAAGAGAGGATGCAATGAAAACAGTGACGCGTAAAGCAGACACTTGCACGCCTCCACCACACGTGCGAAGGAGCGCCACACAGGTCCACGCGTCAATTTGAAAAGTAGGAAACTAGGTTCACATGAAAGTGTCATGGTAGAGATAGATGGTCTCAAAATGCTTGCATGCAACCAGGCTTAACTCTATAGTAATATAGCTCTCGAGCACAGGTCCCCAAGGAGCACACCCTATTCATATATGTATCAGTAAGTACAAAGAATGTTACTGTACGTATACTTGACGATATCTACACTGAAATACTAAAGCTGTAGCTGTCAATTACACCATGCACCCTTTAGTTGAAGATTAGGGAGGGGAAGATCATGCTGATATGCTGCAAATGTGCAGCCGCAAGCTCATCGTCTGGATTTAGGCTCTTTCGAGTTTATGCATCCAAGTCCCTATCAGCTGCTTATACGTGGCTCTAAAGATTGTTGTATGTGTGGTCGAAATTGTATTTGAGTCTGGCTTTTCCTTGATAAAGATGTATGCGTTCTTTTATCTTCAGACATGGGTTTGGAAACGGAGCGATTATCTGTAAGCTTAGCTAATCAACTCTACCATCTGGAGAGATCAGTATCCAGTATCTAGTGGTTTGTGTAAGTGGACCTTAATATAGATTTATTACATTCTCAAATAGTATATGTAAGTGGACCTGCTCGAAAGATAGGTGGAGAGATCAGTATCTAGTGGTTTGTGTTGGGTACCATCCCGTCTATCCTGTCTGTCGCGTGAGTTTCAACCTGCGGTCTTAGTACTTGAAAGTACTAGTTTGACGGAATACGATGGATATATTATTGAGCCTCACGGGCGAGTATATATATAGGCGTACAGATGATTATCCTGGAGTACGAGTCAAGTTAGGACTGTACGTAAGCAGATCCTAACTCTATCTAAACTACCATAACAACCGTATATACCTAATACTCTAACACTCCCCCGCAGTCGTAGCGGTGGCGTCGTGAACAACTGAAACGTCGCGGACGGTCAGACTGGAGATAAACTGAAGTAGCATCCAGTAGGCTGACATCCCCCCGCAGTCCGAGCGGGAACGTCGTGGACGGTGTCGCGTCACGGTAGCTTGGACTGTAGAGGAAGCTGGTGAGATTCTCAGACGAGGTGATAGCCTTTGTGCCGATATCGAGGGAGCCAAGAGCGTGAGGCAGTGCCATGGTCGAGGTAGCCGTGCGATGGGTCGCCGTGGTCGATGTCGTGGTCGGGGATGCCGGTGTCAAGGTAGCCGCACGTGAAGCCGCATACCCATAGCGCGTGAGGAGGATGACGGAGACGCGTCGAGGCAGTCGTTGAGGGTGTCGATGCCGAAGTCGATCAGTCCGAACCGTCGAGGACGAGGTGCGTCCATAGTTTTGCCAGAACTAGGCGCACGTCGGGGACGAACGCACACTCCAGTTTTGCTAGAACCGAGTATGCAAAGAAGAACTCGTCGGTGACGCGGTCGAGGCAATCGTAGAGGGATCGATACCGAAGAAGACGTTGTTGAAGCCAATGAAGACGAGGCGCCGATTCCAATTTGCCAGACTCAGAAACCTGTCGAGGACGAAGGTACTCCCGGTGTTGCTAGTACCAGGCGTGCGGGGGCAGGGACCATCACAAACTTGTTGCCATGTCAAAAAGACTAGCAGAGGAAGCCTCCCGAGCGGTTGCGACGCGCAAAGCGGCAAGGGAGAGATGCCGGTGCTGTCCGTGGTTGTCGGAGTAGAGTAGCAGGTGGTATAGTCGGGGATGAGACGATGACGCTGGCGGCAAAATTGTAGTGGACGAAGACGTAGAAGGCGGCGAAAACAGCGGCGACCTAGGGTAGTCATGTTGGATGCCTGGAGTGGCGATGGGGTAGTCGGCGGGACCTACGACGGCGAGAGGACGCCCTGCAGGTTACCTTGTGAAGCGCGGCGGCGGTGCTCGAAGTAGGCGAGGAAGACCCGGCGACGTGACGAAGACCATGTGCAGACGGCGGCGATCCGCGCCGTAGGAGATGGCGCGGTGAAAGCCGAGGCCGCCGATGCACGAGGACGGCGAAGTAGACTGCGTGCAGCCATGCTACGCCCCGAGGGGGCGGCATAGCTGCAGGGCGCAAGTCGGTGCAGCGGCTGAGAGACCATCAGTGACGTACACGCCAAGGAAGACGCGTTGGAAGTCGGTAGCATGGATCAAGGGCGGCGGCGCTGTGGCCCGACGGGGCGACACATCGGCAGCCCGTAACTCGATTGGTGATAGGAGCGTGCTCGAGGACGTGCTTGGCGTAGACAGGCGTGGGATCGGTTGATCAGGCCGGCAGTGCACCGTATGCGCCATGGCGTGGACGACACGTAGATCGGATTCTATGGCGCCGTTGTCGGTAAAGTCTCGGACGATGACGACAAAGATGATCTGTGGGGGGGGGCGACCGCAGCAGCCTTCCAAGAAAGACGTAGCAGCCGTTCGCGGTGCGCGCGGCCGCTGCCGAGAGCGCGACATGGCGAGGCAAAGACGGGCGTGGTGTAGATCCTCAATGCCGATGGTCGGAGTAGAGGCGCGGCGATGACGACGGCGGTGGGCGACTCAATCCGATCTAAGATCGGTAAACCAAAAAAAGAAAACCGACCAAAAGATCGAAAAAAAAACTTACAGGGCAGCCGATCACGGATCGGCGGACAAACCCTGTGTACGGATCACGTGGCCCCCGGCGGAGATCATGGAGATCGATCCCCGGGGGCGGCGCGGCAGAAGCGTGCAGCTAGGGTTTGGACCGATTAGACGGATACCATGAAAGAGTATTAGTTTGAAAGAATATGATGGATATATTTTTGAGTCATGGGCGAGTATATATAGGCGTACAAAGAATTATTTTAGAGTACGAGTCAAATTAGGACTGTACGTAAATAGATCCTAACTCTATCTAAACTGCCATAACAACCGTATACCTAATACTCTAGCAGTACTGATAGGCAGAGACACACACATCAGTGTCATTGGTTCTTACTTGAAGAAGCCTTCCCCTCTTACTCTGAACACCGACGGCTTGAGGTCCGACCAGCATCCCTCCGACAGCTCTCTCCGGTCGAAACCGGCAGCTTTAGGCCCGCTCTCGACCAGTACAGGTACTTGGCACCCACTCATTTCGGTCATTTCATGGCCCTCGTAGGACCTCCTCCCGTACGACAGCTTGACCACGGCCGATTTTTTCCTCTGGTGGTGCAGGTTGAACCCGGCGATGGGCATCAGCTGGACCTTGGTGCTCTGCACGAGTCTGAAACTGCACTGCGTTGTGACGCTACATGCCAGGAAAGATCGGGCGACCACGGTACCTCCACTGACACTGGCGTAATCATTGTCGGGATTGTCGTCGTCGTTGCAAGTCGGCATCGGCTGAGTCCCCCATTATGCTGATGGAATCGTACCACGCTTCATCGCAGATCACTCCAAAAATAATAATGATGTTCATGTATTTTCAGAAAGAATTTTAATCAGCGGGCTATTTCATTTAAATCATGTTCATGTGTTTTCAAGTTTGTACTGAGAGGCATTTCCTGTACTCCGTAATGATAATGTGATGCTTGTACTGATTATAGTTCCATCGGTCTGTGGCCTTTGTAAGAATGCTCATTCTTATGTGTTTCATGTGCACTTGGGTGAGGAAGCTGGCTGCTCTTTCGATTTTGCTGTGTACTTGTGTGCGTGAGCAAGCTGGTTGTTTGCACGCGAGAAAGCTGGCGGGTCTAGACGGGCAGGCGGATGCTAGTTAGCAAGCGCAGAATCAAATACTCCCCCCTCCCAAAAATTACGTGAGCTTGTCTAGACTTGAATTTATCTAGACATGTTTTACTATATAGATACATACGAATCTAGATAAATTCAAGTTACTTATTTTAGGACAGAGAGAGTATATAGAATCGCTAATCCCTATTAAATTATACTCCCTCCGTTCTAAAATATAAGATGTTCTAGCTTTGTAAAGTGAGTGTATCTAGACTCCTTTTAGTGTCTAGGTTCACTCCAAATCTAAATAAACCTAGACTAGAAACAATATAGATACACTCTTTTCACAAAACTAAAACATCTTATATTTTAAAACGGAGGGAGTAGGACGCAGGGGCTGCCGTGGGCATGCCCACCTACACCCTGAACTGTGATATGATAGTAGTAAATCATAGGGGTGAGCCTAGATAAAAGGTTCAGTGGGGGCAGAGTTTGACGTCTATGGAACAATCTAAACCACTTTCTCCAGCACTCAAAGGATTTAACAAATTTGAGTGACATACCTCAAAAAAATTTGAGTGACACCCACCAAACACTATTTGGTCCACCTCTAAAAAATCAACACACGAAGAAGAACAGTCTACCCGACGAGGGAATACCCTACCGGGTAGGCCTAGGACGCGAGCCAGGGTGCTTGTGGAAGATAACTGGCCGGACCTGGAAGTCTAAATGGAGTCATCTTGGTGGACACGACGAAGCCCACCAGAGGCACGCATATCTCGAAGTACATAACCTACTCAGACTTATCCTTAAAATCCTAGCCAAGCTGCTTCTATAAAGTTCCATTAACGGAGTTTGTAGACTTATGTTTTCACACACACTCGTGCATAGCTCTGGTTTGTTGCACCCCCATCATGTGCCATTGTAATCAGATCTGGGCTCATAATACACTAGGGCAGGAGTAGATGTTTTCCTCCACCACGAGTCCAAGATGGGCTGGACCTAGTTAAACCACGCGTTGCCAATCTCTCCCCGAAGACTCCGATGTCTTCTTTGTCAACCACCTCATCTAAGTTACCCCTGTAACATCTGCCGATACAATACGCTGACACTACCTCACCTCGAACGGTTGGAATAGCCGCACGAGCCGTCCTGTAACACCCTCGCCTGATAAGGCTGAGTTCCTGTGTATAGTGCCAATCCCTGGATCGGTTCACTGGCACACACAGTACAGATAAATACCAAAGAACATAACAGTGCATCATTATTACATCGAATGATCCAGAATTTGTAATTATTACATAGTGCTTAGCTCAAAGGCTAGCTCAAATAACAAAGTAGCATACGGAAGCATAAATAAATAGTAGGCTCCATCTTCAATTGTGCCACAGGCGAACAATTGTTGAGTGGAGTATCGCGACCTATTCGATCACTCAGAATCGGTATAACCTGCAACATAAAACATAGCTGCCCCGAAGGGTCAATACTTGGAATGTATGGCAAGTAGGGCTAAATAAGGAGACAATGCACCTAGCTTCTACATGCTTACTTGGCTGGTGGAGCTTTGGCTAGCTTGCAAATTCAAAAACCTTTGCTCTACTTTCATAAACCAATTTGATTCACAGCAACCCATTAAGTTCACCCATCAAGTTTTAGTAATTAAGAAATAAGGATGAGCGGGAATATGTCATAGTCTCAAGATCAAGCAACTCAATCGTCCGTAACCGGGGACACGGCTAAGTACTTAGTTTTTTACATCCTGCAGGGGTTTGTACACTTTACCCATGTGACCTGGCCAATCCAGCTCGTACCACCACACGCATATTGTGTGATGATAGGGAGAAGTCCAAGATGGGACCTTTCGGGAAGTAGATCACCAAACCCCACTGCGCACCGGTCCAAACCTATCATTCACTACATCTCTGGCTACGTTGGGTTCGGATCACCACGACCTACTAAGTCCAACCAGCCACCCATTCTTACTGGCACATGGTTGCACACATAAGCTACCATAACAAAGAGAACCAATACTTCTCAGTACCCTGGGCGGCATTCCCCACCATTAACCACACTCCGATGATCATCCAACCATTCCGCCCAGGTAGTTCATTAACATTAAGTTGTTTTAGTTTGAAACAAACACAACTTCATCTTAGTGTGATCCTTTTTCCCCCGTCTTCATAGCAGGTCTAAGCACATCTATTGAACGGGGCTCAACTACAAGAAACCCTACCACAAATATATAGGATATAGCATAGCATAGTAATTCCTACACAATAACTATAGAAATACACTACACATGCATAAGGGAAAATAGTAGGACAAGATATGAACAAAATAGCATCTACTTGCCTTTGTTGTAGATGTAGTCGATTAGATAATCCTCACAGATATAATGGTTGCACTCGTCGCACTCAAAAGACTTGCAATCACAATGCTCGCAACCATAGCTGTTGCGATCATAGTAGTTACACTCCTCGCAATCTATTGTTCAAAAGCAAAAGCACAACAACTTATCATTCAAACATTGCAATCATGCAACAATGCAACAATACAATAAAACAATGATGATCAAATGCATGCATGGTGATTTAATATGTCACAATGGTTGTAATTAGTTATCTAAGCAATACTAGATCACATGATGTATGTAGAAGTGTTTTAATGCAATATAGTATTTGTTATCCAATTTCAATTACCAATAAAGGGGTTTTAACATAACTGTTGTAGCTTCTGTACTAGTTGCCTAATTAAATTTATATCTGAACTGCAATGGATAGAGGGCTTTAATACGAACCAGTAGCAATTGGATTCACCCTAATCGGAGTTATAGATCTTTTTCTAGGATTTATTTAGTGTTTAATAAATCTGAACAGATCATACTGACAACAAACAAAACTAAGTACAGATCTGAAAACTACGCAAGATTATGAACTCAGGGACATATTACTCATATTTTTCGGATCTGTAGATTATTTACTATGAATTTAATGATTTAAAAGACCAATAATACTAATTAATTATTCGCCAATAATCTATACAGTAAACTTGTAATTTTATTCCAGAATCATGTTCTATACAATTTTGTGAATCCAAGGGTATATCATTTGTATTTTTCTGAGTTGTATTTTATTTTCTGTGAATTAATTGCTCCAGAAAGTGTATTAAACCATTTAAATAATCACGACAAATACTTACAGTAAATGTCTGATACAATTATATATTAATACTCTACACAATTTTTTGATTCCAACGGTATATTATTTGCAATGTTTGGACATAGTATGAATTTTTTATGGATTTACAAGTTAGATCTATAATCTGCAATTTTAAATTCGAACGGAATATTCCAGAGAATATTCCGCTGACTGGACAGGTTGACCGTGCAGGCTGACTGGGACTAGACGCTGACCTGGCGACGACGTGGCGGTGACGAGGCGGCTGACCGGGACGATTGAATCTGGACCGTCCAGATAAGATCCGGTGGCTAGGAGAGAAGTTGGCTCCAAAACGGCTCGATTTTGTCTCGGAAAAGATTAAAAACAGATCTGTGTTAGAGAGACAAATCTGTAGATCAAATCCAAAAACTTTGAACATGAAAGTTGGGGAGGATGATTAGATCTACCTTTTCACCAAATGAATTTGGATTTCAAGAAACGAGCGCGAGGAGATCTTGAAATTACGCCATCAGATCTGAAATATTGCGTTGCGAAATTCTCTGGCTGTGGTGGATGAAAAGAGCTGAGGTTTGTCGGAACTAAAAGATTTCGACGAGATCTATAACTTTCGTGTTGAAGCCGAAGGCATCCGACGTAGTTTAGATGGGTTTAGAAGCGAAATACGATTCGGTAGGGTGTAGATTCGGGATTTCGAGAAGGAAAAGTATTATAGCTGTGACTCCAAGGGATTATTTAGGCTTTTAGGATGGTGGGAGGATAGATCTTGAAGTAGAGAACAAGTAGAAACAAACGAAAGTCAAAACAGAGTTATAGATAAAAAGTTATAAGAGTTTTAGTAGAGGTATGTTTGAGAAAAACGATTCCGCACGAATTTTAAAGCGGAGGTGGGATCGATCCCCACGGTGGCTGGTTCGGTCGGCTGAGTGGGCCGGCCGGTGGCCCATTTCGTTTTTTTTTTCTTTTTTTTTCTATTTTGGTATTTTCTTTATATCTTTTGCATACGAACTCTAAATGATATGATTTTTATTTCTAAATTTTTCTAAAATTCAGTAGATCATTATAGGATCATATTTGTAACATTTTCACTAGTTTTAAGATGGTGACTTCACAAATTTCTATATATTTCTTATAGGAACATTTCGGCAAATCAACTATTAGATTTAGACATTAGGATTTCGATTCAATTTTTGGGAACTTTGTATGAATGCAAAGCAATGCTTATGAATACTTCATGATTTTTATTTTTGCAAACATTCATACAAATCCTAAAACTAAAACTCAATTCACGTATTTTTGCCTATATGGCTACTTAGGTATTATCAAAAGGATATAGGGTTTTATGCATTTGGCCTTATATGGCTACTATGCAATATTTGTAAATAGCTTCTTAGGGTTTTATTTTAACCACTCAACCAAAACACACAATGCCACAAATGCCCAAAACAAGAAGTTCAATCATGTAACATGAAGGAACACATTCTTAACATCCAATGAAAATGAAGATGTCATATTATCTTCTCTCTTTTCAAGCAAGTGGTGAAAAGCATCTAGAATGGTTTCATAAATCGAAGTAGAGACTTAAAGGGTCAAATAGGGAAATTAGAATATCACTCCACCATAATTGGGAAAGTCATTTTATCCCCCCTCTTTATTCATCTAAGCATGGTTGGATATTTAAAGAATCAAATGGTTGAAAAGAAAATGAAAACAAGTTGGATAGTCATGTTAATCCAATCTCATACAAGTTTCTGAATTCAAGGAAGGAAAAATATATCAGAAAGTTTCTTTTCTTTTGAGAAATTTTAACAAAGTCAAACAATTCAACCAAGTTATTTTATTTACTTTACATGCCAAAATTCAGAGAAATTTTGGGATGTGACACGTCCACCATAAAGAGGTAGGAAGCTTAGATCATTGGACGCACCGTAGTTAGAGAACACTACTCACATAACAGATTTTTTGAACCATTGTGAAGTTAATAGTCCAAACATCAGAGCATTATCTTATACATTATACATGAATCCTTAAGACTATGAGAATATCAAGTGCCAAATGCCTGAGCACTTATCTTTGAGGTTATCCCAACACCACCTGCGGGGGTGGCTATACAGATCTCAGGGTACGTTATGAAAGCATGGTGGGAACTTGATAGTTCAACAAGTGGGATCTTGCTCCTCTTGGCGATGGAGAGATTTATTCTGGCCCGCTCGGTATTACGATGTCACTATAATCTACGCAGACATAGTTATGATAAGATTATACAGGACATAAGAATACGGACACGAGTAAAGAGAGTATGGCCGTGACATGGTTAACATGTATAGTGATCAAGTGACTGCATCACACTGATGTCTCACCTTTGTTTGTCTCGTATATTGTGAAGCAAAGGGATTAGTATTTGTATAATGAACGGGTTCACTCGATATGATCTTCGCATAGTGAAATGGTAACCATCATGGACATCCAGGTCTCGCAGCTGGTTGATGATCTAAAGGTATTATTCATACCCACTTACTACCGAACACGAACGGGTCATACACTTAAGGTTGACCGATCAAGTTGTGCTTACCATAAGTATGATGAGTAAGTGAGGGAGTCGTCCGGAATAATTATGTGACTTGCTATGACACTACGGAGAAAGATCAGAATAGTTCTGGTGGTTTCACCTAAAACTGGAAGGTGGTTTCGATGTCGTCAAGATTGTTTCGAGGTAACACGAAATGGTCCTGAGACAGTCATATTGTGGAAGAGCTTCCGTAATGGTTCTGGAATATATATGGGTTGAAGTTCCAGGCTCATCGGAGAAGAAACCGGGACATATATGGAGAAGGGTTTTGTTGGACTAACTAGAGGAGAGGGGCAGGCCCACCCTAGGGGTGGCGCCTGGGCCTCCTAGACCCACCAATGGTGGTGCCTAGCCCCCTAGGACTGGCGCATGTACCCATGTGGGGATACCTCGGCTTTTATTATTTGGTGCTTCGCATAAAGAGGAAAGGATCTACTCAAATATCTATATATGCAAGGTTTCGGTTCAATCTTCTATTCTTGGTAGGACATGGTTTTACTTGATTGCCAAGTTGCAAATCTCTCCATACCAGGTATCATGAGAGGAGCGGACACCTGCCAAAGGAGGGGGGCGCTACCCCTTGGCCACCGGCCCTAGGGAGGAACCCTAGGGCGTGCGTCGCCCTCCCCGAGGGGCTCTTCCTCCACACACACCTCAAGCTCCTCCGTATCCTCCTCCTCCGTGTGTCGGAACTCTCTCCACTCTCTAGCCGAGTACATCGCGAGTCTTCTAGCGAAGCACTGCGAGAGTACTAGCAAAGCACTGGACGACGTCGAGCTCTGGATGGCGAAACGCTGAACGGATCGGGAAGAACTGCATGCGTGCAACCTACGGGGGGTCGTGCTTTCGATCCTCCGCATCGAGTGGATCATCGGGATCGTCATCAACCTTCATCGACCGACTTCTCTTCCGCATTAACGTCGGTGTGATGAACTAGGTCCAACCCGTTATTATCTTCATAACTGGATCCATAGTTGTTCGTAGTAGTGCGAAATTTTCGTTTATAAATGCGAACCCCAATAGAAGGAATTACAATAAGAAAAACATGACAATAAAGAAACCTGGCAGTTTGCCAAAAGTATACAAAACACATAAGAAAACTTTAAAAATAAAAAACTAGAAGTCACATCTAGTTTTGTTGGCCCCATACCCATTTACTTTTATTTAGCTATAAAAGAACCATTCTCTCGGAGGTGCTCATATGGTAGGGTGTGCGTTCATAGTGGTGGGTGCATATACGTTTTGTGAGCGTCTCTGATTGTACTGTGTTTCTAAAAAAAATCACTACGTCAAGCCATGCACAGCCTTAACTAACCCCTGGTTGGGATTTTGTCAAAAAAAAAAAACCCTGGTTGGAATAGCCGCACGAGCAGTCCGCTTCTAGCATAAAGAGCTAGTACGAAGCTTAGGTCATTGGACAAACCGCTGCTTGAGAACACTAGTCACGAGACAAATTTGTCGAACCGCTGCTTCTTCGCTAGACAGGCGCACGAGAAATTTTGAGATGCTTGGGCTAATTTTCGCACTCATGCTGTGTTATACGCCTTCTCTTACTGGGCCTGATCCAAGAAGGCCCATGTCCAGTTCAAGCCCAGCCCAAAAGTGAACCGCTTTGTTGTGGGTCAAAGCGACGCTTTTGTTTTGCATCGCCGACACCGAGGACCGGACGCCTTGTGCGCGCCTCGGAAACGTCGCGTACCTACTACGCGCCATCGACAGGATCGGCGCGGAGTCGAGTTTGGCCGAACCCGATTGGGACTTTGCACGAGCCGGCGCGCTCGACTCCGTCACGCATTCGCTCTCGCCTCGCGGACATAAAGGCGACGCGCCCCGCAGGCACAGGCCACCACACCTCGAGGTGCTCGATCTCGCGGCGACCAGATAGATCACGCACGCACCGGCGGCGCGCACCCCGTAGAATCGAGCGCGGGAGGTATCCATCGATGGCGGATCACGCGCCGGCGACCGCGCAGAAGAGGAAGCGCCCCGACGAGGAGACGACCGCGGCCGGCATGTGCGCCAACGCCTGCGGCTTCTTCGGCGACGCGGCCACCGGCGGCATGTGCTCCAAGTGCTACAAGGAGCACGTCGTCTCCGTCGGCACTGACACCGAGGCTGCCTTCATCGCCCCTGACGCTTCCATCGCGCCACCGCGGAAGAAGGCCAAGATTGTAGCCGCCGTGTCGTCCTTCGACAACGTGGCCGATACCGCCGCAGCTGACACCTCCGTGCCGTCCGTGAAGCAGCAGGCCTCGGCCGCGAACCGGTGCGCGACGTGCCGCAAGAAGGTGGGGCTGCTGGGGTTCCGGTGCCGCTGCGAGGGGACCTTCTGCAGCGTGCACCGCTACTCGGACAAGCACGACTGCGGGTTCGACTACAAGACGGCCGGACGGGAGCAGATCGCCAAGCACAACCCGGTCGTGGCTGCCGACAAGATCGCCGGAAGGATCTGAAGTACTACACAAGACCGCTGTAGTTAATTAGAATTGGTCATAGTCCTCAAGGTTATTGTGATATTCTTTGTAATTTTTCTCGTCGTGTAACCTTTTGTAACTGCTCTGAGAAATGGATTTGTTCGATTCTTTTTATTTGGGAGTGTCTGCAGGCGCCTGAGAAATAACTATTTCTCAGGCGCTGACGTCGTTGCTGACGTAGTTGTCAATTTAGACCGGATACCAGAACCGAGAACTCACCTTCTGGGCTTTTTTGTTCTGTTTTCTGGGCTTTTCTATTCCAGAACGGGAACTCACCTTCTGGACTTTTTTGTTAAGTTTTTCTGGGCTTTTCTGTCTTGCTATGTTGGGCTTTGTGTCTTTCTGATTCTGTCTTCATATGTTGGGCCATATGCAAGGAACCTCCTGGAACATTATAGAAACAGATACGAAATTACAGAAACACCCTCAATCACACTGCCTCCTCTGGTCCTTCCCCACCTCTTGCGACGGCCACAGCCACCATCCTAAGGAAAGGAGGAAGACGTCCATGAAAAGTAGATCGAAAGAAAATCATGGAACAAAGTCGGATCGACTGTATGGAGCAGCATCAAGCACACACCGATGGTATGATTCGTCCATGAAAAAGTAGATCTGGCCTGGTTCCAAAAAATTGCTTTATCTTGTTCTCTAGTTTCTTTGGAAATCTCTGATGGATCTGATTCCCCCTGGGAATCAGATGTTGATGGCCTGTTCAGAAACCTGAAATGTTGATGATTTTATACTTTTTTACAGGATCTAATGACAGTGGATCATCAACTGCTTACCAATGTCAGTAATCCATCTAGAAATATCTCTCATTTTTCTTCATGATGTAAAACCCTTACTTCCCTGTACATACATAATGCAAAGTTAGATGTTTTTTGAAGTGTTTTCCTGAATGAGCTATATCATTCCAGTTAGATAATGCAAAACATCTAATGACAGTGGATCATCAACTGCTTACCAATGTCAGTAATCCATGTAGAAATTTCTCTCATTTTTCTTCATGATGTAAAACCCTTACTTCCCTATACAGACATAATGCAAAGTTATATGTTTTTTGAAGTGTTTTCCTGAAATAGATATATCATGTTCAGTTTACTTCCCCCCTATACAGGCATAATGCAAAATTATGGTGATTACATGTTTGGAACACAGCTAGAACCTCCAAAGGTAAATGTGTTGTTCCATTTATCAAAGGTTGCTTTTGAACATATTCAGACAGATGCAAAAAAGTTGTACATTATGCCAATTAACATTTTGCATTCTTATTAGGTGCGAAAATATCAAATCCCAACTTTGATCCAAAATCCATTTATGCAACATTTATAAAATAAAAATTTGACCTTAAGTTTTGTTACTATGATTTGTAGCACAGATTTAGTAAAGAGCCTAATTTAAACAGCAATTCCTTTGCTTCCTCAACCGATCTTGCCCATTATTAATTGGAGCACATGTTTAAGAATTGTTGCAGATGTGTAGAAATTTAAGAACTATGCTGCTTAATCGTATATAAGATTTTTGTAGGAGTAGAAGGCCTTATATACGATTAATTGGAGCACATGTTTAAGAATTGTTGCAGATGTGTAGAAATTTAAGAACTATGCTGCTTAATCGTATATAAGATTTTTGTAGGAGTAGAAGGCATATCATACCAATGCTTGGAATCATAAGTTGCTTTCTGAGAAAAAGCAAGGAATGCATCCGCAACATATAGCAGGCAAAAAGCTGACCTAGTTCTTGTTGCATATAGCAGGTACATGGTGGCCAATATTTGGAAATGCCACAAATAAATCCAATGCAGCCACAGTACAATAGCCATGCTAGTGAAACATCTGTAGCTACATATGCAAAAAAAGATCAGGTACTTTTCTGCGATAAAATTAGAAAATGTAGAAGCATCCTACTTTACTGACATATGGTTCTGTGTTATACATATGATATAGGAAAATTATTCACAAGTAGAGCACAATAACTATTTGCAAGGAAAAAGTATGTCATACACACAAATGCTGCTGGGAGTTGAGATGTCAGCTGAATCAGATTATTACAAAAATCTGCTGGAAGGTCCAATGGGAGAAGAGGTAATTAAAGTTAAAAGATCCTTTTACAATATTTGTTTGTATTTTCTACCTCTCCTTATATTTGTGATTCTCATTTTGGTTATTTTTTTAAACAAATGTGCAGAACAAACTTTTCATGATCACTGGAAGATACTCTGATGTTAATGATATAATTCAAGAAGGAGACTCATTTGAACAAGAAAAATCAATTCAAATAGCGAACAGAGCGTTTGAAGATGAAGTTTGCACTAAGCAAAATGGCAATAGTGCAACACATGATGCAGCTATTTCTGATGGAGAATGGGAAGATCCAGCAGTAGAATATGATATATTTGATGACAACAATGATCAGCAGCCCGCAGCACATGTTGATCATGCATCAAACATTGCCACTGATCATGCACCAACAGTTTCTGGTGAAGAGCACAACAATGATGAGCAGCCTACAACACGTGTTGAGGAGCTTTCACAGGAAGATATCAACTCATTTATAGAGCGTGACAATGTAGAAACATGCAGCCAAGAAGTCCGTAGACAGCTTACTCCACATGTGAACATGATTTTTGATACAGATGAAGCTGCTTATCGTTTCTACAATGAATATGCTGCTGTTTGTGGATTTTCAGTTAAAAAGGCTGGAAATTACCATGCCAAAAAAACTGGGAGCACTGGCCATACACGTGCTACCTTTGTGTGCAACCGATCAGGCAAGGTTCTTGATCAATAGACTCTGGAAGCAAAAAAGAAAAAGAAGGAGGAAAAGAGGCAACAAAGGACAGGTCTTGTGCCACCAGAAAACACAAGAAGGAGGAGGCAAAATACTATAGAAATAACAGGCTGCTTAGCTAAGATGGTGGTTTCTCTAAAGGAAAACAAGTGGATTGTCATATCGCTTGACCTTGAACACAATCATGAACTAAGTCCACCGGATGAGTCAAAACATCTCAGGTCTCATAAGCACATGACAGATGATGAAAAGCTATTCATCCGCACATTCAATTCTATCAAGTTGGCAACACGGAAAATTATGGCAATCCTAGCTTACTTACGAGGCGGTGTTAGTGCACTTCCGTACAATAAGAAATATGTTAGCAACGTTCGAACAGCGATAAGGAATGAGTGTAAACAGAACGATATGACCCAAGTATTGGAATACTTCAGGAAAAGGAAAGAAGAGGACCCTAAGTTCTATTACAACTTCAAGCTAGGTTCAGGCAACAAAGTGCTAAGTATATTTTGGGCAGATGGAAATTCAAGGAAGATGTATGACCTGTATGGAGATTGTGTCAGTTTTGACACAACATACAAGACAAACAGGTACAATCTACCGTTTGCCCCGTTTGTAGGTGTAACAGGGCATGGCAACAACTGTTTATTTGCTTGTGCAATAATTCAAGATGAAACAACAGACACTTTCAAGTGGTTGTTCCGAACCTTTGATGATTGCATGGGACACAAGGCACCTCTTACAATCATAACAGACCAGTGCAAATCTATGAGTATAGCAATTCCAGCAGTTTTCCCCAATACAGTGCACAGATTTTGTTTTTTCCATATAAGAAAGAAGGCTCTTGAAAAGTGTGGAAGGTCATTTGCTACAAAAAAGGATCTCCATGAAGATTTCTCAGATATTTTGTGCAATTCTTTAACAACTGAAGAATTTGAAATGCTCTGGCAGGAGATGTTGGAACGATATGATGTTGGGAATCTGAAATATTTCAAGGCGATGTGGACTTACAGGAAATTGTTTGTTCCTGTTTATTTCAAGAAATATTTTTTTCCCTTCATCCATTCGACAGCTAGGAGTGAAGGCACCAACTCAGTTTTCAAAGATAATGTGGGTTCAACTTACAGTGTTATTAGTTTCTTGGGAGAGTATCAAAGGATATGTGAATCAATTGAGGATAGGGAGAGAGAGCAGGACTCAATAACAAGAACTACAACTCCTAAATACTGGGTAAGCAGTGAGATAGAGTTCCAAGCTGCCCGCATGTACAACCGTCAGATTTTTTATAAGTTCCAGAAGCAGCTAGTATTCAGTGCCAAACTCCATGTTGATGAGATTGTCAAACATCAGCGATATGAAGTTTATAAGACAAAAATACTGGCAGAAAAAGATTTCAGGTCTCGTCGCTATGTTGTCCTGGTTAACCTATCACTCGAAGATTTCTCTTACATTTGCTGTAAATTCCTTAAAGACGGCATTGTTTGTAGCCACATACTTCGGGTTCTTGTAAATCTCAACATCTCAGAACTACCAGCTAAATATTTTATTGACAGATGGAAGCCGAAGGAAAGGAAAACTATTAGAGATAAGAAATATAATGTCCCAATGCAGCTAACAGAGAAGGACCGACACCTCAGGTTCAATCTCCTTTCGAACCGACTTATTGATATTGCTTCAGATGGCTCTATATCAAACGAGAGATACCTAATGGTTGTTGAAGAAGCAAAGAAGATAGAAGAGAAGTTGGATGCAATGTCATTAGCTGAGGAGCAACAAGAGCTCCAAAGAGAACAAGGTTTGGATGTAGGAAGTACCAAAAATGATGTAATTGATGATGGCTATGGCAATATCCTTGAGAATCCTGATGTGGCTAAGCCTAGAGGTTGGCCTACTGTAGCTGGTCGGTATAAAACCATAGCCGAGATGTTCCGTACAAAACAGAAGATAACATGTAGTCATTGCAGCTCAAATGAACACAACTATAGAACCTGCGAATTCAAACACCTAGATAAATCTACTTTTCAGAGGAAACTCTGAACAAGAAGTCTTCAGGTCAAGTTTGTTAAAAAGATTGTTTTGTTATTGTTCCCGTTCTTCATATGCGGTAGATAATTCAGTTTTTCTTGTTAATGCAGGTCCTACTTCATCCAAGAAGAAGCAAAGTGCAGGAAGTGTGGATCAGAATAGTGCAAACAAGAAACAAAAAAGCCAACATAGTCCCCTGGCTTTATTTTTGCATGTCCTGGTGCATGTAAAAGCAAGACCAAGTACTGGAAAATGCAAGGCAGAATCAGAAGTAGAGAAGGAAACACAAAAAGGGACAGCTTGGTTATATGCAATTGTGACTTGGATGCTATACCAGGAAAACATAGAATGGTTATTTTCATTCTGGTCAACAAGAAATTGTAACTCGAACAAAATGAAAACTTGTTCCTTGGTTTCTATCTATATGTTATGCTTGTTTGCTTTTATCTGCTGTTTTTGATTTACCAAAATTAAATGACATGAGATAAAGTAAGAAAAATATGTACCTTTATCGTGATGTGCATGCTTTCTTCACGATTCCATCAATTTTTTTAACCTGGAGTGAAGAAGGTTATGCCTGAAATATGTCATATAATGTAAGTTTCCTATGTATTGCAGCAGTAAAACAAAACTGAAAAATCTTAATGCTAAAATATATACCTTTCTGGTGTTCTTCATAAATATTTTTAACTAGCATGCTATTTGCTAGTTAAAAATGTGATACATACTTATGAAATATGCACAAATATGATATATAAAAAATGCCATACCGTAATATATATTGTCTTATATGGTATTTATACGCACGACAAGAAGCATGACAAAAACAAAAAAGAAAACTCGTAGCCATCTATATTACAAACTTCTGCTTCATAACACTTTATACAAAAAAGGTACAAAAAATCCATAACATGGTGTCTTGTGACTGAATATTCTTTCTTGGTATTTGTTTGGTATACTCCCTACTCCTGCTGATTGATCATTTGCTTTTGCATGTGTTCTTGTGATAAAACCTATTTCAAAAAAGAAAGCAGAAACCCAAAATTAGTGAGTGAAAACCTTATATGAACCATGGTAATTAAGAAAGAGAACAAAAAAATATAAAGCAATAAAAATGAAGTATTTACATTTTCTCGAAGTTGAAATTTTAGTGGGCATTGTCATTCTTGTATGACTACAAATAAGAAGTTAGTAAAACAAGGAAAATGTATAAGTCATTAAAAAATAAAAGTAGTTCTCAGTATATGAATAATAAAATAGTAAACGGAATATTGTAAAGAATATTAAATATTTACCTTCATGTCAAATGTGCTTATGAAATCCATTTGATCAATTGCAGAATTGTGATCGTTGAAGAATGTATCAATTGCTATTCTAACACGGAAATCAGGAATGTCTTTTGCCGAAAATGAGCAAGACTGAGGATTCCTTGTGCAAAACTTCTCCATGTATTTGATAATGAAAACTTCACAATCATTTCTGTTTTGTGATTTCAGATGATTTTCAAAATGTTTTATTAGATGTCTTAAAAAAACGAAATGCAAATATTAGATATAAGAGGCAGAAAAATGCTATACCCAGTTTTCTGTTGAGGCAATTTTGGGTAATGCTTTCCAAATGTTTCAAAATTTAGATCCTTCAGTTTGCAATCTTTCCAAATTTTTCTAAAATTTGAAATCTGCAACAGTAGGGTATCATAACAACATGAGAACAAATTACAAGGAAAAAACAATAAGAAAAAAAAAACATAATATATGATAAAAAAGATAGAGGAATGAAAAAAATACCAGTTTCTCATCTACTTGTTGATGTAGTTTGCTTGCTTGTCCATAATATGAGTCCAGAAATAGGAAATTGCGGGTTTTGATATCAACAGCGAAAAGGAACCAATGGTCTTCATAGAGAGCTGGAAAGTTAAGCTTCATGTTTTTCCATACAAAAAAGAGGAGAGAACAAAACATATTTAATAAAATGTACTTTATAAAAAATCAAGTGATTATATTGATGGGAATAGAGATATATTAACTACAAGTTAAATTTGCAGTACATACCTGTTCAGATAGGTGTAACTTCTTTGCTGAATCAGCAGCTAGGAAATTTTTGATAACATTTTTCTGCCAGATATTTTTCATGTATTCATTTGGCCATTTCTCAAGGAAGAATTCCTGTTATGAAAAGTAAAGCGGTAAACAAAACCAAATGCTAACAACGTAAAATGAAAGTTGATTGCAATATATGTTTGCGAAAGACTCCATTTATGTTCTTACAGCAGATGTGTGAAAGAAAAAATGCTTGTCTGAATGCTTTGGATGCTTGTCCTTGAAAAGCTTGCGACAGAAAGCATTAATCACCCATGAATCGACCCAATCATTTGGTTTTGTTGAATTACCAAGCTGGTACAGTGATACTCTGCAGTTGTTCATGTTTATTATCCAAGTGTTGGAGTACTTGCCATCATTGTGCTTGTTAATAAAAATACTAGCTATATTTGCCTCCAAGTGTCTGCCTAGATCTATCTCAGCACAAACTAGCTATATTTGCCTCCATGTTCTGTTGAGGAAACCTACAAATAAAATAATGATGCGTATTCACAACAAAAAGATAGTCGGTTTGCTAAGGATAAAATGAGTAACAGAATGATGAAATATGTTGATTTGCATAGAAAAATGAGTAACGGAAACATAAAATGGCAGCTAATTCAATCTATTATATTAAATTAGGTGAAAAAAGGTGGGTTTGTTAATAGAAATTAATTTAGGATAATTCTTAAATAATCAAGATACTGAACTTAAATAGTAGTCCACAGAAATTACATAGATTAACTTACAGGGTTGTTCCCATAGTTCCCATCTTTTCCTTTATCCATCTCACTGAAATGTTTTATTAATTTGCCTTTCCACACACAAATCCTTGGTATAGTTGAAGGTAATTTTATTGATCCAAACTCAACAAAATCGAGGTATCGTATCTTAATATGGGCAACAAAAAAAGGTAAAATTTATCAACAAAATTACCAACAACCAAAAATGGTAATATGGGAAAGGAAATACAACACATTTAAAAAACTAGAAAAGATAGTCTTTACCGCAAGATGATAGATACAACCACCAAGGGTTACCGTATCCTTACTTTGCTTGTGTTTCTCTTTCAGGTACTTCCTCACATAACACATGAACCAATCATAAGCAAACTTAGCCCAATTGAAGTGCTTGATTTTGTCAACGACAATCAGAGCTCCCATGTATTTAGTGCTTGGTCTTGTTGAGGAGTTAGGACATATGAAAGCCCCCAGAAAAACAGACATAACACAGCGGCAGAAAACATCATCTGGCAGGTCTTCTTCCATTATTATCTTGTCCCCGAAGTATCTTATAGATGGTACTTCAGATAAACCAAACAACTGAAGAAACGCTTCTTTCCCTGCTATCTCATCGCTTTCGACTGGAATATCTCCCGCAGGAATGCCCAATATGTCCTGAAATGATTTTGGAGAAATTGGAATTGCCTTGTCACCTATCTTTATGGCTTCTTCGTCTGGTATTGTGTGGTCCGCAATCCACTGAGCAAAAAGCCTTGGAACATTAACATCATCCAGTTGAAGCATATGCTGAAATCCCATCTGCTTCACAAGTTCTTTCCTATGTTCTGAACAATTGATACTTTTGAGCACACTGTGAACATATGGTATACTACATCTGCTGTATGCTCTACAGTCTTCTTCGCTCACATCAACTCTATCATGAACAATGTGTTCCTTTTTTGCAAAGTAACCAAAACATAAAAAAATCAAACAGTTAGTTTTTTAGAACGAGGATGTAGTGCATATAATAATATAAATAGCTATTTGTTTGAAATTTTAAAATTCAAAAAGGATAAATAAAAATATATGATTTGGTGTTGAGAATATACCTTTCTTTTCCTTTTCTTAACTGTTCTTCTCTTTACCCTTCTTTCAATACTTTCCTCGACCTATAGAAAAGAAAAAATGCAGGAATATGATTACGAAGGAAGAAACATTACCTAAATTATAAATTGTGTTATTCAAGAATAATTTGTGACGAATGAAGTAAAAAATAATGAGAATTTCTGAGGTACTTGCCAATTGCTTGATTTCTTGAACCAGCAATTTCTGTGATAATTCAGAGTCTGAGTTATAACCTTGGCTCAGATTAATATGTTCATCAATGTCCATATGAAACATATCCTCTGTATTATGATCTGTGACAATGAATTGAAATTTTAAAAAATGATCTGAGATATTTATGTTTAAGTACAAGTAAAATAACAAGGTTTTCATGTAGTTGAGAAAGCAGTACACATAAATATATTCTTTGGAAGAGACCTTCTATTAGTTCATAAACAGTTGTACAGTACAATAAAATGTTCTTAAGAATAAGAAAAAAATCTCAGTTCTAGGTTGATTTCCCATAACACAAAATAAATAATAGAACTACAAAATTTCAAAAAAAAATGAGAAATTATATTGAAGAAAGGAAGAAAACCACACATAAGCAAGAGTTAAAAATCATTGGAATAAGATAAAAACAATACAAGCGGAAGATATAAAACAACATTAAATTACTTGTCACACTAGTATGAATTGTTCAACCAATAAGTGTTTTCTCAATACCAACTCATATTTGTACTTCTACTTTATACAAAACAGAAACAAGTCAGACAATTCATTTTAAGAGGTGACAAAAAAGAAATTGCAACTCATTCTTAAGTGTTTTCCCTGAAATTGCATCGTCTTATCTTCGACATGAAACTTCTCCACTCCCTTAAAATTGCCATCAAAATTTTGAAGGACATTCATGCACGGATGCATCCAAAATTGGACTGAAATTCTGCGCGAACTGCCTAGTGCCGTAGCACGCCAGCGTGAGCTGCGTGGAGTACGCGCAACTTGGCGCGGGGGAGCGCGCCAAGGAGGATCTGCTGCTAGTGGAGGCCGCCAGGGAGTCCAAGTGGAAGCGCTGCCCACGGTGCCGCTTCTACATTGAGAAGTCCCACGGCTGCCTTCACATCACTTGCCGGTACGTACGTCTAAAGATGAATTTGCCACACCTTGATATGCTTCTTTAGTTTAGGGGGCAGGGGCTATATATATGTCGATCGACCTTTAATTTTGCTATGTAATATCATAGGAGTTTTACAGTGCAGAAGAACACGTGTTTTCTGCGCTCATTTTGGAGAGAAGAAAAGGAACACTTGGCTATCTGTATTTGCGACTTTGATCCAATGGCAGGTGTGGTTTCAAGTTCTGCTATTTGATGTCAGAAGCCATTGGAATTCATACACGAGGGCTGTCCAGGAGAACAACAGCAACCTACCATATTCATGTGAACCTGTGAATACACGAGGGCTGTCAGAAGCCATGTCTCTTCTGAACAGCGAGTTTTGTTGTTGCAAAACTCATGTGAACAACGGCAACCTACCATATTCATGTGAACCGCGAGTTAATTAGAACTTCAAAATGAAGCAGGTAATGCAACCCATAAATTCATGGGCACGGATGCATAAAAAATTGGACTGAAGTGTATCTGTCATCTACATGTGAACCAGATTTTCCATCCAAATCATATCCTCGTAATATGCAGAAAACTCAATCAAACGTATAATAACCCGAGAAAAGCAAAAACAAATTGCATTCTGCCTAATTCCATGGCGTGTGCAGTTGACCGTGGCAAAATACAGTCGAAGGTGGAGGACGGCCAAGGGTGCCGTCCGTGGTTGTACTAGTTCGTCACGGCGAACTTCTCCTAGACATGCGACCGGGACCGCGTGTTCAACACCTGAGGCGGCGCCGCCTTCTACAGGCACTGCTGCGGGGAGCACCACAGAGGCCACGACACCGCACAGGACACTCACGGCTCGGCGCCGTCCGAGGGGCACCGGATGGACTCCTTCTGCACTAGATGTTGTGTCAGCTTCTGCTGCAAGCTGTGCACGCACCACGCGGGCCATGAGGTCATCCCCCATCAACGCGGAAGCGGAAGCATGCGCATACCCTGGATTCACCCTGCCCCACCCCGTATCGATGAGCACAGATGTAATTGACTAGAAATATAAACAAATCGCCACAGAAAACACTAAGAATACTGCAATCCATCACATGATTTTCAGTGTAACACTAGGAATCTGGCTTAATTTTTGTTGAAAAATGCGAGTTCGAGGTTGAGTCCGCGGGTGCAGAGATCGGGGCATTTGGCGTACCAGGGGATCGGGGAAGCTTCTCCGGCGGCTGGTGGTTCTCCGACAGGTGCGGCGTCGCCGCCGCAGCGGTCGTCGCGGTCCCTGCCACCGCCCCCATTGCTTCTCTTCCGTATGTGTTCTGTTCCGTCTTTCCCCTTCTCTCAATTTTGGATTTCCTTTTCTTCGTATCTCATCGACAGAGCTAAGCGACAACGCTTCGGCTACAGCGGTACCCGCTTGTTTTTTTCTCGTGCGACACTGAATTGTGAGACCAACAAAAATAGGTTCCGTTTGTCTAAATTCATTTTTGTAATTTGAACAAATGGGTAATAATTGTTCCATTTGTTTATATTTAAATAATATTGCAATAAAACTAAAAATTGAACAAAATTTTAAAAAATAAACACATGGAAAAATAGTATGCGTGATGGATTATTCTCTATACTTGTAGAATTTATTTTTAGAAGTACAGTCTATCAGCCAAACTGCAATTTAAAAAAAAAGTCGAATTGCATGAACCGTCAAAAACAACTTTCCTATAAGATGGACTTGTGAGAAGTACTTGTAGCGGATTATTAACGTACTCCCTTCGACCCATATTAGTTGACTTAAATTTGCCTAGATTTAAATGAATCTAGACACTATTTAGTATATAGGTTCATCCAAATTTTGACAAATCCAAGTCAACTAATATGGGTCAGAGGGAGTACCTGAAATGTTTTCGTGAAATTTTACATGCGCACATATGTCTAAAATTTGACAAACTTGTGACATCTTTTGTAGGACTGTATATCTGACCGAAATGGGATCCTCTTGCACTAAATATCCAGACCCACACTATATATGGCTGGGTGTGGTTGTCTCTCTTGTTTGATGGAACCTCGGTTTGGAAGAGAATGATTCCACATACAAAATAATTGCAATAAGCTCAATTTTTAAAATCCCAGTAAATCATAGTCACATGAGTGCAAAAGGTGAGTCACAACACGCTTGCAACTATTGTAGGTTACAAGGATAGATATAGAAATAGAGTTACAAGGATATATATAGAAATTACATTCCTAACTCAATCTTGATCCATTCTAGGCTACAAAAATGATGGATTCAACATCTAGGGTTCACACACAACATACTTGCCATCGCATCGGTTCTTTCTCAGTTACAACAAAATTGAAGTTTTAGTCACGACATACTTGCAACAAGGGACTTGCGACTGAACAACTCGGTTTACAAGAAAGTTGCAAAAATGACTCAAAAAAACAAGTTGCAAACCTAACTTGAAGTTCCATCACTACGTGAAGGTCAATGGAGACCATTCTTAAAATAACACTATCCATAAGTCATCCAAAACAAGTTGTGAATGACTAAAATCCAAAGTACAGTCAGTTGCGACATAGTTCAGTCACAACATACTTGCCATTCTCGGTTACAAGCAAGATGCAAATGACTCGAATCCATAGTATATTCATTTGTAACTAGGGTTCAGTCACATCATAATTGCAAGATGAATCAAAAAATCAAAGTATATATTCAGTCACGACATAGTTGCAACTAGGGTTTCAGTCACAATATACTTGCGACTAGCTCGATACGTTCTCATTTACAAGCAAGTTACAAAGCACTCGAATCAAAAGTACATTCAGTCGCAACATAATTCAACTAGGGTTCAGTCACATCATACTTGCAAAAAATTAGTCAAAAATCTAAGTATATATTCAGTCACGACATAGTTGCAACTAGGGTTTGAGTCACAATATACTTGCGACTGGCTCAATACATTCTCAGTTACAAGTTGCAAAATAACTCGAATCCAAAGTACATTTAATATTTGGAACTAGGGTGTAGGGGTTAGTCGCAACATACTTGCGACTAGCTCGGTACATTTCCGGTTACAACAAAATTACAAAATGATTCAAATTCAAGTATATTCAGTCGCGACACAGTTGCAACTATGGTTTCAGTCATACCATGTTTGCGACTAGCTTAATACATTCTCAATTGCAAAGCAAGTTGCAAATGACTCAAATCTAAGTATATTCAGTCGCGACATGGTTGCAACTAGGGTATCAACATAATTGCAAGTAGGGTTATTGTTCAGTCACAACATACTCGCGACTGGCTTAGTACATTCTCGGTTACAAGCAAAGACGCAAATGACTCGAATCCCCATACCAGAGTCTATTGACAACATCAATGAGGAAATGATATATATATTATAGTATCTGACGTCAAAATTACAGTAATATAGATTAGGATCCTAGCCATTTACAAAATAAAATCTTCAACATACTTGCGAGTGGCTCGGCACATTCTCGATTACAAAGCAAGTTGTGAATGATTGAAAATCCAAGTACAATTAATTGCGACATAGTTCAGTCACAACATACTTGTGACCGGCTCAGTACACTATCAATTACAAGTCACAACATAATGGCAACTAGGGTTTAGTCACATCATAGTTGCGACATAGTTCAGTCACAACATACTTGCGACTGGCTCGGTACATTCTCGATTACAAACAAATATGCAAATGACTCGAATCCAAAGTATATCCACACCGATTGGTGCTCAGTTACAAGAAAGTTGCAAGTGGGACCCAACAGAGCTCGGTTACAACCAAGTTGCAACTGGCCCTCCGGCGGGGCCCTAGTTACAAGTAAGTTGCAACTGGCCCGCCGATGGAGTCCCCCTCCCCCTGTTGCAATCAAGGTTCCCCCCACAAGTTACAAGTTATAAGCAAGTTGAAACTAGGACCTGTCAAAGCTCAGTTACAAGTGAGTTGCAACTGCACCCCTCCACAAGTGGGACCCAGCAGAGCTCGGTTACAACCAAGTTGCAATTATCCCTCCGGCGGGGCCCCAGTTACAAGCAAGTTGCAACTGGCCCGCCGATGGACTCCCCCTCCCCCTGTTGCAATCAAGTTCCCCCCACAAGTTACAAGTTATAAGCAAGTTGAAACTAGGACATGTCAAAGCTCAGTTACAAGTAAGTTGCAACTGCACCCCCTCCACACCGATGGGTGCTCAGTTATAGGGAAGTTGCAATTGGGACCCAGCAGAGCTCGGTTACAACCAAGCTGCAACTGTCCCTCCGGCAGGGCCCCAGTTACAAGAAAGTTGCAACTGGCCCGCCGATGGAGTCCCCCTCCCTCTGTTGCAATCAAGTTCCCCCCACAAGTTACAAGTTATAAGCAAGTTGAAACTAGGACATGTCAAAGCTCAGTTACAAGTAAGTTGCACCCTCTCCACCGATGGGTGCTCGATTCTGAGGAAGTTGCAAGTGGGACCCAGTAGAGCTCGGTTACAACCAAGTTGCAACTGGCCCTCCGGCGGGCCCCAGTTACAAGCAAGTTGCAACTGGCCCGCCGATGGAGTCCCTCTCCCCCTGTTGCAATCAAGTTCCCCCCACAAATTACAAGTTATAAGCAAGTTGAAACTAGGACATGTCAAAGCTCAGTTACAAGTAAGTTGCAACTGCACCCCCTCCACACCGATGGGTGCTCAGTTATAGGGAAGTTGCAAGTGGGACCCAACATAGCTCGGTTACAACCAAGTTGCAACTGGCCCTCCGGCGGGCCCCAGTTACAAGCAAGTTGCAACTGGCCCGCTGATGGAGTCCCCCTCCCCCTGTTGCAATCAAGGTTCCTCCCACAAGTTACAAGTTATAAGCAAGTTGAAACTAGGACCTGTCAAAGCTCAGTTACAAGTAAGTTGCAACTGCACCCCTCCACACCGATGGGTGCTCAGTTACAGGGAAGTTGCAAGTGGGACCCAACAGAGCTCGGTTACAACCAAGTTGCAATTGGCCCTCCGGCGGGGCCCTAGTTACAAGCAAGTTGCATCTGGCCCGCCGATGGAGTCCCCCTCCCCCTGTTGCAATCAAGGTTCCCCCCCACAAGTTACAAGTTATAAGCAAGTTGAAACTAGGACCTGTCAAAGCTCAGTTACAAGTAAGTTGCAACTGCACCCCCTCCACACCGATGGGTGCTCAGTTACAGGGAAGTTGCAAGTGGGACCCAGCAGAGCTCGGTTACAACCAAGTTGCAATTGGCCCTCCGGCCCGGGGCCCCAATTACAAGCAAGTTGCAACTGGTCCGCCGATGGAGTCCCCTTCCCCCTGTTGCAATCAAGTTCCCCCCACAAGTTACAAGTGTTTAGGGGTTAGACGCAACATACTTGCGACTAGCTTGGTACATTCCCGACTACAAAGGAAATTACAAAATGATTCAAATCCAAGAATATTTAGTCGCGACACAATTGCAACTAGGGTTCAGTCACACCATGCTTGCTACTGGCTCAATACATTCTCGGTTACAAAAGAAGATGCAAATGAGTCAAATCCAATGTATATCCAGTTAAGACATGGATGCAACTAGGGTTTTAGTCACACCATGCTTCCGACTGGCTCAAAACATTCTCAGTTACAAAGCAAGTTGCAAAAATGACCCCCCCGATGAGCTCTCGCCGATGAGGTCCCCTCTCCGGTTGCAATCAAGTTGCAATCCCCTAAGCGGGGCCCTAGTTATAAGCAAGTTGAAACTAGGACATGTCAAAGCTCAGTTACAAGTAAGTTGCAACTGCACCCCCTCCACACCGATGGGTGCTCAGTTACACGGAAGTTGCAAATGGGACCCATCAGAGCTCGGTTACAACCAAGTTGCAACTATCCCTCCGGCGGGGCCCTAGTTACAAGCAAGTTGCAACTGGCCCGCCGATGGAGTCCCCCTCCCCCTGTTGCAATCAAGGTTCCCCCCACACGTGAGAAGTTAGAAGCAAGTTGTAACTAGGACCACAAAGCTCGATTACAAGTAAGTTGCAACTACACCCCCTCCACACCGATGGGTGCTCAGTTACAGGGAAGTTGCAAGTGGGACCCAACAAAGCTCGGTTACAACCAAGTTGCAACCGGCCCTCTGGCGGGGCCATAGTTACAAGCAAGTTGCAACTGGCCCGCCGATGGAGTCCCCCTCCCCCTGTTGCAATCAAGGTTCCCCCCACAAGTTACAAGTTATAAGCAAGTTGAAACAAGGATCTGTCAAAGCTCAGTTATAAGTAAGTTGCAACTGCACCCCCTCCACACGGATGGGTGCTCAGTTACAGGGAAGTTGCAAGTGGGACCCAACAGAGCTCGGTTACAACCAAGTTGCAATTGGCCCTCCGGCGGGGCCCCAGTTACAAGCAAGTTGCAACTGGTCCGCCGATGGAGTCCCCTTCCCCCTGTTGCAATCAAGTTCCCCCGACAAGTTACAAGTGTTTATGGGTTAGTCGCAACATACTTGCGACTATCTTGGTACATTCCCGACTACAAAGGAAATTACAAAATGATTCAAATCCAAGAATATTTAGTCGCGACACAATTGCAACTAGGGTTCAGTCACACCATGCTTGCGACTGGCTCAATACATTCTCGGTTACAAAACAAGATGCAAATGAGTCAAATCCAATGTATATCCAGTCAAGACATGGATGCAACTAGGGTTTTAGTCACACCATGCTTCCGACTGGCTCAAAACATTCTCAGTTACATAGCAAGTTGCAAAAATGACCCCCCGATGAGCTCTCGCCGATGAGGTCCCCCTCCCTCCCGGTTGCAATCAAGTTGCAACTGCCCCCCTTGGCGGGGCCCTAGTTATAAGCAAGTTGAAACTAGGACATGTCAAAGCTCAGTTACAAGTAAGTTGCAACTGCACCCCCTCCACACCGATGGGTGCTCAGTTACACGGAAGTTGCAAATGGGACCCATCAGAGCTCGGTTACAACCAAGTTGCAACCATCCCTCCGGCGGGGCCCTAGTTACAAGCAAGTTGCAACTGGCCCGCCGATGGAGTCCCCCTCCCCCTGTTGCAATCAAGTTCCCCCCACAAGTTACAAGTTATAAGCAAGTTGAAACTAGGACATGTCAAAGCTCAGTTACAATCAAGTTGCAACTGCACCCCCTCCACACCGATGGATGCTCAGTTACAGGGAAGTTGCAAGTGGGACCCAACAGAGCTCGGTTACAACCAAGTTGCAACTAGCCCTCCGGCGGGGCCCCAGTTACAAGCAATTGCAACTGGCCCGCCGATGGAGTCCCCCTCCCCCTGTTGCAATCAAGTTCCCCCCACAAGTTACAAGTTATAAGCAAGTTGAAACTAGGGCCTGTTCAAAGCTCAGTTACAAGTAAGTTGCAACTGCACCCCCTCCACACCGATGGGTGCTCAGTTACAGGGAAGTTGCAAGTGGGACCCAGCAGAGCTCGGTTACAACCAAGTTGCAACTGGCCCTCCGGCGGGGCCCTAGTTACAAGCAAGTTGCAACTGGCCCGCCGATGGAGTCCCCCTCCCCCTGTTGCAATCAAGGTTCCCCCCACAATTTACAAGTTATAAGCAAGTTGAAACTAGGACCTGTCAAAGCTCAGTTACAAGTAAGTTGCAACTACACCCCCTCCACACCGATGGGTGCTCAGTTACAGGGAAGTTGCAAGTGGGACCCAACAAAGCTCGGTTACAACCAAGTTGCAACCGGCCCTCTGGCGGGGCCATAGTTACAAGCAAGTTGCAACTGGCCCGCCGATGGAGTCCCCCTCCCCCTGTTGCAATCAAGGTTCCCCCCACAAGTTACAAGTTATAAGCAAGTTGAAACAAGGACCTGTCAAAGCTCAGTTATAAGTAAGTTGCAACTGCACCCCCTCCACACCGATGGGTGCTCAGTTACAGGGAAGTTGCAAGTGGGACCCAGCAGAGCTCGGTTACAACCAAGTTGCAATTGGCCCTCCGGCGGGGCCCCAGTTACAAGCAAGTTGCAACTGGTCCGCCGATGGAGTCCCCTTCCCCCCGTTGCAATCAAGTTCCCCCGACAAGTTACAAGTGTTTATGGGTTAGTCGCAACATACTTGCGACTATCTTGGTACATTCCCGACTACAAAGGAAATTACAAAATGATTCAAATCCAAGAATATTTAGTCGCGACACAATTGCAACTAGGGTTCAGTCACACCATGCTTGCGACTGGCTCAATACATTCTCGGTTACAAAACAAGATGCAAATGAGTCAAATCCAATGTATATCCAGTCAAGACATGGATGCAACTAGGGTTTTAGTCACACCATGCTTCCGACTGGCTCAAAACATTCTCAGTTACAAAGCAAGTTGCAAAAATGACCCCCCGATGAGCTCTCGCCGATGAGGTCCCCCTCCCTCCCGGTTGCAATCAAGTTGCAACTGCCCCCCTTGGCGGGGCCCTACTTATAAGAAAGTTGAAACTAGGACCTGTCAAAGCTCAGTTACAAGTAAGTTGCAACTGCACCCCCTCCACACCTATGGGTGCTCAGTTACAGGGAAGTTGCAAGTGGGATCCAGCAGAGCTCGGTTACAACCAAGTTGCAATTGGCCCTCCGGCGGGGCACCAGTTACAAGCAAGTTGCAACTGGCCCGCCGATGGAGTCCCCCTCCCCCTGTTGCAATCAAGTTCCCCCCCACAAGTTACAAGGGTTTAGGGGTTAGTCGCAACATACTTGCGACTAGCTCGGTACATTCCCGATTACAAAGGAAATTACAAAATGATTCAAATCAAAGAAGATTTAGTCATGACACAATTGTAACTAGGGTTCAGTCACACCATGCTTGCGACTGGCTCAATACATTCTCGGTTACAAAACAAGATGCAAATGACTAAAAAATCTGAAAAAACAATATGACCATGATTGCAACTAGGATCATGTTTCAGTTGCAAACATACGTGCGACATGCTTGGCGCTTTCTCGCTTACAAGCAAGATGCAAATGACTTAAATCCAAAAATCCTAGTTGCATGCTCGGGGCGTTCTCGTTACAAGCAAAATTACAAGAATGACTCAAATACAAAGATAGTTGGGACTAGGGATTTCAGTTATACCATGCTTCCAACTGGATCGGTGCGTTGTCGCTTACAAGAAATATGCAAAATCTACATTGAATATTAAGAGCTAACTAATAAAAAATGAAAATCGTACGGCGGGGCGCGCGACTATATTGGATATTAAGAAGCAAATCGTACGGCGGGACACAAAAATAGCTATTTCTCAGTCCACATAATTATGTAGTCGACCGAGTTCTAACTAAAATCTTGCGTGCCTGATAATTAGGAAAACCATATTAGAAGAAAAAGGAAAACCCAAACAAAAATACAAGGGTAAAATGTTAATACATATAAGGAAATAATATCGTCGAAAAATATAAATAAATAAAAACAAAATTAAAGAAAAATGTAAATATGAAGAAAAATAAGTTAAGTAGAAAATATAAAAATTAAAAAAATAACTATCATGCAATCACTTTGTAATTATAAATCCATCAATCAAAAGAACAGTACATGAAAAGGAGAAAACATAATCAGTGCGCCGAATGCTATAAACCAGCATGCATACAAGAAAATGAAAGAGAAAAGATGAACCCAGCCCACGTGGGCCTTGCTGACATTCTATAATACAGGTCTTATAGAACAAAAGTCTAAACCAACCTGAAAAAAAAAGCCCAAAACGCGCGCGGCAGAACAACCCAGGCACGCAGCAAGGAGCAGCTCAGACTGTACGTCGCTTCGGTGGCAAACAGACTTGCACGTACAAAACAACTCCACAAGCACGAATCTTGATGCTACATCCAACGGCTGCAAAGGTGACTGAGAAATAAGTATTTCTCAGTTGACTGAGAAATAGCAAAACCGTTTTTATTTTTGGATGTGATTTAATCGATTCGTTTGATTGAGCCTTATTTGAAGGGGTTGCTTATCCTTCTTATTTTCCGAGCGTTGCATGTAGCCAAAATATACGTCTTTGATCGATGCTTCTTTGTGTACATGTTTTTTTTTCGAAAACAAAAGCCTACATTTCCATGCATTCATAGTAGAAAAAGTTATACGTAAAGTTAAAAAGCGATCAACACCCTGACCATACAACTCAATCCAAAAAACCTAGTCTAAAGGAGTAGTTGGCATAGCCATCGAACTCTGGCATCCGCCCATGATCATGCCTCAACCTTGATCATGTCAAATAGCGAGGCCACCAAAGGGTGCTCGTTGTTGAAGACGATCACCTTCTTATACTTCTAAATCCCCACGTGTGAGCATAGTCAATAACAAGATTTCTTTGTGCATCTGACGCGGGCAGCGCCCACCACTCTGTGAAGTCCCCTTCAACAACAAGAGCACCTGCAGTAGATCGTATCCAGGACATGACCTCGTGCTAGAGTGACCGCGAGAACGAGCAACCAGTAAGGATGTGCGACATCTTCTCCTCTTACCGGTCACAAAACACACATCGTCCAACATGTGTGTTGACAAGTTAGCCAGATGAAGAACTTCACCCTCTTGCTTAGGTGTAGGTGGCCCCCGTCCCTAAGTGGATGGGGTCCGGTGGTGTTCTCGGTGTTGCAACCTGTGCACGTTGAGTCTGTATGATCTGCAACTATATTCCTCTCTTGCTTAATACAGTGACACGCAGATCCCCGCGTGTTCTGAAAAAAAGAACTTCACCCTAAGTGGCGCCCAAGATTTCCAGTCCTGAAAGAGGACGTAATAGTAAGATTTGGAGTACTGTCCATCGGTTGTCCACCCAATCAGGTTTGTCCGGCTCATCCTCTAGGTGCACACCCTGCATCCTGTTCCACAACTATACATACTACCACCGTCCCAGAGGGATCGAAGCCCCAATTTGCCCGTTATCCATTTGCGTTCGGTAAGTGCCTCGAACCGTCCGACACTTCCTGGATCGTCGTGGCATGATCGCTACTAAATCTGGCACTATCTCCCTAATTGACTTCTCATCCACCCACATGTCCTCCCAGAATAGAGCGGGTACATGGCGAACATGAAACAAGCAATTGGGATCAAATGCCGCGCTCGAGCAAGCAACGAGAAATTCAGTCTATGATAGAGAGAGTTTCACCGTTTGGAAGCGACAACGAGCGGTTGAGCGGAGCTTTAGGGTGTGCTCCTTGCCGACTATTAAACTAGGCATACTGAGAGTATGTAGGTTGTATTATGCAAGACAGGTTGGCAAATATCTGATATGGTACAATAATTATTTTAAAAATAGTACATAAAACTAGATATTTTAATAGCAGGTAGATCCTGTACCCATATGTGTATTGGAATTTTACCAACAATCAAGATATTACGATACAATTAGATATATGGGTACTATCATACATAGTACCACATGCAAGATACGAATATATGATACTCCCACTATAACTAGTCGTTTGGCTATGAGCACCGACAAGGTGCCACCGAGATCTTCTCTACCTCCCCATTGATCATCTTGGAAGCCACCGATTAGGATGTGGTCGTATAGCCACACTCATATCTTGTCCTAACTTCATATCGATGAGAGCTTAGCTTAATTTTTCTAAAATTATGGGGTATTTACAAAATCATGGTATGATAACTATGTCATTCTTCTTCTGCTACCTTCAGAAAAGTATAAGATTATGTCACGAAAGAACAAATAGTTTGAAAACCTCGAAGATTTCTTATTTTTTTAGACCTTATTTTGTAACCGCTAGAAACAACTTATGTATCTATATCGTGTACTATTTGCTACTATAATTATATTATGGCATTGATTGTTAAAAATAGCGCAATGCAAAGGTTGAGATAGTGTCATTTTGGTGGGTTCCTCTTTGTGTGGAGTTTCTATCAGTGTCGATACAGTGTGCTTGCACCATACTCTTTCTCACGCTTCGCAATTATCCAGCACAAAGAAATACCCCCTCTGTCGTAAAAGGATGTAAATTCGAATGTTTAGTATATAGGTACATTCAAATTTACATAAATTTACAACATCATTCTTCAAGCGCAGGGAGTATTATTTTAGGAACTACCTTCGCATGGATAATCGTAGTGAGATGATCCAAAGAAAAAGTCTTCATCTCAACCCGACAGACAACTTATTTATTGGTGATTTCATCGGTTATGACTATATCAAGGATGATGTTTTAAAAATATGTATCCATGATTGTACTTTTATATTACTACTGTGTTGGTCAGGTCTTAAACTTAAGCCCTGTAGACTATGATACCATATTAAATTGATGAGTAAGCCGTTCACCTAAAAGTACAAACTATTGGAGACAGTGCTAGACAATATATTATATTATCAACACTCCCCTCACGATAGTCCTTATGTATGTTCGATATGGTATGCATAATATATTTTTAATACAGTGTCAACAATATCTTGAACTTGAAACATTTTGGCTTTGATACCATATTTAATTAATGCACTAGTCAACTCAACCAAAAATCAAAACAATTGAAGAAAGAGCTAGTAATATATATGTCAACACTATTTACAAATTTTCTAGAGCATGATGGCATGTTATTAACACAAACATCTTTAGACTCATCATAATGTATTATTAAGTGGCACAAGGAGATGAATTATGTTTGTTTTCCTTACTATCCTGATCCAAATTCGAAAAAAGTAGAACAATTTGTATGAAAATGCATTGTATCTTAATGTTTAGCAACACGATAGATGTTAATTATGTGTGTCACATAATGACATACATTACATTTAGTAGAAAATTGGGTTAAAAAGTTTGATATAAATAAGTGAGAAATCATTGCTTATAATCGGCACATATATTTGAAAAATCAAGGAATGGCGACTATTGTAAAATGTGAAGGGAAAAATAAATCTAACCATCCCATGGTAAAATGAGCTAAAATCTAGCCAACACGATGGGAAAAGAGAAGTAAAACTATGAATACCAGTCTGATATGATGATGTGCTTCTAAATGCTAACAGACATGATCTGACACGGACTACACCGAGTGAACCTATGATAACTTACATGGCATTCGTCGATGGTGGAAAGTGAGGTGCCTTGTTTTAATAGCTATGCAGTTACTAAAGGTGACAGCATGATAAGTGGGGAAGATGCTCACGATGACCCGGGGAAGCTCTCCGATTGTTTCATAGTCTCCTTCGAGTCTTAGTTTGGTGGTAGGACCGTCCAGTGTACCTAGGTTTCTTATTGTTATGGAATCTACGGGGTAGAGTTGCACCATTTTTCCCCCAGGTATTTCTTTGCATGAATATCTTTGTTGGTTAGGTGAAATGGTGTTAGGAAAAGCTCCCTTCGAGAAGTATATGTTTTACTTGGAGTTGAAACCATATGATATCTATGAAAAAGAGCCTGCCCTCCCCTTTGGTTATGTCATGTAAGATTTGATCTGGGAGAGTGTTAGATTATCCAGTACTCACCCTTCCTCGAATGGGGGATGTTTGTCCTAAATTTCCATTAAAATGGTACTACCATTGCATGTATGATACATCTATTCGGTATACTCTAGGGTTTCCTTCGTGCTTAGGGTCACACAAACCATCCTTGAAATAAGTGCTACATCCAAAATCAAACAACTTTGGTGAACCTAGTGTGAGGGTACGTGCTACGTAAAACACGAATTTACCATGCACGAACAAACCAAGATCAGTTTCAAGCTGCATGAAACAAGATTATACCCTTAGTGAGTAGACCATCATGTCACTATGACGGAGTTAATGGAATTTTTGATGAAGGCCACTGACTCTCGCAGCTAGGTCTATCTACCAACCGAGAGAGTTTTCTCCTTAAGAATATCCATACGATTGAGTTCGAAGTAGACAATGCCTCCAAGGTACTGACGTGTATCAGCTTAGATTTGTCAAGTATTCGTGCAATCCACTACACCAACAAAGTGGGGGATCAACTTGATAAAGATTGAGTGCTCATGCGTTGCACATTAGATTAGCTCTAGAAGGAAATATAGAAACAAGCAGTGTGTCACCGTGCGAGAGAAGGTGTAGGTTTAGGCGTTGGAGGGTGTTGCGGGCAAGGAGGGATGATGCGTGCAAGGTGTAGGTCTTGGTGTGCCCTCTTGGGAGCCTCAACTTCTTTATATAGGAGTGATATCCATAAGGGCTTGTTTGGCTCCCAGGTATTGGAGTAAGAATTGTGGAATTCAATTATGATTCCAGGGAGCAGTGCATTTTGCTGTCACATAATTGGATAAGGAATTCAATTGGCAATTCCATCCTTCCCATCCCATGCCTAACCTCATTTCCAGTCAGTACTGTAACATCCCAGCATTAGAGCTTAGAAATAAGCTGAACACAGGTGTGTGCATTGCATTCATGCATAGAAAATCCGGGTAATTTTCGCGCTTTTAAATAAAACTTGTCAAAGTGATTGAAGCTTCTCTTAACTTGGTGGAACTGAAGTAGATCATCAAGTTGACTACGATAAGTTTCTATATGACCTTTGCTAAAACCTTATTTTTGGCTAATATAATTTGATCTAAGGGTAGATCAAATGTATTAAACCTAAGTCACAACACACTACTTAATAAGGAGTACTTGATCTTATAGAGATCATTACATGGTATTCCATACCACAACTCAAGGATGAATACTTAATATTCTAAAGATAATATCAAGGTATTATCTACCACAAACTTAAATACCAAGTTAAGCATATCACTTAAGTAAAGAAACTCTATAACTAAGTCTTGATACACTTGATTGCCATAGTGATACCTACCATGGGTATCCTGGTAGTTCTTAAATATCAATTCTTATCACAAAGGAAGTATAATTGAAGTCAAGCCAAGACCGTCCATCATATATCTTTGTTGTCATTTTAACAGATGGCAATCCTAATTAACCAAGTCCTAGTGTCAAATGATCAACAATATTGAATGATCAATCCTTGACCTAGAACTTAGTGACCTGTTATATTAACTTTCCAAAGACCTTGAGTAAGTCAATAAGAAGAACTAGATATGGTTGAGTGTACCATCATCAATGGAATGTGATCCTTAGTGGAGATCAAACCATTTGATGTTGGAGGAGTTAACTCACTCATGAGTTAACTAGAAGTAGTACCTAAACTCAAGGGTTGAGCTAGTAATTGAGGAGCTATGAGAAAGCTAGTAGTATTAGTACATTAGATAACAATCTTGTTAGGACAAGTGGATATAGACTTAGAATAAGCTTGCTTAACAAGATAAGTCTATAGAGAGACTAATACAAGTTTACTACTTAGTTCAGTATAGATCTTGATTAGATAATTGGAAGCCTAAGCTTAGTTTGATCAAATGATGGTGATCATTATTCTCAAGACACTTGAGAATAGATTATTAGGTTTTGAAGAAAGGTTATGAATATACCAAGTTAGGCAAGTCCTAGTAGGTTGAATCATCTAGCTTGATCATTAGAAGTCAAGCTAGAGTATGATGAAGTATTTGATGAGTTTTATGGAGTAGTTGGAGGCATAGTAGCTTAACCAAATTAATATAAGGACACCTGGTATTATGGGAGTAGTACTATACCTATTTCAAAGGATTGATATCCTTTGTATGTATAATAAGGATTGTAGTCTTGCAAACCTTGGAAGTAGTTGCAAGATGAAGTTAAGGAAGTTAATAGATGGAGTTAGTAGTAGCTACATTGATAGGTGCATCAATGGTAGATAATTAAGAGAAGTTATATACTAGGAGTAAGGATGGAGCAATGTTGAGTGGCATGACCATGTCATCATATGATGATGGATATGGTGGAGTTAGGTTCTTGTCTTATTCAGGAAGATGTGATCTTTGTGAATAAGATAAGAGAGATTTATAGAGTATATTTAGGAAAGGAATTCCTTATCTCAAGATATCCTTAGTGAGGTATTAAGGTAAGGATTCTTCAGAAGCCTTAACCAAGAATATATCAAGCCATGACAGACCCATGTCTACCTCATTGTCCAGTTGATTGTCTTAAACCCTAATAGGAACCTAGAATGATAGAATTATTATGATCATATTACTAAGTAATTCCAATATCTCACTCTATATGGTAATTCTAAAGTTTAAAAACAAAGTATAATTGGATTTGGAAAATTACCAAATATAGAGAACAATGAAACTTATATCATTCCATTAAAAGCCACAAGTATTAATTCCTTATAATAAATTTAGATAAATCCTTTATGAAGATAAGTGGGAATGAGATTCTATATACATGGATACACATTTCAAATCAGTACCATTAGGATTGTCAAGTGAAATCAAAATCATCTTTGTGAAGTTTTACTAAAAGAAACAAACCCTAAAACCCTAATCCTTATTAATCCTTCTTTATAAAAGAAAAAGACTTTTAATATAATGAATATATTTTAATGCCCAAGAAGAAATTAAGAGAAGATTTTTATAAATTCTACAAACAATAATGTTCATGACCTACAAATTCTCTACATATTTAAAATCCTGAAGAAATTCAAATTTGAAATGAATTTAGAAATAGAGAAGAAAACAGAATAAAGAAAAGGAAAAAGAACAGCCAGCGCTGCATCCCACGGCCCATTTGTTCTCTCGCCTAACCAACGCTCGTGAGCAACAGCAGTAAAACCCCCTCGATCGGCCACGACCCAGTACCAGCCCATCTCACCTCTCAGTCTCTCACTGTCACATGGGACCCGATGTCAACACCTGGATTTTTAATCCCAGATGCCCGTTATGCCATACCTCACAATCCCAGGATTACCATTTTTGCGAGACATAACGGATTGGATATCACAGTACATCATCCATTACATACCATACATAAGGTTTTACACAAATAAGGATCTCATGATCCAGTCTTTAATACAACAAGCAGCGGAAATAAAAGATAAGCGTAGCGGTAGGGTCCATCTTCAGGGGCACAGGCAATCTTGTGACGAGATAGTCCTAGTTATCATAGCCGTCCTACTGACCATCATCTTGATAATCTCCTTCATAGTCTGGCCATGATAATAGCCAGGGACAAAAGCCATGAGTACTCTTTAAGTACTCACAAACTACTATTAACAGGTACTATAGTTCTAAGTCAAAGTGCTAAATCTAAGTTTAACTATCAAGTTAAGTTTGAAACCTAAGCTGAGTTTAGAAGCAAAGAAAGATAAAGTAAAGTTCTAGAATCACTTAAGTTGGGAAGCTATTATCATCAACACAACCCTGTTGTGGTCAAGTCAAAGATTTATCATTTCTCCAAAGTATTTAGAAAACATCTGACAATGAAACAGTATGGCCATTCCAACTGTCCATAACGCATGACGCTGACTATTTGAATAGTTTGACACTCTGCAGAGGTGGTACACTTTCACCACAAGATTCGATACATCTGTCACGGGTAACCCTAAATCATCATACTTAGTATGCAGATAATCAAACATAACCTTCCCTTTACACACCCTAGTATAAGCACCTCTCCTATGAGCATGGCCTCCCAACCAGGACCATCAGTTATCTTGGGCACTGCATAGGTGGACAACATTGAGAGGTAGCCTTAGCTCAAACCTGTCCCGTGAGGGAACTAATACTAATGCATATAAACTTCCAGCTAAGCCTTACCCAATTCAGGTAATGTGGTTGTACGGTAAATTTGGAATGGTATCGCATCCGAATCCAACCATCAGTTTTATAAAAGGGTTAAGGCTCATGCCTCATCATTTTCATCATCATGCGGGCGCAGGCGGTGGCCAAGGGGCGATCTGTGCGAGCGGGGACAGGGCGTGCTCTGGGGGCGGCGTCGGCATGCTCGACCGGCTCTAGGCGTGGTGGTTCCTGGCCGCTCTGCCCTCTGTCTCTGGCCTGGGGCTGGTTGGGCGGTGGAGGTGGACCACAGGCAACTTGCTAGACATGGTGAGAGAGGGTGAGAGGCGGCTGCTGAGTGCTGCAGTCGGCGGCCCGAGAGGGCTCGGCATGGCAGTGCAGTGCAACTAGGGGTTAGGGAAGAGGCTGGGGTTGGTCTGGTCAGGCTTGAGGGGGACAAAGATGATCAAATCACATTGCAAATGCTAGACAAAATCAACCCAAAACAGTATTAGTTAGGCCAATATGATCTTGCCAGCAAGGTGTTTGATGAAATGGCCGCAAAAGAAAAAGTTTTGAATTTTGGTTTCAAATTTTTTGAGTGATCTCCACTAGTGCTAGGTAGTCTCTGGTTGCAAGGGTTTTGAAAGTGGAGCTCAAATAGATGGGTTTTGAAATAGGGGTGATCTATGCATATGCATTAGATTCAATTTTCAAATGCCAATTAAAATAAGTAAAAGAATGTTTTTAGCAGATCAAAAGCTGGGCCTTGGTACCTCATTATGTGTACTAGCAAGGGTTGCAAAGATCAAGAATTATTTCTGTTAAGTTTTGAGTACTAGGAATAGCCAAAGTAGGCATGAGAGTTAAATTTGCCAAAATGACCATTCCTCCTTTTTAATTCTTTTTGATTTGATTTTCTTTAGGAAAAGTTTGGGAATGATGTAGATGATGTTTAAATCACCTAAGAAACATTTTACAAGCATTGGATCATTCAATCATGGCAATTCAAACAACTCCTATTTTAAATGCACATATATGAATGCTTTCATTTTAAATTTGGAAAAGTTTTTGTTAACCCTATTTTTAGATGATTTGATCTTGATAAGCTTGGATTAAAGTTTTGGGATGTTACAAACCTTCCCCCCTTAAACAAAATCTCGTCCCGAGATTTACAAAGAAAACTAGGAACTAAAGAGATCTGGGAACTCTGTGCTAATGTAATCTTCGTGCTCCCAAGTAGCTTCCTCCTTGGTATGGTTGCTCCACTGAATCTTGAGAAACTTGATACTCCTGGTCCTGGTGGTCCTGTAGGCTTATTCTAAGATACGGATGGGCACTTCCCGATAGTTCAGGTCATTGTTGATTTCCATAGCTCTATGATCGATGTTCTTGAAAACTTCAGTCTTCTCAGGCACTTCCAAGCATTTGCGAAGTAACGAGATATGGAACACATTGTGGATGGCTGACATCTCTTCAGGCAGTTCTAGTTGATACGATACTTCTCCTCGGCGGTTCAGAATCTTGAAAGGTCCGATATATCTGGGAGCTAACTTTCCCTTCAGACTAAAGCGTTGAGTTCCCTTCAATGGTGAAACCTTGAGATATACGAAATCTCCGACATTGAAAGTTAGGTCTCTCCTTCTCTTGTCAGCATAGCTCTTTTGTCTGGATTGGGCGGTCTTGAGGTGCTCACGGACTTTGTGAACTTTCTCTTCTGCTTTGCGGAGAATGTCGGGTCCAAAGATCTGACTCTCTCCTACTTGCGACCAATTCAAAGGGGTATGACACTTTCTTCTGTATAGGAATTCAAATGGTGCCATCTACAAACTAGCTTGATAACTGTTGTTATATGAGAATTCTGCGAAAGGTAGGCAGTCTTCCCATTTTGATCCGTATTCCAACACACAAGCTCTAAGCATATCCTCCAAGATCTGGTTGACTCTCTCAGTTTGTCCATCTGTTTGTGGGTGATACGCGGTGCTGAAGTTCAACTTGGTTCCTAAACCTTCCTGAACTTTCTGCCAAAATCTTGAAGTAAACTGGGTTCCTCGATCTGAGACGATGGTCTTGGGGGTTCCATGCAGACTAACAATCCTAGCAATATACAGCTCTACTAGTTTTGCACTCTGGTAGGTTGTCTTTACAGGTATAAAGTGGGCTACCTTGGACAGTCTATCAACTATGACCCAGATTGAGTCATTTCCCCTACTAGAAGTAGGTAAACCGGTGATAAAGTCCATTAAAACGGAATCCCATTTCCATTCCGGAATCTGCAATGGTTGCAACAATCCTGCAGGTCTCTGATGCTCTGCTTTGACTCTTTGACAGATGTCACATTTGGCGATGTAGCTTTCGATCTCTCTCTTCATCTTGTGCCACCAAAATTGCTCTTTCAAATCCTGATACATCTTTGTTCCTCCGAGGTGGATAGAATAAAGAGTATCATGAGCTTCCTTCATGATAACTTCCTTCAGCTCCGAATCTGCTGGAACACAGATACATCCCTTGTACCACAGTACTCCTTCTTCATCTTCGGTGAATCCAGGTACCTTTCCTATACCAATACGACGTTTGATTCCGTCGATACTATCATTTCCCTTCTGGGATTCCTTGATTTGGCTAATCAAAGTGGGTTGAAGTTCAATGCTAGCTAGGAATCCTTTGCTAACTAACTCAGTCCTGAACTGCTCCAAGTCCTCATACAAACTTGGTTGCTTCTCTTTGATCATGGTGTTAAGCCTACACGGCAATCTGCTAAGAGCATCCGCTACCACATTGGCTTTGCCGGGGTGATAGTGAATGTCAAGGTCATAATCGTTGATTAACTCTATCCATCTTCTTTGCCTCATATTCAGCTCCTTCTTGGTGAAGATATACTTCAAGCTCTTATGATCTGAGTAAATCTCACAGCGATTACCCATCAAATAATGACGCCATGTCTTCAATGCTAGAACCACGGCTGCTAGCTCAAGATCATGGGTCAGATAGTTCTGCTCATGTTGCTTCAATTTTCGAGACAGATACGCGATGACTTTGCCTTCTTGCATCAATACACATCCTAGGCCAATCCTGGATGCTTCACAATACACATCAAACGACTTCTTGATGTCTGGCATGATCAAAATTGGGGCTGATATCAATCTCTTCTTGACTCACAGGCGGCTTCACATTTGTGTGTCCATTCAAACTTCTTGTCCTTCTTCAACAATTGGGTCATTGGTCGGGCTATGCTCGAGAATCCTTCTACGAACTTGCGGCAATATCCTGCTAATCCGAGAAATGAACGAACTTGGGTTTGATTGGTTGGGGCTTCCCATCCCTCGACATCTTTGATCTTGGTGGGATCAACAGAGACTCCTCCGGCAGACACAACATGTACTAGGAATCCTACTTCTTTCAGCCAAAACTCACACTTGCTAAACTTGGCATATAACTGATGCTCTCTCAGGGTTTCTAGGATGATTCTCCGATGTTCCTCATGCTCTTCTTCTGACTTGGAGTAGATAAGGATGTCGTCGATAAACACAACTATAAACTTATCTAGGAAATTCATAAAGATCTTATTCATGAGATTCATGAAATAAGCAGGGGCATTGGTTAATCCAAAAGACATAATCATATACTCGTATAAACCATAGCGAGTAGTAAAGGCGGTCTTCGGAATATCCGTTGCACGAATCTTAAGTTGGTGATAACCAGTCCTAAGATCAATCTTTGAGAATACCTGAGCTCCAGTCAAGTGGTCAAATAGATCCTCTATCTTTGGCAAGGGGTACTTGTTCTTGATGGTGACATCATTCAACTTTCTGTAATCTGTACACAGACGATTGCCTCCATCTTTCTTGTCGACGAATAACACTGGTGATCTCCATGGCGATGCGCTTGAATCAAGCACTGTTGCTAACATGGCATCCAAGCTGCTTCTTGATTCCACTAACTCTGAGGGTTCATGGTATAGGGTCTCTAGGATATAGGTCGGTTAGGATTAGTTCGATAATGAACTCAATATCCCTATCCGGGGCATACACGGCAATTCATCAGGAATACGTCGGGTATTCATAGACTACTCGACTTGGTCAATGGTGGGCGAGCTACCTCTTGTTGCACTTGAATTGATGAGGTAAGGTTTTAGAGATATGCTCTCTTGTTACTCGAACTACTGGTCATGGTGATGGCTTTCTTAGCACGATCTATCAATCCTTTATGCCTTGACATCCGGTCCATACCTAGTACTATTTCCAATCCTTTGGTTCCAAGTACAATTAGGTTGGCATAAAAATCTATCCATGTATTACGATAGGTACGACTTTGCAAATTTTTCTAGCTTTTGTTGTTGAACCGATTTGAACTATCATGACATGCTTGAGTTGGTTGGGTGAATCTTACTAGTGCGCTAAATTCTTGGTGACAAATGAATGCGATGCTCGAGAATCAAACAATACTCTTGCTAAAAATGGGTTGAGAAAACATACCCGGCACTACATCTGGCGCTTCTGGGCTTCTTGCGTTCATGTGGAAGAGGCGACCGTTCTTGATTGTGAGGGTTCCACAGGGCAAATCTCCTTCTGATTGAACACGGCGTTCTTTGTTGGTGGGGCATTCACGGGGGCATTGGCGGCGGTCTTCTTGGGACACTCATTGGAGTAGTGACCCTTCACTCCACACTCGAAACACGTGATCTGGGACTTGTCCTTGGCTGTGAGCCTGACATTGCGCCCGATTGGGCGCATGTTGTTGTTGTTGTTGCTCTTGGGAGAGCACGGTTGAAATTGTTGTCATTACGGAGTTGTGATTGTTTCCTCTGGACTTCACATTACCTCCGCTTCTGATTGGGGTAGCTTAGGCGAGAATTTGGGGTCGGTTGTTCCTTGGTGCATATCTGGTGAGGGTTAGGATGGTACTTACGGTGACTCTTGGATCGATTGCGCATCATACGATGCTTGCGGTTGTCGTTTGCCTGGTTAATCTTCCCTTCCATCTGAATGGCAGAGTCGACTAGCTCTTCGAGATCATCGAAACGGATGTTGACGAGGACAGTCTGCATCTCATCATGCAGTCCATTTAAGAATCTCTCCTTCTTCTTGGCCTCCGTGTTGATCTCATCCGGTGCATATCTGGCAAGTGACAAGAATCTGTCATGGTACTCCACCACAATCATTCTTCCTTGCTTCAATTCGTGGGATTCATCTCTCGTCCTGTTGATAAGACCTTGCAGCACGTGGGTGCGGCTGAACTTGACCTTGAATGCTTCCCAGGTCATCACTTCACCATGGTTCATATTGCGGATGCTATTCCACCAAGCTCTTGCATCTCCCGCCAGATAGTGGGTGGCGAAGAGAACTTTCTCATTCTCATCAACTCTGGCAACCTCTAAGTTCTTTTCCATGGTCTATAACCAGTCATCAGCATCTAATGGGTTTTCAGATTGGTTAAAGATTAGGGGATTGGTGTTCTAAAAGTTTTTGAGTTTGGATCCTTGGTGATCCTGATTTCCATGTCCTTGGTTGTTGAGAGCCATTTGGGCGATCTGCTGCAATGTTGCTAAGTTGGCTTGGCTTCGTACCTTGCTTCACGGTCCATGATGAGATTACGCAAGATCTGCAGCATTGGGTCCTCTGTTGAGTTGCTCCTCCTTGGTTTCCACGAGTCATCTCGAAGATTGAGATAGATATAGGGGTAAGAGGAAATTCTAAGGTTCATGGTTTTGGGTTTTCAAATCTAAAACTTTGAGTTAAACTCAGGTTTTCAACTAACTTCTTTTCATTCATGCAAGCCAGCACTGCGATACAACACACACCACAATCAAAGGGAAAGCAGATGGTTTGAAGAACCATTACGCAAGCTTCTGATACAATGAGATGATACATCTCATGCTACGACGATGCTCTAGTGCATCTACTCATCGATGAAGTGAGTCTTCATCATCGATGTAGAAGTCCACATCCTCCTCGAAAGTCATCATTGTTCTTTGAGGTAAGAATCCATATCTCCTGGATGTCTTCACCCTCATCTTCTTCTTCCTTGGCGGCAAGCTGAGCTTCCTGCTCCTTGGCGGTCTTCTCGAGGTCGGCCACCTTCTTACGAAGGCAGGCGATGGTGCGATCCTTCTTTGCATCTTTGGCGACAAAGAGACCGCGATCTTGAATGACGGTCGCGAAAAGTGCAGGCCTTACAGTGCGGCAATGGCACGGTTACGGTTGGCTAACTCCGGCATTGTCCGGTTCCCATCTGTCATCATGAAGCAAGAAGTCAAGGTTCTCCACTTGGCGCCTCAACTCTGGGTGACTTGGCATCTCCATCGGCATTCCCATGAAGTCACGTCTTGCATAGTGTGCAAAAGCAGGTTCCTTGGATCTTGTTGATCTTTGAGGGCACATAGGCGTCTTGAGAGCTTCATGCATTTCCACAGCTAATCCATCTAGCAGTTGTTCTCTCTCACGGAGAACTGAATTCTCCAGTTGGTGCTTGATGCTTCCTCGAAGATCCGTGGTGACTAGCCACCGTGGGTCTCCTCACAGGGGTCTGGAAGTTGAGCTCCAAGAAACTTCGGATGTGGGCGTCCCAGTAACTCCGACAGTGAATCCAGATCCCTCTCGAAGATCAGCTGACCTCCGTTTCCCAACTGGTAAAACTTGCTGAACTAAGTCCCCATCTACAAAGATTAAGGATGAGGAAGTTAATGAAGTGATCAAGTGTGTCCAATTTTAAGTAGTAATGTAAAAAAATTGAGGAACATGAATTTTTGAGAAAGAATGAGTTCACAAGGGTAAGAGGGGAAATAGTTTTTCATAAATACTCACTTTGGTTTTGAAGCTAAGTTTTTGGTTTGGACGTCCATTCTAACTAGGGTCTCCTATGGTCAGGATGGCTCTGATACCAACTTGTCAACACCCGGATTTTTAATCCCAGATGCCCGTTATGCCATACCTCCCAATCCCAGGATTACCATTTTTGCGAGACATAACGGATTGGATATCACAGTACATCATCCATTACATACCATACATAAGGTTTTACACAAATAAGGATCTCATGGTCCAGTCTTTAATACAACAAGCAGCGGAAATAAAAGATAAGCGTAGCGGTGGGGTCCATCTTGAGGGCACGAGCAATCTTGTGAGATAGTCCTAGTTATCATAGCCGTCCTGCTGACCATCATCTTGATAATCTCCTTCATAGTCTGGCCATGATAATAGCCAAGGACAAAAGCCATGAGTACTCTTTAAGTAGTCGCAAACTACTATTAACAGGTACTATAGTTCTAAGTCAAAGTGCTAAATCTAAGTTTAACTATCAAGTTAAGTTTGAAACCTAAGCTGAGTTTAGAAGCAAAGAAAGATAAAGTAAAGTTCTAGAATCACTTAAGTTGGGAAGCTATTATCATCAACACAACCCTGTTGTGGTCAAGTCAAAGATTTATCATTTCTCCAAAGTATTTAGAAAACATCTGACAATGAAACAGTATGGCCATTCCAACTGTCCATAACCGCGGACGCGGCTATTTGAATAGTTTGACACTCTGCAGAGGTGGTACACTTTCACCACAAGATTCGATACATCTGTCACGGGTAACCCTAAATCATCATACTTAGTATGCAGATAATCAAACATAACCTTCCCTTTACACACCCTAGTATAAGCACCTCTCCTATGAGCATGGCCTCCCAACCAGGACCATCAGTTATCTTGGGCACTGCATAGGTGGACAACATTGAGAGATAGCCTTAGCTCAAACCTCTCCCGTGAGGGAACTAATACTAATGCATATAAACTTCCAGCTAAGCCTTACCCAATTCAGGTAATGTGGTTGTACGGTAAATTTGGAATGGTATCGCATCCGAATCCAACCATCAGTTTTATAAAAGGGTTAAGGCTCATGCCTCATCATTTTCATCATCATAAACCAGTTGTGTTTCTCAACACATGTCAAAACATCTCAATAGAATGACTCATCATTCCAAGGTTTTCATAATTCATTTTCACCAAGTGTTCCCATCTAAAGTGACTCAAGTTTTTGGATCTACTCTAAACTACTAAGTTAAGAGTGTTCACTAAAGTGGAAGGATGGGATCAATCTCATGCCATAGAATGACATCTAAAGGTTTCTAAGTAGGTCAAGTTTTATACTTTTTATGCTACCTTCAACACAAGTAAAGATCTTTGTGTACTAAGGGAAGTAAAACTTGTAAGTAAGACTTGGGGTACTAATAGTCAAAAGGGTGTGATCAAAGCATGCTTAAGGCATCTTTGCTAAACCATCTAGTTTGATTCTAGTTTGCTAAGTACTACACTTCCAAGTACTAACTTGCAAGGGTTAATCTGGGATAGTGCTAGCTTGCTAAGGGTAGCTTGTACTGTTAATGGTGGCTTGCCTTGGTTGGTGCAGTGGTTGAAGTTTTCTTCTTCTTCTTCTTGGTAGAACTCCTCCTCCTCGAAAGCTTGGTCGGTACTAGCGTCTATAAATACATAGGGAGGGCACAATCACCAAACAATACTTAACTAGGCTAAGTAGCATTCTAAAACACACATTTGATGATCTATTATCATCACAAACATCACAAGTTTTAATTCAATAGTTTCATCCTTTTTATTTTAGAAAAGTAATTTCTACTCGTTGAAATATTAACTAAAATTTAATATTCACCACCAAAATATGGGATCATGTGGACACATGTCCTCACCACATATTCTAACATGTGGGAATGAGATTTAAAAGTTGGATCAATATTACTTTAGTTTAAGTTTATTATTTAATGATTTAAAGTGACTAGAAATGCCTATATAGCATTATTTTGGTACTAGTCCAAAGTCACTGCATGTAAACCTTAATATTATTATATATTTGGATAGATATGATTAAATGTGATTTTTGAGAGTTGGAATCCACTCAAAAGCTAACTTGGTTGATTTTATAAAAATGTTGCAAGTTGCAAAAGCTTCTGTCTTCTTATTTTTATTAGGAGAGATCTATAACTCTAATTGAATTAAATCCAACGGGCTTGGGTAGATCATCTTAATACCTTTTAGGCAAAATTTGTTTCATGCTATTTGGATTTGTCAAACTCATAGAATTGAATTTTGAAATAGTGGACAGAAATTAGATTTAACTAAAAAGAAAAATCCAGATTTGAATGGGTGGGCTAGCGCGGGAAAAGAAATGGGCCGGACCTGTGGCGCTCATGCCGGGCTCAGTGACAGGGGTCCCAGCGTGTCGTGACACTTAAAGCGTGAAAGCGATGCAGCGCTGTGGGCCGTGTGATTAGAATAGGAATCTACGGCTAAGGGTCGTCGTCGACGACGAACAGGTTGCCGGCGAGCTCGAACCCTAGCGGCTCGGTGGAGGTCTACTGGGGGAGACCGAGCGGGATGGGCAGGCAACTCCGACGACAAGGCTACGGCGGGGTAGAGGCATGGCTAGGGGTGGCGATCGATGTGTGGTTCCCTGGCGGTGCTCTAGAACTTGAATGCGAGCGTAGGGGCGGTGGCACGCGGTCTGGGCGAGGTGGCTCTCTAAGAGGCAGAGGCGGCTGTGTCCACGGCGAGCGGTGGCTGTGAGGCGTTGGGCGGCCAGCGGGGGTGTCTGGGGTGTTCTCCAGGTCGAGGCGGAGCGGCGGGCGTAGGCGGTGGCCAAGGGGCGGTCTGTGCGAGCGGGGACATGGCGTGCTCTGGGGGCGGCGTCGGCATGCTCGACCGGCTCCGGGCGCGGTGGTTCCCTGCTCGCCCGCCTGCCCTCTGGCACAGGGCTGGTTAGGCGGTGGAGGTGGACCACAAGCAACTTGCTAGACATGGTGAGAGAGGCTGGAGAGGCGGCTGCTGCAGTGCAGTGCAGTCGGCCGGCGAGAGAGGGCTCGGCATGGCAGTGCAGTGCAACTAGGGGTTAGGGAAGAGGCTGGGGTTGGTCTGGTCAGGCTTGAGGGGGACAAAGATGATCAAAGCACATTGCAAATGCTAGACAAAATCAACCCAAAACAGTATTAGTTAGGCCAATATGATCTTGCTAGCAAGGTGTTTGATGAAATGGCCGCAAAAGAAAAAGTTTTGAATTTTGGTTTCAAATTTTTTGAGTGATCTCCACTAGTGCTAGGTAGTCTCTGGTTGCAAGGGTTTTGAAAGTGGAGCTCAAATAGATGGGTTTTGAAATAGGGGTGATCTATGCATATGCATTAGATTAAATTTTCAAATGCCAATTAAAATAAGTAAAAGAATGTTTTTAGCACATCAAACAGTGGGCCTTGGTACCTCATTATGTGTACTAGCAAGGGGTGCAAAGACAAGAATTATTTCTGTTAAGTTTTGAGTACTAGGAATAGCCAAAGTAGGCATGAGAGTTAAATTTGCCAAAATGACCATTCCTCCTTTTTAATTCTTTTTGATTTGATTTTCTTTAGAAAAAGTTTGGGAATGATGTAGATGATGTTTAAATCACCTAAGAAACATTTTACAAGCATTGGATCATTCAATCATGGCAATTCAAACAACTCCTATTTTAAATGCACACATATATGAATGCTTTCATTTTAAATTTGGAAAAGTTTTTGTTAACCCTATTTTTAGATGATTTGATCTTGATAAGCTTGGATTAAAGTTTTGGGATGTTACACCCGAGGAGGACCGCAGGTTGAGACAAAGAACTGCTAGTTTTTTTTGAAAAATCGCTGCAGTCACCGTTGACGCTTACACAAACTTTCGTTGTAGTGGTTCGCCACGTACTGCTCGCTTGTATCTGCTCGGATAAGAAGGCCACACCGACGCCTCTCCATGCTCATCCTCATCCATTTCCTCTCGCTCTCCATCTCTCTCTGTCTCTGATCCCCACATGGCCGAAACCCTAGCTTTGCGTCCACCTCAAATCATCGTCGCTCCGGTCTTCCCCGTGCCCTGGTGATCAAGCTCGGAGCACCGTCGTGCTCTTCTACATCCAACAGCCGGAGGAATCGAGCCGGGGTCCTCGAAATCGAGCCCCACAACCGCTTCTTCCCGAACTCCGGCCGAGCATCGTCGAGACCGTGTCGTCATCTCCGACCTCCCCTTCTTTATCTGAGGCCACCATCGCATCGAGGGTAAGCGTATGAGTCTCTCTGTGCCCTCTGCTCGTTTTCTCCTGCCTTGTATCGCCGTTGTGCCGTAGACCGCCGTGCACCGCCGTTGTTCACCGTCGTGCACCATACTCTGGCGACCATTTGCTAGCGGTCCCACCACTGTTAGGTTCCTCGTGTCATGCAGATTCGAACCACACCAACCGTGCTTGCCAAAAACCGTCTGATCCTCGCCACCGTTTGCCGTCTGACTGTCTCCGGCGAAATGACGTCACCGTGACGTCAGCTCCTCGTCACCAAACGGCCACCTCTGCTAGTTTGATCAGTCTCTGCCCGCGTGGCACCAACATGGCAATAGCCCCACTAGTTAGTGGCTCTAGGGTAGAATTAGTTAGGTGTAAAAAGTCTTTTGTTCCACGTGGTAGATGACGTGGTCAATGGCCCACCTGTCTGTGTGTGTGGCTAGGTTTAGTGTAGTGTAAAAAGTATTACTATCTCTGTCCTAAGGCTTAAGGCATATAAAATTTTTTTAAAGTCAAACTACCTAAAGTTTGAACAAGTTTTTAGAGAAAAATATTAATATTTACAATACGTAATCCATATCCTTTCATACATCATGGAACATATTTCCACATGATATCTATATAATATAATAGTTCTAAAAATTTGGCCAAACTTTACATGTCTTGAATTTTGAAAAAATTATATGCCTTAAGCCTTGAAATGGAGGGAGTATCTGTTTAAGTAATTTGATAAACAAATAAGTTTAAATATAAATATAATTCTAGAAAATTAATAAAAGGATTAAATCTTAGAAATCCTATATCTTTTGTTTTATAATTCAGAAAAATACATATTGTATACCAAAATGTTAAGAAAAATAAAATCTATAATTTAACTTTATTAACAAATATTATTGTGATAATTATTATTCAATACAGATTTTATAAGTAATAAAACTTTAAAAATTCATATTTTAATATTAGGAAATAAGAAAAAAATATAAATAATATACTAAAATTCTTATAAAACAAAATCTACACTTACCAACTTGTATCAATTATTTTTGTACCACTTAACCAATAGTTATTATTTATTAGGTATTTATAAAGTGATAAAACTTGTAAAAATCATATCTTATTATTTAAAATTCACAAAAATACTTATAATATACCAAAATGATCACAAAAATGAAATCTACACACTAAAAATATAAAATATTACTTTTGAAGTAAAATAAAAGGTAAAGGTCTAATAAATCTTATTTAAACCCTTTTCTTTTATTTTAATACATTAAAAATATATAAACCTTTACTATTCTCTTTAGTATTATTTGTTTAAAGTCCAAAAATTTATTAACAAGTCAATTAATGTTTTAGTGAAGTTTAAATAGGTTAAACCATTTCAAAATATATCTGCTAAAACTATCATCTCAAATTAAGGGTGTTTTAAATTTCTCAAAAAGATTTTATCAATTATAAAATCAACTAAAATAGTATATTATTCATCACAAGAATCCTATTCACTTATACTATGATTATTTAATGTAGTAATGTTTTCCTATTTAATAATCTTAGCTAATAAGAAAGCTTAAAGTGTTAACCTTAAGTTGAAATACTTTTTACTTTGTAAAATAATTTTCCTCAAAGGTTATTCTTTTAAGAAACATTAAAAGTAATCCTTGAACACCTATTTAAAAACTCTAATGGAATCTTAATCTTGTTTAAGAAATATTTTAGATGCTATGATCCATTTGAATGCTTTAGTATTGCATATTACTTGTTGTATCTACATATTGTTTCACACACTCTCACAAGCCTTAATAATAAGCACAAATGTGAATACGATATAAAAGTGCAACACAGACCTAAAAACTCATCACCAGTTTCCAAACCCTAGATTAGATACAATTAGTCTAGGGATTCGTGTTTATCAAATTGCATTACATTACTTCTGCATCATTGCATTTTTCTTCTTTAAACATTAGTCCTTATCGGACCAATGATGCTATTTACAGAATTTGGATCTTCTATTGTCTTGAGGACCGTGAGTGCATAATCTTGCAATCACAAAAGGCAAGTTCACAACTTGCTCATGTCCTTTGATTATTTTCTATGCTTGTAACTCAAATGTGTCATCACCTGCATTTCAAAAAGGTCAGAAAATACTATTTTCATAATAATATGATTATGGATTATTTACCAGATGGTAATAATTTACTAATACAGTTCCAGTGGTAAAGGAACATAATTTCTAGGACTTAACAACCAATGTCGCCAGTGATTCTAGCGCCGTATATTACGCGTCAACCATAAGACTTGGAATGGGATGGGAAAGTCAATTGTATCTTCTCCCTTTCATATGGAGGCAAGATGACCTTATCGTGAGCTGTTGATTTCTCGTGGAGTTCTAGAGAATCCAGCAGATGGGTGGGACCCCTTAGTTCCCCACGAGCTAGGTGTCTAGATTATCTGTGCATAGCTGTCTGGGTCAAAGTTCACCATAGCTGATGGTGACCGCCAGTCAGAGCTGCTTACAGAGTCTTCGGGAACTCCCATGCTTATAGCTTGCCCTGGTTGGCGGCTTAACGGAGGTGTAGTCAGCCCCGGAGGATCGTGTAGACATATGGGGTCGCGGAGAGGGCAATACTGGCTTGGATCTTAGACTGGGCCCCATACCAAGGAAGTGTGGACAAGCTCATGACTTGGTTGTGCAACAAGGCTAAGGTCTCTTATGGGAAAAGTGACGTACCTCTGCAGAGTGTAAGAATTGTGACATGTTACTCCTTGTTCCGGGAAGGAGTTACGAACGCGGAAGGAAAGGAACTCCATGAAGTTCTAGTCAACTGTGAAGGCTGTCGGGCATAGTTTTCAGAATAAAAGCAATCTTTGAAGAAATGTTTACGAAAACCTGCATTACCTACGACCTATGGTCTGTGGCTATAGAGATAGTGCATCATACACTCCTTTTGAGTGAACTTGTTGAGTACGCTCGTACTCAACCGTACCTTCTTAACCCTTGCTAGGTTCTAAGCCATTGAAGACGACGCCAACATCAATTTCTGCTCAAGAATCCATCATCGACAACTCAAATTCTTCAACAGAGTCAATGAAGTCCACATATACGTCAATTGAAGCGAAGACTAAGTTCTTAAGTAGATAGAAGTAGATTATATAGCCATAAAACCTATTTTTGTAGAGCATTGCAATAGCAGCAATGGCAAGCCAAATAGTTTAGATACTAGTCTTAGTTACTAGATAGTTTTGAGTTATTATTTCTGGATCTTCTTTGTAAGAAGTTTCTTTCTCTCTATTTAACCTAGAATGTTCTCTAGATCTTTTGTAAAGAGTCGAGTTGTAATCTATAGTCATGTCTTGGACCTGCTGTGTTTCTGTTGTACCACTCTGAGGGATGTAATACTAGTGAATGGTGCTTCATTGGTGTTATGTCAATGACTATAGTGTACTACATCATGAAGTGGTATGCTGGGTCACCGTAGCTGGTATCATCGCATATGCTTTGACCTTAGGATTAAAATCCTTTTAGGAAGATCTGTAGGTTAGATAGTGACTATAGGAGCCATCTTATCTAAACCAAAGCTTGTGATGAATATCCATTTGAGGATAAACCTTGTCACACTTAAGTTGGATGTTCTTGTCATCTTTCTTAAGGATTAGTTATATGTACTCTCCAGAGAAATGTTAATTTCAGTATAGCTTTAAATAGGTAAAATACCACTAATATGTCTTAAGCAAGTTGTAATATCAAAGAAGATTACGACTAAGATTAGGATCTCATGTGGAGTAATATTAGTGATGGAGTCTATATTTAGAATCCCTGTGAAGTAGCAGAGTCTTACCACTAGTTGATATCACTATGTCATACAGGGTAGACCATTAGATTTTATATAGATACAATTGTAAGTAAATCATGTGGCATTCACTTCAGAATTCCATGTGACGCAGTAGTATTTTGTTAAGGATGATTAATAGTGAGCTAAGAAGAAGAGTCGCCATGGTGAGGGTAGCTCTTCAATCATGATGACTAGGTAAATCTTGACAAGTTCATGGTGAGAATATCTCCGAGACCATGATAAGTCTGTAATTAGAAAAAGTACTTAGTAAATAATCTTGTAATAACAAAAGGTATAGAACAATGAAGGTCTATGATAGAAGTCATAGATGCCATAATATTACAATAATTTTGGGATTAAGATAGTAACTACAATTTTGTTAGTAGTTTTGAGAGACCATGTGAGGATAGTTTACGATAGAATGGAGGATTGGTAGTCTTTAGTAGTCCTGAAAGAAAAGTGAGAGGTTAGTCAAAACCAAAGTGTGATCACTTTGCTCAAGATTATCCAGTTGCAACTGAGAAAATTGGGTAAGTATTGAGGCAAAGAGTAGTTTGGCTTCTAAGTGCTAAGCATCACAAACTTAACCTATACTAGGAGGTGTCATATACTACACAGCTAAGCCTGGATTCTAGAGGTATTATACTCAACTACTATATTCTGGGCTTAGAATGATGTGTGTTATATGTACCACATTTGGATTTCTTGGTTTTTCTTGCATCTTCTTGATTGACTAGATCTGTGCATGAAGTTTGACTTGATGTGCAAATGCATGTTGCATCAGCAAGTTACTACTTGATGTTATAGACCTAGCTAGTAAAGGGAATTCGTGTAAGGGAGTGACGAATTATGAAGATCAAGTTGAAGTCTTGCACGAACAAGGAAGCTAAATATAAGGTGTGTTAACACTATTTGGAATGATGGATCAATCCCAACTTGTTATTAGATGGTAATAAGAAGGAATATTAGTGTAGAAAAAGGGAGAGAGCAACATGAAGGATGAATTTAAGTTCACTTAAGATAGGTGATGTTGCTAAGAAGCCAATGAAGTAGTTGTACCAGGTTCATGGAAGTATCATGAATTAGTGCAAAGAAGAAGTTTGGAAACCGTAGCTGGTATTCAAGCTCTGACAAACTCAGAGAGGATGACAGTAAGAAGTCAAAAACCGTAGAGTAATTCGTACACCTAGGAGGATCCGCAGCTAGTATCCGTAGTTGGTATCCACAGCTGGTATCGGTAGCTGGTATCCTAACGGTGTAATGAAGTAAGTCATGTTTGTGTAATCTAAAGAGTATAAAACCTGGCCTAAGTTAAGTTAGACCGAAGGAAGTATGAAATTAAAGATCGTCTTTCGAGATGCTTCGTAAGATCAGGCTTACTAAAGCGAAAATGTCCAAAAGGTTAGAAGTAATACAAATAGTCTCGGAAGATCCATTTCGGAGATCCACAACTACGTGGGTGTATTGTAAATTCTTTCGTGAAGCCTTATATAGGTAAGATATAAGCTGGATAGAGACCAATACCTTAACTATTGGGTATTATACATGAAGTTTAGAGACCATTAGGAAACCCTAAGGGGGAGAGTAAACAATAAACACTGAAGTGTTGTTGTCCAACTTTCTGACTAAAGGTTGGAGGAGAAGTACTAAACTATGATGAGATTAAGCCTTATTCTCATAAGGTTATAAGAAATCATCTGTATAAGAGTACTCTCTAGGAGTATGTCCGGATGAAAGATCGAAGGAGATATAACAACTTAAACCTAGTGGACTAGTTATATAGGGGAAACAGCTCGTAAGTGTCCCTAAGAGTGAAGAGAGTATTCCAAGATACATCACTAAAGTGTTATAGGAAAATCAGATTGGAATGGACAAAATGTGTCCATAACCAATTCTAAAGAGAACTGTCAGGATATAATCCAAGGGATTATCGTAATAGAAACCATAGGACAAATTAGGAATGATAGTTCGAAGTTGCCAAGAATGAAGATGATTCAAGAAAACAGATCTGGATACGGGATATCACAATTATCCCCAAATTTGATCACTATGGATTTGAGAAATGGTGTGATCAATACAAGTCAACTCCTCATTCCGAAATGCAAGAGAGTACGAACTTCGGGGACGAAGTTTATTTTAAGGGGGAGAGTCTGTAACATCCTAGCATTAGAGCTTAGAAATAAGCTAAACACAGGTGTGTGCATTGCATTCATGCATAGAAAATTCGGGTAATTTTCGCGCTTTTAAATAAAACTTGTCAAAGTGATTGAAGCTTCTCTTAACTTGGTGAAACTAAAGTAGATCATCAAGTTAACTGCGATAAGTTTCTATATGACCTTTGCTAAAACCTTATTTTTGGCTAATATAATTTGATCTAAGGGTAGATCAAATGTAATAAACCTAAGTCATAACACACTACTTAATAAGGAGTACTTGATCTTATAGTGATCATTACATGGTATTCCATACCACAACTCAAGGATGAATACTTAATATTCTAAAGATAATATCAAGGTATTATCTACCACAAACTTAAATACCAAGTTAAGCATATCACTTAAGTAAAGAAACTCTATAACTAAGTCTTGATACACTTGATTGCCATAGTGATACCTACCATGGGTATCCTGGTAGTTCTTAAATATCAATTCTTATCACAAAGGAAGTATAATTGAAGTCAAGCCAAGACCATCCATCATATATCTTTGTTGTCATTTTAACAGATGACAATCCTAATTAACCAAGTCCTAGTGTCAAATGATCAACAATATTGAATGATCAATCCTTGACCTAGAACTTAGTGACCTGTTATATTAACTTTCCAAAGACCTTGAGTAAGTCAATAAGAAGAACTAGATATGGTTGAGTGTACCATCATCAATGGAATGTGATCCTTAGTGGAGATCAAACCATTTGATGTTGGAGGAGTTAACTCACTCATGAGTTAACTAGAAGCAGTACCTAAACTCAAGGGTTGAGCTAGTAATTGAGGAGCTATGAGAAAGCTAGTAGTATTAGTACATTAGATAACAATCTTGTTAGGACAAGTGGATATAGACTTAGAATAAGCTTACTTAACAAGATAAGTCTATAGAGAGACTAATACAAGTTTACTACTTAGTTCAGTATAGACCTTATCGTGAGGTTGTTGATTTCTCGTGGAGTTCTAGAGAATCCAGCAGATGGGTGGGACCCCTTAGTTCCCCACGATCTAGGTGTCTAGATTATCTATGCATAGCTGTCTGGGTCGAAGTTCACCATAGCTGATGGTGACCGCCAGTCAGAGATGCTTACAGAGTCTTCGGGAACTCCCATGGTTATATCTTGCCCTGGTTGGCGGCTTAACGGAGGTGTAGTCATCCCCGGAGGATCGTGCAGACATATGGGGTCGCGGAGATGGCAATACTGGCTTGGATCTTAGACTGGGCCCCATACCAAGGAAGTGTGGACAAGCTCATGACTTGGTTATGCAACAAGGCTAAGGTCTCTTATGGGAAAAGTGACGTACCTCTGCAGAGTGTAAGAATTGTGACATGTTACTCCCTGTTCCGGGAAGGAGTTACGAACGCGGCAGGAAAGGAACTCCATGAAGTTCTAGTCAACCTGTGAAGGCTGTCGGACATAGTTTTCAGAATAAAAGAAATCTTTGAAGAAATGTTTATGAAAACCTACATTGCCTACGACCTATGGTCTATGGCTATAGAGATAGTGCATCATACACTCCTTTTTAGTGAACTTGCTGAGCACACTCGTACTCAACCGTACCTTCTTAACCCTTGCTAGGTTCTAAGCCATTGAAGACGACGCCAACATCAATTTCTACTCCAGAAACCATCATCGACAACTCAAATTCTTCAACAGAGTCAATGAAGTCCACATATACGTCAACCGAAGCGAAGACTAAGTTCTTAAGTAGATAGAAGTAGATTTTCTAGCCATAAAACCTATTTCTGTAGAGCATTGCAATAGCAGTGATGTCTAGGCACTTCTATTCTTATAGACAGTTGTTGGGCCTCCAAGTACAGAGGTTTGTAGAATAGCAGCAAGTTTTCCCTTAGGCCTTGTTTGGCACAGGGGTATCGACAGGTTTTTCAGTGTATAATACCGGTCCAATCTAAAAACACTGGAAAACACAAATTGGCTGTTTGGCAGGCTGGTTTTGGTCGGGTTCAGCCACCAACCCCCCCCCCCCCCCCCGATACACGTTGACCCGACGTGTAATCGAGAAGCCCGTGCCCCCTCGCGTTTTGTCGCCGATGCTGCAGAACACTCGCAGTGACGCCCCAATCCCCCCGCGCGATGCCGTTAGCGCTACCGTCGACTCCGCCGGCGGCGGCGGTTCCTCCGTCTCGCAGCCATCATGCGTCATTTAATGACTCTTTCTTCCCATCCTACCGAGGGGACTACTTCTGCACCTGACGTCGCCGCGGACACCGACACCGAGCTCCTTCCGCCGCCCTTTCTCCGGCGGACCATGATGTATCTCCTGTAAGTTTTACTCAACCTCGTCCCCTCCTCTTCCCCTGTACTGTTAGATGTGGATAAATGGCCTAGGTCAGTGAGATCTGGTTCTTGATCTGTTTACTGTCTAGTATGTTATGTAAGATCTACCTGATTTGTGTGCAAGATTCTTCTCTTTTGTTTATGGTTCAATAGCAGGTAGGATTTCAGTCAGTGTACTATCCTACTGGGTCTGCATCCCTCTGCTCCCCCAAGGTGATAATTGTGTACTCTTTATCCAAAGATGAACTGATGCATGTGTGCAGTGCATTCTTCCAACTTGTACTTTGTATCAAATAGTCCAAGACATCAAGCAATATAGTTGTGCTACCTATATGGTATATGAGAATTTCCTGTAGCCTAGTCATAATCTAACAATATCCGTTATCAAACTAGCTCTGTTCAGTCTTTTCACATAAAACAAGAAAAGCAGCATATATTTTCTAGCTTAGTCATAAAGGAACTTTTCTAGTTTTTCAGGTTGGCCGTTGACAGTTCAAGACTATCACCTGTTTTAGGGGGATGCTAGTTGCTTAAACTTAGAAATTTTCAATCAGAAAGTCGGATGAAAATTGTCTCGGGTATTGTTTTGACATGCCCTTTTTATCCTTTGCCATCTTATATCAGTATTAAATTTGTCCAATACAGAGCCATCAAAAACTGGGCGAAGCTTATTCAGCGTGTGTGGAAAGTCTTAGAAAAAGAAGAGAACAACACTTGCAACCATGAGAAGAAGGCCGAACAAATCATCTGTAAAATATGCTTCTTTGCAGCAGTAGCACGCCTTCCATGAAGTTATTTTATAACCACTAAGATACTGACAGAATCTTTCTGCCAGATAAGTCAAGCTTATTGTACAATCTGCCTATGAAAATAGTTGCACACAAAATATTATTAGCATATGTTGAATTGGTTCTTTTTTCATTCTGATTTTACTAGCATCTGCAATGAACTATATAAGTTTTCATGGTAATACGTGTAGCAGTTCCCTTGTTAGTCAAATATTGAATCAAAATCCTTGCGTCTTTTGTTGAAGCGAAACACAACACTTTCCTCATTCAGTTCTTAGTCATTTTAACTGAATAGGCTGATAGTTTGGAACTTTCTATATAGACAATGATAACCTGCGAGCTATATCTCTCAAGCATCACTATAAGCTGGTAAGTTCTTGGGACTCTGACTTCGTTTAGTTTAACACCGCAGTAGTCCTTGGATGTACATAATTTAACCTTTTGTGAGCAGGTCTAGAAGATGATAGCCGCACAGGACGCCTACATTTATGTTTCCTATGTTATGTAATACTTTCCTTTAGACATCCGACAATAATGTCGTGAAAAGACATAATTTTGATGTATAATTGGTTCAAATATTTTATTGTGTTATCTTTAAGTGCTGATCGCTAGTATGTGTAACAATGGAAGTGGAAACTTGTTAAAATGTTTAAGTGCTACTGCTTGTCACAAGAGTGCAAAAATCGAATTTTTATTTGAATTACTATGATCATCCTTTGGCATTGTTATGAAAATTGAATTGTGGGTGTAGAATATTCCCTCCCTGCCAAACAGATAAAATAAATAGAGAGTATTGATGACAAAGGGGTTTGTGGTGTAACTAAGTGGTTTGGGTGACAAGAGTGTTTTCACCCAATTCACTTGGGAAAATACTCTCAAAACACTCCGTAATACACCTTTGCCAAACAAGGCCTTAAGTGGATCACCCAAGGTTTATCGAACTCAGGGAGGAAGTGGTCAAAGGTATCCCTCTCAAGCAACCCTGCAATCAAGATACAAGAAGCCTCTTGTGTCCCCAACACACCCAATACACTTGTTAGGTGTATAGGTGCACTAGTTCGGCGAAGAGATAGTAAAATACAAGTGGTATGGATATAAGACAATGGTGCCAGAAAATAATTTGATGGTGTGGAAGAGACTAAAGGCAAACTGAAATAAAGATGGAATCAAGCAAACATGTAACAGATCTAGTTGCAAACGGTGTTTCAATGTTTAGAAACAAGTCCTAGGGATCATACTTTCACTAGTGAACACTCTCATATAAATATCTTCTCTTTATGATACTACTCTTAACTACTCTCCGGTTGGACACTCTAATCCATGGTAGGGCTATAACAACACACCTCAAAGTTCACTTTTCCCATCTAGATAACCCCACACTATCACCTTGAGTAATAGATGGTTCCAACAAACACCACAATTTCATAAAGACATCCAACTCCAAATATAACTCATAACAAGTATTTGTAATCTCTAGCCTAAGTGCCACCATGGTGTGCACGCTGTTACTTTCACACACATGGGGAGAGCAGAGATCTATTAAAGCACTTGAGTAGCAAGGTAGATCTACTTGATTACAAAGCTCATGATCACAATATGATCATGCATAGAGAGAGATGAACACATAGCTACCAGTAGAACCCTTAGCCTCGAGGAAGAACTACTCCCTCATCATCATGGGAATCAGCAACAGTGATGGAGATGGTGGTGGAGATCGATGGAGATGGCTCCGGGGGCATGTTGTCTACGCACTTCTATTCTTGTAGACAGTTGTTGGGCCACCAAGTGCAGAGGTTTGTAGAACAGCAGCAAGTTTTCCCTTAAGTGGATCACCCAAGGTTTATCGAACTCAGGGAGGAAGTGGTCAAAGGTATTCCCTCTCAAGCAACCCTGCAATCAAGATACAAGAAGTCTCTTGTGTCCCCAACACATCCAATACACTTGTCAGGTGTATAGGTGCACTAGTTCAGCGAAGAGATAGTGAAATAGAAGTGGTATGGATAATTATAAGTGGTAACGGTGATATAAATTAGCTTGATGGCGTGGAAAAGACTAAAGGCAAACTGAAATAAAGAAGGAAGCAAGAAAACATGCAATAGATCTAATAGCAAACGATGTTTCGGTGCTTAGAAACAAGGCCTAGGGATCATACTTTCACTAGTGAACACTCTCATATAAATATCTTCTCTTTATGATACTACTCTTAACTACTCTCCGGTTGAACACTCTAATCGATGGTAGGGCTATAACTGCACTCCTCAAAGTCCATCTTTCCCATCTAGAAAACCCCACACTGTCACCTTGAGTACTAGATGAGTCCAACAAACACCACAATTTCATAAAGACATTCAACTCCAAATATAACTCATAACAAGTATTTGTAATCTCTAGCCTAAGTGCCACCATGGTGTGCACGCTGTCACTTTCACACACATGGGGAGAGCAGAGATCTATTAAAGCACTTGAGTAGCAAGGTAGATCTATAGATTACAAGCTCATGATCACAATATGATCATGCATAGAGAGAGAGATGAACACATAGCTACCAGTAGAACCCTTAGCCTCGAGAGAACTACTCCCTCCTCATCATGGGAATCGGCAATGGTGATGGAGATGGTGGTGGAGATCGATGGAGATGGCTCCAGGGGCACTTCCCCGTCCCGGCAGGGTGCTGAAACAGAGACTTTCTGTCCCCTGAATCTCCCCTTCGGTGGTCGCGGCGCAGCGGAACTTTTCGTGGATTTCTGATTGATTACTTAGGGTTATGCATCGGGAGGCTTCTTATAGGCGAAGAGGCAAGGTCGATGGAGTGCCAGGGGGCCCACACCATGCCCTGGCGTGGCCTAGGTGGACCCGCGCCTAGGGGTGGTCTGGCCACCCTGTGGCCCCTCTCCAACTCTCCTTCTGGCTCCGTGAGTCTTCCATGAAAATAGGCACTTTGGCTTTTGTCCCGTCCAATTCTGAGAATATTCATTTTCTGACTTTCCTGGAACCAAAAACAGCAGAAAACAGGCAACTGGCATTGTGGCATCTTGTTAATAGGTTAGTCCAAGAATGTCTATGAAAAGTACTCCAAAGTTGGAACAAAACACAAGAAAGTAGATAAAACCAAGCATGGAACATCAAAAATTATAGATACATTTGCAATGTATCAACATCCCCAAGCTTAACTCCTGCTCGTCCTCGAGTAGGTAAGTGATAAAAAGAAAGAATAATTTTTGAGGTGACATGCACGATCATAAACTTGATCAAAGTATTTGTAAAATAGCTGGGATCATAGTACTTCAATCATAACATGAAAGACAAAGTTCTAGCAATAAGCAAAAGAAACTATGATGCAACATGAAAAGGCACAAACAAAAGATTCATGAATAACAATGCTTTGCAAGACGTTTGTTTGTTTCACATAAAGAAAACATAGCATAATAGTATTCAGCTTGTCCCTCATAGAGTAGCAAATATAAATTCATAGGACACCTTCAAAGTTCATAAGAGTGACTAGATATAATAGTTTAAAAGAAGCAATATCAAGTTATGCATCAATCAACTAGTCTTGGGACAATGCACATAGAACTAAGAATGGCCACTATGCTCTCAAAGTAGGTGCATAAAGATAGAAGGTGGGGACTCAATGTATAATTGGAAGAAAGGCCTTCGTAGAAGGAAGTAGTGATTTAAGTTTCATAAAGAGCTTCCAAAAATTATGGTACTTGTTAGCTTTCAGCTCTCATTGCCCCTATCATAAGCATCTTTAAGGTGATTAAGGTTAAAGTGAACAAACTATGAAGTATATGCCTGACGAAGTATAAGTTGGAAATCTCATGTCCCTTGAATACGAGGGCCGCTCCTCATGCTACTCAAGTTTAGTCACCGATAAGTTCTTGTCATCGTAAGTACATGTGTATCATAGAGAATCGCCAACGGGGTACCCCTTGCCCGATGATACGAAAGAATCCCCATATCGAAATGACAAGGCAAGCAAACAACAAGCATCTCAGCATTCCTCTTATTTACCATGGGAATATGGTACTTTTTTTCTCTCTTTCCTCTTTTCATAGTATCTTTTTTTTCTTTTCTCTTTTTTCTCAATATAGGACTCTTTTTATAAGAAGAATGCTTCATAGACAACTCATTATGGTTACGCTGCAGGTTTCCACCATGTCAGCATGGATTAGACCAGCAACCCAGGCGTTTCTCTAACACATATACATAACTCCATGTACTTACAAGCCCCCCTTTCATTTCACACCGACGACATCCATATACAAAAGAGCATGATATCAACTAGGTACAAGTACCAAGTGCAATGTTGAAAGCGTTCCCCATGAAAGCATGGTTCTGCTAATTCCCGACAAATAAGTGAAAGCATATACAACATAGACGACACAGTGGTTCAAGTTTATTAAGAGCAAGAAAAGTAAAGTGTGCCATCAAGTTCGTGAGAGCTTTAATCACTAGTTTTCTCATAACAAGTTTAATTCGGAAGGTAAACAAAAACATGAATATACTTGGAATAGCATAAGCTAGTAGGTAGGTATGGTGGACTCTTTGGAATAACTTGGTTTAGGGAATTGGATGCATGAGTGGAACTCATACTTGGTTGTGGAGGCTAGCAAAAGACTGGGAGCGACAAACTAAGAGAGCAATAATGGCCATAATCATGCAGAGCGACAAAACATCATTGATCAAAGCATAAAGTGATACTACAAGTTGAAAACTAAAAGGATCATAAAGACTTATGGTGACTTGAGATAGTCATAACATGGTGTGAGCATGTGCCAAGTCAACCCAAATAAAGCATCAAAAGAGAATACCACTATACTATGCTTTAATATGCTAAAACAACGCATGATTCATCCAAGGCACATTAAGCAATCTCGATTGTTTATAACAAGGCATGCTATAGCAAAGAATACTAAGAATAAAGCCAAAACAATATCAAGCATGGCATGACAGAGAATAGGCCACAGTAAAAAACGAGCTCTTTTTACCACATAAGCATGAACTTTCCTACTCTTTTCCAATCCAAACCAAACTATTTGCAAACCAAAGTATGAAAGAGGGGGTCCAACCAATTTATTCAGCAAACTAAGAAAACCAAAGCAAACACCAAAACGAAAACGAAAAAGATGATGCTCCAAGAACAACACAACTGTGCATGAAACAATAAAAATGAAGCGTTTGGAAGGAACCTGAGATTTTTATTGATGAAGAAGGGGATGCCTTGGGCATCCCCAAGCTTTGACGCTTGTACTTCTTGGATATTTCTTGGGGTGACATGCGTGGCATCCCCAAGCTTGAGCTTTAGTCCATCCTTCATCTCATTACTCATTCCTTCCATACACCTGGAAATTTTCCTTCATACAAAACTTCACACAATCTTTATTAGCAACATTAGTGCACTCAAGATAAAAGGTCTTAAGGTTCAGTTTTAACACCAATAAAACTTCCATTAAAACACTAGCTACTGAAGCACTTCCCTCAAAAAGCTCAATTCCCCAAAAGAACTCAAAAAGGAATCAACAAGAAGCAAATGCAGAAAATGGCAAAAATCTGTCAAAACAGACCAGCAGGTAAAGACGGATTTTTTCGAAGACCTTCTGTTGCTCAAATCAAAAAGTGTTGAACTAAAGAAAGTTAGATAATAACCTGGGGCAGAATCACAAAAATTCACGTCTCAAAATAACATACAGAGATTTTACACGAATTTTTACGGTGAAGCACAGAAATCTGTTTTGGGACAACAACTTTCCCAATCATTACTTCTCTCTTATTAGAGGTTACTCTTGGCACAAAAAGCAAATAAAAAGGATAAGGAGCGGTTATTACTGAGGTAATAACTTCCAAGACTCATCTAAAACTTTTGGGTTATCTCCCAATAAGTACTTTTCTTTAACGCCTTTAAGTTAGGCATGATAGTTTGAGAAGATGCTCACATAAGAAATATGAATTGAAGTAAAAGAGAGCATGAAGAAGAAAATTTAAAACATATTTAAGTCTAACCCACTTCCTATGCATAGGAATATTGTAAAGAAACAAGTCATGAAAGCACAAAGCAACAAGCATAGGAAAGCAAAACAAGTGCAACTTCAAAAATTTCAACATAAAGAGGGAAAACTTAATATTATTGAGATGCATAAAACCATGTTTCCCTCTCTCATAATAACTTTAAGTAGCATCATGAATAAGATTAACAATATAACTATCACATAAAACATTCTTATCATGAGCCATATGCATAAAAGAATTAATACTCACCACATAAACATAGCCATTCTTATTAATTGTAGTGGGAGCAAATTCAAAAAAATAGCTATCATTATTATTTTCATCACCATAATCATCAAATATAGGAGGCATATTGTATTCATTAATTTTCTCCTCAATAGTAGGTGGACTAAAAATAACTTATTCATCATTGTAATCATCATATATTGGAGGCATAGTATCATCATAAGCAATAGAATAGCTATCTTCCAAAGCTGGGGGACTAAAAAGATCATTTTCATAAAAACTAGCATCCCTAAGCTTAGAATTTTCCATAGCATTAGCAATAATGGTGTCCAAAGAATTCATCCTAACAACATTGCTATTAGTATGCAAATAGACTTCCATAGGTTTTTAAATTTTCTCTTCAAACACTTCATGTCATAAATCAAGATAAATATTGTAAAGCTCTCTAATTTTGTTGTTGTTTTCCATTAAGCCTAACTAGTGAAAACAAGAAACAAAAAGACAAAATTACAGAATCTAAAGGAAATAACTTCGAGTACTCACACCAGAAAATAGGCGTTTGCCGTGGAAGGTTCTTCTTCTTTAATCCTCCGGTGTGAATACCTTTTAACTTACCTCCCCGACAACGGCGCCAGAAAATAGCTTGATGTCTACGCACTTCTATTCTTGTAGACAGTTGTTGGGCCTCCAAGTGCAGAGGTTTATAAAATAACAACAAGTTTTCCCTTAAGTGGATCACCCAAGGTTTATCGAACTCAGGGAGGAAGTGGTCAAAGGTATTCCCTCTCAAGCAACCCTGCAATCAAGATATAAGAAGTCTCTTGTGTCCCCAACACACCCAATACACTTGTCAGGTGTATAGGTGCACTAGTTCGGCGAAGACATAGTGAAATAGAAGTGGTATGGATAATTATAAGTGGTAACGGTGATAGAAAATAGCTTGATGGCATGGAAAAGACTAAAGGCAAACTGAAATAAAGAAGGAAGCAAGCAAACATGCAATAGATCTAATAGCAAACGGTGTTTCGGTGCTTAGAAACAAGGCCCAGGGATCATACTTTCACTAGTGAACACTCTCATATAAATATCTTCTGTTTATGATACTACTCTTAACTACTCTTCGGTTGAACACTCTAATCGATGGTAGGGCTATAACAACACTCCTCAAAGTCCATCTTTCCCATCTAGAAAACCCCACACTGTCACCTTGAGTACTAGATGAGTCCAACAAACACCATAATTTCATAAAGACATCCAACTCCAAATATAACTCATAACAAGTATTTGTAATATCTAGCCTAAGTGCCACCATGGTGTGCACGCTGTCACTTTCACACACATGGGGAGAGCAGAGATCTATTAAAGCACTTGAGTAGCAAGGTAGATCTATAGATTACAAGCTCATGATAACAATATGATCATGCATAGAGAGAGAGATGAACACATAGCTACCGGTAGAACCCTTAGCCTCGAGAGAGAACTACTCCCTCCTCATCATGGGAATCAGCAATGGTGATGGAGATGGTGGTGGAGATCGATGGAGATGGCTCTGGGGGCACTTCCCCGTCCCGACAGGGTGCCGAAACAGAGACTTTCTGTTACCCGAATCTCCCCTTCGATGGTGGCGGCACAGCGGAACTTTTCGTGGATTTCTGATTGATTACTTATGGTTTATGCATCGGGAGGCTTCTTATAGGCGAAGAGGCAAGGTCGATGGAGTGCCAGGGAGCCCACACCATGCCCTGGCACAGCCTAGGTGGACCCGCGCCTAGGGGTTGTTTGGCCACCCTGTGGCCCCTCTCCAACTCTCCTTCTGGCTCCGTGAGTCTCCCGTGAAAATAGGCACTTTGGCTTTTGTCCCGTCCAATTCTGAGAATATTTATTTTCTGACTTTCCTGGAACCAAAAACAGCAGAAAATAGGCAACTGACACTATGGCATCTTGTTAATAGGTTAGTCTAAGAAAGTCTATGAAAAGTACTCCAAAGTTGGAACAAAACACAAGAAAGTAGATAAAACCAAGCATGGAACATCAAAAATTATAGATACATTTGCAATGTATCAGGGCACTTCCCGTCGTGGTGCCGAATAGAGACTTTCGTCCCCAATCTCCCTTCCCCGAATCTCCCTTTGGTGTGGCAGCTACTGTGGAACTTTGTGGATTTCTGATTGATGATTTAGGGTTTTGCATCGGAGGCATCTTATAGGAGAGGCAAGGTCGGTGGGCGACCGGGGCCCACACCACACAGTGGCGCAGCGGCTAGCGCCACCATATGGTGTGGCCACCTTGTAGCCCCTCTCCGTCTAGTTACGCTCAAGTGAGTCTCCCGGTAAAATATCGACTTTGGCTTTTGTCGGGTCCAATTCTGAGAATATTGATTTTCTGACTTTCCTGGAACCAAAAATAGCAAAAAACGGGCAACTGGCACTATGGCATATTGTTAATAGGTTAGTCCAAGAAAGTGCATAAAAATACTCCAAAGTGTGGGCAAAACATAAGAAAGTAGATAAAAACCAAGCATGGAACATCAAAAATTATGGAAACGTTTGCAACGTATCAAGCAGCAATGGCAAGCCAAATAGTTTAGATGCTAGTCTTAGTTACTAGATAGTTTTGAGTTATTATTTCTGGATCTTCTTTGTAAGAAGTTTCTTTCTCTCACTTTAACCTAGAATGTTCTCTGGATCTTTTGTAAAGAGTCGAGTTGTAATCCATAGTCATGTCTTGGACCTGCTGTGTTTCTGTTGTACCACTCTGAGGGACGTCATACTAGTGAACGGTGCTTCATTGATGCTATGTCAACGACTATAATGTACTACATCATGCAGTGGTATGCTGGGTCACCGCAAGTACCCAGGTCATTTCAATTCAGGAAAATGAAATGATATGGGGATTTCATTTCATTTCATTTCTACCAATGAAATGAAATGATGGAGCCAAACGAACCCTAAGTGTCCTAGAGTAACTCCCCTCCCAACTAAACCAAGGGGAGTAGTCCTCCTCGGAATCCAACTGCCTCTTCCTTTCCAATTCGGCCATGGGGGTTTGCCTTTTGGGGGAAGGAGCTGACCAGGGATTTTGTCGACCCTCCCAAAATATTCTAAAAGCTTCCATACCTTTTGGAACCTTCTAGCCATTATGGAACCTTCTGCTACCATCCGGAACACTTGTTGATATCACTAGAATCATCTAGTGATATCACAGAAAGGCAGGTAACTGCCAGAGAGATACGTTCTCTCCTCCCGTGAGAAAAAGAGGCGGCGGCTAGGGTAAAAACCCTAGCAGCCACCACGATCTACTTCGTCCTCGCCGTCTGCGACCGAGCATCGACTGGTCCCCGCCTTCTCTGCTTGCCGCTCCGGCGGCGGGAGGAGGTGGGGACCTCGGACCTGCGCTTGGCGGTGTAGAAGGGTCCCTAAAGTTAGAGTTTGGTCATCCGGCATCATTATGGTGGCTATGGCGGTGTTGTGCGGGACAAGAATAAGATATACCCGCCTTCTCTTCCACCTCGTCGGTGACGATCCTGCTGCTAGCGTTGAGGAGGGTGGGGATTCGTCTGGTCGTCGCTTCCATGGAGTGGTGGATCTCGTCCAGTCTACGTCTGTTCTGGATCAATTCAAGGGTTCAATGGCGACAACTTCATCTCTGGGGCGCTAGTCCTTAGGGGCACGTGCACGAAGACTTCCCGACTGTCATCAACAATGGCATGCCGGCTCTGGTAATGGAGCAGCGACAGCGGCGCGTCGGCGGCTCGCTCTGGCGGCAGTAGTATTCGTTAGGTGGTCCAAAGACCTCGATGTAATTTTTATTATGTTTAGAATACTTTGTACTTCTTATGAACTCATGAAATAGATCCGGATCTTTTTCTGCAAAAAAAAAAGCTGGCTGCTCTTTTCACATTATTTAACTTCTTAAGCGTGAGAGAAAGGAAGGATTCTCAGCACTCCTGCCGTGCGCGAGGCGGTCTTCTTTCTCTGCATGTGGGCCTTTCTTTTTGTTGTCACTGGAAATGGGCCATGTGGAAGTCGTTGCTACTCGCTGCCCTCCACAGTCGGCTTCAACGCCCGCTTTCTTTCTCTCTGTTCTCTCCAGAAACTGCTCGTCTCTATCCTCTTCTTCTGCGAATCCGCGCTCGATGGTGTCATTCGGCTTGCACACGTCGACCCTGCTTTCTTCTGCCGTGCTTGGTCCTCTCCCGTACCGCACCGCCGCACCAAATTCCGTCCCGCCGCTACCACCCACAGCGATTACCGCCGCCAGAGTGCAGACCATCGCCCCGTCACTGGCTCCCATCCAGATCCGGCAGATTCCCGCACCTTCAGCCCGCCATGGACGGCGGCGTCCCGAGTACACCGGCTCGGGGAATGACGAAAGCTGCGCGAAGGATCAACCTCCGTGGGGCGACATCTGCGGCAACCGGCCTGGCGGCCTTCCTCTCTACCACGTTGCAGCTTGCCCATCGGCCCCGAAGGTCCAGACACGATGCTACCAGGGAGGGCGAGGTGGAGCTCGGCTCTGGCCAGCTCGAGTGGTCTTCGGTCCTCCCTTGCGTCGTTGGTGACTAGGGGGAGCACCAGGAGCCGTGCATCCCTCTCCTTCCGCTGAACCTTCCGACTGGGAGACGATGGTGGCGGCACCGCCGCCGCCTCCAACGTGTTCGGGGAAATGCCCGAACAGCCTCGAAATAATATCCCGGCCCCATAGGTTTGGCTATCCTCCCCCATGGACCGATGCCGCCATCACCACCACCGCGCTGCCAAGCTCCCTCGGTCCCCAGCGAACTTCTTCTACACCAGCACAACGGGAAGCGTCACATGTGTCCGCCCTCCTCTTTTTCAACGTCTCCGGAATCAGGGCCAGCCAGCTAAATGTACCCCTCCTTCGACTTCTTGATCGACCATCACCACATCATTCTCTTCGACTGCTACAATGGCCTCCTCATCTTCCACTGGTACGGTATTCTTCGCTCAGGCCAACACAGAGTTCCGATACATCGTTGCAACCTTACCCATGACTGCCAAGTGTGTTTTTGTGCTCCTGCGTGCCAATGTCTATGCAGCCAATGAAGGTCAGCATATACTTTCGTACTGTATGAATCTGATGAAGTGATGATGGACTATTTTGGTCTATTTGGAATGAACGACTGGCTCAGTTTGCCCTTCCGTCGTTGTGCAAAATTTTGGTTAGGGTTTGTGCAAAATTTGGTGTTCTTTGTACATCTTGATATTCCACACCAAAATTATTTTTTGACTGAAGATATGTTTTCTCTTTTGCCAGAAAGATTTGGAGACCGGTGATATTTATTTCTATGTTGATAGTTACATGGCACTAGAAATAATCAAGGAACTAATTATCTGGGTGTTATTAAGGAATGATAGGTTGCATCAAGGTAGAGACTGTTTTGCAGAAAAAAACGCAAATATGCTTTCCATATGACGTAGCCTTGCAGGGTATAAATTGGTTTAGCCACAGGTTAATTAATTAGCTCTTGCTTAGCAATTCTGTACTGTTATTTTTTCTTTCATGTTGACCGAAGGAACCTATTGGTTTCGAGTTTTACCATGCAACTGTGAAAAAGCAGATTAAAGTTAAATCGTGTAATAGTTACAATATTTTCTTTTCTTTTGTATAACTGGCTAGGTGCATGTTCAGTTTTTACTGTTTTATCGGAAGGAATTAAAAATCAGTGTCAACATTAAGAAGTTAGAACTCATGGCCAAAGAATTATAAGTAGAAAATTATTATTGAAATTAACTTGGTTGTAACTTGAGTATTTCTTTCATGTTTTTTTATTGATCTTAGATCCTGATGTATTAAACATTAGCATGGTTTGTTTTTTTCTGCAAAATTTGTAGTATGCATCCGATTCACTAAAATATCTTCTTGCGGTACTTCATGGTATGTCAGTGCACTACTCTTCGGGGATCTTTCTTTCGTGGTGTTTTTGCTAGCATTTGCGCATGGCCTTCGCTCTGCTGGGACAAGATGGTAGCGACCTGTGGTTGCCTCTGATAGGAGAACTCCGGATAGCCGAGGAGGGTTCGGGTAGTGTCGACAGAGCAGCAACAAAATTAATCTAATGAGCTCCTCACCTCCTCCTCAAAACAGTGGCTCTCTGGTATGCCCCTGACTAGAGCTGCGAAAAATAGTTAAAATTTGCATTCATGATTGATTCACCTATTCGGTTGGTCACTGAATAGGGATTGCATGGAAAATGTAGTATGTTCGATGTCGCGATTAACTTTGTGTAGCTAAAAATTTATGAATAGTAGAACTAAAATTGGGCCAACGATCTCTCAATCTACAGTTACCTTTTTGTTCTCGTGGTGTATCATCCACGGTTGAAATTTTTTGCTAGAGCATTTTGATACCTAAATGGCACATGTATACAAGGGACTCTCTTGGATGGTTAGGTTTATTTCTAAGATTAGTACCATTTCTATTGCCCAATATAAGTTATGTACCTATCTCTGCTGTGTAGTTCCACTGAATGCTGCAAGTGGTGTAGCTGTGATTAGTGCAAGGCGGTAGCTCCACAAAGAAAGAAATTTGCACCATGTGTTCAGTTCATGCCTATAATTTTGCAACTATATTATTAGGTTCCCCACTGGTTATAGTAGTTTAGCGGAGTTCTGTATGGGCAGGATTGCAAAGTTTTCACCGTTCAATAATTGCCACTTGCCAGGTTGTTTAAAGTGATGCATATTTTGCATACGACCTATGTGCATCTTAGTGCAAGAAATATTCAGGTCATATGTGCAATTATTTTAGAAGGGAGCAATATTTTATCCGCAAATCATCCTATTGGAAAGGAGTAGTATTCATTGGCAGATGCATAAACTTTTTGGCTGGTGCTGTTATGATCCGAGCAATTAGCAAGAGACTTTAAAGTGGTATGTTTGTGGGATTTACGCCATGTACTATTGGAATAATAAAAATATCTTATGCCCCATAATTGTTGGCGTCTACTTCCTCCGTTCGGAAATATAAGACGTTTTAGCTTTGTGAATCGAATGTATCTAGACGTCTTTTAGTGTATAGGTTCGGAGTGAACCTATATACTAAAAAGTATCTAGATACATTCGTTTCACAAAGCTAGAATGTCTTATATTTCCGAACGGAGGGAGTACAAGGTTTTTCTTTAAACTGTATTAAGAGAAAATTCCATCTGTTTAACATTAAGTGTTTTAGTTTGCAGATATCTGTATATCTGTATACGGTATGCCACTATTTGTAGACCGGATTTGGGCAGCAAGGATATAGGCATATAGCGGGTTTTGTTATGTTCTATATTTCCTTTACCAGTCATGCTCATGCATGTGCATTACATTGCCTTGCATTTTATGTCCTCAGAATTACACTTGCACCGTCAAGGATCAATGCACAATGCCTGCATGTTGTCCCTTGATTTAAAAGAGGGGTACTGATGAAATTTTAAGATCTAGTATTGCTCATGTTATTATACCTGAGTTTAACCATCCCGCCAACAGGCGGTCAGAACAAGACCATGCTTTGGTCTGAAGATAGAAGGATGTTTTAAAGTCGTTTACATTTGGTTTTACCTCATTGCTGATGTGGTGTGCCATTCATACTGTGTATCTTAATTACTTAATTTTCTTCCAAAATTCGAAACTGATTTTCATTCTACTTTATCTTGTGGCAACACTACAGGTAGATCAGTGAGCTAAAATGCAGCCCAACTATGTTGAACCCTATCTATAAATTTTAGTGTATTGTGGAGCATTCATTAGTCTGTGTCCGTAGCTTCTTTTTGGTTGATGTGTTTGAAGCTTCTTTTTAGTTCCTATGTCTGAAGCTACTTTTTAATTAATATGTTCAAATCTTCTTTTTAGTTCCTTTGTCCGAAGATTCTTTTTAGTTCATGTGTCTGAAGCTTCTTTTTAGATACTTTGAGTTAAGCTCAAGAAAAGTAGAAAATGTTGGTGCCTATTATTTAGAACATAACTATAGTTTTCTACAGTTTTGTGCATATGTTTGTTTTTAGATTGAGCTATGCTGACATGATCCTGCAATGCTTACCTAATGCATGTTTAATCATTTTGGTCTGGAACATATATTATTATAAATCTTCATTGATTACTGTAGCTGATGGGGGGATTCACTTTTTGGAATATACTGTGGATCTATCTATTTGTCCCATTAAATTTTTTGATTTCGCATTCCTTTTGTTGCAACTTCTATTAAATAAATTTCTTTTATGAGCATTTTGGAAATAACTCCTTCCATAATATGTGAAACTAGCATGAGCACCGTGTGCTTTAAATGAAGTGAATTTCTTGACACCAAGAATTATAGTAGATTTTCTGATTCTCTTTCTAACTTTGCACTGCTAACATAGTTCATGGGTCCTATAAGAATCTGTGCAATTCTTTGATGCCTGAATAAATGAATAATTCTGAAAACATGCCAGAGGGTGTGTCCTTAGCTGTTGGTATCGATATTTTATTTTAAGTTCATATTTATGTGGTGTTAAATATTTCTTTCATTTATTTTCTTTTGTTTTATTCTATGGAAACTAAGATTACTGATCCAAACAAGAAACCTACATATATTGTTTAGATCTCAAGCAACCTAAATAGATCTAAGATATAAGCCTATCCAATGACTCGCTTCCTGAGTGCCTCTTTGTGCGAGCTATTCCAGCCATTTGTTCTTCAAGGAATTGGTCTAGGTCGTCCATTCCGAATGATCGGTGGTATTCAGTTACATGGACCTGCATTCCTTCTATCCTATAATTGACATTTGGGTCCTGCTAGATACTTGGCATGTGGTACAGAGACAGAATGTGATAAAGCCAGTGAAAAAACTCCATTCCCATTCCCATGTCCCTTTCAAAAAAATCCTTGGCCTGTCCTCTCAGCTCGAAATTTCACGTTGTTGCCGCTACCATTCCATTGATGTAGGGAGAGATGAATGCCCTCTTCACCACCACTCACCCCTTTCCCATCCGGGTGCGGCCTCTGTGGACTCCCTCACACCCTTGCCTTTGTGTCTTCAGCTTCTCCATCTCCATCACTTTTTAGTTCATCTACTCCCTAATCTACCTCAGCTACCATCGCTGTCATCACCACTTGCGACATGTAGTCGAGCTGGTATAGCCATGTGGGATCGATGACGAGATGCGGAAACTGTGCTCGCCTCTAATAGGTGAACTCCAGATGGCTGAGAAGGGCTTGGAGAGTGTCGAAGGAGCGGTAGCAGAACGAATATAGCGAGATCATTGCCTCCCTGTCAATAGCTGCTACCTCCAGTGAGTTCCTCTAGACTAGATATGAGAGAAATTACCAAAGCTTTACATTCTTGATGGATTCACCTGTTCGGTGCTTAATGAGTCGGCATTTCATGGAAAATATAGCATGTTTGATTTTGCAATTAACGATGTGTGGTTTATATCTCGTAGATCTTGGTGGTAAATCTCGATTACTTTATAATTTTTATGGTGTATCGTCTATCATTGAAACAAGCGCTAGGGTATTGTCAAACGTAGATGACACATAAAAACAAGGGAATTCCTATGGATGGTTAATTCTCTCAACATTAAGTTATGTACCCATCTGTGTTGTGCAGTTCAATCGAATGTTGCGGTGGTGTAGCTGTGGATAGTGCAAGGTAGTATCTCCACAAAGGAAGAAATTTATAACACCTGTCGAGTTCATGCCTATAATATTATAACAAGATGCTTAGGTTCCTCTCTGGTTGAACGACATTAGAAAAGTTCTGTATGGGTGACATTGCCAAGTTTGACTTTTCAATAATTTCCACTTGCTAGGTTGTTTAAAGTGATGCATCTTTTGCCTATGACCTATGTGTATCTTAACGGAAGCAGTATTGAGGTTTGAGTGTAATTATATTGAAAAGGGAGCAATATTCTATGCACAGATCGATTGGAAAGGAGCATGTTTTCATAGGTATATGCACTCAAACTTCTTGGTTGGTCAGATATGATATGATCATTTAGCAACAGACTATTGTAAGTGCTCCAGTCTGCAAATTTCTACATACATAGATATCCAATGCACTGCTTTTAAAGTCCTGATTTTGACTGCCAAGCATATAGGCATATATCGGGTTTTATCATGTTTTATTGTACTTTAGTAGTCATGTGCATTGCCTTGCCTTTTATCTCCTTAGAGTAATACTTCCACTATGAAGGATCTATGCAATGCATATTGTCCCTTCACTAAAAGAGGAGTGCAAGTGAAATATTAAGATCCAGTTGTACTCCAGTACTGTAGGAGGTTAACTTTCTTGCCAAGAGGCGCCTAATACCATAACATGCTTTTTCTCTGAAGTGGATAGAAGGTTGTTTTATAGCTGGTGGTTCATATTTCATTGCACCCTCAACACTTGATGTGTTATATTGGTCCTAATGTTTATCTTAACTGCCTTTTATTTTTGAAAAATCTGAACTGATTGCCATTCTTTCTATATCATATGGCCACACTGTATCATATGTTAAACTCTATTTATAGATTTTAGTACTCCCTCCGACCCATATTAGTTGACTCGAATTTGTCTAGATTCGAACGTATCTAGACATGTTTTAGTACTAGATACATCCTAATCTAAAAAAATCCAAGTCAACTAATATGGGTCGGAGGGAGTATATGATGGAGCAATAATAAGTCCTTGTGTTTGAAGCGTTTTTAGTTCCTGTGTCTCAAGCTTCTTTTTAGATACGTTGATCCAAGCTCCAGAGAAGTAGAAAAATGCTGGTGCCTATTATTAGAACTCACCGCCTAGGGGATGGAGTTATATTCAGGACATGGGCCACAATTTAATAGTAATATGATCACTGAACCTGAGCAGCCAAACATTACAAAAAAATACATTCTGATAGACCTAACTTAAAGATTGAAAATTTTAAATGAAGCTTTCCAAAGGGAATGGTCACTGATTGGCAACTTCCCATTGCCGTAGACATTCGAAAATGTCCAGAGCATTAAAAACTACGAGGAAGAACATAAATTGGTTGCATGTAATTTTAAGGCATGCCTCAGGTGGTTGTGAGTATTGCCAATATTTGCCCCATAGTTTTTTCGAAGGCGTCCATTCATTCTATTTGAGAGTGTCTCGCTTGTCAAGCCTAGGAATATCGGGATATGTCCAGGGACTGAAGCAGAGGCTATGTGAGAAGTTTTAGGCGGCCACCAGGTTCAGGATCCATCAGGACACCTGATGGCACCGCATGTGTCTAGCCAGAGTACATACATGCTTGCTATGAGGTAGCATGCATCAGCACCACCATCCCCATCGAGACATTGCTTCTTTTCTCTACTCCCTTTTCTTGATTAATTACATTAGTTACATGCATGTGTTCGATTGGTGCAGTTGCTCACTGTAATTTCTGTAGATTGGTGAGCTCAATAAGCTGGTGGAGGAGAAGGTTAAGTACATTGTGTTATCAGAGGCAAGCCCTGACAACATCAGGCGTGCTCGACATCAAGCTTGAGACTATGCCTCTCGGCAGGTGAATTTGGCAATTCCAAAGACTTCTTGTGTTGTTCCTTAGTTGATAGTCCTGGTTTTGATCGGTAGGATCCATTTTAAGATGATGTTATTTATGTTCTTTTTGCAGTATAGTAGAAAGTGGATGGCCTACGTTTTACTTTTGCAGCGAACAGGGATCTGATTGTTGATGGTGATTCCTTACATGTGTCCTAACAGATGCATCGATGTAGGGGTCATATATCCATCAAGTGTCTGCTAAAAGGAGTTTACAATGCCTAATATGAAGGTGAGACGATAATTCCCTCCATTCCTCGCAAATGCATTTTATTTAGCACCTATAATTCATTTATGTTTGACTTTAAGCTTGTTTACCCTGAGTTTGAATGCATCTACTGTTTTTGTGAGTACATTGACCTGCTATTTAACTGACTCATCTCAGACTCTTATTCTATTTTTTCCAACTCAAATCTGTTTTCCAAGATTTTCATGAAGAATTTTTTTATCGTTGTTCTATGGGAGTTTGTAATTCAAAATTACTTGTTGGCTCGAATAGATTCTTGTGAAGACATACACATGGGTATTTCTTTCTGATGATGACTGGGAGCACATTTCAGGCAGTCTTTGGTAGAACTGCTGAAGATATTGCTGAAAAAAGACGAGAGACTTGATTCAGCCTGTTTTTTCCTCGATCGGTTAAAAAGGTGTCATTTCTTTGATGCAAATATGTATAATTATTGTTTTTATTTGTACTTATCAGGCTAGAGATAGAATAATACTTCATATGCACTTATGCAACCCTCTGATGGAAGTCTCCTGCAACATAGCATGTTAATATATGGTCATCTTTGTTTTCCCCTTTCTAAGTTTATTTGAATTTATGTTGGACTTGAACATACACGCATGAAAACATGATGTAATATGAATTTGAGGACATTCATGACAATCTATATCTCAAGAGATTTTTTAGTATAATCAGAACCGCATTTCATAGTAAGCAAGCTAAAAGTATAATCTGAAGTGATATATATATTGATGCAAAGATATGAATCACTGCAATAAAATGTTTTCACAAAAAAAAATCTGTAAAATGTTGTTTTAGATCTGAAAGCACTTCGCTTCTATTTACAAGGACAAGCATTAGAAAAACATGTATGCACATTATTTTGATAGTGTAAATGGAAAAGACTACTTATTTTATATAGTTATATATTTTGTTGTTATATAATAATGTTGTATGTTTGCCCTGGCATGAAAAATAAGTAGATGTATGGTTGACAATAGAGATGATCGTGTACTGCGATAACTATTGACTATGAGGGTTACCCTTTTACCTTACTATAATAGAACAACTCAATCAGGTCACTGGCCGACAACTAAGATCACACTCATATCTAGGAGCGCCCAAAAGTATTGTAGCCGGCGGCGCGTTACGCTGCGCTTGCCATCTAGTTTCTATGTATATTTGTAAGAGGAAGTTGGTTGGCTACCAACGCGAGGAAGTTGGCGGGTTTAGGTGGGCAAGGGGACATCCGTTAGCATGAGTAGAATTAGAAGGACAGAATCTCTAATCCCGATTAAATAATATGGACACAGATGGGTAGACGGTAGGCACCCGTGGGCGTGTCCACTTACAGAGACAACCTGAACCGTCTTGTCATGCGTCAGAGCGACGCTTTCAATTTGGCATAGCCGGCCGACACCGCAGGCCGCACGTCCTGGAAACATCGCGTAGGTATGCGGCATCGACAAGATCGGCGCGGAGTCGAGTTTGGCCGAAGCCAATTTGGAGTTGCACGAACCGGCCAGCTCGTCTCCGTCACGCATTCGCTTTCGCCTCGGCGATATAACGCGATACGCCCCCGCAGACCCACGCCATCTATCACCGAGAGACGCAAGCAATCGAAAATCCTCGCCTGCCGCCTCAAGAGACTCGATCGCGGGCGATCACTCACGCACGTCCCGGCGGGCGATCCAGTAGAACCTCGCGCGGCTAGTCCGTAGCGATGGCGGACCACGCGTCGGCGACTGCGCAGAAGCGGAAGTGCCCCGACGAGGAGACGACGGCCGCCAGCATGTGCGCCAACGACTGCGGCTTCTTCGGCGACGCCTCCACCGCCTCCAAGTGCTACAAGGAGCACGTCTTCTCCGCCGGCGCCGACACCAAGACCGCCGCGAAGAGCGTCTTCATCGCCCCTGCCGCATCCACCGCGCCGCCGCAGAAGAAGGCCAAGATGCTCGTCGCCGGATCGTCTTCTGATGCCACGGCTGCCGCAGTTGACACCTCCGCGCCATCCGTGAAGCAGCAGACCTCGGCGGCGAACCGGTGCGTGACGTGCCACAAGAAGGTGGGGCTGCTGGGCTTCCGGTGCCGCTGCAAGGGGACCTTCTGCAGCGTGCACCGCTACTCCGACAAACACGAGTGCGGGTTTGACTACAAGACGGCCGGCCGGGAGCAGATCGCCAAGCACAACCCGGTCGTGGTTGCCGACAAGATCGTCGGAAGGATCTGAAGTCCACAAGACAGCTGTAGTTCGTGGAATTAGTCATAGTCCTCAAGGTTGTGTGGTTCTTTGTAATTTTCACTGTCGTCCAACATGTAATTACTCTGGCAATGAATTTGTTTGATTCGTTGATCTTTGGGAAATGAATTTGTTTAGTTTGTTGATTTATTTAGTTTTTATTGGAGGGACTGCTTATGTACAATTTTCGAGCGTTGTACTCAGCAGAAGTGCATCTCTGATCGGTGCCAGTTTGGCCTAACGAGTAAAGAAAATTTTCATGTCATCTCTGGAACACACTGGCAAACGATTTAGATATTAGGTATATGATAACTGGGACAAGAGAGAGCTCTCTCACGACCTGGACATTTTCGGCCATTGGATCTTGCTGTCTGGACATTTTCAGCCGTCGGATTAACATTGCTTCCCGTACTGGGCCAACTATCCCTGGGATGCTACTCTGGGCATCAAATTGGCCTGTTAGGGTGTCTTGGGCCTGAATTCCCGCTAAAGCTCACAGATTTGTGGCTGGGCCAAGCTCAGCTTTTAACACCACGTACAAACCTCACGCCGATTGAGAATTAAAACTACGACGGGAAGAGATTGGGGATGGGAGGAGCGGGCGATGCGGAGAGCGAGCACACGAACCCAAGCGTCGCGTGCTCCCGGTTGGACATGGGCTGGTCGATGGATTAGCTCATCCATCGTCGATGAGCGGTAGCGGCATTCCGATTGAGGAAACGATCGTCTGGCCGACGGATGTGGGAGGGCGGATGCGAAGCTGATCCGCCGGTGTTGAATCGATCAGTAAAATTTCCGTTTCTCAAATCCATTTATGGGCACTCAGCCGGCGGCGGATAGTGGAACTACGTTACTAAATATGTTGCTACCTTCCCTTCCTTCTGTACGTGATACTCGCACATACATAAGCTCTCACTCTGATTCTCCTCCCCACTGCTTACTTTTGCACCTCCAAAAGCTTTACTCACGTCTTGGTTGCTCATCTATCTTTATCTTTGCTTTAGATTTTCGAACCATACAATTTCCTCGATCCTCCTCCCCTCTGGTTTAGTATGGTTCAGACTGCTTCCAATTCATGATGTTCCTTCTCTCTCAATTTCTTGCAGTTGCAATCAGTTTTCAGCTGTGGGCGATTGCTGTGCTCACTAATTCCAGCAAAGCCCGGGTGGCAGCCCTAGCGAAGCCGGCGAATGAGATGTGACAGAGTGTACAGGGCATGCGGTGAGTCGGTAGTGTCTCATATTCATCCGCGTTGCAAGACCAGTTCCCTTTTTATATGCCACAACGGCGCGGTGCCGATGGCCACCGTTGCAGCGACTAGGTATTCTTCTCAATTTGCATAGAATCATAGACATATAGTTTGTCTAATACAAACTAGAATCTAATTAAGGCAGCTACAGCTGCCAGATCAAAGGCTGGGCGTACACAACTACACATGTGTCTGGCCTCATGGCACTCCATGGGAAGCTAACAACGCAGGTAAACGAGCGAGCTAAATCCAATCTGCGGCCTCGCCTCCACATCTCAAGTTCTGAGAGTAATCGCTATGTGTGTATTAGTAGATATTGGTATCTAATCTATTCGTGTATGCTTACATTTGGGAATAAACGGTGACGTGATTTCTGGAGCTTACTATTTAATCAAACAGGCGTTTGGTCATATACTTATGGTATTTTTGTGAAGCTACATTTAAATAGTTCATTTCAGTCACTTGCTTCAGTAAAAAGAGTGATTATCACCTCTGCCTACAAATACCACTATGCAGCAACTGTTGATTGGTGCTTCCAACTTTGATTCATAGCGGAAGGATGGCCGGTGGAGGACACTTTGATTCTGTCACAGAAATGGATGTCCAGTATCATGTGAATTTCATTTTGAGAGCAACTCGCATACGGATAAATTCAAAGATCAATTGTGTAATCAGCTAAACAAAATATGCACTTTTTCTTATACATTTTTGCGTTACCTGTACAGTATGTAAACAAATCTTTTATTTTTTGCGAATAGTACAAAAACAACTCTGACAACCTCTTTTTGATCTGTTGTGCAAAAATCATATTTGAAGATGGCAAAACAACAATGGTTTTGTGCCTCTTTTTATTGGCACCAACTTGTGGACAAATCGGAATATTCTCTTCAAAAACTATAATTCTCTCAGTTGATCCATAGAATTGTATTTGGCCCACATAATTCTTGGATGCCTTACACTGGACAATAAGAATGCTGTCGATCTTGAAAAATTAAAGATGATGGAAAATTTTAAAAGGTGAAAACCTTGGAGGTTTGGAAGAGGTAGTTATGCGGTGCTCTTCTGATTTTCGAGGTTTCGCGAGATAGTGTTTTCAAGGAAAATCGATTTTCACGATGTATACCTCTATTTATGTCTAAATGGTTTCACGAGATAGTGTTTTCAAGAAAAATTAACTTTCACGATGCATACCTCTATTTATGTCTAAATGCCTACCGTTCTCTTGCAAAAATCAACGGGCGTCGGCAACGCGCGCCATCATGATCTAGTTTGAGAATAAATATCAACAAGAATACATTCAAACGCACCATAACGCATTAAGTGGCGCAAGCTAAGATAAGATGGAATAGTGATATGTAAAACTTATGATGGCTTTAATTTTTCTTAGTTACATTTGCCGTGAACACATCCTCGCAAAAAAAATAGAATACCCCAATCTAAATTAGAAAAACAAACAAAAAATCTCAACGGCAAATAAGGAAATATTTTAACAGTCTTACTATTTAGCAATAGGATACATGTTAATAATGTAGCGTGTCATGCAAGCTATACATTAAATTTATTAGTGAAATGGGTAAATAAGTTTGGTATAAATAGGTGGAATTCGGCGATCAGAGTTCATTCTTCTCGTGCGTCGATCATTGGAATACCCTCGCCAATGCCTGACGGAAGCCTCCTCGCGACATCATCGACAGTGCAGATTCTAAAATCGAAGCGCGGATCACTTTTAGAGATTCTTGCAGACAAGTTTTTATTCTTGTCCCTCTCGTAGCTTCGACACGAGGACACTTGCTTTATTCACCGATCAGATCACTCTAAATTGCTATTAGGATTAATCATGATGAGTTATGTCTTAATATGATTTGTGTTTTGGTTTTAATCAATCACGGATACATACTCGTTTAGATCTCCACACACACACCAAGTGTACTCTTACTTATCTACTTTAATTTCATCCCGTGTATTAAGCCCAAAGTGGAACAGTTAGTACATATGTAGGTATATATGATATGGAGAAGATTACTCTGTGAATCCAAGAGTGTGATCCATCATATTGTGCACGATTGATGTAACTAGAAATTGAAACAAACAAGCAAGCACAGGTCGCCGCAGATGATCACATTAATGACTTGGAAACGAAGGGCCGCCTAGACTTGTGATGTGGAGAGGATGGAGCTGGTACCGGGACGGGTGTAAGGGCGTTCTCTGCATGGATGGGGACGTTGAGCTTAATGCCCAACTGTCAATGCTTCCCGAAGGCGCAGATGAACCACCTCCTCCCCGGCTTCTCTAGCTCGACCTCGTCGTTGCCAGAGCTAAAGGCGTCGATGGGGTTGGCTCTGTTGCACGCTTTGAAGTCCGGTCGACCATGTTGTGGAAGGCCTTGTTGTAATTGAACACTGCAAGGGCACACACATGCGCCTCGATGAATTATTTCCAAGTATGATCGTCAATCCTAGCCATGATAGATTAAGAAACTGATTGATGTGCTCGGAAAAAAAGATGAAGCCGATCCATTGAGTGCTTACCTAGTGTGTCGCTGACTATGAACTGCTTGTCCTCGGACCAGGTGGTGTAGTTGAACCGAGCGTCCAGCCCCTAGCGGCGTCGCCAATAGGATGGACGGTTTTTGAGACAATCACGGGGAGGAAGGAGACAGCGATCACCGCAAGCAACTGCTTGGAAGTTATGGAGGTCGTTAAGAACTGAAAGTGATACTACCTCTTGCTCCTTTCTGTTCACTCCGTCCTCGATCCGTGCTATGGTGTGATGAGAACAAGTAAATGTACATGGCTATATATAAGCAGCGAGATTAGGCACTACGTGGAATAAATAGTCAAGACACGCGTAGGATGAAGCTTCATTTTGGAGTTACCAATGGAAGATTTATGATATACTAGATCATGTAGGCGCGCGTTGCCGCGCTGGTCCATTAGTAATATGGAAAGTTATAAAATGGTATTTTAGGTAAAAACTTGTATTGTAGTTTAGGTTTATTTATGAAATGTTCACTGGTTTGTTTTGACGTGATGGATCAGACCTCATATTTCTAAGCTCTATTCTATTTGCTTGCTTCAGGCCCAGCAGAATAGTGTCATCAGTAGGCAAAGTCGCGTCTAACATGCTCCTAATAGGCAGAGGATAAGATTCCAGGAGCATCGGAGGAGTGGGTGTATGGTGTAGTGCGCTAAGGACATGTATGTGGTAGTAATTGTTGTGCATCAATATTAATGTGAAAAGAAACTGGACGGGTCTTGATTTAATTGCATCGTCAGTTAGTTATTAGGGGCCCAATTATCACATAAAACCTATTTGATGTCTAGAGGAGCATCCCTAAGGGATATTTGGCATGCATGATTTGAAGAGCATCCGATGGCCATAAATAGGCAGATGGTGTGATCCGACGGTATAGGTTGTGAGAGAGCTTCCTCTTGTCTTGGTTATAATATCTCTAATGCCTGACACGGCCTGCATGTCTGTTTGCCGCCCTTCATCCAAATGTGCATTTGAGAGACACTTTGATCAGCTATACATGAGGAGAGGAACAAGACCTCTTATCCAAGTCGACGATAGCCGCGTAACCTAACTTGATTTCTATTCCTTCCCGAGTATCAATACAGATATATCAGGCAGCCAATGACGTTGACTTAGACATACGAAACCGAAAGTACTTAGATTTATGTACTCCCTCCGGTTCATTTAATGGCCTCAACTTTGTCTAGATACAAATATATTTAGTTTAAATACTTAACTAGATCAATACAAATCTAGGTAAATTTGAGGTCATTACTATGGACCGGAGGGAGTACTGTTTGTTAAATCCCAGTTGATTTTTTTAAAATGTTGTTTTCTTTTACAAATTTCAGAAATAATATGTGAACACAATCAATTTCAAAAATATTACTTTGTGGTTTTGGGGCAAAACAAAAGGTACTAATCGTTTAGGGTATCAGCCGTAGGTATAATCATCTAATACCTTGAATGTTATCGTCGGAGGCACAAAATCGATTATATGACGACAAACAATCACAACACGGCACTAAGATTTGGTAATGTGTTTCGGCGATCGAAGCATATATCCATGGAGCATGCATAGCACACGCTCCTCCCCATGTGCTATAACATAGACAAGTCCGCCGAGGTACACATACACATCAGTTTTACAATGCCGCGCCGGTCTAGAAGCCCCTGCCAGAGGCACCAGACCGTCCCTAAAATCAATCTTATGTCTAAACTACAACTTGTGTCAAGCCTATTTTGACTACTCCTGGTGCCTTTATATCTGGACTGATGCGGTCTTCTCGACCCGCTCGGCGACTACCCATCCACAACCAACAACGTCAGACCGGCATAGGGAGGTGCGGCACCAGCAGCGTGCCGTCGACACAGTCTGAAGGTTGAAGATGAAGAATAATTTCTGTTTTTCTTGAGGTGCTTTGTACTGTTCGATGTTTCTTTTAATATCAGGATCCTATTTGCAAAAAAACAATAACATTGCACTAATAACCAGTCCAACTATAGCACAACTCGTACATATATTTGATACATATCTCAATGTTGACTATAATTCCTCTGGCACCAGCCGCTGGGCCCCGTACCAACGGACTTACTGATGGTCGAAAGGTCTATCTTTAAGGGGCTAAACAATATGCCTACAAGTTTTTTTTCACATTTATCCTCCCCTACCAGCGATATTTCCAATCGATATAAGATCTACGTGAAAAGATGCACGCCAACTTTATGATTTCATTCCCGCCATGAACAAAATCTTTTTTGCCCCCTAAACTTTTCACTTGGCTCAATAACCCCCCCCCCCCCCCTCCCCCCGCGAACACAAATAGTGTCCATTAAATTTGGCTCACATTAGTCATGCGACTAATTGTGGATTTGCAAAGATACGGTCCTAAGGCAACTTTCTGGCTGAGTAAAACCCCGAATTAAGGGGGTAACATGGACCATTAGTGATAGTTTATGGGGGTTTAGTGACACAAGAAAAGTTTAGGGGGATTTTTTTTAAAATAAGTTTAGGGGGCAGACATGAACCATGTGGAAAAAATAGGGGGGAGCGGGCTTTGTTCTTCCCGCCATTGGTTCCTAATTTATTGATTGTTTAATGTTTAATTTCGTGTTCATGTTTGTACTTTGTAGACAAATATTATCAAATTTGTCACACACGATCGGCCTCTTGAAATTCCACTATAGAAGTAACTTTGTCTCTCCGTTTTACACAACATTTGTGTTGTAACCTTCCCATTTGGACACTCACCTACGAGTAGATATACATTTTCCTACTATAGGATACAAATATGTAGATCTACTCGTTTATGACCGTCAAAACGGGAAGCTTACAAGACAAAAGGTTGCGTGAAACGGCGAGATGAAAAACCCACCTTATTTTGATTTTAGTATTTATTTTGACATGTTGCTTTTAGTGTTTTTGTAATTAGCTAGAAATACAATGTGGTACTAACATGTTACAAAGCTTTGTAATTTTGTTCAGAGGTATGCTATGCGCAATAAAGCGTACAACACAATGGGGGAGTTTATTGCATTTGTCGAGCACCGAGTCGAAACAATTACTACTACAACGGTATGATATGGAAATAATCGCTACACGAATCCAACAGCTCGATCAACCACGCCGTGCACGATCGATGTAACTATCGAGATCTCGAGCACGCCGGCAGCTGACAACATTCACCACTTGGAAACGAAAGGCCGCCCCGACTTGTGACGGGGAGCGGACGACGGCGCCGTGGAGAGAGCCGGAGCAGGAGCCGGGGCGGGAACGTCCGCCGCGAGGATGGTGACGTTGAGCTTCATGCCCAGCTGGCAGTGCTTGCCCACGGCGCAGATGAACCACCTCCTCCCTGGCTTCTCCAGCTCGACCTGGTCGCTGCCGGAGCTCCAGGTGGCGAGGCCGTTGGCGGCGTTGCACGCCCTGAAGTCCGGGCCGGTCACCTCCACCACGTCGTGGTTTGCCTTGTCGTAGTTGAACACTGCAAATTACATATGCATCCATGCGTGCATCTCGATGAATCAGTTCCAGTTTTGTTCTTCGACAGTAGTAGTAGTAGTACAGTGTGCCAATCTGCAGGAGGCGGATGTCTGAATGATTGGTTACCGAGTGCGTCGCCGACTCTGAACTGGTTGCTCTCAGACCAGGCGGTGTAGTCGAACCCGAGCGTCCACCCGCTTGCGTCGCCCACGGGGTGGACGGCGGCCGAGGCGAGCACGGGGAGGAAGGCCACGGCGATGACCGCCGCCGCCACGGCAAGCGCCTGCTTACCGGAAGCCATGGAGATCGAGCGTCTAGCAGTGACTGAAACTGAAACTGAAACTAGATCTTCTTCCTTCCTTTCTACACAGTCGAGTCGGCTGTGGTTTCACGATGATAAGCGCAGCCACGTGCTTATATAGGGAGCGTGCGAGGTCTTGTCCCGTTTCAGGTATGTACGTGGGAGAAATGGTCAGGGCCTCACCTCGGAGTCGGAGGGACCAATGGAACCAACATGGACGCATCGATAGAAAGGCAGGAGGATTCACAAGAGGTTTGTCTAGGAAGACGCGGTCAGTCAGTTTTATTTCTGGCTCTTGGTACACCTGTACGCTTGGGGGCGTACATGACCTACGCGCCTGGGAAATTGAGGTGCATGGAGCTGACGAGGTTCTACTAGGGGAGTAGGTAACATGTACCACTCACGAATCCGTCTTAAAATAGATGTCTTAGATTTGTTAAAAATTAGATTAATCTAAACACTACTTAGTATATAGATTTATCTAAATTTTGATAAACCTGCTACATCTATTTCGAAACAGAGGGAGTGCCAAATATAACACTAAAATCGTTTACTGACTAGTACAAAATAATGTGTTCATCTGGTGCAAAAATGAAGTATTGTCTTGGACAACTTCACAAGTTCAGGACGTCACTGTAGCAGATGGGCGATTTTTTAGGATCTCTCGGCCGATCCACCTCGCCACCGCCGACTCGCCGGATCCCTCGCCCTCCGTCGGCCACTCCGACGGCGGGAGGGTGGGGGATGCCTACCTCGCGGTTGTATATAGTGTAGGATTTGTAGAGTCTGTGGATGGCGGCGTCGTGGAGGTGGTGGTGTTGTCGGTGTGGTTTTTGGTGCAGGTGTGTGTCCCCTTCGACGACGGCGCTCGGTGGAGCTCTGTGGTGGTGCGCCTACTTGCTCTGCACTCGCGGATCTGCGGATTCGTGTTGTGCGTCGTTCCCCGGCCAGATCTCGTGTGGCGGCGGATCTGGGAAGTGAAGTGCTTCGTGACGGAGTCGACGGTCTAGGGTGTTACCCCTCCGGGGACGTTGAGTGAGGACTTCCCGGCTGCCATGGGGATGCCTTCGTCGATCCTTGGTTTGTTGACGAACAGCGGCAGCAGCGTGTCTCCCTCTCGTTCTGGTCACCGGCGAGGTTGGAGCGCAGAAGGTCTTCCTTGTTTTTTCCTTGTTTTCTGGGATTTTCTGTAAGATCAAAGTATCAAGGATATCGTCTTCTTCTCGCAAAAAAAACTTCACAAATTCGAACTAAACGTTGTTGGATGGCTAGAGGATGGTTGTATCCTAGCCCACCATTGTTCAAACCCTAGGTTTAACACCTTTGTGACTCATAAAGGCAGGAAATATTTTTTCGTGGAAGGCAACATTCCTATCGATAGGCAAACACATGTGGTGATTTCGTCTATTTTAAGACCCGATCTAACGAACTCGGTCTCAAAGGTGCTCGTAGAAGTAAGGTTTGTCTGAATGCGTTCATAGAGGTAAATTTATGCACGTATTGTGAGCGCTGCGTTTACCACATGTTTAAAGAAAAACCATGTCCGTTCTCATAGTCGAGAAAAAAATGATTCTCAAACCAAAACCAATGGTTCTCGGTCTCAAGTGAAAACCAAGAAATTTCCATACAGCCGAAAAGCCTTTCACCGAGAAGCCTTTCACGATGCATAGTTTTTAAATACATTTTTATAGGATACATTTAAACCTTAAAAGACAACTACCCAAGGCATTGTCATTTTTAAGTGTTGTTTCTCAGGGATGTTAAAAATAATGATTTTAGGATCATACATATGTGTGATTAGACTGACTTGTTTTACCGCGTTCTAAGATGCAACAATCATCTCTCTTCCTTCACTAACATACAACAACAGAAGTACCTCCAATAGTGCACTAAGGAACACCCCCACCACCTTGTGAAAGGACCAAGTAAAACCATTAATCAAATAAAATTACTGAGAACTAATAAAGAGAGGCAAAGAGTGAACCCCTCGCCTCTTTCATCCCCGGTCCTCGCTGTTGCTTGACACGTACCATAGTTGCGACTTTGTTGGCGACTTCGCGAATGCCCTAGACGAAGACTGGATATCGATGGCTGTGAAGGAGATATGCCCCGAAGGCAAATAATAAAAGGGTTTTATTATCATATCTCAAATAATTTTATAATATTTTTATATTGTGTTATAACTGTATCAAACGGAAACATTGATACAAGTATTTTGGATACTATGATCATGATTGAATATTGTTATAGATGGTTCAAGTATGTTCTAGGTGTTCTTAGTTATCTTGTTGTTGTTCTGATACTTGTAATATCTAGATTCTTAGGTTTAGGTGTAGTTGAATGTTAACTGGATCTTTAGATATTCAGTTTCATCAGTTAATTGTTCATGTTCTCTCTCATGTTGTTCTTGAGCTAACAATGGTCTAGATAGGTTTAATATTCAGTTATAGATTCATGTGTTCGTTGCTTAGGTTAGTTTCAGTAAATATTACCGGTCATGTTTAACTGAATCCTACATTCAGTTATGTCAGTGTTGATAGTATATATGTTATTGCATTTAGTGTCCTTCTCAATCTATCTTTGACTGTATAGTGTAAGTATTAATTTTTTTAAAATGTTGTAGATGTTTCTACAGATAATTAAATTCATATTTGTCGTATTAATGTTTTATCAATGATAGTTGAGACTGTAGTTATTGACGATGATCTTGTCAGTATATATGTTTAGTGTTAATCTTGATATTATTACTTGCTTGTAGATATCCACGGTTGATAGATTTTGTTAAGTTGAAAGAATTCTCTCTTGACGAGCTTAACTGCTCAATGTCTACCTTATCTTTTTAATTCTCTAAATTTAAGGAGGGAAGTTTGACATTGAATGATTATGTTCATCTCTTCCTAATTATTGTATAATGATTGATCCATAATGGCTTGTGCATAAGGTGTTAATCATGATTCTATCATCATGTTGTGGTGCCTCTTAGTTGAGTGTGCACGGTTGATTTATCATGTAAATGCGCTTGTGCTTTTTTCTCCAGCAATACAACGTGGTGATCATATTATACTAGTACTAAGCACTAGTGTTGATCCTCTAGATCAACTCCTAAGATTCCCTTCCATTCTCCCTTTCTATTTCTAATAATTGGGATGTGAGCTTTGAAGAGCAGTTTTCTTCCTCCTTGCTGATGAAGATCCGATGCTTGTTGTACTTCCCTCCCTGCCTTCTCCTCCTTGAGTTTATCTTGCTCTCAGATCTTCCACAAACATCCTTGACCTTATTGCTCTTATTTACACTTACTTAGGTATGAGACTAGTATGAAGTACTACCTCTATTTGGGATTATAGGTCCGAAAAGCTTTTTTATATTGTTTGAGATTATAAGGGTTATCTCATTTATTAGTCTCTCTCTTATAATGCATGTTCTCATTTTTCTCTCACTTCTCTCATGCTTGTAAGACTATTGGTGCATGCATAGATTAATAAGAGAGAGTTATAGAGTGTCTTGGTATTAGCAACTTGGCCCTTAGGACTAATAATCTCAAACAGAGGTAGTATATACAAGGCATACCAAGTTCTTCTCCATGACCCCGTGGTCCATATTTTGTGGACCTATGCTTAATTACCCTTTATTCGAATACACTTAAGTCATCACCCTTCAACACTGGATGGAGACGTTACGGGCTCCCACCCACTGATTTCCAATTTGGATCCCAACCCGACTTAGCATTCGAACACATATGAAAAGAAGAAGGTACTTCCAATTTTCCCGCCCAACAACAAGATCTTTGGTCAGCTTTGTCTGTACAACGCAAGAATAACTGAGACATCGGTTGTTTAGTCCTATATTTTACTTTCATAGTACAATGGAACCTCCAACACAGGTTTATCAACGCGTATTCCAATCATAATTTCATTGCCCACCATCTCAGAGTTCATTTCATTCAAAAAAATATATATTTTATTTTGAATACATGTGATAATGTAATACTTTTGAAATGAGATTTGAAGAAATACTTTAAAAGGCATGCAAGACTGAACTTGTCTAGTAACTACGCGATAATGTTGCATGTATGTTTTACTTGACCTTGGACCTCGAGTCCTGAAATAGCAACATGGTCCAACAAGGACAATGTTTAAAGAACTAACTTGATGATATTATCATCTCAAAATTCATGCTATTATGCATAGATATGAAATGCATTGTTGGTGTGTCGTTAATTTTCCCCTCTTGATTTTGAATTTCTTCTTACTTTAAGTTTATTTACCAAATTATACGTTTAGGGTTAACTTGTATTATTCTTATTTTAATATTATTTGGTTGAATTCCACATGAATTTTTTAAAATATTACTTATATAATATTTATCATTCAATTGAATTTATTTATTGTAATTTGTTAAGTGGTTTACTTTTGCAATTTTGAATACCTTCATTTTTCATTTAATCATATCTATTTTCTAAAATTTCATAGAAATAAGATTTGGATTCCTCACATTATTTCCTATTTGCATTTTATTTTATTTTTCTTATAAAGTATGTGAGAGTAATATTTTTTACTATTTTAGCATTTTGTGAAATGAGCAAATTGCTCGTGGGCCCACCAATTAACCGGACTAGCTTAAGTTGACTTGACTGAACCGGTTCGGCTCGACCCGACCCACTCACTCTCACACACTCTCTTGTGTGCACGCTATCGAACTATGGTGACTACATGTCGTCGTCAGGATCACCCAGAAATTCTGATCGCCTTTGCCATCACGCCTCCACTCAATCGAATTCCCTCACTCTCCTCTACATTTTGTCCTATTCGATTTTCCCCTTGAGCTCCCTACTAGCGATGCCCAACCCTAACCCTTACCTAGGGTTATGGTGATGGTTGTGTTGTTGTTGTCTCATGGTTTGTCGTTGCCTCCCTAGCATTAGAATGTACCCTAGGGATCATCCATAGGCGTGGCTTGACGCGGGTTGAGATGCCCCTAGGGGTCGTCCATGTGCCATCGTCACCGCGGTGGCCATCGTCTTCCTCTTCGTCCGTGTGGTTAATCCTAGCTCCCTACCACGGCGCTCTAAGCAGGTAAACCTTCTCTCTAACCCTACTCTTTCTCTCTATGATTAAATTCCCTCTCTTGTTTAGTGTTTTGGATACTATGATCATGATTGAATATTGTTATAGATGGTTCAAGTATGTTCTAGGTGTTCTTAGTTATCTTGTTGTTCTGATACTTGTAATATCTAGATTCTTAGGTTTAGGTGTAGTTGAATGTTAACTGAATCTTTAGATATTCAGTTTCATCAATTAATTGTTCATGTTCTCTCTTGTGTTGTTCTTGAGCTAACAATGGTCTAGATATGTTTAATATTAAGTTATAGATTCATGTGTTCGTTGCTTAGGTTAGTTTCAGCAAATATTACCACTCATGTTTAACTGAATCCTACATTCAGTTCTGTCAATGTTGATAGTATATATGTTATTGTATTTAGTGTCCTTCTAAGTCTATCTTTGATTGTATAGTGTAAGTAATAATTTTAAAAAAATGTTGTAGATGTTTCTACAGATAATTAAATTCATGTTTGTCGTATTAATGTTCTATGAGTGATAGTTGAGACTGTAGTTATTGATGATGATCTTGTCAGTATATATGTTTAGTGTTAATCCTGGTATTATTACTTGCTTGTAGATATTCCACGGTTGATAGATTTTGTTAAGTTGAAAGAATTCTCCCTTGACGAGCTTAGTTGCTCAATGTGTACCTTATCTTCTTAATTCTCTAAATTTAAGGAGAGAAGTTTCGCATTGAATGATTATGTTCATCTCTTCCTAATTATTGTACAATGGTTGATCCATAATGGCTTTTGCATAAGGTGTTAATCATGATTTGATCATCATGTTGTGGTGCCTCTTAGTTGAGTGTGCACGGTTGATTTATCATGTAAATGCGCTTGTGCTTTTTTATCCAGCAATACAACATGGTGATCATATTATACTGGTACTAAGCACTAGTGTTGATCCTCTAGATCAACTCCTAAGATTCCCTTCCATTCTCCCTTTCTATTTCTAATAGTTGGGATGTGAGCTTTGAAGAGCAGTTTTATTCCTCCTTGCTGATGAAGATCTAATGCTTATTGTACATCCCTCCTTGCCTTCTCCTCCTTGAGTTTATCTTTCTCTCATATCTCTCTCTGAATTTACTATTGAGTGTTTGCAGTCTAAGCTAGACTGTGAGTTGTGATCTTTGGGGTCGAAATTCGCTTGTTGTTTATAGCTTCAGCTGAGCTCTATTGCACCAGCACCTCACCGATTGTATGGATGTGTAATAAGCTTGGTTTTGTGTGCAACTGTTTATCTAGTTTGGTTGTATGCACATATGTAGGTGGTCATTTAAAGGCTACTATGTTGGTTCTGTTGCCAAATTTGGCATTTCAATTTGGTCAACTCACTTTTTGTTTTGATGCTTTTTTGGACGGTGACGAATGGCTTTACTTGTAATTAACTATATGATGAATTAGCGAGCTATCTAACTGTTGGTTAATACATAGTCTGATCTTGTTAGCTTGCTAGTGCTAGTCAAGATTCAATTATTGTTGGCTTGATCTAAAATGTTCTAATGAACTGTTTTAGTGTTCGTCAAGTTCATTTCTGTTGGTTTGACGTATGAATCCATTTGTAGTTTGAGGGTATGTTAGCTAATGTTTCTATGATCAAAGTTTGGATTCCAATGTGTACTTGATTTGGTGTTGGATGAGGTTGTTGTTGGGTATTGTTACCTACCATTGCCTACTGCTATATACTAACCATGATCCTCTACTCGTACATTTTGTGTTGCCTCCCTTAAGCAAGGATCAGGACTATGTTGCCTAGATGGTCTTTCTAAAACCTTCAAACACTTATTTTGGTTTTAGGAGATCTTCTTGGAACTAATACCTTTAGTTTCTACATTAATATGGATTCACCGTTGGTGACTCCAACATTTTAACCATAGCCATAGTTTCTTTCTGTTTTGTCTTTGTTTTTCTAAAGGTTCAAGAATAAGATAAGAAGATGAAGATGACGATAGTAGATAGTTCTACTAGGAATGGATAGGAATTTTTCCTAAGTAATTTTTAGTAGGTTTTCTTCTTTTTGTAGGTGACATGGGTATACCCTACAGGTACTCGAGCTTGGTATATACGGTCCAAATACATACAGGCCCACGGTGTCGCCAAGGCCCGGATGGAGGGACTCGAGTAACCTACGGACTCTCGATTGCTTGAAGGACAAGAAGAAGTTAAAGATAGAAAGTTTGAAGGGGAAAACCATAACTTGTAACCGACTCGACCTGTTACCCGAGACCTAGCCTATCTATATAAAGGCTAGGAGGGGGCGGCGAGGAGGACACACGCAACCCTAGTTTCCACAACCCTCGCCAGATTGCATCTGCGCGCCATTGTAACTTTCGACTCCCTCGATAATTCCACGAGCAGACAAGTAGGAGTAGGGACCTCTACGAGGCCTGAACCTGGGTAAATCCTTTGTCCCCCGTGTGCTTGTTTGCTAGCCGATAGATGTCTCCAGTGCTCCCTCCTTCTCCAAAACCCAAGTCCATAACAATGGGCATTGACGAGTTAAACCCTCGTCAATTGGCGTCGTCCGTGGGGATTGGGAGTGCTGATGTTGTGGCTTCTTCGGCCCCATCAAACGCGATCTACAACTTTGCAACAATGGAGATTCACCAGCTTTTCGGCGCCTTCGACTTCACCGTCCACACGCCGACCACTCACCCGGCCTTCGACTCCGTGGGCGAAGGAATCGCTTCCAAGTTGGTCAGATGGGCACGCTTCGCATGCCCGATCAGCCGATGGCACCGGCGATTGCCCTAGCATCATGGTTCCCTCCATTGATCGGTACCCTCAGTGAGCTCAGTGCTCCAGTGGCGGTCGAGAACATGGTCAGCGACAGCAGTTGTGACTCCGATCTAAGCGATCTGGCCACTGAAGATGGAACCTACGGTTCCGGATCTGAAAGTTGTGGAAGCAACAGCTTCCCAAATCACTTCATGTGCGCCGTCATCAACGCGGGCGACACCTCCGCCAACCGCGGTAACAATGGTAACACCGGCAATGGCACCGACCCACCCAACGCCGCCAACGGCAGCAACGGTGGCAATGGAGGAGCAGTCGAACCCCCCACCATAATCAATGAGCAAACCGGCGAACGCGTCGTGATCAGGCTCAACGAGCAAGAGTGGGAACGCTGCCGCGAAGCCCTACGAGGTACACCTCTACCCTTCGGGTCCCCGCAAGAACTGCTGATGGGCTACCACTGGCTCCTAAAGGAGGAATTCAAGCGCCAGAAACAAGCAATCACGGAACTTGAGGCCCGTAAAAAGGCGGCAGACGAGTCAAGCCTTCGTCGCGCTGGGCTCTCCTCCTACGGCGGATCCTCCTCAAGAGGCAACGAGCAACTCGCTAGAAAGAGGCAATCGCGGATGGCTCACCTCACCGAACAAGAACGCATAGACGCCGCGAAAGTCCTCGACTTCGGATCTATGACAGTCGACACAAGAGGCAGCGTGGTTCCCAGGACGCCACAAGCCGCAGTAACGGCGGCCACCATGTACCTTCTCAATAACCAGCCATCGGCTGGAGATCCGCGCACGGCCATGCACCGATCTATGATCGCAGGCCTAGGACTAATCGAGGCTGCCCTCGACAAAGAACCAGTACCAGACCGAAAAAAGGGCAAAGCGTTAGCAAGACGCTACTCCTCGCCCTCGTCAAGCGATAACAGTCACGACCTGTCTCGACGCCGCCGCTCACGACGACACGATCGCGACTACGATGCACGCGACGAGCTCACGCAGCGCAAGATCGACAAGTCAAGGGCACGACGTGCTCGGTCGACTGATTCGGAAGAAGAAGATGGGGAGCTCTGCGGCGCCAGATGCTTCAGCAGATCCATCAGGCAAAAGCGAATGCCTAAAGGGTTAAAACTCCCATCGGAGAACCTGAAATTCGACGGTCTGCAGGACCCCAAGATCTGGCTGGAGGATCACATCTCCTCTCATCGGCCAAAGCACGGAGGCAAATATCGCCATGCAATGCTTGCAGCTACAGCTGCAGGGCGCCGCCTGAGCATGGCTCAATAACCTCCCGCGCGGATCCATTCGCAGCTGGGATGAGCTGGTCTACAGCTTCGTATGCAACTTTAAGGGCACGTACAAACGCCTCGCTTCAATCGAAGAACTGAGATGCTGCCAGCAAAAATCTGGCGAATCGCTGCGCTCTTACATCCAAAGATGGTCCATCATCAAGAACTCTGCGGAGAACACCTCGAAAAACCGCGGGATTGATGCATTCAACGGTGGTGTCTGCCGCATGGAACTCAGGGAGGAGCTAGGCCGCTCAAAGCCCAAGACCATTGACCACCTGATGGAGATCGCGAATCGGTGGGCTGATGGAGAAGATTCGCTGAAGAACCGTGTTCACTCTGACGAGGAAGCAGAACTCAGACGCGGCCGCCGTGGCAAACGTCGTATGCGCGTCTACGACGATCGCGATGACATCAACATGGTCGCAGCCGGCTACGCCGATAGACGCGACGATAACCGCAACAGCGGATACCGCAGCGACGGATACCGCGACTCCGGGAAAACCACACAAGTGTGGCAACGCCGCACTCGCGATGAGGCACCCGCGACTTCCATCGAGGACAAACTGTCCGGTCCATGCATGGTACACTTCTACATCGACAAGCATGATGGCAAGAGGAAATCCTGTCACCTCCTCAAAGACTGTCGCGAGTTCCTCAAGCTACATGAGGGGTTGGTTCGGATGAACCGCAATGCAGTCGAAAGAGGCTATGGAACCGCTCCAGGCGCAGTGGCACATTGCGCACCACCACCACCACCTGGGCCACCCCCGAACGGAGCTGCACCAGACCAGCATCACGGAGGCGAACCATACCTACGGGCCATGGGCACCATGATGATCCAAAAGGGACGCCCCTCCAACAGGGTGCAGAAGGCCATCACTCGCCAAGTCAACTTGGCCATGCACTCGCCACCATCCACCACTGAGTACCTCAGTGGTAGTGAGTCGTGCATTACCTTCGACAAACGCGACCACCCGCCTCAAGTACCCCGCACAGGTCATTGCCCCATCGTACTCGAGGCGCAAATTGGAGGCTTCGACATGAGTCGCGTCTTCATGGATGGCAGAAGCGGTATCAACCTCATATTCGTGAGTACCTTGCGAGCAATGAGGATCCCTCTAACCTGCTTGGAGGCATCGGACACAACGTTCCACGGCATCGTCCCAGGAAAAGGCGTATACCCCCTGGGCAAAATCAACCTCGACGTCATATTCGGCACGCCGAAGAACTTCCGTCGCGAGCACATCGACTTTGAAGTTGTCGACTGGCCCTCACAATACCACTGCATCCTCGGGCGCGTCGCGTTCGCTAGGTTCATGGCAGTACCCCACTACGCCTATCTGCAGATGAAAATGCCAGGTCCCAACGGCGTCATCACGATCAATGGAGTTTGAGTTTGACGATTCCGGCAGCGGAATTCAGCGAATCTCCGGTCCTTGGCATGCGGGAGGAACTCGCGATTGAAGAAACGAGACAACAATGCCCCTCCGAGTAGGCCAAGCTCACGACCTCTCCTTCGACTCATCTGCACACAAAGAAGGTGCAGGTCCATCCATCGATCCCGCTAAACGGCCTTCATCGCCAACAACTTGAGTCCCGCGATAGAACTCGCGCCGTCGAATTCCTCCGTGAGCACGAAATTTACCTGGTGTCCTGCGGACATGCCAGAGTTCCTGTGAATTCGCCGAGCACGCACTCAACGTCAACCCCGACGCAAGGCCAGTCAAGCAAACAATCAGGCGACTGTCTGAGCCACGAGCACAGGCAGTCGGAATGGAGATCAACAGACTCCTCGAGGCCAAATTCATACGCGAGATCAAGGAAAGCACTTGGCTCGCCAATACGGCGCTGGTGCCAAAAAAGGACACGGATATCCTACAGATGTGCGTGGACTTCACTTCTCTTAACAAGCACTGCCCAAAAGATCACTTCCCGCTACCACGGATCGATCAAATCATCGACTCCACTGCTGGATGCGAGCGCCTCTGCTTCCTCGACGCCTACTCAGGCTATAACCAAATTCGAATGAAGGAGGAAGACCAGGAGAAGACCGTGTTTACAACACCCTTCGGCGTGTTCTGCTACAACACAATGCCCTTCGGGCTAAAAAAACGCAGGAGCCACGTACCAGCGGTGCATGCAGGCCTACCTCAAGGAGCAACTTGGTCGCAACATCCAAGTCTATGTCGACGACATAGTAATCAAGACCAAGGAAGAAGCCTCTCTAATCGACGACTTGCGCGAAACCTTCGCCAATCTCGATTGCTACCGGATAAAGCTCAATCCGGACAAATGCGCCTTCGGCATACCCTCTGGACAACTGCTCGGGTATCTCATCTCCGCGAGAGGGATTGAGGCAAACCCGAAAAAGATAAAGGCCATACTGGCCATGGAGAAGCCAAAGAACATAAGGGGAGTTCAGCAACTAGCTGGGCGAATTGCGGCCCTCAGTCGATTTATCAGTCGAATGGGAGAAAAGGTGCTGTTGTTCTATCAGCTCCTCCGCAAAACCGACAAATTCAAGTGGACCAATGAAGCGCAAGAAGCATTCGAAGACCTCAAGCGCCTGCTATCCACCTCGCCCGTATTGGTAACTCCACGAGAAAGGGAACCACTGCTGCTGTACATCTCCGCCACCAACCAAGTGGTTAGCACAGTGCTCATCGTCGAACGGGCCGAGGAAAACAAGGTCCACAGCGTACAACGCCCGGTATACTACCTCAGCGAGGTCCTCACGCCAACAAAACAGCGGTACCCGCACTATTAGAAGCTGGCGTACGGCGTCTTTATGACCGCCCAGCGACTGCGCCACTACTTCCAAGAACACCCAATCGTGGTAGCCAACGACGCCCCATTGGGACATATCCTCAATAACCCTGACACCACAGGGCGAGTCGCGCTTTGGGGAATCGAACTGTCTCCATGAGACATCACATACGAAAAGCGCGGCGCAATCAAGTCGCAAGTTCTCCCGGACTTCCTCATACATTGGATGGAAAACCAACTCCCGGACAAGCCAGACATGTCCTACCTCTGGACAATGCACTTCGATGGGTCCAAGAGAAAAGATGGAGCAGGAGCAGGTGTCATACTGACATCGCCTCAAGGGGACAAGCTGAAGTACGTCCTGCGAATGCAGTTCACAGCCTCAAACAACGAGGCTGAATACGAGGCCCTGTTACACGGGATGAGGATGGCAAAACAAGGCGCAAAGAGGCTAATCATATATGGCGACTCCAAGCTGGTCGTAAACCAAACAATGCACGAGTGCGACGCACTAAACGACAACGTGATCGCATACCGCGACCTCTACGACACACTTGAAGGAGACTTCGATGGCTGCGAGTTGTGACACATAGGTCGCGAAAGCAACGAGGAGGCGGACGCACTCGCCAACATAGGTTCCACCTGCGCACCCATACCACTTGGGGTATTTCTCGACCGCATATGCGAACGCTCCATCAAGCCAAAGGCCGCAGAGAAGAAAACAAGCGCAGCAACGGACTCGGGGGCTACGCCACCCAATGAGCCAATGACAATCGATGACTTGGAGCTCGACAGACTCGAGGACCAATGAGCGCCATGATGATCGAACAATCATGGACGCAGCCGCATTACGCATTTCCTCAGCAAGCGCCAATGGACGACCCTACGGATGCATCGACACATCGCGCGACGCTCCAAGGCATTCGCCGTTACCAACGGGCGAATCTGTATAAACGCAGCATCACAGCGTGTTACAGCGATCGCCTCCCTAGCCGATGGAAGAGCAGTCCTCCTCGACATCCATGAAGGGACCTGCGGGCACCACGCTGGCAGCCGCGCCCTCGTCGCCAAAGCTCTACGAGCTGGATTTTACTGGCCCACGGCCATGCGTTGCGCCAAGGATATAGTCCAAAAGTGCAACGCCTGTCAGCGATTCGCGGACAAGCCACACGCACCAGGCGCAGAACTACGGCCTATTCCATTGGCCTGGCCCTTCGCCTAGTGGGGACTCGACATGGTTGGCAAACTTCCAAGGTCCTCGCAAGGAGGCTACGTCTACCTCTTGGTCGCAGTCGACAAGTTCACCAAGTGGATCGAGGCCATGCCGATGACCAAGCAATCAGGCACAAAATCAAGTTCTTCGAGTCCATCGTCTACCGCTTCGGCGTGCCACACAACATCATCACCGACAACGGAACGAACTTTACATCCAAGGAGTTCCAAGATTTCTGCGAGAACCTGGGGATCAACATCAGCTATGCCTCAGTCGCACACCCGCAGACCAACGGTCAGGTGGAAAAGGCAAACGGGCTCGTCTGCAGCGGCATCAAGAAGCGACTCCTCCGGCCACTCGAACAAGCCGCGGGCTGCTGGCCAAACGAACTGTAATCCGTACTATGGAGCCTGCGTACAACTCCAAATAGCGCCACCGGCTACACACCATTCTTTATGGTACATGGAGCGAGGCGATACCCGCCGAGGTGCGGGTGGCGCCACGCCAGTAGTCGCCTAGGAGAAGGAGTCATCCTCGACTTGAAGACTCTATCGACCTCCTTGACGAAGCAAGAGAAATCGCCGCAAAAGATCTACGATCTACTAGCGTAACTCGCAACTACCATAGCGAAGGCTTTGCCCAAGATCCTTCGTCGAAGGTGACCAGTCCTCGATCAAGCAGCAGGGCATCTCAAGCTCGAGTCCCCACAGGAAGGACCGTACGTGATTACAGAAGTAATCCCAGGTGGCGCCTATCGCCTTCAAGATTTAGAGACAGGAGTCGCATACTCCAACCCTTGGAACGTCGCACAACTGCGACGCTTCTACCCTTAATCGTTTCTTCTTTACTTTTGCATCGCAAATAAGGCTATTCAGCCAAGGCTACTTAGCCGCACATTGTACTACGTACTGTTCTCCAAATAAATAAAAGCTAAGTGCCCCAAAACTCCGTGCTCTCTTTTCTTTTGTCAACTTTCATACTCGGGGGCTGCGCCACCCTATCTACATATGTTCTTCGAACAATAATGTGACATCCTGAGTAGATGGCACATCAATCGAACCCCTTAACACAAACACAACCCAGCTGCCATGCAGCTGACAGGTTGACAGGGGAAAGACACAAAGATGACCAGGCTAATGAAAAGGACTCGCACAAGTGCAACGCACCCTACGCTTATAAAGCTATTTGTATACATTCAACAATAAATTATCTACAAATATATATGAGCTTTACAACACCATTACACTTATATACAGGATACATATTTGGCTACCCTTGCAACAGAAGAACATTAGTCTGTTCCTCGAAGAAGTCGACGATTTCTACCGGACGATCCACCGCTTGATAGTGCAGCACCATGTCCGTGAAGATCCTGGTGGCACCGGTGGCCCAGATGCAATGGCGGCGACATCCATGTCGGCCCGCAAACGCAACACGGAGAGCGCAGCCTTGGCACCACCACCATTGCCGCTCACGCACTCGCGAACCACGGACATATCTTGAAATTTCACGGCAGGGCCAGCAGGCTTGATGGAGTATCGTCCAGGAACATCGCCCGAGATGTTCTTCAAACACGATCGTGACTTCTTCGAAGAGCAGCACTGTGAGGCGCAATCCTCGCAGGTCGCTAACGCAATGCATCGATCATGATCTACCCGTATATCCACTCTCCTGAAGTTGCTCTTGGGTGAGATCATGAAGGCGGATGGCAATCCTATCCCTCTCCTCCTGCGGACGGCGTGCGCTAACAACTACACGAAGCAGCATCAACAACATGAGTACAACGTACCATTGCGATTAACTACAAAGGAAAAGACGAGGATGAGCAAACTAACACTTAAATCGGTCGCCCGAATTGCGCCACCGCCAAGCAGATATTGCTCGCGTGCGGCGGCTTTTTCAGCCTTTGACTTCCACACGTCTATGCTACCACGGATCATAGGCAACTCACGCTCCAGCTGCTTAACGCGATCACGAAGTCGCGAAAGCAAGGACAGCTCCTCTACTCTAGAGCAAGGTGGTGCCAGTGTATCCTCAAGAGATGGCGAGTCCAGGGTTTCCCCCACAGGGCCACTTGACGTACCCTACCAAAAAATCAAGCCAGAAGCAAAATAAGGCGACCAACTCAAAAGTCAAAAGTAACAGGTGCATTCAGGATCAATAAAAGTATGTACAAACACATTCGCCAACAGGCATGATCTCCAATCAAAAGAGCGAGTTCATCAGCTATTACAAGAAACTAACTACGGAGTAGCTGGCTTCTTCGACTTCAAGGACCTCGGGGGCTTCATCAAGTCCGTGGCAGTATCAGATGCCACAGACTTTCCGCCAGCCCCTGAGGCCGAAGTTTTCGCCGCCTTCTTTGCGCGATTGAGATCTTCCGAATACTTGGCAACGGTGTTTATCAAGGAATGGCCATATTTGGCACAGGCAGTCGCAAAGGGAGCAAACACTACCTGCTGACCATACGCGCTAATAGGCATTGTCTTCGACACCGCCGAGGGATCCACTTCGACTCCGTGGGCTTGTACCATGGCTAGCGACATGGTCGCGCCAGCTGTGCGGAGGGAGTTCTTGTACGTGGCAGGCACACCCCCAGCAATGACTCCACCAGCTCCTCCACATTGTCGACCAGCTCCGCCTTCGGCATCAGCTCCTCCCGGAGGCGACTCAGGGTGGCCTTGGCTTTGGACAACACATTTTGGACAGCGGCGCTACGGTCTTCGACCGCAGATACCGCGCCTGCCAGAGCGTCATCGTGACCAAGGACTTGTGGATCAAAACTCAAGCCACCAGCATCTACACCAAAAAACACACACGGGTCAAACTTCTAATGCCACAGGAGCTACAGAGGAAGAGAAGAACATCAATACAATATCCACCAAGTAAAGGTACCTGAGAGGGCCTTGGCGACTGAGAACAGTTGCTCTTCAAACAACTTCTCCCTGGCCACAAAGGAGGCACGCAGATCCTCTTCGCGCTTCTGGGCTTCATCACGAGCCGCGATTGCCTCGTCAGCCCTTCACAACAAGGGCCGAGTCTTTTCCAACGTGGTGACATCATGCAATAAAGCATTATGCTCAGCTGTAGGGCAGTCAAAAATTTGGCTGTCAGTCGATTGTACCAAAATACAGAGAAGACGACAAGAATAAGTATAGAACACTCACTCTCAACCATGCGGTGGCGCTTCTCCAGCATCGCATGCTGGCGACCTATCGCCATCACTTGCTCCGCCACTTGTGCGGCTTCCTTTACAAGGAGTTGTCGCACAAAACAAGGAGTCAGCAGAAGGCAACAAAAGGGCGTTGACTGCCAAATTATAAATAAAAAGAGAGAGAGAGAGAGAAAGATATACTTACATGGTCCTCCAGCGACTCCGAAGAAGATTTTTGAACCACCATCCGAGCTACTACTCGATGCTCCCCTACGTGAGGAGAGCTTGAAGAATTGTGCCCGGAGTGGGCCGCCGCCAGAGGAGAAGGAGCACGCTCGACCTCTATCTTGGCCTTTGAGGTCGCGACTCCTGATTCCTTCAAAAATTCTACGTCACTAGAAGATGACGACGCCTCTTGACTGCAAGACAAAATCCGCACTTAGAAAAGGAAAACTCTAGGGAAAAGCCAACAAGAAGAAAACAAGTGACGAGCGAATGCACTAGCAAACTTACCAGTCAAATCTATCAAGATCAAATGTGGCCTTCGTCGACTCCGACGAAGACTCCTTGGGCAATCGCATCTTCTTGCGAGAAGACGGTGCCACAACCCTCATAGGAACGACGGGAATTGGCGACTCCGCACCAACAGCCGCGCCTCCTGGAGTGGAAGGAGTCGACGCGTCGGAATCCTTGCTACGCGAACGCTTGCGAGTATCCGGACTCTCGGACTCGGGGGCTTCCTCTTCCACATCGGAAGGGACAGACGACTCAGACTGGTCCTCTTCCAAAGCTTCACGAGGAATGATCCCCTCAGGGAGGGGAAGCATGCAAGGCGACACCGCCCACTCCTGCATACAAAAAGTAACACAGATAAGCAATAGAAGACACAATCGAGAAAATACGCTACTATGTAGCACAACCATACCTCAGGAGGAGGATTCGAAGCATCGAAAGGAGGAACGACTGGCTCGTTCGGAAGCACGTCCTTGAGGGTATACTTCGTGACCAGTCGCACCCTCTTATCTACCTCACTCGCGGACATGCCATCGGTAGACACGCGAGTGGGATCATCAGCGCCACCCCATTGGAACCTGGGATGGACCACGGCGAGAGGTGGGCCGACGACGCAGCCAAGTCGACAAGGGCGCAGCCTCCCTCTTCTGCGCTTATGCGATTTCGAGGTCGCAGACGCGCTGATATAACACGTCTGTCTCCGCGAGTTCGGAAGGCATGATCACGTTCTTCCAAGAACGCATCTTCTTGCAGGGAGTCGCGGGATCGAAGGGCGCGAGTCCAAAGTGCTCGTCCTTGGCCTTCTGGTCGTTCACATAAAACCATCTATCCCTCCATCCCTGGACGGACTTGGTGAGCTTGATATCGAAGTAGGTGGCGGATGGGTCAACATGGATTTCGCAACCACCTACGTCATAAACTAAAGAGCGGATCGGGTGGCCTTCAATTTAAAAATGCGTTTGAAAAGACCAAAGTGCGGCTCGATTCTGAGCCAGCACTCGCAGAGAGTGATGAAACAAGTGATGTGGAGGAGAGAATTTGGGGACAGCTGATGGAGCTGGAGCCCATAGAAACACAGAAGACCCCGAAGAAAAGGGTGAAGAGGCAAGGAAAGACCGCGAATGATGAATGCAAGAAACATCACTCGATAACCAGCGGGAGGCACAAGAACGGTCTCACCGCTGGGGCCTTGAATCGGCGATCGAGAAATCACTCCGTCTTGGTGAAGAAGACGGAGATCCGGCCTTGATGATAGAGGCGCCATCGCCATTAAATCCTTGGTACCCGCGACCTTCTTCTTCCCGGCAGCGGCGGCACTGGTGGCCGCAGCAGCGGAGCCAACTCTCTTATTCGCTGCAACGAGGGTGGCCGTGGAATCAGAGGGAGCGCCTCCCTTCTTCTTCCCCATTGCACAGCAGCGATGAGAGCGAAGAAAATAGCTGGGGAACGAACGGAGATGGTCTAGCGTCGTGGAGAAGATGGGCGCAGAGAAAAGTAGGAAAGCAAAGGGCAATGGCGATGGCAGCAAGGAAGAAAGAACACAGATGGGAAAATTACCGCCACGGCATCGCTACTTAACCCCTGGAAGATGCAATCCAATGGCTGACAAAAACCCTATTGAATGCATGGCACGCATCGCGTAGGACACGTGGAGAAGAGGAAGCGCGAACCGTCCCCCCACTTCTACCATTACACGCGGAAATCGAGGAGGCACAGTTAAAAATAAGATTACGCACGCCCAGTCAAATCAAAGTCAGAAAGTAGGACCCACAGCTCGTCACGTCCCGTCAAAATCGCTCACACGGGCAACTAAGGTCATACAAGCGTCAACACTGACGTCACCAAAGGCTATGCAATGGAGAACTTCGACTATTTTTAGTCCTTGCTGGAGTCTTCGACTCCACCAAGCACTCGGGGGCTACTCCCATAGGGAGCGCTGGCCGCGCCCCCTACGACTTTTCTTTTTTGCAGGAACATGGACAATCACAAAAAGCAAACCCAACCAATCGAAACACAGTTCGATTATGAACATGGGTTACTCCCATAGGGAGCGCCGGAAACAAGCAGGCACAAGACGGCGATGCGAAAATATTTTAACACTGAGTCATCATTTGAAACAAGCAAGCAAAAGATGACAGCGGATGAAAGTGTTTTAGTACCTGCAGGTCATCAACTGAACAAGCAAGCAAAAGACGACAAAGATGCAAAAGTTTTAGTCCTGCACGAGTCTTGACTCAACCAGCACTCGGGGCTACTCCCATAGGAGGCGCTGGTCGCGCACCCTATGATTATTTGAACAAAAACTATGTGTTGATAACATCCACACTGAAACTCATGGCGACACCGCCTCATAATTTTCCTACAAAGAGATCGTCTCTGGGTTACCGAATCATCTCGCGATGATAAAATTCGGATGCCGCGCTCTGGCGTGAAGGTAAGACCTGAATAAGGCACAGCAACACATTTAATCTGCGCACTACCGAAACATATCCGTGCCACGGCACGATGAGCATGCTTGACAGACGCGTCAAGTGCTCACACCATATAACTCGAATTGACTCTGTAAGACCTCCGCGGCCTGAGTCGAATTACACCAGCACTTTTCCGGATTCGAGTCCGGGGACTCGAATTCGAGTAGATTGCATTGTTTCACCCTAAGGTGGTTAACTGATACCGATACTTCGGTTATATCAGGCACGTATATCAATAATCCCTATGACACAAATAAAAACAATCGAAATATACTCATTCAGGCACTCGAAGGCTTCAAAAGTCCCTAGTCGAATCTACGATTCCACTGGACACTCGGGGGCTACTGACATGGGTATACCCTACAGGTACTCGAGCTTGGTATATACGGTCCAAATACATACAGGCCCACGGTGTCGCCAAGGCCCGGATGGAGGGACTCGAGTAACCTACGGACTCTCGATTGCTTGAAGGACAAGAAGAAGTTAAAGATAGAAATTTTGAAGGGGAAAACCCTAACTTGTAAACAACTCGACCTGTTACCCGAGACCTAGCCTATCTATATAAAGGCTAGGAGGGGGCAGTGAGGAGGACACACGCAACCCTAGTTTCCACAACCCTCGCCAGATTGCATCTGCGTGCCATTGTAACTTTCGACTCCCTCGATAATTCCACGAGCAGACAAGCAGGGGTAGGGACCTCTACGAGGCCTGAACCTGGGTAAATCCTTTGTCCCCTGTGTGCTTGTTTGCTAGCCGATAGATGTCTCCAGCGCTCCCCCTTCTCCAAAACCCAAGTCCATAACAATGGGCATTGACGAGTTAAACCCTCGTTAGTAGGTCTAGTACTATGTAGCCGACTTGGCTAGGGACTTCCCTTGTAACCCTCTGGCCGTCGGGAGCCTTTAGGTTGGAGCACACAACATACTCTATGTAACCCTTGTAAGCAGGAGAAGGATCTTGCCACCATCGTGAGATCTAAACCTGGGTAACTAGTGTCTCACCGTCCTAGATGTTCCGTTTCCTTGGATGCCCACATCTCTCTCCTCTCCTTAAAGTACCCCTCATGGCATACTCGTCGACAACACCATGACAACGATGTGTGTGTGTGTGGCTTTACCCTCTTGGGGCGTCATTTTTTTAGAGACTCTTGGGGCGTCGTTGTGGTTACCTTCTTCGTGGTATGACCCTAGGTGAAAACCTTTGGCTATCTCTATCTCGATGACGGCAGTGTGTTGTGTTGTGATTCTCTTTGGGGAATTGTCGTGGACCTCCAGTAACTCTAGGTCACTTTTTTTGTCATCAGTGGGCAAGCTTGGATCATGTCTCAAGGAACTTATAGCGTTAGCATGGGGCATCTCGGCATCCGTCTATCTATGCACGTGACTTAGTTATCACCACTCTCTGTCCTTGTTGTCTGGTGGCAGGTGATACGTCTAAAATGTATCTACTTTCCCGAACACTTTTGCTATTGTTTCTCCTCTATACTTGTGTGATTTGGATGCAACTAATGCGAACTGACGCTGTTTTCAGCAGAATTGCCTTGGTGTCTACTTTTTGTGCAGAAAATCAACTATTAGGAAAAATCTCGGAAAATATGCCAAAAATCCTATTTCACCTGAAGACTCCAGGAGCCAGAATACGAGACGGAGAAGAGCCCTGGGGTGGCCATACCACCTGCTGGCACGGGCCAGGCCAGGCGCCGGGTGGTGTGGGCCCCCAGCACCCTCGGCCTCTCTCTTCGCCTATAAGGAGCCTTGACCTAAAAACTTGGGGTTCGGCGTTTTCGAAGGAGTTCGCTCGCCGCCACCATCGATTCCACGAAACAGCACCGAAACTCCGTTCGGCACCTGGGACGAGGAATTGGAGGAGATCATCACCATCATCATCACCATCGCTTCTCCATCGACCATCCATGTTTCCCCCATCTATGAGTGAGTAATCCCCCGCTGTAGGCTATGGGGATGGTAGGGATTGGATGAGATCGTTCATGTAATGGCATCAGATTGTTAGAGCATGGTGCCTAGTATCTTTTATTAGTGCTTTATGACTTTGTTGTGACTTGTTGTGCTTAATGCTTGTCACTAGGGCCCGAGTGCCATGATCTCAGATCTGAACTTATTATTGATTCATTATGATAGTATTGTTCTTGGTCTTATCTACAAGTTGTATATACACATTGTTGTCCGGAACCTATGGCCTCGAAGTGACAGAAATTAGGATAACCGGAAGGGAAAGGCTTTGATGTGAGGATCACATGTGTTCACGGAGTGTTAATGCTTTGCTCCGGTGCTCTATTAAAGGAGAACCTTAATTGCCAGTAGTTCCCTAGAGGCCCCGCTGCAAACGGGCTGGCAGGACAAAAGATGTTGTGCAAGTTCTCATTGCAAGCACGTATGACTATATATGGAACACATGCCTAGGATTGTCTAGTACTTGGATGCTCTATCTTATTTATCTTCAATTGCCCTTTGTTCAGATTGCTATGTGAATTGTCTTGTCCATGCAACGCCCGCCCATCCATCCCTATGCCTACCGCACTCGAACCCCACTGTTTACTACTTTTGTTACTACTGTCCTTGCTTGACTGCTACTGTTACTTCACTATTCCTACTACAAAACTGTTGCTACTGATAAACTGCTGTGAGCAAGATTGTTTCCAGGTGCAGCTAAATTGACAACTCAGTTGTTAAGGCTTATAAATATTCTTTGGCTCCCCTTGTGTCGAATCAATAAATTGGGTTTCACTTCCCTCGAAAATACTGCGATACACCCCCTATACTTGTGGGTCATCAAGACTATTTTCTGGCGCCGTTGTCGGGGATTCTCTATTGTTCACTTGGATTCTCTATTGTTCGCTGCTATCCATCCATCATGGGTAAGTCTCGTGATGGCAAGGTTCCTATTTTACCATCCACTACAAGAAGAGGTACGGTTCTAAACACCTCTGCTGCTCTTGATTCACCATCTGTTATAAGTAAGCTCGTTACACCACCACATACACATGTTACACACACTGCTACTACTGCTAAATCTGAAACTTCTGATGATTATGATGCTGCTTCTACTGTGCTTCATAAGAGTGGTTCATTAGGTCCTTTCCTAGATGCTACGATTGCTAGAACTATAGTTGGAAATACCGAAACTCCTAATGAAGACACTACCACACCTGTTAGCTCACCTGAGTCTAGTGAGAGTTATGATATTGAAGAAGATTATGTTGAGATGACCGATGAGTTTATTAAAGAATGTAAGAACACCCATGATAGGAGCGCTGCTAAGAGTCTCCTTGAGAGGCGTACTATTAGACCCAAATTATCTCCTGATGCTAAGTTTGCTGCTTCTCCCATAAACATTATAGATGAAGATTATGATTTCTCTCTCGATCTATCTTACATAGCTATTGTCGAGAAAGAACCTTTTTGTGGGACTAAGAATGAAAGTGCGGTAGCACATATGAATGAACTTTCTACCATGAGTGGCTTGTTTTCTGATGATATTAAGATGCGTACTTACTTTGTTGCTAAGATTTTCCCCCTTTTGCTGCAAGGAGAAGCTAAAACCTGGTTTAGTAATTTACCTCCTGGATCTATTGATAGTCCTGAGTGCTTGATTAGTACTTTTCTGCAGAAATATTTTCCTCCTAGTGCTAGACATGCTATTTTGCAGGAACTTTTTGATTTCAAACAGGGAGAAAAAGAGGTATTGCCTGAATCTTGGGCAAGGTTTGGTGCTCTGATTCATGCACAGGCTGGAAGTCCATTACCTAAGAATGAGCTTCTTGATATATTTTATAATGGACTAACCGAGGAATCTAGGACATACCTAGATAGTTGTGCTGATTGTGTTTTCAGGAATAGGACTCCAAAGGAAGTTGAGGAATTAATGGCTAAAAAAATCAAGAATTATGAAGATTGGACTCCTCCTAAACAAGCTATACCTGAAGTAATTGTACCTGAACCATCTATTCTTGTGCCTATTCCAACATCAAAGAAAAGGGGAGTTATTGAATTAAAGGATGAAGTGATGAAGGAGGCTAAGAAATGTCTTAAGGAGAAGGGAATTAAAGCTGCAGATGTCAAGAATTTACCTCCTATAGAAGAACTATGTAAGCCTATTCCCTACTCACCCACTATTGAGGTACACTCTCTCCAACACTTTTATGAAGGTGATATCCCTTACTTGAAACCTCCTGATCAATGCTTAGAAGAATTTGATATCTTTATTGTTAAGCAGGATAACTTTAATAAAAGGGTGCAAAATCATCTAATGGAAAACACTAGAGCTATTGTTTAGTTGAAAGATATTGTGGAAAGAACCTCTAATGATGTTAAAATGATTGTTAAACACTTTCAAATGGTTCAAACTCAAATAGATCAACTCGTTGAAGTGCAAAATGACTTGCTAGTTAATGCTGCTAAAGAAAAACATGCTTATAAAATTAGAACTAGAAGTGGTGCTGCTACCCAGGATCCTCTATATCCTGAGGGGCATCCCAAAAGAATTGAGCAGGATTCTCAACAAGCTGAAAATAGTGGTTCTACTCGTAAGAAAAGGAAAAAGAAACATAAAACTGTTGTAGAACCCTCTGAACCTGCTATAGATACTAATAATATATCTATCTCTGATGCTGAAACTGAAAGTGGTAATGAAGAAAATGAAGTGCCTAATGAAGAAAACATTGAAGAAGAACCTGAAAAGCACACTAAGACTACTAAATACACTAAAGAAGATTTTATTGCTAAGAAACATGGTAGTGAAAGAGAACCTTGGGTCCAAAAACCTATGCCTTTCCCTGATAAGAAACACAAGTCAAAGGAAGATGAACACTATAATAAGTTTTGTGAGTGGATGAAGCCTTTATTCTTGCAAATTCCTTTGACTGATGCTATTAAATTGCCTCCTTACTCAAAGTATATGAAGGACATTGTCTCGAATAAAAGGAAGATCCCTAATGAAGAAATCTCTACTTTGCTTGCTAATTATTGTTTCAATGGTAAGGTTCCTAAGAAACTTGGAGACCCAGGGATTCCAACTATCCCTTGCTCTATTAAGAACAGTTATGTTAGAACTGCTTTGTGTGATTTGGGAGCTGGAGTTAGTGTTATGCCTTTCTCTCTCTACAAGAGGCTTCAGCTTGAAAAATTGATACCAACTGATATATCTTTGCAAATGGCTGATAAATCTACCACTATTCCTGTGGGTATATGTGAGGATGTACCTGTTCAGGTGGCCCACAATTGCTTGATATTAACTGATTTTGTTGTGCTTGAAATGCCTGAAGACGATAATATGTCTATTATTCTTGGGAGACCTTTTCTTAATACTGCAAGAGCTGCTATTAATTGTAATCAAGGAAAGGTGACCTTCAATGTTAATGACAAGGAACATACTGTCTATTTCCCTAAGAAGATTGAAAGGACTTATGGTTTGAATTCAATTGAACATGTTGAAGGCATTCAAGTTGGAGAAATATATTGTCCCATACCAATAGAAAAATTTGAAACTATTATGATTGGGACCATTGCTATCAAGGTTGAGGTAACATAATCATTAGTGGAGTACAAAGTTTTGTCTCATATGTAATTGTTTTGGTAGCAAGACTTGATCAACCTTGTTAACAAAAGGATTCCATTGAACAAAACAATGTTTTCATTATGATTATCTCCATTTATTTCTATCCTTTACATTTTTAGTTTTTGCTTTCGTTTAGTTTTCTTTTTGTTGTTAGTTGCTTGCGTGTTAGAACTTCTGTAGTTCTAGCCTTGTTTTGTCCTTGCATCATGTTTCCAAAAGAAAAAAAATCTGTCTGTCAGAAAAATCATTCTTCTATTTCTAAAAAAGCCCAAAAATAAAGTGTCTCGAAAAATTCCAGAAAATTCATATTAAATTTTTACATGAAAAAAGGGGCAGAGGAGTACCTGGTAGGTACCAGGGGGGCACCAGGCAGGCACACCATGTGGTGGCACGGCCAGCCCTGGGTGGCGCCATGCCCTGGTGTGGGCCACCCCTAGCCTCCCACTTACTCTCTCACCTGCCACTTTCTTCTCTCTCCCGAGTAAGATCCAGTTCATAGCTCAAAATCACGTTCTTTCTGTGCTTGCTCTCGATTTCTTCGATCTCCTTGCTCAGCCCATCTTTCTTGCTGAAATTTGGAGCATTTGTTCCTAGGTATGTGACTCCTCCCCTTGTCCAAGTAGATTTGTGTTTAGTGGATTATATGTTGAGTATTTTGCTGCTATAGGTGACTGGTTATGAGATCTTGTAAGCATGTTTAATGCTTAGAGATATAGTTTTGATGCATGTTTAGGCTTCTTGCAAGTCCCTATGAGTAGAATCCTTCCTTATATTTACCTTGCAATCACTTGTTTGATAGGTGACGAGGGTTTAACTCATCAATGCCCATTGTTATGGACTTGGATTTTGGAGAAGGAGGGAGCGCTGGAGACATCTATCGGCTAGCAAACAAGCACACAGGGGACAAAGGATTTACCCAGGTTCAGGCCTTGTAGAGGTCCCTACTCCTGCTTGTCTGCTCGTGGAATTATCGAAGGAGTCGAAAGTTACAATGGTGCGCAGATACAATCTGGCGAGGGTTGTGGAAACTAGAGTTGCGTGTGTCCTCCTCGCCGCCTCCTCCTAGCCTTTATATAGATAGGCTAGGTCTCGGGTAGCAGGTCGAGTCGGTTACATGTTAGGGTTTTCCCCTTCAAACTTTCTATCTTTAGCTTCTTCTTGTTCTTCAAGCAATAGAGAGTCCGCAATTCACTCGAGTCCTTTCATCTGGGCCTTGGCGACACCGTGGGCCTATACGTATTTGGACCGTATATACCAAGCTTGAGTACCTGTAGGGTATACCCATGTCAGTAGCGCCCGAGTGTCCAGTGGAATCGCAGATTCGACTAGGGACTTTTGAAGTCTTCGAGTGCTTGATTGAGTACATTTCGACTGCTTTTATTTGTGCCATAGGGATTGTTGATATACGTGCCTGATATAACCGAAGTGCCGGTATCAGTTAACCACCTTAGGGTGAAACAACGCAATCTACTCGAACTCGAGTCCCCGGACTCGAATCCGGAAAAGTGCTTGCGTAATTTGACTCAGGCCGCGGAGGTCTTACAGGAGTTGCATTCCAGTTATACGAGTGTGAGCACTCGATGCGTCCGTCAAGGCATGTTCATCGTGCATGTAGGCACGGATATATTTCTAGTAGTGCATAGCTAAATGCGTTTCCAGGCCTTATTTAGGTCTTACCTTCACGCTGTAAGCGCGGCATCCGAATTTTTTCATCACGGAGATGATTCGGGCGACCCAGGAGACGTAGTCTCTTTGTAGGGAAAAATATGAGGCGGTGTCGCCATGAGCTACGAGTGTGGATGTTATCAACACACAGTTTTCTGTGCAAATAATCATAGGGTGCGCGACCAGCGCTCCCTATGGGAGTAGCCCCCGAGTGCCTGGTTGAGTCAAAGACTCAGGCAGGGACTAAATAATGTCTGCGACTGCCGTCATCTTTTGGTTGCTTGTTTCAGTCAAAATTTTCCAGCGCTCCCTATGGGAGTAACCCATGTCCATAGTCGAATTTATTTCAAATGGTTTGGGTTTGCTTTTGATTGTCCTTGTTCCTGCAAAAAAGAAAAGAAAATCGAAGCGTGTGCTGCCAGCGCTCCCTATGGGAGTAGCCCTCGAGTGCTTGGTGGAGTCGAAGACTCCGGCAAGGACTAAAGTAGTCAGATTTTTTCCACTACGTAGCTTTGATGACGTCAGTGCTGACGCTTGTATGACCTTGATACATTGCAAATGTATCTATAATTTTTGATGTTCCATGCTTAGTTTTATCCACTTTCTTGTGTTTTGTTCCAACTTTGGAGTACTTTTATTATGATTTCTTGGACTAATCTATTAACAAGAGCCACAATGCCAGCTGCCTGTTTTCTGTTGTTTTTGGTTCCAGAAAAGTCATAAAATGAATATTCTCGGAATTGGACGGGACAAAAGCCAAAGTGCCTATTTTTCCGGAAGGGATCAAGTGCCAGAATACGAGACGGAGAGGGTCCAGGGGCCGGCCACACCACCTGGCCGCGCGACCAGGCCTGGCCCGCGCTAGGGGGTGGTCTAGCCGACCCCAGCACCCCCTCGGCCTCTCCTTCCGCCTATAAGTTGCCCTCTGAACGAAAACCCTAAGTACCCGATCAAAAATCCACGAAAGAGTCTGTAGCCGCCGTCATCTCTATCCCTAGATCGGGAGGGATCTGAAGCTCTTCCCGGCACCCTGTCGGAGAGGGGAATTCACCCTGGAGGCCTTCTTCATCACCATGCAAGCCTCCGATGTGATGCGTGAGTAGTTCATCCTTGGACTACAGATCCATGTAGTAGCTAGATGGCTGGTTTCTCCTCCTTTGTGCTTTCATGTTTAGATCTTGTGAGCTCCGTTCATGATCAAGATCATCTATTTGTAATTCATACATGTTGTGTTTGCGGGGATCCGATGGATATTGAGATGCTATTTCAGATTGATTATTGATTCTATCATGTCTTTGTTATTTGAGATCTTGCATGCTTTCCGTTGTTAGTAGCTATCTTGGCCAAGTAGATGCTAGCAACTCCAAGAGTTAGTATTTATGCTCGATAGTGGGTTCATGCCTCTGGTAATCTGGGGAAGTGACAGAAATCTGTAAGGTACTAGATGTGCTGTTGCTACTAGGGAGAAACCAAGGATCTTTTGTTCATAGAACAATTGTATTGTTTACTTTACACGCAGTTCGTAAAGCAATAATCTGTTGCTTGCAACTTAATACTGGAGGGGGTTCGGATGATAACCTGAAGGTGGATTATTAGTCATATATGCAGTTGGATGGCGGTCTATGTATTATGTTGTAATGCCCAATCAAGTCTCAAAGGAGTCAAGATGATTAGTATATGCATGTATTGCTTTCTCGGTGTTTGTCATTTGCCCCGCTGTAATTTGTTCACCCAGCATGTTATCTATCTAAGGAGAGCCACCTCTAGTGAACTATGGATCCCGATCCTTTTCTTTACATACAATCTACAATCTTTTATTGCTTTGTGTTTACTTTCTGCAAACTTTTACTTCTTTCCATTCGATACATTTAATCCTTTGTTTTCCACAAAACACGGTGAGATTGACAACCTCCTTGCAAGTTGGGGACAAAGTTTTGTGGTTGTGTTGTGCAGGTCTCCACGTTGCTACTAGCACCGGTAGTGCGCCCTGCCAAAGCTCAGATAGTAACACCTTTGAGGTGTTTCCTTGCTCCTACTGGTTCGATTAAACCTTGGTTTCATAACTGAGGGAAACTTGCTGCTGTGCTCATCATACCTTCCTCTTGGGGTTCCCAATGAGCTCTACATCAACATCATGCACCAAGCACTTTTCTGGGCGCCGTGTATTGAGCCATCAAGCGATTTTCTGGCGCCGTTGCCGGGGAGTCAAGGACATCTTCACAAGGGGAGTCCCTCATAACCAATCTCTTTACTTTGTTGTTTTTGTTTTGCTTAGTTTTCTTTTTGCTTTGTTTGCTTGTTTTGTTCTTCAAAAATCCAAAAAATATTAGTTTTACTTGTTTGCTTTCTTATTTGAAAATCCAAAAAAATGACTACTCTTGAAAACACTAAGTTGTGTGACTTCACTAGCACCAACAACAATGATTTTATGAGCACTCCTATTGCTCCACCTATGGCTGAAAATACTTTCTTTGAGATAGAACCTGCTTTGCTCAATCTTATTATGAGAGAGCAATTTTCTGGTATTGGTAATGAAGATGCTGCTTCCCATCTAAATAACTTTGTTGAACTTTGTGAGATGCAAAAGCATAGGGATATAGATGGTGATATTATTAAGCTGAAATTGTTTCCTTTCTCTTTGAGAGGAAAAGCTAAATAATGGTTGAATTCCTTAACTAGGAATAGTGTTGATTCTTGGACTAAGTGCAAAGATGCTTTTACTGGGAAATACTATCCTCCTGCTAAGATTATATCCATGAGAAGTGAAATAATGAAGTTTAAACAACTTGATAATGAGCATGTTGCTCAAGTCTTTGTAGGTTATCCCAAAGAATTTGTTGGGAATTTCTCCATAACACCAAGGACAAAAGAGTTTGTCGCTTGGAACGTCAAGTTTCTTGAGAAGGAACTTTTCGTGAAAAGTTAAGTGGGAGGACAATAGAACTTTGATAAGGTTGTTGAACCTTAGCTATATGTGCTAAGTAGCGCAGCGCCAGAAAGTGTCCCGGTGGCGGCCACAATGCTCATGGCTCTCGTGATTACAAAAGGTGTGATCTCGGAGATTAGAGTTCCTATAGAACCGTGTGGGTCGGTAAGAATCAAATAGTAAGATTTGATAAGCAAGTCATTATTGTTTTGACAATGATGAACCGACTACATGCAAAGAAGCGATGGTGGGCCCTGACTCCATAAAATGACTAGAAGTCATAGAATCCGTGATAGTATCCATACACGAGAAAACAAGTTTTTGAACTTGGAAGACCCTCCGGAAAGGCGTGAAGCCTACCGTGTTGTGTTTGGATCTATAAAGAAATAAGACATAGATGTTTAACATCTATGAAATAGTCGACATGTCAGAAAGAAGTTTACGACAATGTTCAAGGAGTTGACTATGACAAGATTTGATCTTTCATAGCGATATATAGTCTTGAGGGATTAATGTAGCAACCACTACATATAATTTGGTATATGGTAGTTGAATAAACAAAACAAGGTTCTTCTAATAGAACGGTAACCTAGGACGTGTACATGAAATGGTCCGAAGGGTTTTGTTAATTCAAAGGGTGCTAAAAGGGCATGTAAACTTCAATAGTTGAAGTAAGCATAGCGGAGTTGGAATCTTCACCATGATGAAACTGTTAAAAGAGTTTAAATTCATCGAAGATGATGAAGATGCTTGCATTTGCAAGAAATTAAGTGGGAGAGCTGAGACATATTTCTAATACATTATGTAGAGGACATATTGTTGATTGGAAATGATGTATCTTGAATTGACACAAGTTAATAATTTCATTAAAATAAGATTTCGATGAAAGACTTGGGCAAACCCGGAATATTAGGCATCAATATCTATATGGATAGATTAAGGCGCTAATATGGTTGTGCCAGACATACATATATGAGATATTGAAAGGTTTCAATATGGAAACAACAAGAAAGGTTCTTGCTGCATGGAAAGGATTGTATCAAAATTCAAGTGTTTCAACACTTGGTGAGTAAAATCACATGAAGATTTTGATCGATTATACCATGATATGTATATATCCAGAATGTCCTATGCTCTAAATGTTATGAGCATATACCAGAATGATTCATAAGATGATCATTGGACAATAGTGAAGATATTCTTATGAGCTTTGTAAGAACTAAGAATATATCATGTATAAGTGACAAATAGTTAAAGGTAGTTCATTATAAAGTGTTACATTGATACTAGTTTTTTCACAAGATACAAATTAAATTTATCTCAATTTAGACTATGGGTGGCACAATATAATGGAAAGGATGTTCCATGATGGATTTGGATGAGTTCCAAAGTTGAGATATTGTGACGGATACTACAACAAAAGGCTAAGTATATGACTGCTATAGTAGCAGCATAGGAGGGCATTTGTGTTAAGTAGTTTGTTATCAAACTAGGTGTGGTTCAAAGTGGGCTAATACTATGAAGATATATTGTGTGACAATAATATCAACATATTTTTGAGCCGAACGAACTAAAGGTCTCACCAGAGGACCAAATTTATACAATGCCATCTCATTTGAGAATGAGTGATGCGTAGAGACGCAAAGACATGCAAATACACACGGACCTGAAACTGTCAGATCCAGAGATTATGTTAACCACTAGCAATAGCGTATATGCAACACCAGAAAGCCATAGGTGTTTAATACGCAAAGTTTTTCAAACTAGATTATTGACTCTAGTGCAAGTGGGAGACTGAAGGGAATATGCCCGAGAGGCAATAATAAAGTGGTTATTATCTTATTCCATGTTTGTGATAAATGTTTATTTTGCATGCTATAATTGTATTGATCGGAAACATCAATACATGTGTGTTTAATAAACAAAAAGGGTTCCTAGTTATGCCTCTCTTATAGACTAGCTTGTTGATTAACAAGATGATCAAGGTTTCCTGATCATGGACATTGGATGTTGTTAATAACAAGGTCACACCATTGGTCGAATGATGTGATGAACATTCATCCGAAGTATAGCATTACGATCAAGTCATTATGTTTATATTGCTATAACATCATACGAAGTAATCTTAGTCCTTAGACCATGAGATCATGTTAATTGCTAACGGAAGAGTATCTTGATAACATCAAACGTCACACCATAACAGGTGACTATAAAGGTGGGTTCAAAGTACGAAGGTGTTATGTTGAGGCTCATGGATCAAGAGTGGGATTTGTCCATCCTGATGATGGATAGATATACTCTGGGCCCTCTCGGTGATATCACATTGAAATAGCTTGCAAGCAAGTGATGTGATCACTAGAATGTTATATCACGGGAACGAGAAAAGAGTGCATGTCGAATTGAGATCAAACTAGGTATGGAGATACCGATGATCGAATCTCGGACATGTAATATATCATGGACAAAGAGATTTAGTTACTAGCATTAAAGGTTCTCACGATCAGAAGTCATCGTTGAATGTGTAGGAGTCGGTATGGATCTCCGTGTCCCGGGCCGATTATTGATCGAAGAGGGGTCTCGATCATGTCTGCATTATTCGCGAACCGTAGGGTGACACACTTAAGGGATACCGACACCATTTGGATAAAATATGTTTCAGATAAAGATTTAAGAAAGCGCTGGAATTATTTCAATACACACCGAAACTGTTTCGGGTGAAATTGCTGAAATTGGTTCTGCATGTAATATTGAAATGTTGCAGGGGGTTTTATGTGAATCTTTGTTAATTAAAGTAATTAACAAAATTCTGAATAAAAATAATAAAAGAGTTTTATTAAATGAGAGAGCATTAAATTTGAAGAAATTTAATGCATTTAAAGTGGAGACTTTAAAAAAGAATGTGAAGGGGCAAATTTATGTGGAGGGAGTTACCACCACATGAATGGAGGAGGTGAAGGGACACCTCCTCAATGCGCCGGCCATGAAGGAGGGGTACCCTCCCCTCCTCCTATAAAAGGCCCCCCTCTCCTCACTTCTCACACACACCTCCTTGTGAAGGATCTCTCTCCCCCTCTAGTATTATTCCCCCATGGTCTCGGATTAGCGAGATACATGTTCCCGGTGGCTTTATCTGGAAAGGAGTTGCTTCTTCCGCTGCTTTGCTGGAGCGAGGGACGGAGGTTGTCGGGGTACCGGACGTGTGTGCGATCACGGATGCACCGCTGCTGCTTGCTGGACTTGGTGGTGCTGGAGCTGGATCTGATGGACGTGCTGGAGCCGGACCTGCTGGACTTCATCACGATCTTGAGATCGGCAAGTGTATGACTACATCAACCACGAGTTCCTACTCGTTAACAAAGCTCATTGTCTACGAGGGTAAGTTCTCTTTAGATGTATGTCCACCCGTTGCTTTGTACCTAGTAGATAGATCTTGGCGTGTAGTTCACACCGTAGGAATTTTTTTTGTTTTCTATGCTGCGGACCCAACACTAGAAACATTAATGTTTCTACTATTACCACCAGTAGTGTTGAGGCTAGTAATAGTTCTACTACTTTAGATGATAAAGTTGATTTTGATCTTGATGGTTGCAACATCTCTGAATTTATTAAGTTCCTACAAAAGCTTGCTAAAAGTCCTAATGCTAGTGCTATGAACATGGCTTTTACAAAACACATTACTGATGCTCTCATAAAGATTAAAGAAGAAAAGATGAAACATAAAGCTTCTATTCCTATAAAGCAAGAAGATGGTTGGGAACCCATCATTGATATGAAAGTGAATGACTTTGATTTCAAAGCTTTGTGTGATCTTGATAGTAGTGTTTCTATTATGCCTAGAACGATTTATGATATGCTTGATTTGCCTCCTCTTGATGATTGTTATTTGAATGTCCCACTTGATGCTAATGCTAAAAAGAAACTCATGGGGAGTCTTAATGATGTTCTTATTATGGTTAATGATTCGTATGTCCCTGTTGATTTCTATGTTTTGGATGTTGAATACAATGCTTCTTGTCCTATTACTTTGGGAAGACCTTTTCTTAGAACTGTTGGTGCCATCATTGATATGAAAGAAGGCACCATTAAATATCAACTCCCACTAAAGAAAGGTATAGAAAACTTCCCTAAAAAGAGAGAAAATATTTCTTTTGCTTATCCTATGAAAACAAAATTTGGTCTTAATGCTTCTTCATTTGAGAACACTTGATTCTTTCTTTGCTTCTTATGCCTAACTTAAAGGCATTAAAGAAAAGTACTTGTTGGGAGATAACCCAAGAGTTTTAGATGAGTCTTGGAAGTTATTACTTATGTAATAACCTATCCTTATCCTTTTTATTTGCTTTTTGTGCCAAGAGTAACCTCTAATGAGAGTGAAGTAATGATTGGGAAAGTTGTTGTCCCGAAACAGATTTCTGTGCTTCACCGTAAAAATTCCTGAGAGAGCTCTGTACGTCAGATTGAGCTGTAATGTTTTGTGCTTCTGCCCCAGGTTGTTATCTAACTTTCGGTAGTTCAACACTTTTTGATTTGAGCAACATAAGGTCTTCGAAAAAATTCATCTTTACCTGCTGGTCTGTTTTGACAGATTTCTGCCATTTTCTGCATTTGCTTCTTGTTAGTTCCTTCTTGAGTTCCTTTGGGGAATTGAGCTTTTTGAGGGAAGTGCTACAGTATCTAGTGTTCTAATGGAAGTTTATTTGGTGTCAGAACTGAACCTTGAGACTCATTTATCTTAAGTGCACTAATGTTGCTAATGAGATTGTGTGGAGTTTTGTATGAAGGAAAAATTTCAGGTGTATGGAAGGAATGAGTAATGAGATGAAGGATGGACTAAAGATCAAGCTTGGGGATGCCACGCGTGTCACCCCAAGAAATATCCAAGAAGTACAAGCGTCAAAGCTTGGGGATGCCCAAGGCATCCCCTTCTTCATCAATAAAAATTCCAGGTTTCTTCCAAATGCTTCATTTTTATTGTTTCGTGCACAATTGTGTTTCTCTTGGAGCGTCTTATTTTTTGTTTTTGTTTTGGTTTTTAGTTTGCTTGGCTTGCTTAGTTTTCTGCATAAGTTGGTTGGACCCCCTCTTTCACACTCTGGTTTGCAAATAGTTTGGTTTGGTTTGGTTTGGAAAAGAGTAGGAAAGTTCATGCTTATGTGGTAAAAAGAGCTTGTTTTTACTGTGGCTATGCTTTTTCATGCCGTGCTTGATATTGTTCTGGCTTTATGCTTAGTATTCTTTGCTGTAGCATGACTTGTTATAAACAATTGAGATTGCTTAATGTGCCTTGGATGAATCATGCGTTGTTTTAGCATATTAAAGCATAGTATAGTGGTATTCTCCTTTGATGCTTTATTTGGGTTGACTTGGCGCATGCTCACACCATGTTATGACTATCTCAAGTCACCATAAGCCTTTACGATCCTTTAGTTTTCAACTTGTAGTATCACTTTATGCTTTGATCAATGATGTTTTGTCGCTCTGCATGATTATGGCCATTGTTGCTCTCTTAGTTTGTCGCTCCCAGTCTTTTGCTAGCCTCCACAACAAAGTATGAGTTCCACTCATGCATCCAACTCCCTAAACCAAGTTTTTCCAAAGAGTCCACCATACCTACCTACTAGCTTATGCTATTCCAAGTATATTCATGCTTTTGTTTACCTTCCACTTGTTATGAGAAAACTAGTGATTAAAGCTCTCACGAACTTGATGGCACACTTTACTTTATTGCCTCTAATAAACTTGAACCATTGTGTCTTCTGTGTTGTATATGCTTGCACTGATTTGTTGGGAATTAGCAGAACCATGCTTTCATGGGGAACACTTTCAACATTGCACTTGGTACCTGTACCTTGTTGATATCATGCTCTTTTGTATATGGATGTCGTCGGTGTGAAATGAAAGGGGAGCTTGTAAGTCCATGGAGTTATGTATATGTGTTAGAGAAATGCCTCGACCGCTGGTCTACTCCATGCTGACATGCTGGAAACCTGCATCGTAACCATAATGAGCTGTCTATGAAGCATTCTTCTTATAAAAAAGAGTCCTATTGAGAAAAAAAAGAGAAAAAAAAGAGATACTATGAAAAGAGGAAAGAGAGAAAAAAGCACCATATTCCCATGGTAAATAAGAAGAATGCTGAGATGCTCGTTGTCTGCTTGCCTTGTCATTTTGATATGGGGATTCTTCCATATCATCGGGCAAGGGGTACCCCATTGGCGGTTCTCTATGATACACATGTACTTACGATGACAAGAACTTACCGGTGACTAAACTTGAGTAGCATGAGGAGCGACCCTCATATACAAGGGACATGAGATTTCTGACTTATACTTCGTCAAGCATGTACACCATAGTTTGTTCACTTTAACCTTAATCACTTCAAGATGCTTATGATAGGGGCAATGAGAGCTGAAAGCTATAAGTATCATAATTTTTGGAAGCTCTTTATGAGACTTGAATCCCTACTTCCTTTTACAAAAGGCATTTCTTCCACCATTATATTGAGTCTCCACCTTCTAACTTTATGCACTTACTTTGAGAGCATAGTGGCCATTCTTAGTTCTATGTGCATTGTCCCAAGAGTAGTTGATTGATGCATAACTTGTTATTGCTTGTTTGAAACTATTGTATCTAGTCACTCTTATGAACTTTGAAGGTGTCCTATGCATTTATATTTGCTACTCTATTGAAGGACAAGCTGAATACTATTATGCTATGTTTTCTTTATGTGAAACAAACAAACGTATTGCAAAGCATTGTTATTCATGAATCTTTTGTTTATGCCTTTTAATGTTGCATCTTAGTTTCTTTGCTTATTGCTAGAACTTTGTCTTTCATGTTATGATTGAAGTACTAAGAACCCAGCCTTCAATGTTTTGCAAATACTTTGATCAAGTCTTTGATGGTGCATGTCACCTCAAAAATTCTTTCTTTTTATCACTTACCTACTCGAGGACGAGCAGGAGTTAAGCTTGGGGATGTTGATACATTGCAAATGTATCTATAATTTTTGATGTTCCATGCTTAGTTTTATCCACTTTCTTGTGTTTTGTTCCAACTTTGGAGTACTTTTATTATGATTTCTTGGACTAACCTATTAACAAGAGCCACAATGCCAGCTGCCTGTTTTCTGTTGTTTTTGGTTCCAGAAAAGTCATAAAATGAATATTCTCGGAATTGGACGGGACAAAAGCCAAAGTGCCTATTTTCCGGAAGGGATCAAGTGCCAGAATACGAGACGGAGAGAGGGCGGGGCCACCACACCACTGGCCAGCTGCCAGTTCTGGCCACCCTCGGCCTCTCCTTCCACCTATAAGTTGCCCTCGAGATGAAAACCCTAAGTACCCGATCAAAAATCCACAAAAGAGTCTATAGCTGCCGTCATCTCCATCCCTAGATCGGGAGGATCAAGCTCTTCCGGCACCACAATCGGAGAGGGAATTCACCCTGAGGCCTTCTTCATCACCATGCAAGCCTCCGGTGTGATGCGTGAGTAGTTCATCCTTGGACTACGGATCCATGTAGTAGCTAGATGGCTGGTTTCTCCTCCTTTGTGCTTTCATGTTTAGATCTTGTGAGCTCCGTTCATGATCAAGATCATCTATTTGTAATCCATACATGTTATGTTTGCGGGGATCCGATGGATATTGAGATGCTATTTCAGATTGATTATTGATTATATCATGTCTTTGTTATTTGAGATCTTGCATGCTTTCCGTTGTTAGTAGCTATCTTGGCCAAGTAGATGCTAGCAACTCCAAGAGTTAGTATTTATGCTCGATAGTGGGTTCATGCCTCTGGTAATCTGGGGAAGTGACAGAAATCTCTAAGGTACTAGATGTGCTATTGCTACTAGGGAGAAAGCAACGATCTTTTGTTCATAGAACAATTATATTGTTTACTTTACACGCAGTTCGTAAAGCAATAATCTGTTGCTTGCAACTTAATACTAGAGGGGGTTCGGATGATAACCTGAAGGTGGATTATTAGTCATAGATGCAGTTGGATGGCGGTCTATGTATTATGTTGTAATTCCAAATCAAGTCTCAAAGGAGTCAAGATGATTAGTATATGCATGTATTGCTTTCTCGGTGTTTGTCATTTGCCCCGTTGTAATTTGTTCACCCAGCATGTTATCTATCTAAGGAGAGCCACCTCTAGTGAACTATGGATCCTGGTCCTTTTCTTTACATACAATCTACAATCTTTTATTGCTTTGTGTTTACTTTCTGCAAACTTTTACTTCTTTCCATTTGATGCGTTTAATCCTTTGTTTTCCGCAAAACACGGTGAGATTGACAACCTCATCGCAAGTTGGGGACAAAGTTCTGTGGTTGTGTTGTGCAGGTCTCCACGTTGCTACTAGCACCGGTAGTGCGCCCTGCCAAAGCTCAGCTAGTAACACCTTTGAGGTGTTTCCTTGCTCCTACTGGTTCGATTAAACCTTGGTTTTATAACTGAGGGAAACTTGCTGTTGTGCTCATCATACCTTCCTCTTGGGGTTCCCAACGAGCTCTACATCAATATCACGGACCAAACACTTTTCTGGGTGTCGTGTATTGAGCCATCAGACCTCAGTTGCCCGCGTGAGTGAGTTTGACGGGACGTGACGAGCGGTGGGTCCCACTTCCTGAATTTGATTTGACTGGGCGTGCGTAAGCTTTATTTTAACTGCGCCTCCTCGATTTCCGCGTGTAATGGGAGTAGTGGAGGGACGGTTCGCGCTTCCCCTTCTCCACGTGTCCAACACGATGTGTGCCACGCGTCCAGTAGGGTTTTTCTGAGCCATTGGATTGCATCTTCTAGGGGTTAAGTAGCGATGCTACGGCGGTAATTTCCCATCTGCGCTCTTTCTTCCTTGCTGTCATCGCCATTGCTGCTGCTCTTCTGCTTTTTTTTGCGCTCGTTTCCTCCACAACGCTGGACCACCTCCGCTCGTTTCCGAGCTACTTTCTGCGCTCGCATCGCCGTCGTTCAATGGGGAAGAAGAAAGGAGGCGTTGTTGCTGATTCATGCCACCGCCGCATGGCGAAGAAGAAGGTGGCTCTGCTGCGGGCACCAGCCATTGGGGAAGAAGAAGGCCGCGGGCACCCGCGTGACAAATGGTGCATGGCGCCCTTCCATCATCAAGGCGTCGGATCTCCGTCTTCTTCACCAAGATGGAGTTATCTCCGCAGTAGTCGCCAATGCGCGTGTCCCTAGCGGTGAGACCATTCCTGCTCCTCCCGCTGGTTTTCGAGTGATGTTTCTTGCATTCGTCATTCGCGGTCTTTCCTTGCCTCTCCACCCCTTTCTTAGGGGTCTTCTTTGTTTCTACGGGCTCTAGCTCCATCAGCTGTCCCCAAATTCGATCCTCCACATCACCTGCTTCATCACTCTTTGCGAGTGCTGGCTCGGAATCGAGCCACACTTTGGTTTTTTCAAGCGCATATGTAAATTGAAGCGTCAGTCCGCATCTGGCTCTTTAGTTTATGACGTAGGTGGTTGTGGAATCCACGTCGACCCATCTGCCACCTACTTCGACATCAAGCTCACCAAGTCCATCCAGGGATGGAGGGACAAATGGTTCTATGTCCGCGATCAGAAGTCCAAAGATGAGCAGTTTGGATTCGCGCCCTTCGATCCCGCGACTCCCTGCAAGAAGATGCGTTCCTGGAAGAACGTAGTTATGCCTGGCGAACTCACGGAGATACACGTGCTGTATCAATGCGTCTGCGACCTCGAGAGTCGCATAGGCGCAGAAGAGGGAGGCTGCGCCCTTATGCGAACCTGGCTGCACCGTCGCATCCAACCCCTTCAAGCCAGAATTCATCCCATGTTTCAGTGGGTTGGCGTTGTTGATGCCACTCGCGTGTCTGCCGATGGCATGTCCGCGAGTGAGGTGGATAAGAGGGTTATTTGGTCACGGCACCTGGCAGGATGTGCTTCCGAGTGAGCCAATTGTTCCTCCTTTTGATGCTTCGAATCCTCCTCCTAAGGTAAAGTTGTGCTACGCAGTAGCTTATTTTCTCGATTGCTTTTTTGTTGCTTACTTGTTCGTTTTGCTGATCTTCACTGTCTATATGCAGGATTGGGCGGTGTCGCCTTGTATGCCCCCTCTCCCTGAGGGGATTATTCCTCGTGAAGCTTTGGAAGAGGACGAGTCTAAGTCGACTGTCCCTTCTGATGTGGAAGAGGAAGCCCCCGAGTCCAAGAGTCCGGATACTCGCAAGCGTTCACGCAGCGAGGATTCCGACGCATCATCTCCTTCGACTCTAGAAGGCACGGCTGTTGGCGCGGAGTCGCCGATTCCCGTCGTTCCTGTGAGAGTTGTGGCACCATCTTCTCACAAGAAGATGCGGTTGCCTAAGGAGTCTTCGTCGGAGTCGGTGGAGGCCACGTTTGATTTTGACAAGTTTGACTGGTAAGTTTTCGAGTCCATTTGTTCTTATCTATTTTCTTCTTGTTGGCTTTTCCCTGGAGTTTGCCCTTTCTCAGTGTGGATTTTGTCTTGTAGTCAAGAGGCGTCGTCATCTTCTGGCGACGTCGAGTTTTTGAAGGAATCAGGAGTCGCAGCCTCAAGGGCCAAGGTAGAGGTCGAGCGCGCTCCTTCCCCTCTGGTGGCGGCCCACTCCGGGCACAATTCTTTGAGCTCTCCTCATGTAGGGGAGCATCGAATGGTTGCTCGGATGATGGTGCAGCAAACCTCTTCGGAGTCATTGGAGGATCATGTGAGTATATCTTTCCTTCTTTTTAGTGTGGCGGTCGACGTTATCCGTTGCTTTCACTGATTCCTTGTTTGTGCGACAGCTCCTTGTAAAGGAAGCCGCGCAAGTGGCAGAGCAGGTGATGGCGATGGGTCGCCAGCATGCAATGCTGGAGACGCGTCACCGTGTGGTCGAAAGTCAGTGTTCTGCACTTATTCTTTTTCGTCTTCTCCTTTTTTGGTATAGTCGACTGATAGTCAACTTTTGATTACCGTATAGCTGAACATAACACTTTACTGCGCAACGTCGCCACCTTGGAGAAAACACTTGCCGCGGCTGTGAAGGGTCGCGACGAGGCACTCGCAGCTCGTGACGAGGCACAGAAGCGTGAAGAGGATTTGCGTGCCTCCTTTGCGGCCAGGGAGAAGTTGTTCGAAGAACAACTATTCTCAGTCGCCAAGGCTCTCTCAGGTACCTTTTACTTGTGGATATTGTTGTCCTTCTCTACCCTTGGTGTTTTTTGCTGGTAGCACTAAAGTTTTTGATCCATGCATGGGTTCATGTGCAGATGCTGGTGATCTGAGCTTTGACCCGCAGGCCCTTCGTCGCGACGATGCTCTGGCAGGCGCGGTGTCTGCAGTTGAGGACCGTAGTGCCGTTGTTCAAGATACGCTTTCCAAGGCCAAGGTCGCCCTCAGTCGCCTCCAGGAAGAGTTGATGCCGAAGGCTGAGCTGATCGATAACATGGACGAGCTGGTGGAGTCATTCACCGGTGGTGTGCCTTCCGCCTACAAGAACTCCCTCCATACGACTGGCATGTCCATGACACTCGCGATGGTGCAGGCCCACGGAGCTGATATCGATCCTTCCGTGGTGTCGAAGGCGATGCCTGTTGGCGCGGATGGTCAGCAGGTAGTCTTCGCTCCTTTTGCGACTGCATGTGCTAAATATGGCCATCACTTGATAAATATTGTTGCGAAGTACTCGGAGGAGCTCCAACGTGCTAAGAAGGCGGCGAAAGCCTCAGCCTCAGGGGCCGGCGGAAAGTCAGTGGCGTCTGACACTGCCACGGACTTGATGAAGCCCCCGAAGCCGTCGAAGTAGAAGAAGCCAGCTGCTCGGTAGTTATTTTTTGTAATAGTTGATTGATTGTTCTTTTTGTTTAAGAACATGCCTGCTGGCGAATGTGTCTGTGAATACTTATGCCAATCCTGAATGCATCTGTTCCCTTTGCCTTTGTGTTAATTTGGTTGCCTTATTTGCCTCTGTCTTGACTTGTGGTAGGGTACATCAAGTGATCCCGTGGGGAGAACCCAGGACTCGCCATCTCTTGATGATACAGTGGCACCACCGCGCTCCAGGGTAGAGGAGCTATCCTTGCTTTCGCGACTTCGTGACCGTGTGAAGCAGCTGCCCGCGAGCAATATCTGCTTGGCAAGGTGACGCAGCTAGGCGACCAGTTTAAGTGTTAGTTTGTTTATTCTCATCTTTTCCTTTGTAGTTACTCGCAGCGGTACGTTGTACTCATGCTATTGATGTTGCTTCGTGTAGTTGTTAGCGCGCACCATCCATAGGAGGAGAAGGATAGAATTTCCATTCGCCTTCATGATCTCACCCAGGAGAAACTTCAAGATAGTGGATACTTCTGGGTAGATCATGATCGTGCGACTGCGTTGGCGACCCTGCGGGATCGCGCATCGCGAGTGCTGCTCTTCCTGAAGAAGTCGCAGTCGTGCTTGAAGAACATTTATCGAGCGATGTTCCCGCTGGACGACACTCCATCAAGCCTGCTGGCTCTTCTTGCCAAATTTCAAGATTTTTCCGCGGTTCACAAGTGCGTGAGGCAGCAGTTGGTGGCTGGTGCCAAGGCTGCCCTCTCAATGGTGCGATTGCACAGGCCTGACGTGGATGTTGCCGCCATTGCCTCTGGGCCGCCAGCGCCACCAGTAGGATCTGCCTGGAATATGGTACCGCACTATCAGGCGGTGGACCGTCCAGCAGAGGAGATCGTCGACTTATTCGAGGAACAAACCAACGTTCTTCTGTTGCAAGAGTAGCCAAATTTGCATCCTACACATAAGTGTACTTGTGTTGTAAAGTTTGTATAGATGTTGTAGATAATTTATTTACAAATGTGTATAAAGAGCTTTGTGAGCGTGAGGTGCGTTGCACTATGCGAGTCCTTTTCGTTAGCCTGGCCATCTTTTATCTCGGTCCCTTGTCAACCTGTCAGGTGCGTTGCAGCTGGGTTGAGTTTGTGTTAAGGGGTTCGATTGATGTGCCAGCTACTCAGGATATCGTGTTTTGGTTCAAGAATGATGTATGTAGGGTGGCGCAGCCCCCGAGTATAAAAATTGACAAAGTGAAGGAGAACACGGAGTTTTGGGGCACTTAGCTTTTATTTATTCGAAGAACAGTGCGAGGTACAATGTGCGGCTAAGTAGCCTTATTTTGTGATGTAAAAGTAAAAAACGACTAGGGGTAGAAGCGTCGTAGTTGTGCGACGTTCCAAGGGTTGGAGTATGCGACTCCTGTCTCTAAATCTTGAAGGAGATAGGCGCCACCTGGGATTACTTCTGTAATCACGTACGGTCCTTCCTAGGGGGACTCGAGTTTGAGATGCCCCTGCTGCTTCAGTCGCAGGACCAGGTCACCTTCGACGAAGGATCTGGGGCGAAGCCTTCTACTGTGATAGTTGTGCAGGTTCTGCTGGTAGATCGTGGATCTTTCTTTGGCGATTTCTCTTGCTTCGTCAAGGAGGTCGACGGAGTCTTCGAGTGCAAGGGATGACTCTTGTTCGCTGTAAGCGACCATGCGCAGCGCCTTGTACCGTAATCTTTCTGCTCCGTGCACCATAAAGAATGGCATGTAGCCCGTGGCGCTGTTTGGAGTTGTACGTAGGCTTCAGAGTACAGATTGCAGCTCATCTGGCCAGCAACCCGCGGCTTGTTCGAGTGGTCGGAGGAGTCGCTTCTTGATGCCGCTGCAGACGAGCCCGTTTGCTTTTTCCACCTGACCGTTGGTCTATGGATGCGCTACTGAGGCGTAGCTGATGTTGATCCCCAGGTTCTCGCAGAATTCTTGGAACTCCTTGGATGTGAAGTTCATCCCGTTGTCGGTGATGATGCTGTGCGGCACGCCGAAGCGGTAGACGATGGACTCGAAGAACTTGACTGCGCTGTGCCCGGATTGGTTGGTCACCGGCATGGCCTCGATCCACTTGGTGAATTTGTCGACTACAACCAAGAGGTAGACGTAACCTCCGTGCGAGGACCTTGGAAGCTTTCCAACCATGTCGAGCCCCCACTGTGCGAAGGGCCAGGCCAATGGAATAGGCCGTAGCTCTGCGCCTGGTGCGTGTGGCTTGTCTGCAAATCGCTGGCAAGCATTGCATTTTTGGACTATGTCCTTGGCGTCGCGCATGGCCGTGGGCCAGTAAAATCCAGCTCGTAGAGATTTGGCAACGAGGGCGCGACTACCGGCGTGGTGCCCGCAGGTCCCTTCATGGATGTCGAGGAGAACTGCTCTTCCATCGGCCATGGAGACGCATCGTTGTAGCACTCATGTGATGATGTGTTTATACAGTTCGCCGTTGATAACGGCGAATGCCTTGGAGCGCCGCGCGATGTTCCGTGCATCTGTCGGGTCGTCAGATAGTCTCTTGCTGAGGAGGTACATAATGTATGGCTGTGTCCAAGATTTCTCGATCATCATGACGCTCATTGGTCTCTCGAGTCCTGTGTCTAGCTCCAAGTCACCGAGTGCCATTGGCTCATTGGGTGGCGTAGCCCCGAGTCCGTTGCTGTGCTTGTTTTCTTCTCTGCAGCCTTTGGCTTGATGGAGCGTTCGTATATGCGCTCGAGAAATACCCCAGGTGGTACGGGGGCGCAGGTAGAGCCTATGTTGGCAAGTGCGTCCGCCTCCTCATTGCTTTCACGACCTACGTGTCGCAACTCGCAACCATCGAAGTCTCCTTCGAGTGTATCATAGAGGTCGCGGTACGCGATCATGTTGTCGTTCAATGCGTCGCACTCGTGCATTGTTTGATTGACGACCAACTTGGAGTCGCCATATATGATGAGCCTCTTGGTGCCGCAAGCTTTTGCCATCCTCATCCCGTGCAACAGGGCCTCGTATTCAGCCTCGTTGTTTGAGGCTGTGAACTGCATTCGTAGGATATACTTCAGCTTGTTCCCTTGAGGTGATGTCAGTATGACACCTGCGCCTGCTCCGTCTTTCCGCTTGGACCCATCGAAGTGCATTGTCCAGAGGTAGGACATATCTGGCTTGTCCGGGAGCTGGTTCTCCATCCAGTGCACGAGAAAGTCAGGGAGCACTTGCGACTTGATTGCGTCGCGTTTTTCGTATGTGATGTCTCGTGGAGACAACTCTATTCCCCAAAGAGCGACTCGCCCCGTGGCGTCGGGGTTATTGACGATATGTCCCAATGGGGCGTCGTTGACTACCACGATTAGGTGTTCCTGGAAGTAGTGGCGCAGTCGCCGGGCGGTCATAAAGACGCCGTATGCCAGCTTCTGGTAGTGTGGGTACCGCTATTTTGTTGGCGTGAGGACCTCGCTGAGGTAGTATATCGGGCGTCGTACGCCGTGGACCTTGTTTTCCTCAGCTCCCTCGACGACGAGCACTGTGCTGACCACCTGGTTGGTGGCGGAGATGTACAGCAACAGTGGTTCCCTTTCTCGTGGAGTCACTAGTACTAGCAAAGTGGATAGCAGGCGCTTGAGATCTTCGAATGCTTCTTGCGCTTCGTTGGTCCACTCGAATTTTTCAGCTTTGCGGAGGAGCTGGTAGAAGGGCAATGCCTTTTCACCCATCCGACTGATAAATCGACTGAGGGCCACGATTCGTCCGGCTAGTTGCTGGACGCCTCTTATGTTCTTCGGCTTCTCCATGGCCAGTATGGCTTTTATCTTCTTCGGGTTCGCCTCGATTCCCCTCGCGAAGATGAGATATCCGAGTAGTTGCCTAGATGGTACGCCGAAGGCGCATTTATCCGGATTGAGCTTGATCCGGTAGCGATCAAGGTTGGCGAAGGTTTCACGCAAATCGTCGATTAGAGAGGCTTCTTCCTTGGTCTTGATTACTATGTCGTCGACATAGACTTGGATGTTGCGACCAAGTTGCTCCTTGAGGCAGGCCTGCATGCACCGCTGGTACGTGGCTCCCGTGTTTTTAGCCTGAAGGGCATTGTGTTGTAGCAGAACACACCAAAGGGCGTTGTAAACGCTGTTTTCTCCTGGTCTTCCTCCTTCATTCGAATTTGATTATAGCCTGAGTAGGCGTCGAGGAAGCAGAGGCGCTCACATCCAGCGGTGTAGTCGATGATCTGGTCGATCCGTGGCAGCGGGAAGTGATCTTTTGGGCAGTGCTTGTTTAAAGAAGTGAAGTCCACGCACATCCGTAGGATATCCATGTCCTTTTTTGGTACCAGCACCGTATTGGCGAGCCAAGTGCTTTCCTTGATCTCGCGTATGAACTTGGCCTCGAGGAGTCTGTTGATCTCCATTCATCGCTTAGCCGTGGCTCGGATAGTCGCTGATTGTTTGCTTGACTGGCCTTGCGTCGGGGTTGACGTTGAGTGCGTGCTCGGCGAATTCCCTGGGAACTCCTGGCATGTCTGCAGGACACCAGGCAAAAATTTCCCAGTGCTCACGGAGGAATTCGACGAGCGCGAGTTCCTATGCGGGACTCAAGTTGTTGGCGATGAGGGCCGTCTTGGCGGGATCCGATGGATGGACATGCACCTTCTTTGTGTGCACAGATGAGTCGAAGGAGAGGTCAGGTGAGCTTGGCCTACTCAGGGGAGGCAGACTGTTGTCTGTCGTCTCTTTCAGTCTTGCGAGTTCCTCCTGCATGCCGAAGGACTGGGATATTCTGTTGAATTCCCTGTCGCAACTATCAGATCGCTCAAAGCTCCCATTGATCATTATGACGCCGTTGGGACCTGGCATTTTCATCTGCAGGTAGGCGTAGTGGGGTACTGCCATGAACCTGGCGAATGCGACGCGCCCAAGGATGCAATGGTATTGTGAGGGCCAGTCGACGACCTCAAAATCGATGCGCTCGTGCCGGAAGTTCTTTGGCGTGCCGAAGATGACGTCGAGGTTGATTTTGCCCAGGGGGTATACGCCTTTCCCTGGGACGATGTCGTGGAACATTGTGTCCGATGCCTCCAGGCAGGTTAGAGGGATCCTCATTGCTCGCAAGGTACTCGCGAATATGAGGTTGATGCCGCTTCCGCCATCCATGAAGACGCGACTCATGTCGAAACCTCCAATTTGCACTTCGAGTACAAGGGGCAATGACCTGGGCGAGGTATCTGAGGCGGGTGGTCGTGTTTGTCGAAGGTGATGCACGACTCGCTGCCACTGAGGTACTCAGTGGTGGATGGTGGCGAGTGCGTGGCCAAGTTGACTTGGCGAGTGATGGCCTTCTGCACCCTGTTGGAGGGGCGCCCCTTTTGGATCATCATGGTACCCATGGCCCGTGGGTATGGTTCGCCCCCGTGGTGCTGGTCCGGTGCGGCTCCGTTCGGGGGTGGCCCAGATGGTGGTGGTGGTGCGCCATGTGCCACGGCGCCTGGAGCAGCTCTGTAGCCTCTTTCGACTGCATTGCGGTTCATCCGAACCAATCCCTCATGTAGCTTGAGGAACTCGCGGCAGTCCTTGAGGAGGTGGCTGCACTTTCTCTTGCCATCATGCTTGTCGATGTAGAAGTGTACCATGCATGGCCCGGACAATTTGTCCTCGATGGAGGTCGCGGGTGCTTCATCGCGAGTGCGGCGTTGCCATACTTATGTGGTTTTCCTGGAGTCGCAGTATCCGCCGCTGCGATATCCGCTATTGCGGTTATCGTCGCGTCTATCGGCGTAGCCGGCCGCGACCATGTTGACATCGTTGCGGTCATCGTAGATGCGCATGCTGTGCTTGCCTCGGCGGTCGCGTCTGTGTTCGAGTTCTGCCTCCTTGTCGGAGTGAGCATGATTTTTTACTGAATCTTCTCCATCGGCCCACCGGTTCGTGATCTCCATCAGGTGGTCGATGGTCTGGGGCTTTGAGCGGCCCAGGTCCTCCCTGAGCTCTAGGCGGCGGACACCACCATTGAATGCATCAATCGCGCAGTCTTATGAGATGTTTTCCACGGAATTCTTGATGATGGACCACCTTTGGATGTAGGAGCGTAGTGATTCGCCAGATCTTTGCTGGCAGCATCTCAGCTCTTCGATTGATGCGGGTCGTTTGTATGTGCCCTTAAAGTTGCGCACGAAGCTGTAAACCATCTCATCCCAACTGCGAATGGATCCGCGTGGGAGGTTATTGAGCCATGCCCAGGCGGCGCCCTGCAGCTGTAGCTGCAAGCATTGTATGGCAGTACTTCGACTGCCTCCGTGGAGCCTGACTAAGGAGATGTGGTCCTCCAGCCAGATCTTGGGGTCCTGTAGACCGTCAAATTTTGGGTTGTCTGATGGGAGTTTAAACCCTTTAGGCATTCGCTTCTGCCTAATGGATCTGCTGAAGCATCGGGCGCCGCAGAGCTCCCCATCTTCTTCTTCCATGTCAGTCGACCGAGCATGTCGTGCCCTTGATTTGTCGATCTTGCGCTGCGTGAGGTCGTCGCGCGCATCGTAGTCGCGGTCGTGTCGCCGTGAGCGGCAGCGTCGAGACAGGTCGTGACTGTCATTGCGGGATGAGGGCGAGGAGTGGCGCTTTGCTAGCGCTTTGCCCTTTTGGGGGTCTGGTACTGGCTCCTTGTCGAGGGCGGCCTCGATTAACCCCAAACCCGCGATCGTAGATTGGTGCATGGCAGTTCGGGGATCTCCAGCTGGCGGCTGGTTATTGAGGAGGTACATGGTGGCTGCCGTCACCACAGCCTGCGGCGTCCTGGGAACCACGTTGCCTCTCGTGTCGACTGTCATAGAGCCGAAGTCGAGGACTTCCACGACCTCTATGCGCTCTTGTTCGGTGAGGTGAGCCATCTGCGACTGCCTCTTCTTGGCGAGGTATTCGTTGCCTCTTGAGGAGGATCCTCCGTAGGAGGAGAGCCCAGCACGACGAAGACTCGATTCGTCCGCTGCCTTTTTACGCGCCTCAAGTTGCGCGATTGTTTGCAGTTGGCGCTTGAATTCTTCCTTCAGGAGCCAGTGATAGCCCATCAGCAGTTCCTGCGGGGACCCAAAGGGTAGAGGTGTGCCCCGTAGGGCTTCGCGGCAGCGATCCCACTCTTGCTCGTTGAGCTTGATTACGACGTGTTCGTCGGTTTGCTCATTGATTATGCTGGGAGGTTTGACTGCTCCTGCGTTGTTGACGGGAGCGCGATTTCCGCCATTACCACCGTTGCCACCGTTGCCAGCGTTGGGTGGATCGGTGTCGTTACCGGTGTTACCACCATTGTCGCGATTGGCGGAGGTGTCGCCTGCGTTAATGACGGCGCACATGAAGTGATTGGGGAAGCTGTTGCTTCCACAACTTTCAGATTCGGAACCGTAGGTTCCATCTTCAGTGGCCAGATCGCTCAGATCGGAATCGCGACTGCTGTCGCTGATCGTATTCTCGACTACCATCGGGGCATTGAGCTCGCTGAGGGTGCCGATCGAGGGAGGGAACCATGATGCCGGGGCAATCGCCGGTGCTGTCGGCTGATCAGGCATGCGAAGCGTGCCCATCTGACCAACTTGGAAGCGGAAGCTCCCAATCGCCAGGCTAATTCCGTCGCCCACCACTCAAGGTCGGGCGGTGGCGGCGTGGATCGTTAGGGACAACCAGGTAGGGTCACTCCGGGGTATAAGGGTCGAGTTAGCCGAGGGTTGGAGAGGTCAAAGCGGATGCTAGCTGAGTCACCTCGAGGCAGGCCGGATCACGGAGTAACCCGGACCAGGGGGGTCGCCTAACATTGTCTCGTCCGACTCAAGGAGTAAGCTGGAAATACTTGTCTAGCTTATATGCAGGAACAGGTGTGGCCGGATCAACTATGATCTGGATCCTCTCTTGGCTTCTAGGAGAAGGAAGGAATCTCTCTGGTCAAAAAAGAAGGTCCGGTGCGTCGATGGCCGAATAAAGCAAGGCGGGACCACGGATCATGGCCGACAAGGGTGACGACGCTCACGTCGGTGGCCAAGGCCCTTGACGTCGCTAAAGCAAGTGTGACGCGGGGGAAAAGCACCCCTATCAGGTTACTACTTTGGGAGGGGGCATATTCTTAGGAATATGCCTCCACGTATGCCCTAGGCCAGGACCGAACCACCTCTATATAAGGGGGGGTTGGGGTTCTGGTAAGGGGTTTTTTTTCGACAGAGCAAGGAGAATTCTAGTTAGTTGAGCACTAGTGGATCTAGGGTTCTTGGGCTAGTTGGTAGGCAAGAGTAAGAGAGTTTCTCCTTCCTCCTCTTGTCAATACAACTCGAGGAGCTCTTGTAATCTTGGAGATTGAACATCAATACAAAGCTTCTGTGTAGAGAATCACACTACTATCCCTCCCTGGATTCCCCTAGCGCATATTAGTCCCCACCATTAGCCTATCCATGGCATCTGCCGTGACACCACCACGACAGTTGGCGCCCACCGTGGGGCATGCGGCGCTAGCAGGGGTGAAGATCCGGACGGGAAACTTCATCGGCACCGGCGAACGCATCGTCTCCGGGCTCGTTCAGCGTTTTGGAGCGCTGGACTACGTCAGCAACAACGCTGCTTGCCGCGCGCCCCTTCAGCGCCGGCATCTTCGTCAAGCTCGGTGCGCACAAGGTCTACGTCGTTGTGGACGTGTCTTGCATTCATCCGCGTCACGTCGTTGATGCAGGAGAACCACCCCTCACTGTGGCTCGCGGGGCGCGTAACGCTCGCTCCCCGGACCATGCAGAGGTGATGATGACTACGCCAGGCGCGGGCATGAGCAAGGATCCAGCGCCAGACCCGGAGGTAACGCCTAAGGCACCGAGGAAAGCTAGGGGGTCCTCCACTAGAAAGGCCTGAGAACGTGCTGAGGGAAGCTATGGATAGCTTGGCAAACCCAGTGGCAGCAGTGGTAGATCCGGCTCGAACGTGCCGAGCTAGAGGAGACCCGGCAAAAGATCTTGGGCGCAAAAGAAAATAGCAGCGCTCAGCGATCGTTGAACATGACGCTTGAGTCTGCCGAAAGCGAACAAGGTTGACGCGAGTAAGGGTAAAGGAAAAAATCTCATAAGGAGATGAACAGAGAAGGTGATGATGGACCAAAGAGGTCGGAAAACTATCCGTCTGGGGTTGCGAAGTCTGATACCCGGCAAAGAACCTCAGAGCAGCAGATGCCGCGGCGTCCGAGCTAGAGGGTCTGACGGGTGAAGCCCGTCAAAGACAGCAAGACCGGGTTAACGAGCTGGTTCCGGAGCATACCGTAACAATTGGTGCCGGGTTAACTGACAAATAGGAAAGCAAGCTCGTCAACTTCCTCCGTGAGAATCGGGATATTTTTGCTTGGTCCACACAGGACTTGCAAGGTGTTCCGAGGGAGTTGGCCGAGCACTCTTTGAATGTAAGACCCGGAGCAAGGCGGTGAAGCAGCCTCTCCGGCCTTCGCCGAGGATAGGAGAAAGGTCATTGGTGACGAGATAGCTCGGTTGCTAGCAGCAGGATTTATCATGGAAGTCTTTGTATCCGGATTGGCTCTCTAATCCGGTCTTTAGAAAAGAAGAAGGATGATCCGAGCGTGGTAGTGGTTTGGCGTGTGTATCGATTACGAACCTGAACAAGGCGTGTCCAAAGATCCATTTCCACTTCCGAGGATAGATCAGGTCATCGACTCTACGCGGGATGTGAATTGTCATTTATTGGCGCTTATTCTGGTTTCCACGGATACCTCGAACCGGATGATCAAATAAAACTGCCTTTATTACCCGTCAGGGGCTTATTGCTATCGCACTATGCCGTTCGGTTTACGAAATGCGAAGCAACGTACCAAAGATGTATGCAAAATGTTTGCACGATCAAATAGGTCAAAATGTACAAGTCTACGTGGATGATGTGGTTATTAAGACCAAGGAAAGCATAACGCTCCTTGACGACATAAAGGCAAACATTCGCGAACTTGAGGAGATTCGGATGAAGCTTAACGAAGAAATGTACCCTCGGTGTCTCGGCTGGGAAATTACTCGGTTCGTCTCGGCCGAGGTATCGAGGTTAATCAACTAAGATCCGAGCCATCGAACGAATGGAGCTGCCGAAGTGTCTCAACGACGTCCAGAAGTTCACTGGATGCCTGGCGTCGTTGAGTCGGTTTGTATGTCGGTTAGAGGAAAAGGCACTGCCTCTCTACCAACTCATGAAAAATCAGATAAATTCATTTGGGCGCAGCCGATGAAGCTTTGCCCACTTGAAAAGATGTTGGCCCTTTGCACTGCTGTTAGCTTCCCCACCGTCGAAGGAGCCAATGTTGCTCTACATAGCCGCAACCAACCGGGTTGTAAGTGCGATGATTGTAGTGGAGCGAGATGAAGAGGGTAAGTCGGTGCGAGAGGCATGTATTACTTAAGCGAGGTATTATGCGCCTCAAAACAGAACTACCCGCATTTTCAAAAGGTGGCATACGGAGTTTATATGGCGGCAAAGAAGTTAAAGCACTACTTTGAGGAGCATCCCATCAAAGTGATATCAAGCCCCATATCCGAGATAATGGGTAACAAAGATGCAAATGGCAGAATTGCGAAATGGGCAATTGAGCTAGCACCATACGCGCCCCAGTATGATAGGAGAGAAGCGATCAAGTCCCAGGCTGTGGCAGACTTTTTCGTGGAGTGGGCCGAGGTACAATACGAACCATCGCCACCAGATCCAAACTACTGGAGGATGCACTTTGACGGATCGAAAACCAAAACCGGGTTAGGTGCCGAGGTTGTGCTTACCTCGCCAAAGAAGGATCAGCTCAAGTACGTATTGCAGATCCATTTCGCGGCATCGAACAATGTCGCTGAGTACGAGGCACTTGTGCATGGTCTCAAAGTGGCAAAGGAGATTGGCATACGTTGGATAATCTGCTTTGGCGACTCGGATCTAGTAATAAAGCAAGTGTCCGGAGTGTGGGACGCCCTGGATCCAAACATGGCGCTGTACAGATTTCATGTGCAGAAAATCTCGGGTTACTTTGAGGGATGCGAATTTCACCATGTACCTCGCGTGGAAAACGAAGCTGCCGACATGCTGTCGAAACTCGGATCGACCCGACAGGCAATTCCACCGGGCGTAGCATTGGAGCACCTCAGAAAACCATCTATCAGGCCGTCCCCAGGAACCGACTCAATCTATGTCCCGGAAAACGCGGAATCCGGAGTTGAGCCCATGGACATTGACATGGGAGGTAGCACGCCGAACCCAGGGACTACCTCGGCAAACCCGAGGACTACCTCGCTAGACCCGGGGACTGTTCAGCGTGATCTGGCTGAAGTTATGCCGGTGGATCGGATGGAAATTGATGAGGAGATGTTCCCTACGCGCAAAGTACCAGCAGGCCTTTGCCTATATACCAGTTCTTGAAAGATGGAACGTTACCCACTGAGGAAGTGCTAGCCAGGCAAACTCAGAGGAGAGCCAAAGCTTATACGATCATCAAATCCGAGCTATACAAACGGAGTGTAACAAATGTCCTCCAGCGGTGTGTTGACCTGGAAGAAGGACTTGACATCCTCCGAGATATTCACCAAGGAGAATGCGGGCATCATGCCTCATCCCGGGCCTTAGTGGCAAAGGCGTTCCGGCATGGATTCTACTGGCCAAGTGCCTTGGAGCAAGCAGAAGATCTGGTGAGAAAATGCAATGGTTGCCAAAGGTATGCCACCAAGACACATATGCCTATGTCGGAACTCAAAACCATACCAATTACATGGCCATTTGATGTGTGGTGCTTGGATATGGTTGGCTCGTTCAAACCAGCAAGAGGAAACATGACGCACATTCTGGTCATGGTGGACAAGTTTACAAAATGGATCGAAGTGAAGCCTATAAGAAAATGTGATGGGGCTACGGCCGTAACATTTCTCAAAGACATTATCCTGAGATACGGTTATCCTCATAGTATCATAACTGATAACGGCACAAATTTTGCTGAAGGAGCATTTGCACGATTCTGCCGAGATAAGAAAATCCGACTCGACTTAGCCTCGGTAGCTCACCCCGCATCGAACGGACAAGTGGAAAGATCCAACAGATTAGTGCTATCCAGGATAAAACTCCGGCTCATTGAGCCGCTACAAAGATCAGCGGGGTGCTGGATAGAAGAACTACCAGCGGTATTGTGGAGTTTAAGAACAACTCTGAATCGATCAATAGGCTACACGCCGTTCTTTCTGGTATATGGGGCAGAAGCTGTATTACCAGCCAACATAGAGCATGATTCGCCTAGGGTCACCCAATACACAGAAGCCGAAGTGCAAGAAGCCCGGCAAAATGATGTTGATCTGCTGGAAGAAGCGAGAGAACTGGCACTGTCCAGATCCGCCATATATCAGCAAAATCTCCGACGCTATCATAGCCGGAAAGTGTGCCCCCGAGTCTTCCGGGAAGGCGATCTGGTGCTCCGGTTGGTACAGCATACCACTGGCATGCACAAATTATCCCCCCCCCCCCATGGGAAGGACCATTCATTGTGAGCAAAGCATTGCACAATGATTCTTACTATCTCATAGATGCAAAGCCACAGGAAAAGAACAAGGCGGACAGGTCCGGAGAGGAATCCAAGCGACCGTGGAATGTAGCACTACTTCGTCCCTTCTACACTTAGCTAAGAAGTGTATGTATCCGAGTCATCTCATATGTCGGTATGTATGTCGGCAATGAGCTTATCAATGAAATAGCGGAGCCTCGAGCAGTAACTCGGGGACTGCCTTAATAAATGATTGTTGTTACTTTTTATGCGTTAGCTGGAATGACTCGTTTCACTTAACCCGGATTAGTAATGTGTGAGCACCAAAAACCCAACCCTTCGACTTGCTGTTGTCCAACAAGAATTGGCTTCATGGCAAGCAAGGGAACAAGTTTGGAATTGCGTAGCACATGAAAAACTACTAAGGAAACGATCCTATTCCAGCTAACGTTTGTTTTTTCGGACTAACCCCGTATTTACTTTCAAGCTATTATGTTGAATTATTTTGAGCCAAGCCTCAAAGTTTCTCAGTATTGTTAAAACGATTCTTAAGGCTCGGATTCGTAAGTCGTAAAACCGAATCAAGGTAGACACGGATCGAGCGTAGAATTGGACGAACAAGAAAATGAAACTCGGGACTACGCCCAAGTTAATCCGCATACAAGCATAGTAGCAAAATATCATGTATTCAGCCTACAATTGCACCCGGCATACCGGATCGATAAATTTTCAAGTTTTTCAACTAAGGAGCGGCAGAGGAGGAAGTTGGCGTCATCATCACATCTTCAATATCTGAAGCAGCATCTTCTCCATCATCGCCCGACCCATCTTCCACGTTCTCCATCTGCTCCTCCTCGCTGATTCGAGCTCGGCCTCAACCCAGTCATGGATCGAGAATATTCGAGGCAGGCTGTACGTGGCGCAACAGCTACCCACTCCGGATCATCAGTCCATTTGGATCAGGTGCACCGACGGGTGAGGAGGCTCAGATCGATCTTCTCGTACCATGAAAGGATATGATGGAGAAGGGTATCTGCTGCGGCACGCCCGGCAGATTCTCTTCAGAGGTCAAGCTGAGTCTCAACCTCCATCAGTTTTTCGGCAAGGAGCGTGATCCTTTCTGGAGCGCTCTCGCTTGGCCAGAATGTGTTGAAGATCCGGACCGCAATGTTGAGGAGATCTTTCCCATAGTTCTTAATAGTTTCCACCCGAGCTGACACGCTGACCAACAGGTCCTCCATGTCTAAGGGGATGCTCTCACCATCAGGAGCGATGGGAGTACCCCTCTCTTGGCGGAATTTGGCAACGGCAGCACTAGCGATGGTACTACCCTCCGGGAAATGATCTGAAAAAAAGGAAAGGGAAGATGCTGAAGCAAAGGCATATGAGCTAACCCGGAAAAACTATGTCGGACAAGGGGAAGAAACTTACGTGAGATATGGTGATGGATCCGGGTCAACTCCTTGATACAACTGTCGCGTCTCTGGCGAAGTTGTTCAAGCTCAGCGAGCGCCGACCCAAGCTGGACCTCGGATTCCTTAAGCAGGTCCTGGTCCTTGGAGATCTGGAGGGTAAAGCGCTCACGTTCTTCGGTGAAGTTCTGGCCAACTTTTTGGAGCTCGATTTTGTGTTGGGCCTTCATCTTCTCCATCTCGGCCTTGAGTTTGGCTATTTCGTCGTCCTTGGTCTGGAGGAGGGCGAGCTCATCGTTCTTCTTCTTTAGCTCGGCCTGATGTTGTCCTGCTTGTTCGAGAAAATGCAGCATCATATCAGGCACGGGCACACTATCCTCAAGCGATGCTGAAATAGTGTGTTGACCCGGCAAAGCCGAGGAGTGAATGTTTGCCGAGCCAAGGAGAAGAAAGAATGGAAAACACAACGACTTTGGACGAAAGAGGACGTACCTCGGATTTCTTCCAAGTTCTTCTGCATAATCTTGTTTTCAGCCTCCACCCCAGCTGCAAAAAACCGAATAAGGAGGTTAGTCCGGCAGAAACAAACGAAACGGAGAGGTGTTAAGAGAGGAAATTACCCCTCTTTTCATGCTCCGCGCCAAGTGCAACATGTTTTGCGCGCAAGATCTTGTGGGTATCAAGCAGGCGCTAAAACTCGGCGCTCCGACGATTGGTGGTCACCTGACAAAGGTACACGCGTGTAAAATTAGTTCGGTGCATATTTGAAGTATACGAGATCCGGGCCAAGCGGAACTTAACCCGGCTCTAGGCGTGTGCATATTCGAAGTATACAAGATCCGGGCCAAGCGGAACTTAACCCGGCTCTAGGCGTGTGCATATTCGAAGTGTACAAGATCCGGGCCAAGCGGAACTTAACCCAGCTCTAGGCGTGTGCATATTCGAAGTGTACAAGATCCGGGCCAAGCGGAACCTAACCCGGCTCTAGGTGTGTGCATATTTGAAGTGTACAAGATCGGGGCCAAGCGGAACTTAACCCGGCTCTAGGCGTGTGCATATTCGAAGTGTACAAGATCCGGGCCAAGCGGAACTTAACCCGGCTCTAGGTGTGTGCATATTTGAAGTGTACAAGATCCGGGCCAAGCGGAACTTAACCCGGCTCTGGGTGTGTGCATATTCGAAGTATACGAGATCCGGGCCAAGCGGAACTTAACCCGGCTCTAGGTGTGTGCATATTTGAAGTTTCCATGCAGCTACGTTGATCTTCTAAGGAGCATCCGGCCGAGTAACAAGTTACTCCGCCGGAGGCTCGGGGACTAATGGTTATTATCTACAGCATGTAAAGAAGAAACGACGTACCTCCATCATACGCCCAGCGAGGTTAATGGCCTTGGCGGCGGTATTCATCTGAGTGGAAAATTCAGCTGGGCCGAACTTTTCCGGGAGATCATTGTTGTAGACTAACTCCGCCTTATTCCAGTTCAGGACAAACTCAATGAGGCTCGGAGGGTACCGTTCGCCAGTAGGCATGTGAGGTGCCACCAAGCCCTTTACGTGAGCTTCTTTCCTTTCAATCAGGGCAAGAGCTAGGCTAGTGTGAAGAACCATCTGCTGCGAATCGGCTGGCTCGGCAGGGGGATCCGTCGCTGCTGGTGACTTATTTGGAAGCATTGACGACAAGGTTCGCTGCCCGGCCTCGACGGAGGTGGACTTGCCTTTGGCTTGCTGGGAGGATGTGACCACAGTGGATTTGCCCTTGGAAGCCGCTGGAGTGGTTCCTCGCCGAGCTTGGGATGACTCGGACGAGGCAGACGAACTTGGCACGGGAGCTTTGGTGGCTGGTGCTGGAGCTGCTGTTGGTTTCTTGAGCCGGACAGAGACGGTAGCTGGTTGTGACTAGTGCTGTTGGAGTTGCTGGTTGCGGCAATGCCGAAGTAACGGACGCCGTTGCCTCGGCCGATCCGACCCCTCCTGATCCGAGGTCACGTTCCTCTGAAGGAGGTACTGTGGAACCCGGAGCGGCCGCAGAGCCCTCCGGAATAGGGCTCAGTAGGCGTGACTCGTCGTCATGAGGAGGGGAAGGACTGGACCGAAGAGGAGAGGAGATGCTCGATCCGCTCTGAGGGACCTCCACAGGAGCCCTGCAAAAGAAAATTATGTCAGGAGTGAAATTACCCCGATGCAGGGAGAAGTGTGTTGCGCAGTGAAAAATGACTTACGCGTCCAAGGTCTCGGACTCCTTAGATTTCCGGGACCTCCGTGCCGGGGCTTTGCCTGCCCGTTTAGAGGCAGTCTTGTCTCCGGCCTTCTTTTGCCTTTTGGTAGGCTGAGAAGGTTCGAAAGAAGAACTTGACGCGGATCCGTGCTTCTTCTTCGACGCCACCGGAACAGGCTCGCCCGTGGCAAATGGAGAATCCTCGTGGATGTGCCCACCGGGGTTAGCTGATGTCGGGAAGGCAAAAGAAAGAGGGACAGCCTCAACGGGTTCAATCACGTCGATATCCGAGTCATCCTCATTGTCGGGCCAATCTCTGAGAGAAGAGAATTTATCGCTGGGTCGTTTGGTGGCGTCGGTTGTGGGGAGGAACATCTCCTGGTCCGGCTCCTCCTCATCCGGGATTTCTCGGTTCTGGGCCCACTTAAGGGTCGGATCAGTACCATCCTCGAGGGTTTGCTGGAGAAACAGCTGAGTAAAAAGCTCAAGGAGCAGAGTCAAAAATACGATAAGAACCGACATGTAATTGATCCAAAACAAGTTTACTCCGTGAAGCTTACCGCGGGAGGGAGCCTGTCGCGGCAGTAATGCTCGATTCCCCACGTCCATTCGGCGGAAAAATCCTTATGGGTGGTGAAAAGAGCCTTGACCCGGCGGAAGATCTCCGTATTGCTCAACTCGAACGAGGAGGTTCGGTTGGGGTCATGGTTGAAGCTCATATGGCACAACTTGTGAGTGCGCCGCTGGAGGGGAGAAATTCGGTTGTGCACGAAGGTGATCATGGCATCCTCGTTGCGCAATCCGAGCTTCTTCAGCTCCGCAAACCTTTTGTTGACTTGGTTGGCCAGAGTTGTAGGTTTTTTGGCGACCTCCTCCCAGAAATTCATGTCCGGGGGACCCGGAGCGTAGGGCAGCAACCGGATCAAGTCTTCGGTGCCCTCGTTCCGGACGTAGAAGAAGGTCCGGGCCCATCCTTTGCAGGAGTCAAGCCCGGTGACCCGGGGAAAGATTGAAAACCTCCGGGGCAAGATCGAGGCAGCTCCAAACTGAGTGAGCTGCTTGTCCTCCGACTCGACGTGGATGTTGGGGACGACGTTGCGACGGAGGCCAAAGAACCGGATCCACAGCTCCTTCGTGGGCCATAGTCCGGTGTAGCCCTCGATCGAAGAGACGAAAGCGGACAGAGAGGTGATGGCGTTCGCCGGGAGATGATGTGGTTGCAGGTGATAGGTCCGGACCCAGTCCCGGAAGAAATCACTCACCGGAAGACCAAATCCCCGTTGGAAATGGGATAGGAAAACAACGAACTCGCCCGGATTGGGTGAGGGGGCCAATTCCGAGGAGGGGAGACGAGCGGCGACGCCAACGGGAATACGTCGGGTTCGGTAGAGCCAGTCGATGTCGTCCTGGCAGACCCACAAACCGGCCCACGTGCCGCGGTCCGCTGCGCCGGCGTCCTCCTCCATCTCCTGCTCGACGATGATGAGCTCCTCCTCCGTCATCTCGAATCCGCTGTCCTCGTTGGAGCTGGCGGCGGCGGGGCTCTGCGGTCTAGATTGACAAGGACCCGTGTCTAGGCAGTGGTGTAGCGGTGGCTGCGGTGCGGAGGCACGGAGAAAGGCTCTTGTGGCGGCGCTGGCCGTCGCGAGGAAGAAGAAGAGGAGCGGGCGAAGGGGCACGGAGATGGAAAAGTGCTAAGGGGCGCGCCCCTCCCCTACTTAACTGCCCCCAGTAATCAACAAGTGGGATCGCGCTGCGCTGGAGAGCCACGCGCTGTGGCCGTGTATCACCGGCATTAGCCAATCAGAGAGAAGCCACAGCGGAGGCCACAGAGAAAAAATGATCCCATGACGCGACGTGTAGTTGCGGTAAACGAGGATACAGGCATGACGTAACCCGCATTACGGTAATCAGCGGCGATTCTGCGGCGATTCATGCGAGCCCTTAAAATGAGGCAACGCAATGATTAACCCTTACGTGGGTTGGCGTATGAGAGAAGGAAGCAAGGCCCGGATCCGAGCCTCCATGGTAACCCGGCCGACAAATGAAAACTTGAAATGAGCAGAGGGAAAGTAAAACCATAGGATCCGAGCTACAATGGTAACCCGGCCGGCAAGTGAAAACTTGGAAGGTGCGAAGGGAACGTAAATCCATATAATCCGAGACGAGAAGTTAATCCAGAACTAAATGTCTGAGGTTTAAATACGAATGAACCTGATGTGGCCTTAGCGACCAAGGCCACTAAGGCCGCACCAGCTTCGGGGACTAATGTTGGGGGGACAACCCCGGGTAGGGTCACTCCGGGGTATAAGGGCCGAGTTAGCCGAGGGTCGGAGAGGTCAAAGCGGATGTTGGCCAAGTCACCTCGAGGCAGGCCGGATCACGGAGTAACCCGGACCAGGGGGGTCGCCTAACATTGTCTTGTCCGACTCAAGGAGTAAGCCGGAAATACTTGTCTAGATTATATGCAGGAACAGGTGTGGCCGGATCAACTATGATCCGGATCCTCTCTTGGCTTCTAGGAGAAGGAAGGAATCTCTCTGGTCAAAAAAGAAGGTCCGGTGCGTACTGGATGAGCGAATAAAGCAAGGGCAGGACCACCGGATCATGGCCGACGAGGGTGATGACGCTCACGTCGGCTGACGCGGGCGCTGCAGAGGCTACGTCGCTAAAGCAAGTGTGACGCGGGGGAAAAGCACCCCTGTTGGGTTACTACTTTGGGAGGGGGCATATTCTTAGGAATATGCCTCCACGTATGCCCTAGGCCAGGACCGAACCACCTCTATATAAGGGGGTTGGGTTTTTTCGGAGACAGAGCAAGGAGAATTCTAGTTAGTTGAGCACTAGTGGATCTAGGGTTCTTGGGCTAGTTGGTAGGCAAGAGTAAGAGAGTTTCTCCTTCCTCCTCTTGTCAATACAGCTCGAGGAGCTCTTGTAATCTTGGAGATTGAACATCAATACAAAGCTTCTGTGTAGAGAATCACTCTACTATCCCTCCCTGGATTCCCCTAGCGCATATTAGTCCCCACCATTAGCCTATCCATGGCATCTGCCGTGACACCACCACGACATGGTCGGTGAAGTCGAAGGCACCGAAGAGCTGGCGAATCTCTGCTGTTGCGGAGTTGTAGATCGCAGTTGATGGGGCCGAAGAAGCCGCAACATCAGCACTCCCAATTCCCACAGACGGCGCCAATTGACGAGGGTTTAACTCATCAATGCCCATTGTTATGGACTTGGGTTTTGGAGAAGGAGGGAGCGCTGGAGACATCGATCGGCTAGCAAACAAGCACACAGGGGACAAAGCATTTACCTAGGTTCAGGCCTCGTAGAGGTCCCTACTCCTGCTTGTCTACTCGTGGAATTATCGAAGGAGTCGAAAGTTACAATGGTGCGCAGATACAATCTGGCGAGGGTTGTGGAAACTAGGGTTGCGTGTGTCCTCCTCGCCGCCCCCTCCTAGACTTTATATAGATAGGCTGGGTCTCGGGTAGCAGGTCGAGTCGGTTACAAGTTAGGGTTTTCCCCTTCAAACTTTCTATCTTTAGCTTCTTCTTGTTCTTCAAACAATGAAGACCTCATTGCAACACGTATTGGCAGTGAAAGGGATGATGGAGATGCTCACCCATCCTCTTTTCCTTGTTTTACTTTCTTGCAAGCTGCAGGTATTCTTGATGATTTCTTGCTACTGATTGAGAGGGTTGGCTTGAACTCTTATATGCAAGATGAGAGTGCACAGTACGCTATGCTCACCAAAACTTTTGTTGAGAGCTTCTCATTTACTAACACACCCTATCAATCTACTGTCTCTTTTAAAATCTATGATATGCCCTTCACCATGCCTTTGGAGAGATTTTGCAGTATTGTAGGTGTGTGTATGACAGGGACCGTGAAGAAAATTCAATGGTGACCCGCTGATTTGTGGGAGCTTTACCGAGGGGTGACCAATGATGATGACCGCGTGGCGCAGCGTGGAAAGATAAGAAATATCCAACTCCCTGCTCTTAGATACTTTGCATATTATCTTGCCACTAGCGTATTGGGTAGGGAGAACACTAGTAATATCTCCAACTATCACTTAGCTTTCCTTGCTGCTGCGCTCAACAATGATACTCGGTACAATCTTGGCTCGCTTATTGCTCGCCGCCTAGCTGCTAGGGGGCATATCTATGGGGGCATCATTGCCTCGCGTGTAGTCAATGAATTAGGCCTTTCAGTGGATCCCGATGATGCTATGTTAGCACCACAGAGGCTCGACCTTGTTGCCATGAAAACTCATCATTTTGTCACTGCTACCTCTGATTTGAACAATCTAGTATATAGGATGCTTTTCAGCGACGGGATGAAAGGGAGATCCTTTTGCCACAGCTTTTGTTTAGTGTTGACAGGAGACCGTGGTCGCGCTCCAAGGAGGAGGTGGACGAGCAGCTTCGCTTGTTGGGTTTCCACGAGCAGCACCAGGAGGATGCGCCCTCCTATGATTACTCCGCATATTACGGAGGGCGTACTCGGGCTCGCACCAGGACGAGGGTACCTCCTCATAGTACCCCGGTGATACTTCATCCTGGCCAGCTTGGGATTGATACCCACTTAGGCCCAAATCCTAAGCTTGGGGGGAGGTACGCCGACACCGCACTCATCTCCATATCATGTTGTGTTGGTACTTTGTATATTCATGTTTTCGTTCTCTTTTTAGTTTTCGTTCTTCTTTGCTTTTGCTTTCTAAAAACACAAAAAGACCAAAAATATTTTTGTTGTTTCTCTTTGGTTTGCTTCTTCTTCTTGCCTTGGTTTGCTTTTCCCTTTTTGCTTTGTTTGAACTATTCGAAAAACCCAAAAAGATTTTGCTTTTCTTGTTTTTCTCTTTTGGTTCTTATTTAAAATTCGAAAACACCAAAAATATTTGTCGTTCTTCTTTGGTTTTTGCAAGTTTGCTACAGCGTTTGGCAGTTCTCAGTGGATTATTGGTTTCATATTATTATTCAAGCCACACAAGTGAAGAGCAATAATAAGGATCAATGACAACTTGAGGCGTGGTAAGAGGCTGGTAACAAACTCTATTTGTTTTCATTTTTGTGCATATACTCATCACTGTGGGCGTGCTTAGTCTGTTCATGTAGAGTGTATGTTTTCTTTGGATGCTTAGTAGTTCTTGCTTTCTTATGATTAGCTCCAGCTCGCTAATAGTTTGTAGCATGTTTCATGAATGTTTGCTTGCATTACTCTATTCATAAATTGGTATGACACCGTGGTATCCTCCTCTGAATGTTTCATTTGATTGACTTGGCACATGCTCACGCATGCACATGACTGTAATAATCAGTTAAGCCTTGATGAATTATTTTGTTTTGAGGATCTTGAATCACTTTAATGCCATGAGTAGTCTTATTTTGTTGCAAGCATGATAATGACATCTATTGCTCTCTCGTTTTTCGCTCCCTTACTATTGCTAGCCTTCATTTCCACTAAGTGTTTTACTCATGTTTCCAACTCCCTAAACCAAATATTTCCAAAGTGTCCACCATACCTACCTATTAGCATCACTTGCTACTCCCGTGCATACTCATTATGCCTTGTTTTCTTCCGAATAAAATGTTTGCTTGTTATGGGAAAATTAGTTAGTAAAGCTCTCACGAACTTGATGGCACACTTTATTTCCTGCACTTAATAAACCTGAACCATTGTGAACTCTCCATGAAAGTTATATGCTTGCAAATTATAGGCTAGGGATTAGCAGAACCGTGTTGTCACGGGGAACACTTTCAACACTTATAAATATATACCCAGTTGATACCTTGCTCTTTTGTTTGCGGATGTCGTCAGTGTGAAATAAAAGGGGAGCTTGTAAGTCCATGGAGTTATGTATGTGTGTTAGAGAAACGCCTGGGCCGCTGGTCTAATCCATGCTGACATGGTGGAAACCTGCAGCGTAACCATAATGATATCTATGAAGCATTCTTCTTATAAAAAAGAGAGTTATAGCTATTGAGAAAAAGAAAAAGAAAAAAAGAGAGATTTATGAAAAGAGGAAAGAGAGAAAAAAAGCACCATTTTCCCATGGTAAATAAGAAGATTGCTGAGATACTCATTGTCTGCTTGCCTTGTCATTTTGATATGGGGATTCTTCCGTATCATCGGGCAAGGGGTACCCCGTTGGCGGTTCTCAATGATATGCACATACTTATGATGACAAGAACTTACCGGTAACTAAAGTTGAGTAGCATGAGGAGCGGCCCTCGTACTCAAGGGACTTGGGATTTTTAGTTTATAGTCTGTCAAGCATATAACTCAGATTGGACCTCACTTTCACCTTAACCACATTAAAGATGCTTATGATAGGGGCAATGAGAGCTCAAAGCTAACAAGTACCATACTTTCGGCATTTGGAAGCCTTTCAAAATTATTCAAAACCTTTTCCTTTACTTGTTGAGTCTCCACTTATTCTCCGAGCACCTTCTTGAGAGCATAGTTGTCATTCTTTGTGTTTGTTCCAATACTTGATTATTTGTGTTATGACTTTGATTCTTGAATTCTTGATATCTTTACTTCTAGTCATCACTTGAACTTCAGAGGTGCCTTGGCATTCATAATCAAAGGCAAGCAAGATACCACTCTATCATACCTTTCTATGACCATTCTAATGTTGCTTATGTTCGTGCTTTATGCTACTTATTATTCTTGAGTTGGAATCTCTTCATAGCTTGCAATGACTATTAGGTAGACTCAATTGCATACTCTTTATTATGAATTGTCCAAGTAGTTGATCACATTGCTGAGAATATTTACATCATATGAAGCAAATGTGTTCGTGAAAATTCTTTTATCGCACTCAGTTTTCAACTGAATTGCTTGAGGACAAGCAATAAGCTAAGCTTGGGTGGAGTTGATACGTCCAAAACATATCTACTTTCCCAAACACTTTTGCTATTGTTTCTCCTCTATACTTGTGTTATTTGGATGCAACTGATGCGAACTGACGTTGTTTTCAGCAGAATTGCCTTGGTGTCTACTTTTTGTGCAGAAAATCAACTATCAGGAAAAATCCCGGAAAATATGCCAAAAATCCTATTTCACCTGAAGACTCAGAGCTGAATACGAGACGGAGAAGAGCCTGGGTGGCCACACCACCGCTAGGCGAGCCGAGCCAAAGCCACGCCAGGGGTGGTGGGCCCTGTGCACCCCCTCGACCTCTCTCTTCGCCTATAAGGAGCCTTCTGACCTAAAAACTTCGGGGGGTCGACGTTTTTCCAGAAGGAGTTCCGCTCCGCCGCCACCATCAGATTCCACGAAACAGCACCAGAAACTCCGTTCTAGCACCCTGTCGGGACGGGGAATTGGAGGAGATCATCGCCATCATCATCACCATTGCTTCTCCATTGACCATCCATGTTTCCCCCATCTATGAGTGAGTAATCCCCCGCTGTAGGCTATGTGGATGGTAGGGATTAGATGAGATCGTTCATGTAATGGCATCAGATTGTTAGGGCATGGTGCCTAGTATCTTTTATTAGTGCTTTATGACTTTGTTGCGACTTGTGCTTAATGCTTGTCACTAGGGCCTGAGTGCCATGATCTCAGATCTGAACTTATTATTGATTCATTATGATAGTATTGTTCTTGGTCTTATCTACAAATTGTATACACACGTTGTTGTCCGGAACCTATGGCCCCGAAGTGACAGAAATCGGGATAACAGGAAGGGAAAGGCTTTGATGTGAGGATCACATGTGTTCACAAAGTGTTAATGCTTTGCTCCGGTGCTCTATTAAAAGGAGCACCTTAATTGCCAGTAGTTCCCTAGAGGCCCCGCTGCAAACGGGCTGGCAGGACAAAAGATGTTGTGCAAGTTCTCATTGCGAGCACGTATGACTATATATGGAACACATGCCTAGGATTGTCTAGTACTTGGATGCTTTATCTTATTTATCTGCAATTGTCCTTTGTTCTGATTGCTATGTGAATTGTCTTATCCATGCAACGCCCGTCCATCCATCCCTATGCCTACCGCACTCGAATCTCACTGTTTATTGCTTTTGTTACTACTGTCTTTGCTTTACTGCTGCTGTTACTTCACTATTCCTACTAACAAACTGTTGCTACTGATAAACTGCTGTGAGCAAGATTGTTTCCAGGTGCAGCTGAATTGACAACTCAGTTGTTATGGCTTATAAATATTCTTTGGCTCCCCTTGTGTCGAATCAATAAATTGGGTTTCACTTCCCTCGAAAATACTGCGATACATCCCCTATACTTGTGGGTCATCAGCAGGATCAGCGCTCCACGAGTCGGAGCAAGAGGGTAGGCAGCCCTCTCAGTCGACAACTTGGTGGGTGTGATGCAATGATGCATGGTGGTTTCACAAGAAGGCATAGTGATATCTATAGTTAGTAGTCTTGGGTGCTTCCTCGGGGTGTGACTACTCTTACTTTTTGTTCATCTTTGATTTACTTCGTAAAAGGATTCCTTCATATTCTATATTAAAAGAAAGCATGCTTTGTGAATTATTCTATATTATACGACAGATATGCTTTTGATTTCACCCCTGAATCACAAATCCACAACCCTGACTCTTCATCAATCAAAGATACAAATTCCAAACTCAATCCCTCCCCACTGTTTTGCACAAACCTCGAGGCAGCTCTTAAGAGTCTTCTCCCAGCTTCATGACCCCTCCCATGGCGCCCTCGCTGGACTAGCCGGTGAGTGGTGGCCGGGAGTCGGATATGGAGTAGGTAGGCTTAGGATTTTAGCATGTCTGCTAGTTGTGGGCTTCTTGCCCGGTGGTTGCTTTTCCCCAGGTTGTGGCAGCCAGATCTGGGGATTAGGGCCTCGCCCCACTATCTCTCTGTTTTGATGGTCGAAGCTAGTGACGACGACGGCGAGCGTGGCAGTATCAAATAAATCTACTTTGTATCCTAGTATTCTTGAGGCGGAGCGGGACGGTGCCATGGATTTGCTTCTGGCCAACCATGGTGGCGAGGTGAATCAACGTCTCGATAGGTGTTCCTCTTCGCAGAGTTGGGCGAGCGGTGTCGCTGCTCTCCATCTAGCCAGCCGTGGAGGCGAGGGGATGGGGCACTGCGCTTCCTAGTCAACCACTCCTTCGAGATGCCATGCATGGTGTCGTTTACGTCTACTCGACGGCTCTGCTACTTCGATCTTCTTCTCGGCCGGTCTTGGCGGCGAGGAAGAAGAAGTCGGTAGTAGTGAGGTTGATGGCTCCTGGAGATGGCGCCGAGGGCCTCTGGAGTCTGCTTTTTCAACGGCTTTTCTTGCGGTCACAGGGGTGGCCCTGCTGCGCTCAACCTGCGAAGCTCGAGCATCTTCTTCCTCCAAAGCGGTAGGCTTTTCCTAGATCTTGGCGAGGCATTCATCATCACTGCTCCCCCAAGTGGTTTTATCCCCGGTGGTAGCGGTGGTGGCCGCGCATGGATATCCCCGTTCGTCGACGGCGAGCTTGGATTCGATCGCGTTTGTGCGATCTTTGTTATGGTGTTCTTTGCATTTGTCGAGGGCATATTTACTTTTTCTTTATTTTCTGAGATCCTGGTTGTATTTGTTTCACCCACCGCCGGTTAATGCAGACTCTAGGGCCTTATGGGACTTACCTGTTACCAAGAGGACAAAAAGAAAAGGCTCAGTCGTCCGGCTGCAGCTGGGCCCGCGTATCCAGGTAGGCCTGGCCCAGCGTGCAGCGACGCATGGGCTCGTGTCGTGTATCCCGCGCGTCTAGAAGAATCCCCGCTCCTAATCCCACCGGATCAGTAGGAGTAGTACATTAACTAATCTAACCCGAAACCAAACCGAACCACCCGGCAATCACCAGCTTTGCCATTAAATTTTCGACAAACAAAGTCGAACGGAAAGCGAAGGCGCAGTCCAATTCGGAAAGGAAAGGCGTCTCCGTGCCTTTCCAAAATCCTACAGTATAAAAATCAATGCGCACCTGACGCCACCACCCCACCCAGAAAAACCAAGGGCGCCAAGAAAGAAAGAATAACAACAACCGATTTCTCCATCTAATCCCGGAAGAACAGGCGGAGGAGAGGAGAGGAGCGAGGAGAGAATTTCTGTCCTCTTGCGCCCCTCCCGCGGATCAGATCGATCGAGCCCCCCTCCCCGGCGGACCCTCTCGCGAGGTAAACGACGACGCCTCTTGATTTCGCTCGCCAGCCTGAATTACCCAATTTGGCCGGCGAGGTTCGCCTGTTCTGTTCTGTTCTGTACCTGCTCTGCTTTTAGATAGGGATTCGCGTGGTCGGCTAGGTTCGGTCTGCTCGATCGGTGGCTGCTAGTATTGATCTAGGATCGGTTTATCCCGTCGAATCAATACTAGCCTGTTTGCGTTTCATCTGGTTGCTCGGCGACGAGGGATTAGCGTGCCTGAATTCGGGCGATTACAGATGAGCGGGTTGCGTTTGATTTTAGCAATATTTTTCCTTTGCGGGGACTTTAGGAATATCGAAAGCGAACTAAGCGATTACCCGTAAATATTCGCTCGTAACCATAAAGGGTTAGTGTTCAGATGGGGGAATTCATGTAGCCCTGGACTGTACGCCATGATTTAGCCTCTGCCGTGTGGCCTGGCCTTGCTGCCGATCGAGGTTTCTTAACCATCGTTGCAAGCTGGACGCGCTTAGCCTACGTACAGGATTGCTTTCCTTGCGGTTTTCTCTGCTGTAGGTAGTATCCTTTTCCTATGCTCAAGGGGATAGTATGTTATCAAGATGGCGAAGGTGATTGCGGTAGAGATTTCTCTAAGAGCATCAAAATTCATCTCTCTATTACGTGGAGTTATAGATATGAATTCTTCCTTTATGTAAGGAACATAGATGGTGCCAAGGCGGCGACATAATTGCTTACAAAAATTTCAACATCACTGAAAATTCATCTTTGTTGCTTGATAAGTGACCATCGGTTGATGAGACAATTACACAAGGTTTATCGATGATGAGCATACGCGTTACGCGTGTATGGATAAGAAATTAATGGTGACTTCATTGCTCCATTCCTATTCTCGGTTTACCTTGCAGCACTAGTACTATTTTCTCTATACAGCTATTGGAAATGTGTGCATAAAGATTCTCTGTCACATTTATGCCTGTCTAAGGCGGTATTTAAATCACTAGGGAATACCTGCCGAAAAGGGTAGTGGCCTGATCCGGAAAATAATAATGCAGAGGTGGTGCCAAGGCTTGATCATGTGCACTGGCCATGGGACTTAACTGCTACGGGGGTACTCTTTCCACAAAATGGTGCTTGTTTCGTGATCTTCGGTGCCTATCCGCAACCTCTCTGAGGCTCTGATCCAAATGATGGGGATGGGCAACTAAATTGGTTCTTTATGTTAGGATGGTCAGGACAGTTTTGTTTTGTTAGTGAGCTCAGTTGGATAGGTTGTTCTTCTTGGCTGTCATCGCTCTAGGGTTGGTCGGTTCGCGGGCCAGATCAATATGTCCGGTGCGTGATTACAAACAAACATGTCTGAATTTTGTGATGATTATAATAGGATGATACCAAGGTGGCTGGAGCTATAGGTATTTGCATAGTATACACGTATGTGGTTAAGAAATTGAACAGATTTGATTGCTTCATTCCTACTCTCGGTTTACCTCACAGCAATGACATTTACCTCATGGAAATATTTGCACTTTTAGATTCACTGGCACGCATTTATGCTTGCTTAAGGCGGTATTAAATTGCTAGGGATTACCTTTTGAAAGGGCAGTAGCCCTATTAGGAAATAATAATGATGAAGTCTGTGTCAAGGTTTGATCATGTACATGGGCCATGGGAACTTAAGTGCTATGGGGGTCCTCTTTCCACAAATACGGTGCTTGTTTTGACGGTGCTAGTGCCTGCCTATGAACTATCTGAATGATGGGTTTGGACAACTAAAGTCGTTCTGTAGGTTAGGGTGTGTGCTCATCATTGTCAGGGCAGTTTTATTCTGTTAACGAGCTCCGTTGATCAAAAGCTACGGAGCTTTGTCATCACCTTGCAACTTATTGACAGGAACAAACAGCTAATGTTGCACTGTGGTTTGAGATGCATTCCTGTCGTCGTTAGATCAATTCTGTCTTCTATGGTAAAAAACAGAATCAATTATGTCTCGCAATCATGTGCACTAGTTACAGAGTTACAGGGCAAGCACTAATTCGTGATGGCAATCTGACACTCTTACCCGCCTTCTATGCATTATGTGCACTAGTCATATTGACGCTTATTATGTTTTAAGTTTCTTATAATCAATGATTGTTCGTTCTTGATACTGAAGGTGCAATTGTTCATCTGTAGAATGGCGCAAGAGAGTTGGAAAGAGACAGAGGACACTGTCCACGCACCCGAGGCTCCGATACTGTGCATCAACAACTGCGGTTTCTTCGGCAACCGGATGACGGAAAACATGTGCTCAAAGTGTTACAGGGACACCGTCAAGTCCAAGACAGTGGCCACCGTGGTGGAGAAGAAACCCGTTGTTACATCCTCGCCCACACCTTGCGTGGTAGAAATCAAGGACGAAGCGTCTGCCTCGGTCAAAGATGGGAAGCGAGTAGTCGAGGAGGAGGAGGCGCCGAAGCCGCCCAGCAACCGCTGCTTGTCGTGCCGGAAGAAGGTCGGGCTGACAGGATTCAAGTGCCGCTGCGGAGACACCTTCTGCTCGATGCACCGCTACGCGGACGCGCACAAGTGCACGTTCGATTACAAGCAAGCCGGGAGGGAGCAGATCGCCAAGCAGAACCCTGTGATCAAAGCTGACAAGATCACCAAAATCTAAACGGTTGGTTCTGCAGGGGCCCTGCTCGTTTATTTCCTCATGAATCATGATGCTGCTTGGTCTGTCAAGTTTACCTCGGAATTACTGTATGTGTCAACGATTGAAAATTGTGTCTATCATTCATTGGCACAAGTTATTTGTTTGCAATGTGAATAATGTAAATGTAAATATTTGTTCTGAAAAGCATGCAGCTCTACTGGTCAAATTACTATACTCTAGTCTTATCACCTGTTAATAATGTAAATTTCGACGTGTTCTGCGTTTAGATGATTGACTGTACAAATATATTCAGAAATACAATGTGCATATTATATCGGAAGTTTCACTACTAAGAGCATCTCTAGTGGAACGTCTAAATCTGGATGTCCATATGTCTGTATAGACGACCGTCTAAAAGGAGAGAGAATATAGACAATCTTAGTTTTTCAGTGGAACGTGTATATGTAGGACGTCTACATCCTCTCTTCATTATTTTAGTAAAAAGTTTTATAACTACCTTCAAATTTTTGGAGCAATATTCAGTAGCAAACAAGATAGCAACATGATTTATCAATGCAAGCAAATATCTATATATTATGCAGCGACTACAAGCAATGTTCAACAATAGTACATCACCCTATCTCTATATTCTGTATCGATGCATAAACAGCAACAACATTCAGCAAAGTTCAGTACTAGACGGGCCTACTCTTTTCAACACCGTCGGAGTAGTTGCAGCCTCCATCGCTCCTTTCTCGGCCGCCGCCAGCCCCTTCCCATTCTCCTCCCATCCACCTGCTAGGCCCAACGCCCATGCCCGTCTCCACGCCCGAGCTCTCAGCCATCAGACCCGACACGTGACCACACCCGGCTACCTTGTTTTATGCGTCCGAATCCGCAAATTGACCGTCATGACGGATCGGAGTGTGCCTAGACACCATGGTCGAGCACCTCTCGTTCTGTCAATTTGTCTCTCTCCTCTCGCCAAATCTACTTAGGAAAAGAGAGTACATGGAGCAAAGGAAGCGGGATGACGACGACTGACGCGAAAAGCCGCCAAGCGTCTCCAATCGCTCCGGATGGGCGCGGAGTGAGTTCTCAAGCAGGCGATTGCTTTTGATTTGACAGGCACCATCGTCCATATATGGACGATGGGTAGCAGGTTTGGAAGGAGGTCTAAATTTAGACGGCCGTTTAGAGGAGCCACTGGGAAGACTTTTTTTATCCACGACCGTCCAAATCGTTTTAGACGGGCATATAGACGAGCCACTAGAGATGCTCTAATAATAGTTGTCTGCCCAGAACGCTGTCACACTATGAGAATATGCTGGCTGTTTGTCCAGGAACCAGGATGATGCAGCTAAAGAGTCTATGCCTCCAATTTCAGGGCTTGTTTAGGATGTACTCCCTTCGAGCCATATTAGTTGATTCAGATTTGTCTACATACAGATGTATCGGAGGGAGTACTAGAAGGCAGCCTCTCGAAAATAGAAGGATAGATCAAATGATGTTGAACATGATTTGATCCTTGTTGAGTGAAAAATACGTTATGCTGGAATCTTTAATAAGAACTGAAAATAGCAGCAGATATTACAGCTCCACATGCTTTTGTTGCATCACATCGAGAGGCTAGTTATTGGGCCACCTCACGCACCTGCATCGGAAGCAATTTATTTTTGCCCTTTTCTGCCGACTTGCATTGAACGAAAGTTTTGCATCTAGATCATGTTGTTCTGGATCCGGGAATCATGTGCCGCCGCACTACTATAGAATTGCCAATCCAAATCTTGTTCCTCGCTTGTGTGTCGTACTAGTAGCCGCTCGTGACCATGCTGTAAGATCTGGGATTCTGAATGAACTGTACTAAACTACTGTATTTTCTACAGTCATCAAGCTCTGATATTTTGTACTCTGTCAGCAGTTCAGCACATCAAGTGTTTGAAAATAGTAGTGTGAAACAGTATCAATTTCAGCATATATATGTCGTGAAGCGGTGAAGTATATATGTCTCCAGTACAAGAGTTGTGGTACTACTGATTACTAATAATCCGTCCCCCAAAAAAATGACGTGACAAATGATCGTGAAATCAAGTCTCTGAAGTCTGAACTAATGCAACATGAAGAGGAGCTGGACCAGAGCCAGCACGAGCAGAGCAGCGGCGCCGAGCGGCCCGGCAGGCGTCCGCCGCTGTCCTGTGGACGTCGACGAGGCGGCGGCGATCTGTATGGTGAAGTTGCAGGTGGCGGTGGAGGGGTCGGTCTGCGTGGGCACGGCGAGCGCCTGGAAGTCGCATGCCTCGTCCCGCTGGTTCTGCACCTGGAAGTATGCGTTGAAGGCGTAGGAGGCGTTGCCGATGGCGTCCATGCCGGCGCAGGTGGAGCCGTAGCCGAGCGCGGTGCAGTCGGCGAAGGTGCATGCGAAGTTGACGTTCTCGGCGAGCTTGCTGGTGTCCTTGGCGTTGCTGTTGTACACGCACCACGTCCTGGGCAGGTACTCCACGTCCTTGGCCGGCACCAGCATGGTGTTCTGCCCCTGGCCGGTCAGGTCGATGGGGAACTTGGGCTGGCCGTCGAAGCGCAGGATGCCCCAGTGCCGCTCGAAGGCCCCCGGCGCCACGCTCTTGATGTCCTCGTCGAGGAGGCCGAAGAGGTACACCTCCATGTACTGGTTGGGCCGGAGCGGCGTGCCCTTGTGGGCGGCCAGGCGGGCCAGCAGGCCGTTGTAGAAGCGCTGCGCGTAGACGGCGGTGGCGTGCTTGTCGCCGTCCGTGGGCCAGCCGACCTCCCCGATGACGATGGGCAGGTCGCCGTGGCCGACCGCCTTGAGCGAGGAGACGAGCGTGTCGAAGTTGGCGTCGAACACGTTGGTGTAGGCGATGCCGTTGTCGAGCACGGGCCTCGCCACGGCGCCCTCGTCGAAGAAGGCGAAGTCGACGGGGAAGTCGTCGCTGAGGTAGAGGCTGAGGTACGGGTAGATGTTGACGGTGAATGGCGCGCTGTTGTTGGCCAGGAACTGCACCATCTGCGTCATGAGGTCCGTGATGTCCTTGCGGAAGCGGCCCGCGGAGGGCACCGGGTTGTCCGCCGGGGAGTTGTACACGTCGGCGTTGAGCGGCACGGTGGCCTTGACGTCGCTGAGGCCGGCGTCGTTGAGCGCGTTCTGGATGTTCTGCAGCGCCGGGAAGGTGACCTTGTCGAAGGTGCCGTTGTAGGAGGCCAGGAAGGGCTCGTTGCCCACGGCCACGTACCTGCGATCAGGCATCACATGGATGAGAAGGGCGAGAAGCATAGGAGGAGCAGGGGAACGAACGGTGAAGCAGAGAGGAGCAGCAGTACTCACTTGATCTTGACCCCGCCGTCGAAGTGGTATCTGGAGACGTTGTGCCTGACCCAGTCCCTGGCGGTGTCGTAGTCGGTCATGACGTCGAGCAGGACGTTGGGGATGGCGACCATGACCTCGATGTCGGTTCCCGCGAGCGCGCTGAGCGTGCCCTGGTCGGCGTCGAAGAGCTTGACCTTGTTGACGCCGTTGTCCTTGAGCATCTGCACGACGATCTTGGGCGCGAGCGGGTGCGTGGCCTGCGTGCCCCAGTTCATCCCCAGCGCCTCCGCCGCCGGGACGACCGCGGCCGCCACCGCCAGCAGCACGCAGAGCCACGCGAGCATGGTGTTCTCGATCTCGTCCTCAGAGCTGGCGGTTTGGGAATCGAAGGACAGGGGAAAAAAAGGTCCGGGATTTTGTGAACCCCAGCGGATCGAGATTCCGTCGGTGAGGACCGAACAATGTCGGCCTGCGCACTCTACGCGGTAGTAGTATAAATCAGGGGTTCAGACTTCAGAGCCCGGATTGCGGAAGCTCCAGGAAAACGGCAATGGGACGAAACACGGTTTCTTCTCGGCCTGGGCTTTCCTATCCAGTGATCCTCGTGAGAGGAACAGCTGGGATTGTAGGCGAGATTCACGCGTGAATCCCGGGAAATTCCAAGAACCAAATCGGGAAGGAAAGATACACGCCGCGGTCCCAGAGAGGAAGAAAGAAACAGAGGAAGGAAGGAAATCGAAAGGACGGGAGACACGGATAGCAGAAAAGCGAGGAGGCTTTCGGATGAAATCTGGCGAACGCTTTCTCGAGAGAGAGAGGGGGAGAGAATCAGGGACGGCGGGCGCGCGGGGACCGAGATGGGTCGGGGATCAGAAAGGAGGCAGCATTTAACGCAGAGTTGGGGCGAAGAAAGGAAGAATTTATGAGCGCGAGCGAGCAGAGGAGGACGATGGGGATGGAGGGATACAACGGTACGGAACGGATGGGATCGTGGTGGACTGGAGTGGAGTACCGGACAGCGGCAAGCGCGTATAGGGAACGGGAAGAAGAGGTGGAGGGAGTGGGGTCTCGGTGGTGGTAGTGGCGGTAGACTGGTCACTGGGTAGTGGCGGTAGTGGGGAGGGAGGGGCGTTTGGGTCATTTGCGGCGCGGGCGTCTCGGTGGAGGTGGGACGACGTGGCGCGTAGCACGCGTTTCCGCCCGCGGTTGACTAGTGGGATCCCATGTGGGGGCGGGCGGGCGCGCCTCCGCTTCTGTTTGCGTGCGAAGAAACGATATTCTCTTTTCTACGGTTTTGCTAATTCCTGAGTACTACGGGGCAGGGCGAGTTTTTTTAATAATACACTCTTTTTAATCAATTCCTGAAGTATCGCATGAAATTAGGAATTTCATATCTATCACATTGTCGGTCATGTCCAAGCCAACTGCGTTTCAACCAGACTAGGCCGCACCTACTGCCCAGTTGATGGGACGCCATCACGCAATTGGCCAGGAGCAAGCCGATTACTTCAATCGGTTAGAACCAAACCGGTTGGAAAAGCAATCGGCCAAGGCCAAACCGATTGAAAAGGAGAGGAGCGATCAGTCGTTTAAGGCTTAATGAATGGCGCTGTCGGCTCGGTCCAAGCCGATGATGTGCTACGTATCGTAATTCTGAAGTTTGTGCAATACTCTCGAAATGATTTTAAAAATGTATTATTTAGAAAATCGTTGGGCCAAGGGAATCTCCACCGGCGACGGCACGACCCAAACGGTACTGACGCGTTTGAACAGGTCCGCACAATCCACGTTTCAGCGACAAGACCCAAACGGTCAAGTCGTGTTAGAACCACGTGCGCACGCTCCAACGACACGATCCAAACGGACACCAGCCAGACATGACTCACCGGACCACCAAATTTAGGACAGTAATGGATCGGGCCGGACACGCGCGGGCGAAGCACGTGTCCTTCGCGTGGACCACGGGCCCGCATGGTAACGCCCCGACCCGCAGAAGGCTGACTGGCAGCAGCAACCATGGTCAACCGTCAATGTTGTGATGAATGACGCGACGCCGCCTGAACTCATGCACCGGCATTGACGCTGAAGTCGCTGAACCTGCTATCTTAAACAAAGCATGCCCGAAAGATCCGTTTGTTTTGTCTCACATTGACCAAGTCATTGACTTGACTGCTGGCTTGAAACTTTTGTGTTTCTTGGATGCATACTTCGTATACCACCAGATCAAGATGTGCGGGTGAGACCAACTGGACACTTCGTTCATCACCCATACAACGCATACTGCTACGCCGTAGTGCCTTTTGGGCTGAAAAACGCTGGTGCAACGTATCAACGGATGATCTAGCATTGCCTACATGATCAAATTGGTCAAAACGTAAAAGATTGCATGGATGACATTGCGGTGATATGGAAGAAAGGAAACGATCTTATCGTCGATTTATATGAAACCTTCGATAACCTCTGAAAATACAACATGATGCTTAAGCTTGCGAAGTGTGTCTTTGGGGTACTAACTGACAAATTGTTGGGCTTTATCGTTTCGCGTCGCGGAATCGAGGTGAACTCGGAGAAAATCAAAGCTATACTCAAGATCAAAAGGCTAACATGCATGAAGGACATCCAATGGCTCGCAGATTGTGTCGCAGTTGTAAGCAGGTTCATCAGCCGACTTGGGAAGAAGTACATGCCGCTCTACAGGTTGCTCAAGAACGCGGACAATTTCATTTGGACGGACGAGGCACATGTTGCATTGCACGAGTTGAAGAGATTACTCTCCTCTGCACCAATCCTCGTAGCACCAGAGTCAATGGAGTTAATGTTCGTTTACATGGCGGCAACCAACTGGATCATCAGCATCGTCGTCGTGATGGAGCGTTAAGAAGCGAAGCACGAACACAGATTTTAGTGACTTGTTTACTATGTAAGCGAGGTATTAACGGAATCCAAGCAGCGCTACCCGCACTACCAAAAAATAGTTTATGGAGTTCCCCTTACTTCTCGGAAGCTGAGGCACTATTTCCAGGAGCACTCAATCATAGTAGTTAGCAAAGTTCATCTACCCGACATCATCAACAATAGCGAGGCCAAAGGAAGGGTGGCAGAGTGGGATATAGAACTTGTCATCTTCGAAATCACCGACAAGAGGCGCGGCGCTATCAAATCTCAAGCATTGGCGGATTTTATTGCAAATTGGTGAAAAGCTCAGCTGATACTCATGTGTCAGTACCGGAGTTTTGGGTCATGTAGTTCGACGGATCCAAAATGCTCAACGGCTCGGGGGCTGGTGTACTACTACGGTCACCAACGGGAGAGAAGTTTCAGTATGTCGTGCAGATCCACTTCAACGCTACCAACAACATGGTGGAGTATGAGGCTCTTATTCACGGACTTCGTGTAGCGAAGGATATTGACATGAATCTCTTAGTTTGCTGTGGAGATTCCGACTTGGTTGACCAGCTGGTGGCTAGCACCTGAAATGCGCGGAACCCTATGATGACGGTATATCGAGATGAAGTGGACGACATAGCCAAGAGTTTCGATGACTACGAAGTCAAGTATGTCAAAAGGGAGGGTAATGAAGTGGTGGATTTGCGAAGACCCCCACCTCTCTCTCAACGCTCTGTGAGGACCCTCTCCATGACGTACTCGTCAGTAATACCACGATAACCAGCGCGACCGCCTTACCCCACCTCTCTCTCTTAGCGCTACATCAACATACATACACGAAGCCAGAGCCTTAGAGTACAAGACACGAGGAAACAGTTGGAATTCCCACTGACACCCACGTCCGCGCCCGTACACCCTGGTCTAATTCGTCCGTTACGTCCGACACGGTTACCCAAAACGCCCCTGGCCGATTCAAATACCGGGACCCGAGGCACAACCGGACAGAAACATCCAACTGACCCATGGCGCGTCGCACATGCCGTCGGCACGCACCGCCATGTCGTCTTCCTGGTTAGCACGCTCCTCTGTCGACAGCCATATCTCACCAACCCGAAGTTTCAGAGTGACCCTGTACTGGTGGCGGTGCACCGCCGCGCCGGCCTCCGTTAGGATCTGCTGCTGTTGTAGTTTGGCCGTCCTGCCACCGACAGGCTGGTGTTCATCCTACCATCCGGAGGCGAATAACGCTGGCCGTCCTCCTGCTATATGACCAGCCAGCTGGTGCTCTGAGAACCAACTGACGGTCGGTACAACAAAACAGTATGTCTGTACTCTGTAGGTGGATTGCGCATCGAACTGCCGAGTGGTTTGACGCCGAGCCAAGTAGTACCACACCAGCTTCAGGCACAAGCAAAGTATGGTGGGAAATGCGACCGCCGTGCCGCGTACTTGGGTTTGATAACCAAGTACTATAGGTTGATCGCCTTCTCTCTCTCTGTCTCTCCTTCCTTTGCTACGTCATATCTGTCAGAGAGACAAAACGGGTTGATTATGTGCTGTACTGTGAGTCTGCGAGAAAAGGGAAACATAAAAAAACGCGACAGACAAAAAATGCACCAGCCGGGAATCGAACCCGGGTCTGTAGCGTGGCAGGGTACTATTCTACCACTAGACCACTGGTGCTTGTTGAAATTTCAAACCTCACTAGCTTATATGAAATATCCATCTCTGGGTCGTGACCCTCTCCAGCACACCACACCGTTTAGCATGATCACTATTCTCTGCCATCTTTCTTTTGCATGGGCATGTCATTGCTGTTTCCTGTATTTTCAGTTTCAGTCGAGTTGTTGCGCGTCTTAACACGTTTTCCCTGTCCGGTCTTATTCGCCGTAGGAGTGGCACACAGAGCATGCTTTATGCCGTTCTGTGTTTGGTTGAAAACGGAAATAGAAGGGTGGATGTCACGGGACTAGTCTCTGATCCTGTGGATTGACGGAAATGCCATCTAAACTGGAGTTTCGCCACATAAACTTGCCCCGCTTGTTCGATGTGGATTGAGATGAACTTGTGAGAGTAACTTACGAGACAATTTGTTCCACGCCGGACCTCCTTCCCCTCCGTTCAGACCATAATTCTGAGCAAATAAAATGCATGACATAGGTAAAGAGATAACTGCACGGCCTTCAAGCTCGGACGCAGTTTCTAAAAGCAAATATAGTAGTCTAGAGTGGTGTATTAGATTTAGACAATGTATTTTGTTGCGACTGTTCCTTAAAAACTCGCATAGCTAAATAGATTACTACCCGTTTCGTTCTGATGGCTAGTACTATCTTCATAAAATTTTAAGTCATCATTTTTTTTTACAAAATTGCGATGGATCTCTTCAAAAGTTGAGTCGAATAGGATGGCTCACCCACTTTTATTTCTTAGTTTCATTCTTCATCCTGTCACTACTGCCGGTGCCACCTCGACCCAACCTCAATTCTTTGGGGAACATCGCCTCGCTTAGTCATATTCGGCGATTGTCATCATCGATCCAGACCTTTCTTATTGTTAGGAATAGGCAACATGTATTTCTCTGGGGCCAAAGGCCACAATATATAGTACAGGTACAGGGCAAATATGTAGGAAGCCCCCTAACATATGGGGCAAATACAATATACAGATATATACATCTAACACCCCCCCCCTCAAACTCATGGTGGATCCACAACACTGAGTTTGGAGAGTAAGAAATCATGTTGCGCTCTGGTCTGTGTCTTCGTGAAGAAATCCAATCAGAATCTGAAGGCACATACTCAAGCGCAACAACCGAGTCTGCACTGAAAGCACGTATAGAAAGCATCAACACCAATATGCTTGGTAAGCTCATGCTTGACCGGATCACGCAACACTAATAGCACTGCTGTCCGTCGACAAAACCAGACCGGTGTGGTAATAGAGACCCCAAAACTGTAAGTAACCACCGTAACCAGGTCACCTCAGCGATCAACAAGGCCATAGCACGCAACTCAGCCTCAACACTCGAACGGAAACGATGTCTGCTTTCTTCGCCTTCCAAGCAATGAGCGAACCACCAAGAAACACACAAGAAGAAGTGAACGGCGATCCGAAGGATCACTCGCCCAATGAAGCGTCCGAATAGCACCTTGGAGCTGGAGGGAGCTGAACGAGGAAAGAAAAGGCGAAGTGATCGTATTACCGAAGATAACGAAGAACACGGAGAAGATGACTATAGTGAACAGTGGTAGGAGGTAAACAAACCGACTCGAATATGAACAGGATAAGAGATGTCGGGACGAGTGACAAGAAGATAAACAAGGCTCCCAACAAGATGACGATAACGCGTCGGATCGTAAAGAGGATCACCATCGAAGTTGAAGCAACATTAAGCTCCATAGGGGTCTCAACAAGGCGCTCATCCCCAAGAGCAAAGACGAGCAAGAAGATCCTGAATATACTTTTCCCGAGAGATGTAAAGCCATCGAGTGGAAGAAACCTCAATCCCAAGAAAGTATCGAAGAGGACCAAGATCAGTCATAAGAAATCGATCACGAAGACGAGCCTTAACAAAGGCGATATACTCAGATCATCACCGTAATGATCATATCATCAACATAGAGAAGAAGAAGAGTGCCCACGAGGAGAAGTGTGAACAAACAACGCTGGATCATGAGCACTAGGGGAGAAACCAGCAGTCACTACAGAAGCAAAGCGCTCAAACCAGTGCACGAGGAGCCTGTTTGAGGCCATAAAGAGAACGTCAAGATGACAAACCATCCCTCAGAACAGGGTACCCAGGAGGAGGCTGCATATAAACCTCCTCACTCAACTCACCATTGAGAAAGGCGTTCTCAACATCAAGCCGGGACATGCACTGTGACGCAATGTAAGCAACAAGAAGAAGAGTACGCAGTGGTCATATGAGCAACAGGAGCAAAGGTCTCATCATAGTCACGACCATGCTCCTGCTGAAAACCACGAGCCACAAGACGCGCTTTATAGCGCCAAGAGATCCATCGAGCGAGTCTTAATCTTATAGACCCACTTACACGTGATAGGACGAACACCGGAGGAGGAGAAACAAGATCCCAGTGCCGGCGCTAAGCGCAGCAATCTCCTCGGCCATGGCTACCGCCATTCAGATGATGCTCAAGATCCCGATAAGAGGTCGGCTCGAGGCAACAGAAAGACCATACCGACTAGGAGAGTAACGGTTGGGGGCACGACGATTTGACGAGTAGAGGAAAGATCATCGAGGAAGATGACGCAGAGACGCATGAAGAAGAGGGAATAGTAAAGGAAGACTCGAGAACGAGGAGAACTAGGAGAACTAGACGGAAGCGTAAGAGGACGGTGTCGAAGAAGAGACATCGGGGAGAAGATCCCAAGAAGACACAATAGGGGTAGAAGGAGGTGTGTGAAAGATAAGAAAAGAGATATCTTCCACCGGTAAGTACCAAATGTGGGACGAGGATAGAAAGGACGCGTCTCATCAAAAGTAACATCACGAGAGATACGCATCCGATGACCAACAGGGTCCCAACAGCGATAGCCCTTATGCTCATCACTGTATCCGAGGAAGATACACTCAACAGACTGAGCGGTCAGTTTGGTGCGGTCGCGAGGAGCAAGGAGAACATAGCAAACACAACCAAACAAGCGAAGCATGGAGTAACTGGAGATCGCCCGAGAGGCGCCAAGAGGGATACCACCGCAAGGCGCGAAGGCTGAATATTGATGAGGTAAGCCGAATGAGCGACCTTAGCCCATACATGCGGCGGGAGAGAAGAAGCAATCATCATAGCGCGAGTGGTCTCAAGAAGATGGCGATGCTTACGCTCAGCAACGCCATTCTGGGCATGTGCGCCAGGACATGAGAACTGAGAAAGAGTGCCCTGCTCAGCAAGAACACCTCGCAACATCTGGGAGATATACTCACCAGCAGAATCAGCATGAAACACACGGATGGGGATAGAATATTGAGTACGAACCATGGCTGCAAAACGCTGATATATGGAGAGCACCTCACTACGAGAGCGCATAAAATACAACCAAGTGTACCGAGAAAAATCATCGAGGAATAAAATATAGTAGCGATGGCCCCCTTCGGGCGAAAGGAGCGGACCCCAACCCTCGGAATGAACTAGATCAAAAGGTCGCTGAGATACAGACGTGCTAGTAGGGTAGGGAAGCTGAATCTGTTTACCCAACCTACAGCCCTGACAATGCAAAGACCCATCTCCTGAGACAGACCCCAGAAGACCACGATGAACTAATGACGACAGGCGAGAGTCACAGAGGTGACCAAGACGATGATGCCACTGCTGAAAGGAGCTGGTAGTAGAGGCGACAACCGGAGAAGAACTGCGATGAAGTGGCAAATGAAGGAATCTGAAGCCGGTCCTAACTCCCAAAGTTCTAAAGAGTCACGGCCATGTAGGGCTACCCAACCAGGTGCGACGGTCTGGACAACACAAGAATCAGCATCAAGAATGACGCGACAACCGAGTCGAGAAGTTGGCTAGCAGAGAACAGATTCATCTTAAGATGAGGAACATGAGAAATATCAGGAACAAAAAAAGAAGAAGTAAAAAGGGTGCCCCGACTAGAAACAGGAAGAGAGGTACCATCGGCCGTGAGAACACGAACAGAGGAAGGGAGAGAACGAATAGCGGACAGTAAAGAAGACTCAGAGGTCATATGAAAAGAAGCTCCAGAATCCAGATACCACGGAGACGCACTGACCGTAGAAGGTGGTGGTCGCGAAGGCTCAAGAATCGATCCGTAACCAGAAGGTTCCGTCAAGAAGAGCCTCAGAAAGCAAGCAGACCACGAAGACTCCTGATAATGTCCTGATCAAAGAGAGCAACTGCTGAAGACCCTGAAGGAGTCGACTGCCCACGAGCCTGCTGTTGTTGCTGACGTAAACTGGGATCCCGTGTATAACAGGTGGCCCAAGTGTGGCCATCCTGGCAAAGAAGAGCGATTGAAGAGAACCACGGCGACCCTGACCACGAGGCTGCTGGTGCTGACTCTGACCCTGAGGCTGCTGGTGCTGAAGCTGACCCTGACCTGGAGGAGTGGGTAGTATCGGTAGCGGCACAGCAGACTGCGGCTGAGTCGAGGGAGCAGACGGCATAGGAGGACCACGAGTAGCAAGCACAGATGGAACCGCAAGAAGACCAGCAACACGAAGACGGATCTCCTCAGCCCGAAGCTCAGACAACACCTCAGAGAGCGGAACATGACCACGAGCATTCAGCTGAGCACGCCGGGGCTCAAACTCCTGGCGAAGCCGAGACAGAAAACTCATAGATGCGGTGAAACTCCGAATCCGAGCGCACAATCTGGCAGCACGAGCATGTGCCACAAACAGCAGTACGGAGAGAATCAAGCTGACGCCAAATAGCAGCACTCTGAGTATAGAACTCATCAATAGTGGAATCACCCTGCTGAAGAGCATGCTCCTAGCGAACCACAGACAGGTAAAGAGCATCCCCGGATGGCTGATAGCGCTGACGAAGATGTGCCCACTGAGCGGCAACAGTAGGGAGACTCATGAACTCAAAGACATCTTGGGCGTAACACTAGAGGTGAGAACAGAAGCACGAGCATCCTCATCGACCCACCGAGTGTAGGCGTCGGGCGTGGCGATAGGACTCGATATCGCAGAGTAACGCTTGAACTTCAGGTCATAAGCGAACAAGACTATCATCGACTGAGCAGCATCCTTGGCCTCCCGAGAAGCATTAGCACTAAGAACAATCGCGTTGGTGGAAGAGGGCCACAGAGCAGGGGCACGGCGATGGGGACCTCGCCGAGAGCACACCCCAAAGACGAAGACCGCGATGTGAACGTGCATGAAAGCAAAAATCAGGATAGTTCGCGCCATCGAAGATCACCGGCAGCGAGGAATCGCAACATAGGCGCGTAAGACATCTCCCTTTCAATATTTTTTTTCAACACTCGAGATCCAATCGAAACCCCGAATCCGTCGATCCGACAAAAGCCGAGGTCGAACCCGGACGGGCGAAGACGGGCGCCGAGATCGGCGAAGCGCCACGACCAGAAGCAAGCGGCGAAGCGGCAGCTGGTCGTCGCCGTCCGTCCGGCAGCCAGGCGTGGACGCGCAAGCCGCCAGCGAAGGCAGACGTAAAGCTTGGTCGTTGAAGCGTGTCCAAGCGGCAGGGAGAGCACGTTGATCACTTGATCCAAGCGGCGAGGAAACACGTTGATCACTTGATCCAATCAGCAGGGGGAGCACGTTGGTCCAAGCAGGAGGCACACGTTGGTCCAAGCAGAAGCGACGTTGATCCGTCGGCGTCGGTCAAATGGCAGCGTGCAGGAAGCGATGAAGAATCGATCGTGGAGGAGCGGTGTCGGCGCCCGCGTGGAGGTTTGACGGTGCGCAGCTGGTGCGAGGCGAGACGGGACCACACGGGATCCGACGGGAGCAGAGAACCAAGAGCACAGATCTCGATCTGAACTAATTTGAAGAGGGCAGGAGCGACGACGGATTCGCCCGACGTGAGTTGGAGAAGAATTCCGATCTAAAACCAGATCGTTCCAGATCTGAAACGGGCAGGCGATGACCGGCGGCAACGACGACGGCAAGGCCGGTGGCGACAGGGACGGTGGCAGCCGACGAAGTTGCGAGAAAGAATACGGAGCTAACTTGGCTCTGATACCATGTTAGGAATAGGCAACATGTATTCCTCTGGGGGCCAAAGGCCACAATATATAGTACAGGTACAGGGCAAATATGCAGGAAGCCCCCTAACATATGGGGGAAATACAATATACAGATATATACATCTAACACTTATAACCCTCGCTACTTTTCCTTGTGAACACCCAGACGTGACCCCTAAAACTTTGTTGTGGAATATCTTCCATCAAGGGAACACATCGTGTGCATCGGTCATTTGTGGTGCACCTGGTGCACCAGCCATCAGTATACATGTCTACCAACTTCAGCTTTCTAAAAACGAACTTTAGCTTTCTAAAAAACCCGCATACAAACAACATATATGCAACAATCAAAAAGTTTAGTTTATGTGCTAGAATTTATCTTTAGATTTTTTTTATAATTTGTAGACAAGGTATCAAGGTCCGATGTATCGAATGCACCACAAGTCCACAAGCTACGGTGCAACACATAAGTTCTCCTCCATCCGCTTCACCGCTATTGCTGCTTTTACCTCCCAGGATCTGCATATGATCTTCATCTTCGGCGGTTGCGGCTGTTTCTTCCTCCAACAGCATGGCGAACATCTCCTCGTTGTCGGACTCCGTGGCCGAGCAGGCAAAACGTAGAATACCCCGCGGGCGCGGTGGCAATGAGCTTGGAATGGAGCCGGAGGTGCCGGCGACGCTGAGAGAAGGCAAAACAAGGCCAACAACGAGGGGGGATGTTGTAGCGGTGGTAGACCTTTCTATCGGCGTGGGTTCGACGAGGTAGAGCAAGGCAGGGTTGACAACGACATGGCGACGAGGGTGGGTGGAGAGGGCTCTTTTCCACATGAGAGCCAAATCTCGGTGGGGAAATGGGAAGTCTTGTCGACAGGGTTGGCCCACATGTTTTTCCTTCCATCCGGCGTTCCCAGGCAACACCTGGCGCCTCGGGTTCGCAATGGAACATCGGTGAAAGTTGTGCCAAATTCGGCGAAAAAGGGGAGCTAAGAATGCGAGTGAGCGAAATTTCGCCATCTAGATGAAAAAGGGGCCTAGGGAAGCCCTCCTGGGAATACTAGTGGAGGTGCTCTTAGGGCATCTCCAGCGGCATGACTCAAATTTGCATCCCAAACGGTTCGATTTTATCTGTTTGGGTCGAGCCCCGAACAATATTTGGATCGCTATCCGCCCCTACCCGAGTGATACGTTCATTTTACATCATCAATATAGTGACTTATATGATCTATCTTAAATGGTATTTTCCATGATCTATCATTGTTTATGCCCTTTCAGTTGATTTATGGGAGTTTCCTACAAAGTTCCTTTCATTGGTATTTAATTTCTATGAGGCAGAAAACCACGTTTTTCGTATTTTGCTATTTCAGGGACCTTTTGTATGCCTAAAAATCAAAGAAAATATCTGGTCAGTTTTTTATCAAGAGAAGGACTGTGGGCTAAACAAGCACGAGAGGAGAGCCATGAGGCCCAAAAGAGGCCAGGTATCGCGTCCCCTCAATTGGGTGCTCCACATAGGCCTATTTCAGCCTTGAGTGTCGTCTCGGCTCCTCCTTTTTACAGATGCCTCAGTCTCGCTAGAAGACCTACATCATATTTTTCCACGATTTACAAGGGCGGCGGCGGAGGCGAAAGTCCTCTCCTACTCCGGGAGAGGGCAGATCTTGCAGCACCGGAGCCTCCGGTGAGGGGGAAATTGATGCCATCGTCATCACCACTCCTCCTTGGCGTAGTAGGGCACCTCTCCATCAGCACCATAATCATCACCATCTCCATCTATAAGATCCACCTTGTTTTCCTCATAGTCTGTGATTGATTGAACCCCGGATATTGTTTAAGTGTTATTTGCATGTTTGTGATTGACAACTTGTCTTTATTTGGTGGAGATATTATATTTTTAGATTGTGTTGTAATCCATATTCCACTGATCCGTATCATGTTTGTCACTTGTGAGTAGATCCTCATGTTCCTGAGGACATAGGATGAATTGGCTATGATTTCCATATAATATGCAATTAGTATTTGGTCAAGTTTTTATCTTTTATGTGGTTCTATGATTGTTTTATGCGAACGTCGTCTGCATATTACTTCACCTATATGGGCTCATAGGGCTACACTTTGATTCAATGATGAGGGTTGGAAGGGACGGAATGATAGAAACCGTTTTCCAATACTTTGAGTTGCATTAGAGGGATTTATGTCGAGGACCAATGAACTAACTGCTATGGTGGGACATTTATGTCTTAAGGATTCCTTGCTTTCTCATGAAAATGGCTCCAGGAACCATCGTAAGGGGTGTATTTGCCCATATCTATGGCTGCACCTAATTTAGGGTCCACCCTAAAGAAATGAAACTTGACAATACATTCATCATGTTGTGTAGAAATCTAAATGGTAAGTAAATCCATGTCGCCCTCAGGAACACTGATTATGCTAACTTCATTGTTGGCAAAGTTATACCACCACACTCCACTTCCCAACAAAGAAAGAAATTCTTTTATGAATTAGGCATTACTTTTGGGATGATCCATTCTTTTATAAGAAAAGTGTAGATGGTATTATTAGACGTTGTGTGCCTGAATTTGAGCATCAGGATATCATAAGAGATTGTCATGATAGTCCTTATGGAGGACATCACGCAGGAGACCGCACGTCTGCAAAGGTATTACAGTCTGGTTTTTATTGGCCTACTTTATTGAAAGATTATGCTAATTATGTTAAAGCTTGTGACAAATGTCAACATGTTGGAAACATTGGTAAGAGTAATGAAATTCCTATGAACTATTCACTGCCTCTTGAACCATTTGATGTATGGGGATTTGACTTTATGGGACCGTTCCTGCCATCAACAACAAAACACACTCACATTTTGGTTGAAGTGGACTATGTCACAAAGTGGGTGGAAGCAATTCCAACAAAAAGTGCAGATCAGACTACAACAATGAAGATGCTTAATGATATCATCTTTCCCAGGTTTGGAGTACCTAGATTTTTAATTACAGATAGTGGTTCTCACTTTATACATGGAGTCTCTAGGAAAACTGTATCTAAGTATGGTGTCAATCATGGGGTAGCATCCCCATATCACCCTCAAACTAGTGGTCAAGTTGAACTAAGTAATAGGGAAATCAAACTGTCTTTTAGAAAAGACAGTTTATAGAGCTAGATCTGATTGGCCAACTAAAATCAATGATGCTTTGTGGGCTTATAGAACTGCTTTTAAAAATCCTATGGGTATGTCTTCTTAAAAATTGTCTATGGTAAAGTATGTCACCTCCCAGTAGAATTAGAACATAAAGCTAGATGGGTTGTTAAACAACTCAACTTTGATTTCAAAACTGCTGGAGAGAAAATAATTCTAGAGCCAAACTTGTTAGATGAATGGAGGAATGAAGCTGATGAAAGTGCAAGGTTATTTAAAGAAAAAGTGAAGATTTTGCATGACAGAAAAATAAAGAGAAAGTAATTTAAAGTAGGAGATCAAGTATTATTGTTCAACTCCCATTCCAAGTTTCAATCTAATGGAAGTGGCAAGATCCATTAGTTGTGTAGGAGGTGTATCGCTCTGGAGCCATCTGTCTTCATGGAGACTACAAAGGTAAACATCATGTTGTAAATGTACACGTTTTAAACATTATATTACATGCCAAAAATTCGTTGGAAAGGTGGAAGAGTTAAATCTCCAGAGTCCCGAGGCCATAATCGCAAAGAGATATCCCCTGCTAGATATCAGAAATCAATAAAAGTCAAGTTCCAGGTGGGTAACGATCTCGAAATATCTTCATATTTTAGGAAAGTCATTATTTTGGGAAAATAAAGCGTGCAGAAAGAATTGGACGAAACGGAGTCCCAAAGGGGGAAAAAGTATAGGTGATGCCCCTCCTACTGGGCGCGCCACCCTGACTCTTTTGCCCCTTCGAAGTCTGTTTCACCTCTGTTTCGACTCCAGCGCTCCGTCTTACCCTAAAAACCATCAATATATACCCCTCTCCACCGATCAAATATCACATCAAGTATTTTCGAGCTAACCTTGTTTTTCTTCCCTGTCCTTTTAGCCATGGCAAGCTCCAGATCCAATATAGGAGGAGAAGACTCTATTAAGAGGGGCGTGGTGAACCACGACCTCAACTCCGTGGTGGCTCCTATGAAGACCTGGACCTTCAAGGAAGGAGTGTTTCTCATGGAGGAGGTGATGGCTCCCAAGACCGAGGGAACCATGGAGGAAAAGCTGCAAGTTCTGGAGGACACCATCTTCAGGTATGGCACTGTTATTGAGCACAACCTTGATGCTCATCACTTTATGAATCTTGAGATGGAGAAGAAGGTTGAAGCCTATGAGGCAAGGATCAAGGATCTGGAGAAGAAGTATGTGCATACCATCACACAACTGGATAGGCTCATGTGGGATGTGGAAAACCAGAACTGCGAGTATGAAGATCGCTTCAAGAAGATCATCGAAGCTGCTTCCACCAAGTTCGATGATCCACCACTATACTTCTACAATTGGAGGCCCTATCCTTGGAAGATCAAGGAGTGGAACACCTATTATAAGGAGAACGATGCCAAGAAAGAATACCCAGCGACAACACTCTAAGCTTAGGGGAGTTCTATCCAGTCTTTTATGCTTTTTAGTCCATCGTATTGCTTTTAGTCGTGACCTTTCGGTTGTTTTTGCTTTTATCTATTAGGTTTCGATTTTCTCATGGATTGAAAAGCTCTTTGAGCATTATCATGTATCCTTGGTAGGGTGGTTTTTGAATAAAATATAAAGTATGGTGTCATCCATGTTTCTCTTGTTTGGAGATTTATGAGTAACACTCATGCAGATGTGTGCCTCATATCTAGAAGTTTCAGTTACATCTTGTCTTAAATTAGATTAACTTGAGTGTGTTGGACAAGTATATAACTTCTCAAACAAACAAAAACTTGCAACTAAGAGCATCTCCACTCGTGACCCCCAATTTAACCCCGGCGTAAGACCATATGGGGGGCACCGGTGCAAGAACCGGCTATGGGGGGGCAGTCTCCAGCCGTAACCCCCAAATTGGCCCCCCAAATTAGAAATTCAAACAAGAAACAAAATATGGCGGGTAGAACGGCCGATCACCGACCGCCGATCGCATAGCCGAACATAAATAGTCTGGGCATTTAACGGTTACAAAACAAAGTCGCAAATCATTGCAAATCATCATAGTCAAGCGATCAAAAGAAGCCGCGCCGGCATCACAAAGCATAATGGTGCATCAGACGAAGGCGTCGACATTGACGACCGGCGGGGGAGTGCCTGTTGCCGGTGCGCTCGCAGGTGTTGGGGTAGTGGATGTCGCAGGTGCTAGGGCGGTGGATGCCGTAGGTGCTAGGGTAGTGGATACCGGTGGACCTCGGACCTCGTACAGGATCGTGGTGCACTAGGCCTCCCACCACGCCCGCATGTCGACGTCCATGTCCCTGGTGTCGACCATGAGGATCGACAGGTCCTTCCTCCTCTTATTCGCGGCCACATTGGCCCTGATCAGCTCGAGCTTGGCGTCCTGCCTTTCGATGACTGACGCCCACCTAGCTGCGGCAACATGCTCCATCTTGGCGGCCTGCTCCGCCCTCTCGGCAGCGTGCGAGGCGGTGATGACCCACAAGTATAGGGGGTATATCGCAGTATTTTCGAGGGAAGTGAAACCCAATTTATTGATTCGACACAAGGGGAGCCAAAGAATATTTATCAGCCTTAACAACTGAGTTGTCAATTCAGCTGCACCTAGAAACAATCTTGCTCATAGCAGTTTATCGAGCATATGATTTTGTAGTAAGAATAGTAAAGTAACAATAGTAGCAAAGCAAAGACAGTAGTAACAAAACCAAGAATATGAGATTCGAAAAGGTAGGCATAGGGATGGATGGGCAGCGTTGCATGGACAAGACAATTCACATAGCAATCAGAACATAGGGCAATTGCAGATAAATAAGATAAAGCATCCAAGTACTAGACAATCCTAGGCATGTGTTCCATATATAGTCATATGTGCTCGCAATGAGAACTTGCACAACATCTTTTGTCCCGCCAAGTTTGCGGCGGGGCCTCTAGGAACTACTGGCAATTAAGGTGCTCCTTTTAATAGAGCACCGAGCAAAGCATTAACACTCGTGAACACATGTGATCCTCACATCAAAGCCTTTCCTTAGGTTATCCCGATTTACATTGCCGGGCCATAGGTTCCGGACAACAACGTGTGTATACAACTTGTAGATAAGACCAAAAACAATACTATCATAATGAATCAATAACATGTTCAGATCTGAGATCATGGCACTCGGGCCCTAGTGACAAGCATTAAGCACAACAAGTCGCAACAAAGTCATAAATCACTAATAAAAGATACTAGGCACCATGCCCTAACAATCTGATGCCATTACATGAATGATCTCATCCAATCCCTACCATCCCCATAGCCTATAGCGGGGGATTACTCACTCATAGATGGAGGAATCATGGATGGTCGATGGAGATGATGGTGGAGATCGATGGAGATGGCTCCGGGGGCACTTCCCCATCCCGGCAGGGTGCCGGAACAGAGACTTTCTATCCCTCGAATCTCCCCTTCGGTGGTGGCGGCGTAGCGGAACTTTTCGTGGAAAAACATCGAACCCCCCCCCCTCCCAGAGTTTTTAGGTCAGAAGGCTTCTTATAGGCGAAGAGGGAGACCGAGGGGGTGCCTGGGGCCACCACACCATGCCCTGGCGTGGCCAAGCCCAGCCTGCGCCTGGGGGTGGTGTGGCCAGGCCCTGGCCCTCCTCCGTCTCGTATTCTGGCTCCGTGAGTCTTCTAGAAAAATAGGCACTTTGGCTTTTGTCCCGTCCAATTCCAAGAATATTCATTTTCTGACTTTCCTGGAACCAAAAACAGCAGGCAGCTGGCACTGTGGCTCTTTTTAATAGGTTAGTCCAAGAAATCATATGAAAAGTACTCCAAAGTGTGGACAAAACACAAGAAAGTGGATAAAACCAAGCATGGAGCATCAAAAATTATAGATACATTTGCAATGTATCAACATCCCCAAGCTTAACTTCTGCTCGTCCTCGAGTAGGTAAGTGATAAAAAGAAAGAATATTTTTTGAGGTGACATGCACCATCAAAGACTTGATCAAAGTATTTGTAAAACATTCAAAGCTGGGATCATAGTACTTCAATCATAACATGAAAGACAAAGTTCTAGCAATAAGACAAAGAAACTATGATGCAACATGAAAAGGCACAAACAAAAGATTCATGAATAACAATGCCTTGCAAGACGTTTGTTTGTTTCACATAAAGAAAACATAGCATAGTGGCATTCAGCTTGTCCCTCATAGAGTAGCAAACATAAATGCATAGGACACCTTCAAAATTTACAAGAGTGACTAGATACAAATAGTTTAAAACAAGCAATATCAAGGTATGCATCAATCAACAAGTCTTGGGACAATGCACATAGAACTAAGAATGGCCACTATGCTCTCAAGAAAGTGCTCATAGAATGTGTGGAGACTTAACAAGGAAATGAAAAGGTTTTGAATAGTTTGAAAGGCTTCCAAATGCTGAAAGTATGGTACTCATTAGCTTTGAGCTCTCATTGCCCCTATCATAAGCATCTTTAATGTGGTTAAGGTGAAAGTGAGGTCCAATCTGAGTTATATGCTTGACAGACTATAAACTGAAAATCCCAAGTCCCCTGAGTACGAGGGTCGCTCCTCATGCTACTCAACTTTAGTTACCGGTAAGTTCTTGTCATCGTAAGTATGTGCGTATCATAAAGAACCGCCAACGGGGTACCCCTTGCCTGATGATACAGAAAAATCCCCATATCAAAATGACAAGGCAAGCAGACAATGAGTATCTCAGCAATCTTCTTATTTACCATGGTAAAATGGTGTTTTTTCTCTCTTTCCTCTTTTCATAAAACTCTTTTTTTTCTTTTTTTTCAATAGCTATCTCTCTCTTTTTTATAAGAAGAATGCTTCATAGATATCATTATGGTTACGCTGCAGGTTTCCACCATGTCAGCATGGATTAGACCAATGACCCGTGTGTTCTCTAACACACATACATAACTCCATGGACTTACAAGCTCCCTTTATTTCACACGACATTTACATCCGCAAACAAAAGAGCAAGGTATCAACTGGTATATATTTACAAGTGTTGAAAGCGTTCCCGTGACAACACGGTTACGCTAATCCCACCTATAATTTGCAAGCATATAACTTTCATGGAGAGTTCACAATGGTTCAGGTTTATTAAGTGCAGGAAATAAAGTGTGCCATCAAGTTCATGAGAGCTTTACTAACTAATTTTCCCATAACAAGCAAACATTTTATTCGGAAGAAAACAAGGCATATTGAATATGCACGGAAGTAGCAAATGATGCTAATAGGTGGTATGGTGGACACTTTGGCAATATTTGATTTAAGGGAGTTGGAAACATGCGTAAAATACTCAGTGAAAGTGAAGGCTAGCAATAGTAAGGGAGCGACAAACGAGAGAGCAATAATGGCCATAATCATGCAAAGCGACAAAACATCATTGATCAAAGCATAAAGTGATACTACAAGTTGAAAACTAAAGGATCGTAAAGGCTTATGGTGACTTGAGATAGTCATAACATGGTGTGAGCATGTGCCAAGTCAACCCAAACAAAGCATCAAAGGAGAATACCACTATACTATGCTTTAATATGCTAAAACAACGCATGATTCATCCAAGGCACATTAAGCAATGTCAATTGTTTATAACAAGTCATGCTACAGCAAAGAATACTAAGCATAAAGCCAAAACAATATCAAGCATGGCATGATAGAGCATAGGCCACAGTCAAAAACAAGCTCTCTTTACCACTTAAGCATGAGCTTTACTACTCTTTTCTAAACCAAACCAAACTATTTGAACACCAATGTATGAAAGAGGAGGTCCAACCAATTTATTCAGCAAACTAAGCAAACCACGCAAACTAAAAACCAAAACGAAAACGAAAAAGAAGACGCTCCAAGAACAACACAACTGTGCATGAAACAATAAAAATGAAGTGGTTGAAAGAAACCTGAGATTTTTATTGATGAAGAAGGGGATGCCTTGGGAATCCCCAAGCTTTGACGCTTGTACTTCTTGGATATTTCTTGGGGTGACACGCGTGGCATCCCCAAGCTTGAGCTTTAGTCCATCCTTCATCTCATTACTCATTCCTTCCATACACCTGAATTTTTTCCTTCATACAAAACTTCACACAATCTTTATTAGTAACATTAGTGCACTCAAAATAAATAAGTCTTAAGGTTCAGTTCTAACACCAAATAAACTTCCATTAGAACACTAGCTACTGTAGCACTTCCCTCAAAAGCTCAATTCCCCAAAAGAACTCAAAAAGGAACCAACAAGAAGCAAATGCAGAAAATGGCAGAAATCTGTCAAAACAGACCAGCAGATAAATACAAATTTTTTAGAAGACCTTCTGTTGCTCAAATAAAAAAGTATTGAACTAACTGAAGTTAGATAACAACCTGGGTCAGAAGCACAAAAATTCACACCTCAAAAAAACGTTCAGAGATTTTACACAAATTTTTACGGTGAAGCACAGAAATCTGTTTTGGGACAGCAACTTTCCCAATCATTACTTCTCTCTCATTAGAGGTTAATCTTGGCACAATAAGCAAATAAAAAGGATAAGGAGCGGTTATTAATTAAGTAATAACTTCCAAGACTCATCTAAAACGTTTGGGTTATCTCCCAATAAGTACTTTTCTTTAACGCCTTTAAGTTAGGCATAAGCAAAAACTAAAATGGATAGAATAGAAGTAAGCGGAGATAATCATGGTGAAAATATTGTTTTATTCAATGAAATCCTTTTGTTAACAAGGTTGATCAGGTCTTGTTACCAAAACAATTTCATATGAGACAAAACTTTGTATTCCACTAATGATTATGTTACCTCAACTTTGATAACAATGGTCCCAATCATAATAGTTTCAAATTTTCTCTTGGTATGGGACAATATATTTCTCTAACTTGAATGCCCTCAACATGTTCAATTTAATTAAAAACCATAAGTCCTATCAATCTTCTTGGGGAATAGATAGTATGTTCCTTGTCATTGACATTGAAGGTCACCTTCCCTTGATTATAATTAATAATAGCTCCTGTAGTATTTAAGAAAAGGTCTCCCAAGAATAATAGACATATTATCATCTTCAGACATAAAAGTTTGAGAGGATGCTCTCATAAGGAATATGAGTTGAAGTAAAAGAGAGCATCAAGGAGCAAATTCAAAACACATTTAAGTCTAACCCACTTCCTATGCATAGGAATCGTGTAAGCAAATAACAAAGTGACAGGCATAGGAAGATAAAACAAGAGTAACTTCAAGACTTTCAGCACATAGAGAGGTGTTTCAATACCATGAAAACTTCTACAACCATATTTTCCTCTCTCATAATAATTTTCAGTAGCCTCATGAAGAAACTCAACAATATAACTATCACATAAAGCATGCTCTTCATGATCTACAAGCACTAGAGCTTTATTATAAATATTTTCAAGAGAAACCTCAGGAACATAACATTCATTCTCCTTTAGTAAGCAAGGGGGACAATCAAATAATATAAGGGATAAAGAGTTACTCTCATTAGAAGGTAGGCATGGGTAGCTAATCCATTCTTCCTCCTTTTGTTCATCACTCTCCTCCTCTTTTTCATCTAATGAGATTTCAGGTTCATCAATTTCTTCTTCCATAGGATCCTGCAAGGCATTAGTCTCTTCCATTTGTGGAAAGCATCTATTAAAATATTCAAGAATATAGCCATTTCCATCCTTGTAATTACCAAAGAAAAATTTAAGTATACCATACACCTCATATTTGTAAGGTGAATCATCAATATTTTCAAGCAAACTAGCAAGTTCAAAAGCACCCTTCCAAGCAATAAATTCTTCAATTTGTTCCACATCATAAAAGTCATAAATTCCTTTAGCATAGGAAGATATGGTATCATTATCATTATACTCACATTGAAAAGGGGGGTGTTTGTACCTCCTGCAACAACAAGATTTATCAAGGCAATAGGTAACATTATAAGTAGCGCACACGTTTCTAGCAATGGTATACAATCTATCAATTTGTCCCCATAAGTGTTTCCCTTTTTGTGACAAGCGGTGTTCCTTATAATAATATTTTTGATCTTCCGTGAACCCACCTTGCCAATAAGCTTTAGTTTCAAAGAAACCAACCATTGACAACAAGCATGATAAGACAAGACAATAACAGACCAACGAAAATAACAACTAAAAAAGGAACTACTTTTTTTGTATTTTTGATAAAGAAACAAGCGAACAAGGAGAAAATAAACTTAGCTTGAACAATAGTGAATCCAAGTGAACTTGATAAATAAAGCTATGCTCCCGACAGCGCCTTGAAAATAGTCTTGATGACCCACAAGTATAGGGGGTATATCGCAGTATTTTCAAGGGAAGTGAAACCCAATTTATTGATTCGACACAAGGGGAGCCAAAAAATATTTATCAGCCTTAACAACTGAGTTGTCAATTCAGCTGCACCTGGAAACAATCTTGCTCACATCAGTTTATCAGTAGCAACAGTTTTGTAGTAAGAATAGTAAAGTAACAATGAGAGCAAAGCAAAGGCGGTAGTAACAAAAGCGATATGATGGGATTCGAGTGCGGTAGGCATAGGGATGGATGGACGGGCGTTGCATGAACAAGACAATTCACATAGCAATCAGAACATAGGGCAATTGCAGACAAATAAGATAAAGCATCCAAGTACTAGACAATCCTAGGCATGTGTTCCATATATAGTCATATGTGCTCGCAATGAGAACTTGCACAACATATTTTGTCCTGCCAGCCTGTTTGCAGCGGGGCCTCTAGGGAACTACTGGCAATTAAGGTGCTCCTTTTAATAGAGCACCGGAACAAAGCATTAACACTCCATGAACACATGTGATCCTCACATCAAAGCCTTTCCCTTCCGGTTATCCCGATTTCTGTCACTTCGGGGCCATAGGTTCCGGACAACAACGTGTGTATACAACTTGTAGATAAGACCAAAAACAATACTATCATAATGAATCAATAACATGTTCAGATCTGAGATCATGGCACTCGGGCCCTAGTGACAAGCATTAAGCACAACAAGTCGCAACAAAGTCATAAATCACTAATAAAAGATACTAGGCACCATGCCCTAACAATCTGATGCCATTACATGAATGATCTCATCCAATCCCTACCATCCCCATAGCCTACAGCGGGGGATTACTCACTCATAGATGGAGGAATCATGGATGGTCGATGGAGATGATGGTGGTGTCGCTGACATGGACACAACGCACCTCCTCCATGACGCCATGCCACTTGTTGCAAGCATGCTGGATCATGTGCCGGCGGTGCAACATGCAGGAGTCGTTGCGGTCATGGTACAAGTCCTTGAAGTAGGGGTCCAAGAGCCGCCGCTCGTCGTACGCCACCTTGACGCGCAGCCAGTAGGCCTCGGAGCTCTGGTTCGCGCCGGTGAAGGGGTCGATGTTGACCGACTTCCAAGCCTCGGAGAGGCACTCGTCCTCCCGTGAGCTCTACTTCGGGTCGCGGCCGCCGTTCTTCTTCTTATTGACCACGGGCACCTCCTTAGGCACCGGCGCGGGTGCCTACACCTCCTCCTCGTCATCCTTGGTGAACGCGTAGGCCTCGTTCTCCCAAGGTTCTTGGTTGTTGTTGAAGTCATCGTAGACCTCCGCCTCCTCCTGCGTGTAGAACGGTGGTAGCCCCCCACCATTGATCATGTCGGTCATGATGGCGTTGGTGCCTAGCGTCGTTCCGTCGAGCACCCCATGGCTGCCGCCGCTGCTAATAGCGGTGGTGGGCATACCGCCGTGGAAGAGGGGGTAGCGGAGAGCAGGAGATGCAGCCAGGTTGAAGCTGGCGTTGATGTCGACGACGCTGAAGGCATTGGGGTTGAAGCTGCCACCCGCGTCGAGTGGTCCGCACGGCGAGAAGCGATATAGCTTGGGCGTACCTTGGTTGTCCTGAGACATCGGCCCAGCCTAGGTTGTTGCCAAAGACGGTGATGGTGACGAGACGCTCCCTTGGCTCCCCCACGCGTGCGGGGGAAGCTCAGCATGCCCGCCATGTGGGCGGCTCTCTGCACCATGAGTGCCTCCGCGGCCAGAGCCTCCGAGGCCCGCTTCTTCGTCGCCCTGAGATCTCTCTGCCGGCGGTTGGCGTTCTCGACCTGCCGGCGCTGCAGGTCGAACGCCCACTCCGTGTTCGTCATCCCCTTCGGCCGCTCCTTCTCCGGCTTGCCCCTCTTCTTCGCCGGTGGTGCTGCTGCCGTCGCGCGGGGAGCAGCGTACTTCTTCAGCGACATGGTGGCGCGATCTCGTCTTTGCTGGGAAATAGCGGGAGTGGGAGGCGAGGCGGGAGGGGAGGGGGGAGATATGGGGTAATTTTGGAGGGAACCGACGCTAATCTTGGTGGGAAAAGGAAATAATTTCGACTAGGTCGCCGACAAGGCTGACCAGAACTTTCCCCGGCGCCCGCTAGCCTCCCTTGGAATTGGGTTTGACCGGCCGGTAAATCGAAGCGTCTTGGCGCATAAAACCAAATTGGGGGACGCGGCTGGGGACAAAAATTGGCGCCGGCGGCCCTCAAAGGCCCTCGAGTGGAGATGCTCTAAGGAAAGATTCATGCAAGTGATGTTTACAAATATATATATAAAAGGGAATACCTTGAATTTGGGGCAGAGATATAGTTTTGTAGAACAAATAGTTATGAAGAGATGATGACACGGGGAGATGAGATACTCTCGTTCTATTTAGTAATCAACGAGTAAACTGAGGGACATTGATATTTAAATGCATATGCTCTATGAAAAAGTGTATGAAAGGCAAGCACCCGAGAATTCAGTTAGCCATGTAAAGTGAAAGATAAAGGTTGAGTAGAGCATATGACATGTTTGAAAGATCCATGAATAAGGTTTATACTACTTACTAAGAGGCAAGACCATTAACTGATGCCATTTAAAAATTGGTGAAAGTGTTTGACAAAGTCAAACTTCATATCTATCTTGTTGTTTAAAAACTCTCTTATTTCAACTAGTTGTTCTTCTATGAGAGTTTATCTTTATTGCAAAGGCAAGAGTGAAATCAAAGATAGCAAGGTAAAAAAACCATGCAAATCAATAACAAAGAGAAAAAGAGAAATTTGAGACTTGTTCAATTGTCCAACATAAAATTGTTAGTTTTGTTCAAAAGCAAGGGGTAGTTGCTAGAACTCCTATTATGTAGCCCACATTTATATGGTTATTAGTACTTAGATCTTTTAAGACAACTGAATATGCATCAGTTGATGATGACTGCATGTAGTGCGGTTATTCTGGCACCACAGGATGAGCCAGGGGAGGGCATCAGTCGTACGTGCTAGCCGTCCTCCCCGCAAACTCGACCCAAACTTGGGCCACAGATGCACCGTAATGGACCGTTCCACGGGTCCAGTTCCGTTTGTGGCAGTGTTATTTTAAACATACGCTTAAGCGTGCTAAGCGGAGGGCAAACGCTCAGGTCATTTAAGCGTTTTTAAGGCCCGCTCTTAGCGCTTAATCCTTTGTTGTGTGAAAAAATGGCTAGAAAACACTCGCGCTCAGCGCTCAGTGCTTTTTTGAACCTTGGTTTGCAGGTGGCCGTTGGGGCGTGGCGCGGGTTGTTGGAGTTGCCCTCACATGGCCGACACTTCCGCCTCATACTTCAGTGGTGCTCGCCTGTGTAATACTCCATTTATACGGTTGTGTCGTTTATACATGCCCAATCCATAACACGTGTCCCCCTCGGGGGATAAATCTCCCAAATCCCTCGGTCTCCGTGCCACTATGTGTTCCTAAAAAAAGTTAAATCCTGCTTTTGCTACATTATGTCCCTTTTTGCTACAAATTGTTCCACTTTTGCTATATGTAGCAAAAAACAGTTCGTTTATGAGAAAAAAAATAAAAAGATAGATCTCGCTGGAGACCTCGCCGGACACTTTTGTAGCAAAACGTTTGTTCTAAATGTAGCAAAACCAACTTCGCCGGAGACTTTCGTCGGTAGACCTTGTCAGAGACATTGTAGCAGAAACTTTACACTATTGTAGCAAAACTAGAAAACAGATGTAGCAAAAAAGTTCAGCATCCATAGCAAAAGAAGGTTTCGCCAAAGACTTTCACCGGGTAGCAAACCCAACGCCCACTTGTAGCACTATTGCAGACCGCTGGTAGCAAAACTCGATGCCGCTTGTAGCACCTCCGCCGACCACATGTAGCATCGTCGTCGATGGCATGCAACAAATATTGACGGTGTACATAGCGGCGTCGATGGCCTTAGGTAGCACCCTCGGTGGTCGCATGTAGCAAACCCGTGGGGAGACGATCGTTGTCGTCGACAATGGCAACCCGGCCGTGCTCGCATATGGCAGCACCGCGGGGCGGAGCTTTGCAGGGAAGCATGGCAGGGTGGAGGCGAAGCAACCCGGGGATCAGTTCGATCGATCTCCGGGTAGTATCTCCGTTTCATCGATATAAGCCTTTTTCAGCAAGCTGTGAGTAGCAAATACGTATTTTCAAAGCGAATGGCCTAAAGTTGGCAAAGAAAACAAGAGTATTTCCTCACAGAGTAAAATACACTAACAATCCCTATACTTATTAGGCCGACTCGATTTATCCACGTACTCCGAATTTGCTCAATTTTAGCCACCTGTCTGTGAATCTGCCTCCATTTAGACCTAATCCACGTTTGACGTCGAAATTGTGCTGATTCAGATGCCATGTGGACTAGAATTTTGCAAAAAACACCCTCCCGCATCTAGAATGTTTTCCCATTACCAGATATTTGCATGTACCTTCTCCCCATCAGATCCATTATGCAGAGCGCCCCACGCCGTTACATATCTCTTCAACCTAGAGAGTTTTGTTCGAGGGAAGAAAAAAGGAATGACTCGACGGAGGCGGAGGCGACGGGCAAGCGATAGAGGTGGTGATCGCTAGACCAGAAGGTGTAGCGATATATTTACAATGAGAGGTTAACTAACGGTAATGGAGTAACACGGGAGGGGCTAACTGCAAATTTTTAGTCCATCTTCACTCCTGCAAGTGGGATAAGCCTCCACGTCGCGTCCGAGTCTGCGTAATTTTGGTGCCAAACATGGATTAGGACTAAATCAAACCCAATTCATAAGTACACAGACAAAATTCAGCAAACTTCGAGTGTGAGGACTAAATGAAGCTAGCCCGACAAGTACCGGGACTGTTAGGGCATCTCCACCGGGTCGACCCAACCCGTCCCAGCGCGTCCGAACCCGTCCGTGCGGGCGCGTGGTCGTGCGCGGCGTCGCAGCAACACGACCCATCCATCCCGACGCGTGCGACTCGACCCACCCATGCATCTAATTTGTGTGGCCACTGGGTCGGCTCGGACACGCGCGGGTCACGGGCATGTCCTCCGCGCGCGCTAGTGGCCCACCCACTAGCGACAAAAGCAACAACGACACCAATTCAGACGCAACCGCCGCACTGATTCAGAGGCAAAGGCCGCGGCAGCGATTCAGAGTCGATGGCAGAAGGCTGACCAGCAACAGCCCGCGCCATCAATGTCACTAGCTTACTGGACGCTTCAATGCCATCGACTCTGGACGCTTCAATGCCGTATCTTCAGCCTCTACGCCAGCATCCGACGCTGGGCCTTTTTAATTGGCCGTCCGCGACAAATTGCTACCACACCACACCATTCTCTCCCTACTCCTCCTTTCCGTTCTCCACTACCCTGTAGCTAGCCATGGTCGGCGGCAAAGGATCGAGGGGAGGGCGTGCCGGTCGTGGACGTCGAGGGAGGTGCGGAGGACGCGGCCAAGCCAACGCGCCACCATGCTCTCCCTCAACGTCATCGTCGCCCGACGAGGTCGACCCAGACATCCAGTTCGATGTGGCCATCCACTTTGGCATGCCGAGTGACAGGCTCCTCTTGTCCCGCAGGTTCGTGACCCTGGTCGGTGATTCATCGCCCCTGCTCGTCATCCTACGGGCGAACGGTTTCAGGACCACTAGGTACCCGGTTGATCTGTAGTTCGACCACCTCGGCCACTTGTACCTCGGCGATGGCTAGGAGAGATTCCCCCGCGCGCACCAGATCGAAGCGGGCAACATCGCCGTGTTCAAGTACGACAGCGAAGGAAGGCTCGGCGTGAGCGTCTTCGACGAGAAAATGTGCCAGAGACGGTACAGTCCGATCTCCGATTCCGACTCCGACGAGTAGGTTTAGGCTGTGCGCGCGCCATGTACTATGTATCGATATAGGCATTGGCCACATTTGCAATAAAAAACTTTATTCAAGCCCTAGAACTTTTGTTACAAGCATACCACATGCACACCTAAACTACAGACCTAAACGGACCAGAGACACCATTCGTCATTGAGAGACCGGATGATCGCCCACTGCGTCTGCTCCTCCTCTTCAGCACGGTCGAGGCGGGCACGCAGGAAAGCGTCATAAGGATTGGCCCGCACCGCTTCCCGGAGGTCGGCCCGCACCAATGTGAGCTGGTCCCATCGCTGGTGCTCTGGCAGGAAGACGCATTCCGCCACCTCGATCATGAAAGGCTCGCCGGTGGCCACATGGCGGTTGTAGAAAGGGCGATGCGGCGGTTGGTGCAACGTGTATATCTGTGGGCGCTGAAATGGATCGTATAGGCACCTAGAAGGGGGAGGGTGAATAGGTGCTACTCCAAATTTTAATACTTTTTCAATTTTAGGCTTAGCACAAAGGGTAAATTATCTAGATAAACTATTAGGTGGAATTTCCCTATATGCAAACCTATCTACCAGCGAGTAAAGAGCGAGTGGAAGAGGAACGGGTAAACTGTAGTGAAGCACGCGGAGACACAAGATTTGTTTGACCGCAGTTCCTTCCTTGTTAAGGGAAGTACGTCTGTGTTGGTGGGGTGGGCGGTACTAAGACCACCACGCCACAATAGGCCTCACCCTGTTCTCCGATAGATCCCGCCACCAAAGGCCTAATCCACCTTTCCACTATAGGGACCCTTTGAGGCGGGTACCGGCACCTTTACACAACTAGCGGGGCAACAACTCCACAATCAACTTGGAGGCTCCCGAAATGACAACAAGCTGCCACAAGAACAAAGTTATCAAATACAACGAACAAGATCTAGGTATTGACAAGAATACTAGATCAGGGATTTCTCCAACTGAATGGAGAGGAGTTGATGCGCTTGATTCGTGATGATGATGATGATCCTCTCCTCCTTAAATTCCCCAAAGATCAAAGCCTTCGGGTGGTTGAAGTGGGAGATCGAGAATGGGAGCTCTTGCACAATGTCTAAACAATTTCGAATGAATCAAGAGTTCTGAATGTTGGGGAAGAAGGGGTATTTATACCCCCTTCCGAAACCAGTCGTTCGACACTTTGGGGGCCGGATTATCCGGCCCAAGTGAGGGCTGGATTATCCGGCCTGGGGAAAACTCCGCCCCAGACTCGGAATATCCGGCAGATAATCTGCCCCCTATCAGAGCGTCGCGCCGAGCTTGCCCTTGATCAACTTCTGGGGGCCGGATTATCTGGTCCTATGTGAAGGCCGGATTATCCGGCCCAGGGAGAAAAAACCGCCCCAGTTCGGATTTTCCGGGAGAAAATCCGACCGGATACCGAGCGACGCGCCTTGGCTCCCTTTGCTCAAAAACTGGGGGTCGGATTATCCGGCCCATGCGACCGCCAGATTATCCAGCCTAGGGAGGAAAAACCGCCCCCAGTTCGGATTTTCCGGGAGAAAATCCGACCGGATACCGAGCGACGCGCCTTGGCTCCCTTTGAACAATGAGGTAGGTCGGATTATCCGGCCCTTGGTGGGGCGGATAATCCGGCCCTCCTCAAAGCTTCCTGCACACTTAGCGCACATGAATAATCTCCACAGTATTGTTATCTAACACACAAAACATAGGAAAACATGAAATGTTGTTTCAATCTCCCCCTTTTTGGTGTTAGATGACAATACCAGGATTTGCAGGAAAAAGTCACAAGACAAACAGTAATAACCATGGAAGAAACTCCCTCTCAATGTGTGCATATTAGAATTTTGCATTGGAATACAAATGCACACAAATAGGTGAATCTATTCCATAGACATATGAGCAACATAATCATACCACCGAGGTAGAGGGAAGGCATCCTTGACATAGCCTCAATTATTACCGAGATAACCAATATAAGCGCCTTCCTTGATAAAGACTTCCAGCATAATAGGATATGAATAGATGGTTCCATAAGCATAATCCATGAGATGAAATCCATAAGCATAATCTAGACAACCACTGACATAGAGTCTCAAACAAACCACAAATTTAAAGTTCAAAGCTAAATGGGCATAAGCAAGAAAACGACGAATAGAAAAATGCAAGTGCTTATGCCCGACCCGTGCAAATCCACGAATATCCTAATAGAACTACTTCTCCCCCTTTGGCATCGAGACACCAAAAAGGAACAAGAGCGATGCTAGTGCCCCACAGGATCACTCGTAGTCCTCGTCCTCATCCTCGTCCTCGTCTTCATTCTCATCCTCATCCTCATCTTCAAGCTCCTCGGTGTCACCATCCTCATCCTCATCATCAGTAGCAGCCACAGAGCAGAACAAGTGACACTCCAGCTCTCCATAGTTCAACCCGGAGGAAGAGTTCCACCGAGCATACGGTGTGGGAGGTGTAGGATCTGGAGGGTCACCTAAAGCACCGGACACATGGTGGAGAATGAGCTGCTGGGAGTGAGCCAACTCATGGCGCTGCTTGTATGCCTCGTACTGACCCTTGCGTGTGTCCACTCCCATGCAAAGTATGTGACACTGGAACCAGTTCAGCTGCTTGATCTCACGGGCAACAGGGGCACTGGGGGCCTACGAGCATCCCTCATGAGACCCTCAGGAGCAGAGGAGGGGTGAGAGGTCTTCCGAACCTTGGTGTAGATCTTCTAATGTAGGGTGAATACGGGATGGACAGACGCATGAACATAGCATCAGTCAATTCATGGTAAATGAAGTCCATGACATCCAGCCTATACTGCATCGACTCGTCCTCGCACGAGGCAACCTCATGAGAAAATTGAAGTAGCTGGACAAGGTGACCATGGATGCTGTCATTGTTGCCCCCACTCGGAGTGATGGAGTCACGAAAGATACCCACTAAGGCAGCATAGATGGGAGCAAGACCAGCCAGAGTGCCCATAATGCCATTGTCCACAGTGCAAGGAGAGAGAGTTGCATCTTTGTTGGGATTCAGATGGGTGATGATGCGGTGGCCACTGGCTCTATCCCTGCTACGGAAAGAGTATCCAAGAACCTCAGCAAACACATGAAAATCAGCAGACATAGGCCTGTCGAGTCATCCACTTCATAGTGCGAAGCTCATCCCCACAAATAACCAAAGTGGAGAAGAACCGCTTCACCACCTCAGAGTCAAAAGAGCACTAGAGAGACATGAGATGGTGCAGCCCCATCCTCTCAGCCACAAACATCGCATCCACAAGGTGTGCCTTCTCCAAAGCCTCAGCAAGGACCCGTGGGCATAGGCCTAATGTTCAGCCTGGCATACACATCTTCATAGATACCTTTACTCGCACACCAAAAGCAGTATCCCCAGCTCATCATCACGAGGCAACTCAGCAAACAAGTCAGGGTGACGGATGGAGGAATAGGTGACTGCATCCAAAGTCCTGTAGTTGATCTTGGGCTCCTTGCCCTTTCTCTTGGACACCCCCTTCCTAGTCATCTTTGCTTGTTCAGCCATGCGCTTCTCTTTGTTCTTTCTTCTCCTCAACTCAACTTCGTCCACCAAGTTACCCTGTCCGTCATCCCGAAAGTATTTAGCGCGAGGGCGGCGCTTGTAGGTCTTGGGAACACTAGAACCACCTGTTAGGAGAAAAAGGGCGATAGCAAGGGGATAAGCATACACACAAGTCCAGGAGAGAGCATGGAAAAAAGTAGTCAAAAAGTTCATAGGACAAATCTACTCAATGCATACTCCATAGTGGCGGGCAATTGAATCGGGCGGATTATCCGGCCTGGCCAGGGGCGGATAATCCGGCCCTGGCAGAAAATTTCGATTCCACCTAGATTGAATGCAAAAAAGTAGATCGGGCCTAGAAACTGCAAGACTATGATTTCTATGCGAAAACACATCCTTCTAGACAACGTTCCACCCAACAAGTAACACATCTAGCCAAAGATTGGGAGAGAGGGAGTTACCCTCACTCATTGGAGGAAGAACACGGAGGAGAAGGTACCCGGAGGCGCGGAGAAGAAGATCCGGGGAGGCCCGGAAAATCTGGTGGCCGGAGAGGCTCCGGGGAGGGTGGGGGACGGCAGGCGGTGGCTGAGGAGGAGGAGAGGGTTGGGGGAGAAGTGCTGCTCGATATGAGCCCTTTACCCCGATCCCTGCCCTTTAAGACGAAATCCGCCAGGGCCGGATTATCCGGCCTATACTTGGGCCGGATTATCCGGCCTCAAATCTGGAATTCTGTTGTACACAAAACCAGGCCCGCGCGTCCCCAAACAACACCCCCACAAGGTGTACAAGGGACTTGTGTGCAATAATAGATGGCTTAGGGGTAGGGAAAGGCTTAGGATTTAAGAGAACCAAACTGAGATGGTACTAGACACTCAAAATTGCAAGATCCAAATCAAATAAAAGCCAATATTGAGTGTGATTCCCATAAGAACATGAGAGAGCAAAAAACAGCCAAAAAGATCCAATTATCCTCAAGGGAGAGGGCGGTGGATGAAGCCACCTTGTTGGAGTGTATGGTGTGACACCGCGAAGATATATCTTGGGTTCACGACCAATACTCATCAATAAGCTCACATATCACAAAATGATATTAAGAGAAATGATTTATCTTGCTTTTGGCGTTATGGGGGGAGGGTTAGCCCAATGAGTTAGGACCACACTCCCCCTATATCCATGCCCACACCTAAACCAAAATAGGATTGAGAGGTACGAGTGAGTGCATGGGTAATCAAGACAAGCTCCTGGAATCAATGATATTTAGCTCATTCCTCAAGTAGCAGAATCTTGCTTCATCAAGTGACTTCGTAAAAATATCCGCAAGTTGGTTCTTCGTGCTCACAAAGGATAGATCAATATCGCCTCGACCAACATGGTCTCGAATAAAATGATTTCGAATCTCAATATGCTTCGTCCTTGTGTGTTGTACTGGATTGTACGCAATTTTGATTGCACTTTCATTATCACATAAAAGAGGCACTTTGTCACAATTGTCACCGTATTCCTTTAAAGTTTGCCTCATCCACAATAATTGAGTGCAGGCGCTGGCAGCAGCAACATATTTAGCTTCGGCGGTGGAGAGAGATATACAATTCTGTTTTTTAGATGACCAACACACAAGAGATCTTCCCAAGAATTGATAAGCTCCAGAAGTGGATTTCCGATCATCCTTATCACCAGCCCAATCTGAGTCAGTGTAACCACATAATGAGAAATTGGAGCCCTTGGGATACTAGAGACCAAAGTTAGGGGAATGAACCAAATATCGAAAGATCCTCTTGACCGCCACTAAGTGGCTTTCTTTAGGAGCCGCTTGATACCTTGCACACACTCCCACACTCAACACGATATCGGGTCTAGATGCGCAGAGGTAAAGAAGAGATCCGATCATGGACCGGTATACCTTTTGGTCCACATCTTTACCATGTGGGTTAAGTTCAAGATGACATTTTGTTTGCATTGGAGTGGCGACACCATTTAGATCCATCATCTTGAATATCTTGAGCATGTCTTGGATGTACTTTGCTTGATTAATAAAGGTTCCTTCTCTAAGTTGTTTGATCTCGAATCCAAGAAAGAACCGTAATTCCCCATCATAGACATCTCAAACCTTGTGCCACAAGTCTTGCCTTGTTCCTCACAACAATGCCATTCTCATCTTGCTTGTTTTTAAATATCCACTTGGTGCCGATAACATTGCGGCAATCTTTGGGTTTCTCCACGAGTTTCTAGACTTTGTTGCGCTCGAAGTTATTCAATTCTTCATGCATAGCAACAACCCAGTCTAGATCTTCAAGAGCTTCAAAGACCTTCTTAGGTTCCACCATTGAGATATGAGCCTGATGCTCACCAAAACTGGCCAATTCCCTTCTTGTAGAAACCCTTCGTCGAAGATCACCAACAACCTTGTCGAGGGTGTAACCCCTTAACTCAAGGTTCCGATCAGCCCGAGCCTTGCGATGAAGTTCAATAAGTTTGTTGTCTCTTGGTGGAGTAGTTTCATCACTTGAATCTTCATTGGGATCATGCCTGGGGATAACAGCAGTAGGAGGTGATGGTGCGTGCCCTTGAGGTGAGTCAGTAGCCGTAACAGGAGGCTGCTGAACAGGTGAGTCAGGGCCGGATAATCCAGTCGATGGAGAGGCCAGATAATTCGGCCTGGGAGTACATGGAGCAGCTTCATCAGGATGCATGGGGCTTGATTGAACTGGAGAGGGCCCGAATAATCCGAGGCTGGCCGGAAAATCCGGCCTGGACTTTGCATCGATATCTTCACCACCAGGAGCAATATGGTCAGTAGGAGCAGGGTGGCCGGATAATCCAGCCTGGAGCTTTCTGGAACAACTAGACCTTCAGCAGATGATGGAGATGGTGCAGAAGTTGTTTCCGTGGTGGGAACATGTTGGGTATGTGTAGATGAGGGCTCTACAAGAGTAGAGCATTGTCCTTACCGATCCGCCACAAGGGGTTCCTCAATGGGGCGGAAAAATCCCACACCCATTCTTCTTATGGCATCTTGGGGTATTTCAACATCTGCATCACAAACATCAACTTGCTCCGCACAGGAACCGTCATTTTCCTCGAACACCACACTACAAGATTCTACAACAGTTCCGGAGAGCTTATTGTAGACTCTATAAGTGTGGGATTCGACACCATAACCAACAAAAATACCTTCTAGAGCCTTAGATTCAAACTTAGATAAACGAACTCCCTTGATAAGAAAGAAACACTTACACCCGAATACCCGAAAGTATGAGATGTTTGGCTTGTTACCGGTAAGTATTTCATACGGAGTCTTGTCCAAGATCTTACGGAGGTATAAACGGTTGGATGAGTGACAAGCAGTAGAGATTGCTTCAGCCCAGAAGTTATATGGAGATTTAAATTCGGCTAGCATTGATCTTGCCATATCCATTAGAGTTCGATTCTTCCTCTCGGCTACACCATTTTGTTGAGGGGTGTACGCAGCGGAATATTGATGTCTTATCCCCTCTTCACTTAGGAACTCATTTAAGGTGTAGTTCTTGAACTTAGAGCTGTTATCACTTCTTACAGCCGGAATGGGGACGTTGTGTTGACGTTGAACCTCGTTGGCAAAGTCGATGACAGTTTGTTGAGTTTCACTCTTCATCTTGAAGTAATAAACCCAAGTGTATCTTGAATAATCATCAACAATCACTAGACAATACTTCTTCCCACCGAGGCTTGCATGAGATGGAGGTCCGACGAGGTCCACATGAAGGAGCTCTAAGATCCTTTTTTACGAGATAACAGTTTTCCTTCGATGAGGATAGTCATGCATTTTCCCTTCAACACACACCCTGCAAACACGATCTTTGGCAAAGGAGACATTTTCTTTTAGTCCAAGGATGTGGCACCCTTGTGGAGACTTTGCAAAGTTCTCATATTGACGTGGGCTAGTCGGCGATGCCATAGCCTGTTGGGTCCGTAGCATAGAAAACAAAAAATTTCCTACGGTGTGAACTACACGCCAAGATCTATCTACTAGGTACAAAGCAACGGGTAGACATACATCCAACGAGAACTTACCCTCGTAGACAACGAGCTTTGTTAATGAGTAGGAACTCGTGGTTGATGTAGTCGTACACTTGCCGATCTCAAGATCGTGAGGAAGTCCGAGCGCCACAACTCAGCAGCGCATCCACACTCGCACACACGTTCAAGCCACCGGACAACCTCCACCTCCTCGCTCCAGCGATCCAGTGAGCAGAACTCCTTCCGCGAAATGCCACCGGGAACATGTATCTCGCTAATCCGAGACCATGGGGAATAATTCTAGAGGGAGAGAGATCCTTCACAAGGAGGTGTGAGGATGAAGGAGGAATGGGTGGCCTTTTATAGGAGGAGGGTGCCCCTCTCTCCATGGCGGCGCATGGGGGTGACCCTCACCTCCCCCATTCATGTGCTGGTAACCCCCCACATTAAAATGCCTCTTCACATTCCCTTTTAAAGTCTCCACTTTAAATGCATTAAATTTCTCCAAATTTAATGCTCTCTCATTTAATAAAACTCTTTTTATTAAATTTATTCAGAATTTTGTTAATTACTTTAATTAACAAACATTCACATATAGCCCCTTGCAATATTTCAATATCACATGCAGAACCACCTTCGCAATTTCACCAAACAATTTACGCTTTCTATTGAAACAATTCCTGCGCTTTGCAATTCTTTCGTCTGAAACATATTTGCTCCAAAATGGTGTCCGTAACTCTTAAGTGTGCCACCCTACGGTTCATGAATAATGCAGACATGATCGAGACCCTTCTCCATCAATAATCAGCAATGGGACACGGAGATCCGTCTTGACTCCTACACATTCAACGATGACTCCGTGATCGTGAGAACCTTTAACACTTGTAACTAAATCCCTTTGTCTCTTGATATATTACATGTCCGAGATTCGATCATTGGTATCTCCATACCTAGTTTGATCTCGTTACCGACATGCACTCTTTTCTCGTTCCCGTGATATAACATTCTAGTGATCACATCACTTGCTTGCAAGCTATCCTAATGCGATATCACCGAGAGGCCCAGAGTATATCTATCCGTCATCTGGATTGACAAATTCCACTCTTGATCCATGAGCCTCAACATAACACCTTCGTAGTAATCGAACCCATCTTTATAGTCACCCCATTACGGTGTGACGTTTGATGTTATCAAGATACTCTTCCGTCGCAATTAACATGATCTCATGGTCTAAGGATAAAGATTACTTCGTATGATGTTATAGCAATATAAACATAATGACTTGATCGTAATGCTATACTTCGGATGAATGTTCATCACATCATTCCACCAATGGTGTGACCTTGTTATTAACAACATCCAATGTCCATGATCAGGAAACCTTGATCATCCTGTTAATCAACAAGCTAGTCTATAAGAGAGGCATGACTAGGAACCCTTTTTGTTTATTAAACACACATGTATTGATGTTTTCGAATCAATACATTTCTAGCATGTAAAATAAACATCTATCATGTATAAGGAATATATAATAACAACTTTATTATTGCCTCTCAGGGCATATTTCCTTCAGTCTCCCACTTGCACTAGAGACAATAATCTAGTTCACATAGTGATAAATCTAACACCCATGGAGTTCTGGTGTTGATCATGTTTTGCCCTAAGGAGAACTTTAGTCAACGGATCTGCTACATTTAGGTCCGTGTGTACTTTACAAATCTTTATATCTCCATCCTTGACATGCTCGCGGATGGAGTGAAACCGACGCTTAATATGCTTGGAATTCTTGTGAGACCTTGGTTCCTTTGTGTTGGCTATGGCTCCATTGTTGTCACAATAGATCACCATCGGGTCCAACGCAATGGGAACCACACCCAATTCCGTAATGAACTCTTTCATCCAAACTGCTTTCTGCGTCGCTTCTGAAGCAGCAACATATTCCGCCTCCGTTGTTGATCCAGCCACCACAGGTTGTTTGGAACTCCTCCAACTAACTATTGCTCTGTTCAAGAGAAATACGTATCCGGATTGAGACTTAGAGTCATCCGGATCGGTGTCAAAGCTAGCATCGACATAACACTTAGCGACTAGCTCTTCTTCACCTCCGTATATAAGAAACATATCCTTAGTTCTTCTTAAGTACCTGAGGATGTTCTTTACCGCTATCCAGTGTTCCGAACCTGGATCAGATTGGTACCTACTAGTCAAACTAATAGCATGTGCCACATCTGGTCTTGTACATAGCATGGCATACGTAATAGAGCCTATGGCTAAGGCATAGGGGATCTTATCCATCATCTCTCTTTCTTCTGCCGTAGCCAGACTTTGAGTCTTACTCAATGTCTTGCCTTGCAACATAGGTAAGAACCCCTTCTTACTTTCGTCCATATTAAACTTCTTTAATATCTTATCAAGGTATGTACTCTGCGATAGCCCAATTAGGCGCCTTGATCTATCTCTATAGATTTTAATGCCTAATATATATGATGCTTCACCAAGGTCTTTCATCGAAAATTTGTTGTTTAGATAACTTTTAACACTGTTTAAAAGATCTATATCATTTCCAATCAATAATATGTCATCCACATATAATATCAGAAATGCCACATTGCTCCCACTCACTTTCTTGTAAATACAAGCCTCTCCATAAGTTTGGACAAATCCAAACTCTTTGATCACCTCATCAAAGCGGAGATTCCAACTTCGTGATGCTTGCTTCAGTCCATAGATGGATCGCTGAAGTTTGCACACCTTATTAGCATCCTTAGGATCGACAAAACCCTTAGGTTGTATCATATACAACTCTTCTTCAATCTTACCATTGAGGAACACAGTTTTGACATCCATCTGCCATATTTCATAATCGAAATATGCAACAATTGCTAACATAATCCTAACTAACTTAAGCATCGCTACAGGAGAGAATGTCTCATCGTAGTCAACTCCTTGAATTTGTCGAAACCCCTTTGCGACAAGTCGAGCCTTATAGATGGTCACATTACCATCAGCATCAGTTTTCCTTTTGAAAATCCATTTATTCTCCACGGCCTTTCTGCGTGAGGTAAGTCCACCAAGTTCCAAACTTGGTTCTCGTACATGGATTCCATCTCGGATTTCATGGCTTCTAGCCATTTGTTGGAATCCGGGCTCATCATCGCTTCTTCATACATCGCAGGGTCATCCATTTCATCAACCATGAAATTCACAACAGGATTGTCGATTCGGGAGCTGCCGTGTCACCTTGACCTGCGAGGTTCTGTAGTGTCCTCTTTTGGAGTTTCATGATCATTATCATTAGCTCTCTCTTCATCGTGAAGTCAACTCCGAAACAACTTCCGGTCTGCCACTCGCCATTCCATGAAGAGAAGGTTCAATAACCTCTTCGAGTTCTACCTTCCGACTACTCACACCTTTCGCGAGAAACTCCTTCTCAAGAAAGGATCCATTCTTGGCAACAAAAACCTTGCCCTCGGATCTGTCATAGAAGGTATACCCAATTGTTTCCTTAGGGTATCCTATGAAGACGCATTTTTCCGCTTTGGGTTCGAGTTTATCTGGTTGAAGTTTCTTCACATAAACATCGCATCCCCAAACCTTAAGAATGATGCTTAGGTTTGTTTCCAAACCATAATTCATACGGTGTCGTTTCAGCGGATTTAGATGGTGCCCGATTTAAAGTGAATGCATTTGTTTCCGGCATAACCCCAAAATGACAGAGGTAAGTCGATCGGAGACATCATAAATCAAACCATATCCAATAAGAGATGCGATTAATTCGCTCCGACACACCATTACGTTGTGGTGTTCCGGCAGGCGTGAGTTGTGAAACTATTCCACACTCTTTCATGTGTGTGCTAAACTCGTAACTTAGATACTCTCTTCCACGGTCAGACCGTAGAAATTTAATCTTTCTATTACGATGATTTTCCACTTCATTCTGAAATTCCTTGAACTTTTCAAAAGTTTCAGACTTGTGTTTCATCAAATAGATATACCCATATCTACTCAAATCATCCGTGAAAGTAACAAAATAATGATATCCACCTCGCGCCGACACACTCATTGGTCTACACACATCAGTATGTATGATTTCCAATAGATCTATCGCCCGTTCCATTGAACCGGAAAACGACGTTCTAGTCATCTTGCCCATAAGGCATGGCTCACATGTATCAAATGATTCCAAAAGTCCATCAGAATGGAGTTTCTTCATGCGTTTAACGCCAGTATGACCTAGACGGCAGTGCCACATATATGTAGACATATCATCATCAAGTTTAATCTTTTTAGCATTAACATTATGAATGTGCGCAATATTACTATCGAGATCCAATAGAAATAAACCATTCAACATAGGTGCATGACCATAAAAGATATCATTCTTATAAATCGAACAACCATTGTTTTCAGATTTAAAGGAATGACCACTTTGCATCAAACATGATCCAGATACAATGTTCATGCTCAGTGCAGGCACCAAATAACAATTATTTAGGTTTATAACTAATCCCGATGGCAAATGGAGAGGTAGCGTCCCGACGGCGATCACATCAACTCTTGATCCATTGCCGACCCGCATCCTGACCTCATCCCTTGCTAGTTGTCGCTTGTTCCGTAGCCCCTGAACCGAGTTACATATATTAGCAACCGATCCGGTATCAAATACCCAGGTGCTACTACGAGTACTAGTCAAGTACACATCAATAACATGTATATCACATATACCTTTGTTTGCCTTGCTGGACTTCTTGTCCGCCAAATACTTGGGGTAGTTGCGCTTCCAATGGCCAGTCCCCTTGCAATAGTAGCACTCGGTGTCAGACTTAGGGCCAGCCCGAGGTTTCTTTTCAGGCGTGGCAATAGACTTGCCACCCTTCTTTCCCTTGTGCTTGCCTTTCTTATCCTTCTTGAAACCGGTGGTCCTATTGATCATCAACACTTGATGTTCTTTCCTAATCTCCACTTCTGCAGTCTTAAGCATTGACAGAAGCTCGGGAAGAGACTTCTTCATGCCCTGCATATTATAGTTCATCACGAAGCTCTTGTAGCTAGGTGGCAGAGATTGGAGAACACGATGTATGCCTAAGTCAATGGGAATCGTTATTCCCAAGGACACAAGCTTATCGGCGTACCCAGACATTTTGAGTACGTGCTCACTAACGAAGCTGTTTTCCTCCATCATGCAGCTAAAGAACTTTTCTCAGCATTATAACTCTCTCTGGCGGCATGGGTATCGAAAATCATTTTCAATTCTCCCCTGGGATCAAAGGCATTACCATTTTCAAACGCTTTGAAGTTCGGCTCTAGCCCATACGGTATGCCGCAATGAACTAAGTTGTGGTCCTCTGACGAGTCACATAGACATTCTTTTCCTCGTCGAGGGCATCCGAGCTGGTGGGGCCTAGCGTGCATCTAGCACATATTGCTTTTGTGCAAATGAGGAGAATCCTCAAATTCATAGCCTTTGGTGAAGTTGCTACCATTCGCAACAAGTTTCTCTTTCTCCATGAACACATTGAAATTAAAAGGTGGTGCCATCTACAGCAGAATTTGTAAAGTTTATTTAGACTAAGTTTATGATAGATTGAGTTCAACTAATCCAAATTACTAATGAACTCCCACTCAAAAACGACATCCCTCATGTCCTTTTGGTGATTACATGAACCAAATCCACTATATCAAGTCCGATCATCACGTGAGTTGATATAGCTTCAAAAGCGAGCATCTATATGGGCATCATATCAACCATATGACTCATGCTTAACCTTTCGTCCGTGTTCCGAGGCCATGTCATACATGCTAGGCTCCCAAGTAAGAACCTTAGTATTCGCGTGTGTAAAACTGTCTTACACTCGTTCCTATGAAAGCGTAGATTCGAGTACACCCGATCATCACATGATGTCTCGAAACACGATCCATAGAACGGTGCATACTCAAGTAAGAACACATTTTATCTTGATATCTAAATGAGGATCATCTTATAATGCTACCAAACGCCAAACTAGCGATAAGATGCTAACATCTAATGTGTAAAGTGAGATGATATGGTCCATGCATTTGATCTCTATCACTTGCATCATGGTATGATCTCTATCATTCCTTTGTGTGTAAGGCCAAGGTCTATGGAACTTACCGTTGATGTGTTGTAAGAGTATCTACCATACATCTACTTACAACAATACCATATCAATACACTAGCCCAAAGAACGATCTAAACTAGACGCCTCTAATTTATTAATTGCAAGTTTTACGTGGCTTAGGGCTTTCGGAGATAGAACCGTTCTCACCTACGAACATGAACCACAACGAGGATAACTAAGTTATTAGCAACTCGTTGTAAATCAGATATTGACTATAGTAGGAGAGCGGACACCGCCACCACTTATGCAAAACAAGTTGCATGTCGTGGAACCGGTCTCATGTACGATGACATGTAAGGTTGGTCAGGCCACTTCATCCCACTATGCCACCAATATCCAAAATACATAGAAGATGCAATAACATGATCATCATCGCACATATCAACCATATGTGTATTACCCGTGCTAAGCACCTACGCATAGATCAGGCCTCGATATCCTTTGTTGGGTCCGCACATAGAAAACAAAAAAATTCCTACGGTGTGAACTACATGCCAAGATCTATCTACTAGGTACAAAGCAATGGGTGGACATACATCCAACGAGAACTTACCCTCGTAGACAACGAGCTTTGTTAACGAGTAGGAACTCGTGGTTGATGTAGTCGTACACTTGCCGATCTCAAGATCGTGAGGAAGTCCGAGCGCAACTCAGCGCATCCGCACTCGCACACACGTTCAAGCCACGGACAACCTCCACCTCCTCGCTGCAGCGATCCAGGTGAGCAGAACTCCTTCAGACGAAATCCCACCGGAACATGTATCTCGCTAATCCGAGACCATGGGGAATAATTCTAGAGGGGGAGAGAGATCCTTCACAAGGAGGTGTGAGGATGAAGGAGGGAATGGGTGGCCTTTTATAGGAGGAGGGGGGGCGCCCCCTCTCTCCATGGCCGGCGTATGGGGGGGGTGACCCCTCACCTCCCCCATTCATGTGGTGGTAACCCCTCCACATTAAAATGCCTCTTCACATTCCCTTTTAAAGTCCCCACTTTAAATGCATTAAATTTCTCCAAATTTAATGCTCTCTCATTTAATAAAACTCTCTTTATTAAATTTATTCAGAATTTTGTTAATTACTTTAATTAACAAACAGTCACATATAGCCCATTGCAATATTTCAATATCACATGCGTAACCACCTACGCAATTTCACCGAAACAATGTCTGGTTTCTATTGAAACAATTCCTGCGCGGTGCAATTCTTTCGTCTGAAACCTATGTGCTCCAAAATGGTGTCCGGGAACTCTTAAGTGTGCCACCCTACGGTTCGCGAATAATGCACATGATCGAGACCCTTCTCCGATCAATAATCAGCAGGACTGGAGATCCGTCTTGCTCCTACACATTCAACGATGACTCACATGATTGTGAGAACCTTTAGCGCTTGTAACTAAATACCTTTGTCTCGATATATTACATGTCCGAGATTCGATCATCGGTATCTCCATACCTAGTTTGATCTCGTTAGACATGCACTCTTTTCTCGTTCCATTGATATAACATTCTAGTGATCACATCACTTGCTTGCAAGCTATCTTAATATGATATCACCGAGGGCCCGGAGTATATCTATCCGTCATCTGGATTGACAAATTCCACTCTTGATCCATGAGCCTCAACATAACACATTTTAGTAATCTTGAACCCATCTTTATAGTCACCCTGTTACGGTGTGACGTTTGATGTTATCAAGATACTCTTCCGGTGTCAGCAATTAACATGATCTCATGGTCTAAGGATAAAGATTACTTTGTATGATGTTATAGCAATATAAACATAATGACTTGATCGTAATGCTATACTTCGAATGAATGTTCATCACATCATTCCACCAATGGTGTGACCTTGTTATTAACAACATCCAATGTCCATGATCAGGAAACCTTGATCATCCTGTTAATGAACAAGCTAGTCTATAAGAGAGGCATGACTAAGAACCCTTTTTGTTTATTAAACACACATGTATTGATGTTTCCGAATCAATACATTTCTAGCATGTAAAATAAACATCTATCATGTATAAGGAATATATAATAACAACTTTATTATTGCCTCTCAGGGCATATTTCCTTCATAGCCAACCCGCGTCAGCCTTTCCGAAAAGACACATCGGGCCTGTAGTGGTTTTCCCCGAAAAGTCCACCACGTACAGGTCATTTTCGACATATCCCACGAAAGCGAATTTTAGAGACTTGCTCCACAAGAGTACCACCAAATCAACATCAATGTAAACTACAAAGCCCATCTTACCAAGGGCGCGAACTGAAAGTAAGTTGTACCCGAGGGTCTCAACAAGCATGACGTCCACGAGATAGATATCGTGAGCCACCACAACTTTGTCGAGACCCAATACCTCAGATTTTGACTTGTCGCCATAGGAGACGGTTATGTGATCATGGTTTAGCCGCATCTCCATGATGATCTCCTTGCTTCCGATCATATGACTCGTACAACCGCTATCGAGTACCCATTTAGAACCACTGCAAGCATAGCCCTGCAAGAAAATTACTTCTTGGTTTTAGGTACCCATTTTTCAATGGGTCCTCTCATGTTAGTGACAAGGGTCTTGGGAACCCAAATAGACCAAGGAATGTAACAATCATAAGGGCCTACATAACTAGCATAAACATCACCATAATAATCGCAATATAATTCAAAGTTAGGATTGTTGACCCCTGTAAAACCATCATAATTAGTCTTATCATTGGTAATGTTGCTAGTCTTTGGTTGTCATTGGTAATGTTGCTAGTCTTTGGTTGAGCAGTCTTGCTCTTCTTCTTCTTCTTCTTCTTCTTCTTCTTGTTTTTCTTGCTCTTTGTCTTGGGAATGTAACCAAGACCTTCTTTACTATTGTTTGTCCTTTGCTTGCTCAGTATCTCATCAATAACTTCTTTACCTTTGTGTTGAGAACCTCTTGCAAGGTCTTCTTTTCCATAGGATGAAGTGGAGGTACTTGGCACATCATACCGTTTCAATTGAGTTTGGAGCTGGTCATGAGACTCATTTAAAGTAGAATGATCACTCTTCAATGCCTTGTGAGCACTTTCAAGATTATCAAACTTCTCCAAAAGTCTAACATGAACAGCCCCAAAGTCAATCTTTTCTTTCTTTAGTTTCTTTACCTTGGCAAGAGCATGGTCACGTTCTTTGATGAGCTGAGCCACAGCTTCTTCCTGTGACTCCTCAATGGATTCGAGTCTCTTTTCCAAAGATACTCGAGCTTCCTCTTCCCCTTCCAAGGCATTCTTCAAAGAAGCTATCTCCAAGGCATCTTCTCTTTCAATTCTGCCTTTTTCTTCAAGAAGATCTTCGGCTTGAGCAAGTTGACTCATAAGAGCATCAAAATGGAGTTTGTGCTTACCTTGCAGGTTAGTGAAAAAGGTATCCAAAGCAATAACTTCTTCTTTCATTTTAAGACCGTCATGATCATCCATATCCAAAATTATGTTAGTCTTAGGAAATGAAGAGCTAGAAGTTGATACCTCGGACCCTCTTGCCATTAGGCAAGTAGCGTTGTTGTTGATGACGTTCTCGTTTGGCGAGTCGAAGAGAGATGAAGGAGTCGACGTGGTGGCTATAGCAGCCACCTCGCGAGAACTATCATCATCCTCTTCATCTTCACTTGGAGAGGAGTATTCTTCTTGTGCTACTAAGACGATCTTGGGTTGCTTCTTGAATGGGCCATTCTTCTTAATAAATGGCTTCTTCTTAGGTGCTTTGGATTTTTCTTTAAGAATGAGCCTGCCACCATTGTCTTCTCTATTTTGATACGGACACTCGTCTACAAAGTGCATTATATCTCCACAGTTGTAGCAAGTTCTCAGTTTTGGGCCACTTTCTCTTCTTCCATTTGACCCGTTCTTGCGCTCGAGTTCCGACTTGGCTTTGGCAGGGTCCTTCCAAAAGTTCCTTGCATAAAACGCCATCTACTCACCATGAGTACGTTTGACTTCATCGGGGCAGTCCATGGAGGCCCCCTCAAATGCTCTTTCATCCTCCTCTTGCTCAACAACATTGGCTTTGAGAGCAACATTGACACCCTTTGGCATTCCAATGGCCCGAGCACGAGTATCTTCAGCATTCTTTGCTGCCACTTTGAATGACGCCATCTCTTGCATGACCTCATTGGATGTCATTTGATGGTAGTTTTGTCTACCTTGCAGGCTCTTCAAGTCCGTTGGCTCGAAAGGCATTAAGACACTCACATATTTCCTTTTTATCCATGCATCATCAATGTGAGTGGCCCCATGCTTTCTAAATGTTGTTGCGATGCCCTTGAGTATTCTATACATGTCTTCATGGTTTTCACCATCCAACATGTAGAATCCCTCAGCTTCATTACTAAGGGCATCATACCTGTTCCTTCTCATGCTTTCATTCCCAACAAAGAGATCCGTAAGAGCATCCCAAGCTTCTTTAGCTGTGTTGAGATGTTCAATGTGTGGCATGTCCTTGGGACCCACACCAAGCCGTATCATGTGGAGAGTAGTGGCATTCAACTGGCTGTCCACAACTTCTCTTCTTGTCAGGTTGGTTTGATCTCCAATATGAAGACCCTCTTCAATAATCCTCCAAAGTTCAATATAGGAGCTGCAAACATGAGATTTCATTAAGAATTGCCATTGATTGAAAGAGGATGCAGTGAGCTTGGGTGGATCACCCCTATTGTTTATATGAGGGTGAGGGATAGGTGGGTCGGGGGAATATACGTGGCGAACCTTACTATATTCCTCCTTACCACTTCCCTTCTTGGAGGTGGAACCATTAAGTTTTTCACCTTCCGCATCATCATCCTTGGATCCAGTGTTACCCTTTTCCTTAGATGATGGTGTGGCAGCCTCAGAGGAGGATAGAGATGGGGCTATGGATGATGTGAGGCGAGCAATCATTTGATTCATCTCCTCCATCTTGGCCTCAAATGATTTCAACAAGGCTGTTTCCAACGTCTTGAGATCATCCATTGTGACCTTATCCACAGCCTCACTCCCATCATCCTTGGTACCCATACTACTCTTAGGCGGTTAAGCCCGAATTAAGAGTCGGGGCTCTGATACCAATTGAAATGGATCGTATGGGCACCTAGAGGAGGAAGTGAATAGGTGTTACTCCAAATTTTAATACCTTTTCAATTTTAGGCTTAACACAAAGGGTAAATTCTCTAGATAAACTATTAGGTGGAATTTCCTTATATACAAACCTATCTACCAACGAGTAAAGAGCGAGTGGAAGAGGAACGGGTAAACCGTAGTGAAGCACGCGGAGACACGGGATTTGTTTGACCGCAGTTCCTTCCTTGTTAAGGGAGGTACGTCTGCGTTGGAGGGGTGAGCGGTACTAAGACCACCACGCCATAATAGACCTCACCCTGTTCTCCGATGGATCCCGCCACCAAAGGCCTGATCCACCTTTCCACTATAGGGACCCTTCGAGGCGGGTACTGGTGTCTTTACACAACTAGCGGGGCAACAACTCCATAATAAACTTGGAGGCTTCCGAAATGACAACAAGCTGCCACAAGAACAAAGTTATCAAATACAATGAACAAGATCTAAGTATTGACAAGAATACTAGATCAGGGATTTCTCCAAGTGAATGGAGAGGAGTTGATGCGCTTGATTCGTGATGATGATGATGATCCTCTCCTCCTTCAATTCCCCAAAGATCAAAGCCTTCGGGTGGTTGAAGTGGGAGATCGAGAATGGGAGCTCTTGCACAATGTCTGAACAATTTCGAATGAATCAAGAGTTCTGAACGTTGGGGAAGAAGGGGTATTTATACCCCCTTCCGAAACCAGCCGTTGGACACTTTGGGGGTCGGATTACCTGGCCCAAGTGAGGGTCGGATTATCCGGCCTAGGGAAAACTCCGCCCCAGACTCGGAATATCCGGCAGATAATTTGCCCCCCTATCAGAGCGTCGCACCGAGCTTGCCCTTGATCAACTTCTGGGGGCCGGATTATCCGGTCCTATGTGAAGGCCGGATTATCCGTCCTAGGGAGAAAAAACCGCTCCAGTTCGGATTTTCCGGGAGAAAATCCGACCGGATACCGAGTGACGCGCCTTGACTCCCTTTGCTCAAAAACTGGGGGCCGGATTATCTGGCCCATGCGACCGCCGGATTATCCGGCCTAGGGAGAAAAAACCGCCCCCAGTTCGGATTTTCCGGGAGAAAATCCGACCGGATACCGAGCAACGCGCCTTGGCTCCTTTGAACAATGAGGTAGGCCGGATTATCCGCCCCTTGGTGGGGCGGATAATCCAGCCCCCTCAAAGCTTCCTGCACACTTAGCGCACATGAATAATCTCCATAGTATTGTTATCTAACACATAAAACATAGGAAAACATGAAATGCTCTTTCAGGCGCCCCGGGATCGGAGGCGGCAACACGTCCGGTTCCTCCAGCGGGTCCGACCACCACAATGGCAATAAACGCTCTAGGGGCGGTGGGATTTCTAGGCGATTGCCGCGGCCGCTAGATTGGCGACGAGGAAGGCCATACATGGCGGCATGGGGAGGTAGGGTTTCTGGTTTGTACCTATATCGGCTGGCCTCTCCTTTTTATGAACGCGCCTGGACGCGACGGGAAATGGCTAGAAGAGGCGGGAATCGGCGGGAAATGACTAAAAGAAAGCCGACAGACAGGACTGCAGGAATGAACTGGATATACATCGGTGCCGGCATTGGTAACGAGCCTTTTGCAGGTGTGGACATTTGGGTCACGCCGCTGAGCGCGGTCGCCCGGACAGGCCGGACCGCTACCTCAAAGTGACCGCAGGCCTACCCAAACGGACAGAAATGAACCGTTTTGGTCACGCGTTTGGGTTGGCCTGGAGGTAACAGGGGCGACCAAACCTAGCCATCGGGCCGGGCTCTAACGAGCCGGCCGCTGACCCTCGAAAAAGCTCGGCACAAGCCGACCACGTGCTGGCGCGGCCCGACCGGCGGCCATTAACCCATGACGGTGAAAAATTTACAAATATAGGCAAATAGATCACCAACGAGAGTCGAACTCCAGACCTCTGGCTTCCGCAGTGGAACCTCCAACCAACAAACCAAGAAACACTTGATGTCCTAGTAGATATTCGGCAATTATTAACGGGAAATGCAACGAGCCAGCAAAAAAAAATAGGAAGCCTGCGTGCCTAACGTGCCACGGGTCGGCCCGTTTGGCGCCGGTGCCCTGCCTGGGCCGTGCAGCCGTGCACGCCGATGCGGCGGCACATGAGATAGGCGGGCCACGGTGGGCGTGCCGGGCCAGGCCCGTTTAAGGCGTGCCTTGACTGGGCCGTGCTGGGCCGGGCCGTTGGCCAGGTTTGGGGGCGACAGATAAGTGCCCATCGCTCGACGAAAACCTCAAAACCCTCGTCCCCCTCCCCTGCCCTGGCGCGAGAGTCCGCCCCCAGTCCCCCAATCGCTCCAAGTTCCCGCCACTCTCCTTCCATTCCCCTCCTCTCCTCTCCCAATCCAATCTCCAAATCTGCCCCTTCCCCCTCTCTCCCTCTCCCAGCGGCGAGGCAAAGCGAAGATGCTGTGGGTGGACAAGCACCGGCCGAAAACCCTAGACAAGGTCATCGTCCATGAGCAGGTCGCCCAGAACCTCAAGAAGCTCGTAAGCGCCCGCGTCCCTTTCGTCCCCAGATCAATTTTTCTAGGGTTTCGCCCGCCTCTTTGTTCTGCTCTGTCCTAACGGTCTTCCGTTTGGTTCAGGTGGCGGAGCAGGACTGCCCGCACCTGCTCTTCTATGGGCCGCCGGGGTCCGGGAAGAAAACCCTAATCATGGCGCTCATCAAGCAGATGTTCGGCGCCGGCGCGGAGAAGGTACTGCATTCAGTTGTCTTCATAGATCTTCGGAGATCTCAAATTTATTTTTATCTAGGCCATGGAGGGGTGGATTTTGCCTCTTACATTTTTGTGTGCCTTGATGTTTCATTGCAGGTTAAGATGGAGAACAAGACCTGGAAGATCGATGTGAGTTATAGCCTCTCTTTTTCTCCAGCCCACCTCTGTTCTTCCCTATTATGGTTACTCTTGCGAATTGCAATGTCACTGAAGAATTATCATAGAGTAGTATGCAGAATAAGTGTTTCAGTTGCGAGTCAACGTGCGTTGTAGGTAATGAACCTTCATTTTTCATATCGTGCTCTTGTTGAACACAGCAATGATGCACCTGGATTGGATAATATCCCATTGTAAACATCTTTTGTTGGCAAGTGGTAGTGTTTCTGTTTAAGCTGTAATTATCTGAGTGGTCAATTTGGATTAGCTGTAAATACGTCTGAGTGTGATGTGCTGATTCCTTTCCACAGACTGGAACCAGGACATTTGATCTGGAGCTGGCGATGTTGTCGAGCTCCCACCATGTCGAAATGAACCCCAGCGATGCTGGTTTTCAGGACAGGTATGTTGTTCAGGAGGTCATAAAAGAGATGGCGAAGAGTAGGCCAATTGATGCCAAAGGCAAGAGAGCATTTAAAGGTTGGTACTTCTCCGTCCTTGACTTCTTGTACACCGTAACTCCTGATTGTGTTGTTATACTCTAGTAGGTTCTTCATTGTCTTACAAAGTGCTGCCAACTGTTCTTACCCTGACATTATTGTTAGTGAACCATGAAATGAAGACTCGTCTCTATATAGCAAACTGTTGTCTTAAACAATGCCTGTAGATCTGCTAAACTGAGGATGATTTTTGCATTACTGTCTGTACCAATAAGAGCACAAACAGAGGATTCTATGGAAAGTGACTATACCACTTGTTTAGGTCGAATGCCTTGCTTTATTTAACAACAATCTTCTTTCAACACGAACTTAAACATATTAGTTTGTCTAAACTTGCAGTGCTTGTCCTAAATGAGGTCGATAAGCTCTCACGAGAAGCACAGCATTCTCTCCGTAGGACAATGGAGAAGTACAGTGCATCATGTAGACTGATACTATGCTGTAATAGCTCCTCAAAGGTGACAGAAGCTGTAAGATCGCGGTGCCTGAATGTGCGGGTGAATGCACCTAGTGAAGATCAGGTTAGTGATGGATATTTGATGTTAATTGTGTCATTTTTTACTGCCTCTAGTTGTAATACGTCATTGGCTTGACTTAGTGGATGGTGCTATAATAAGGTTTAAGAATTGCATGCGTTCTTCTGCTTCTGTTTTCAGTAACTAGTTCAGTCATTGAAAATTGAACTTTATTCCTTCTAAGTGTCATTAATTGCATCTTGAAGTTGGGGATTTCACCAGGGGTTGTTTGAACTGCTCCGTCTGAGGTCTGTTTCTCTATTTTGTCAGTTTGTTGGGGCCATGTTCATTGTAAATGATAATGGTAGTGAAATTGTAGCTACACTCCAATCCTCAGTATCATATGCCTAATCAAAGTACTTCATCCTACACCCCTAAAAGTTGCGCATTTGCAGATAGTACAAGTTCTGGAATTCATTGGGAAGAAAGAAAACCTGCAACTTCCATTTGGATTTGCTGCTCGGATAGCCGCTCAGTCAAACCGGAATTTGAGGCGGGCGATATTATTTTTTGAGACATGCAAAGTCCAGCAGTAAGCATGACTTCTACTTTCAATTTCTACTGCAGTTATATTATCACTTGTTGTGCTGTGTCCCTGCTTTTAGATGTATGATGCATCTAACTCTTACGCCCTCCAGTATTTATATTTGTTTTTGTTTGTTTTCCCTGAAAATTTATTCCTTCTTTTGATTTCAGATATCCGTTTTCACCAAATCAAGTGGCACCTCCTCTTGACTGGGAGCAGTATGTGTCTGAAATAGCGACTGACATCTTGAGTGAACAAAGCCCTAAAAGGTTTGTCATGTTTCTTCCCAATTTCTGTTGAGCTTCCCTAATGTCAACTTTTTCTCCCTTCTATTTCCTGTATACATGTTTTCATTCTTCATCCTCAATTAGGAAACTTGAAGAAACTATTTTCTTTTGCAGTGTTGCTTTATTTTTACAATGACTTCCTTGTATTGTTGCTGCAAATACAGCAGACATCAATGATTTGAATCATGGTTTTTTGAGTCGCTGAGTCAAGCCAAGTTGCCATGGCTCGGCTAGTGATTTGTTGGCTTGACTCATCGACTTGGCGTGATTAGTTGCCCCAAGTCGCCTGCAGTAAAAAGATCAATATTCTCTCATTTGCATAGCCCATTAACGCCATTTGAGCAAAGTTGGCCTCTCATCTATCCCGGACAGGCCCAGCACGGCCCAGCTAACCGCTCCCAGCCTCACCTCTTGCTAAACCTAGCACCCCGTTACCTAAATCCTCCTAGCGCCGCCAGCTGCACTCACGCACACAAGCTCGCTCTCCCCTCTCCCCTCCTTCCTCTGCGCCGCCTGCGAGGAGCGGCGGCGGCTCTAGCCTCTCCTGAGCTCTGCTCTTTCTCTCCCTTCCCATCCCTTTCTCTCTGAAATCCCGAGACAGGAGAGAGCCTATATTCCCCCGAAAATTTCTGGCAGACCAAGAGGGACGACCAGGGACTATTCCCCGCCGCTGTATAGTTGCCGGCGAGCCAGAAAGTTGCGCGACTCGCTCCGTGAGTCAAGTCGCGTGCATGGCTTAGCCACGCTAGGACGACTTGGCGACTATACAGCGACTCAAAAATCATGATTTGAATATCAGGAGTTGAAAGTATTGCATTTAACTGACAAGATGCAATGAGTCCTTGAATGTATTAAGTTACAGTATGTGGTTCTCCAAACAATGGCTGTACTATCTGACAAGTTTGCCTTATTTTGTCTGGAGTTGCACCTTTCTTATTTTAATCTCATAAAAAATCTTCTCTCTCTTGTGGCACCCCATTTACAAATTAGATCAGCTATTTAGATGGTTCCCCATCCTATGAACACACATTTATCCTTAACCACATCTTTTGATTTTTTTTACTGCGTTACATAGTGAGACATCTGGGAGACCTTATGGTTTTTCTTTGGTTTGACTTTGAATGGTAAATCAATTTCAGGCTATATTCTGTACGCCAGAAATTCTACGAGTTACTTGTCAACTGTATCCCACCTGAAAGCATCTTAAAGGTGATAAAATGCTCGGTCACTACTTTCAACTTTATATTATGCATGCCTTTTAATGTCAGTGCAAGTTGAACTTGTTTGTCTTAATGCAGAAGCTGTTGACTGAGTTAATGAAGAAATTAGACGCTGATCTGAAACATGAAGTTTGTCGCTGGGCTGCGCACTATGTAAGTAATTATCATGCTAACATTTCTGCCATTTGACACTGGCAATTTAGTTTGAAATGTTCTCCTTTGTTAACTAAACGCATAATAGATCTTGAATGTTCCCTCTCAGCTGATTTCACGTATTACTAGTTCTATCCCTTAATTTACCTTTTCTTCCTCATTTGCACTCTATTCTTGCAATAAATCTGCCTGTTAAGCTCTGAGCTCGTACCTTTTTTATAGGAACACAAGATGCGCCTTGGGTCCAAGGCCATTTTTCATCTGGAAGGTACCATCTCATACCCTTTATGAACTGACATGCTGTGCATAACATTGTCATGTCGGTTTAGTGTCTGTGTTGTACTCTACACAATTTGACTTGGTACTCTAGTTTATCATCGGCATTCCTATCTTAACTTGTTGTCTTTCTCTGATACGAAACTTCACAGTATTAGAATATAATGTCTTCTTACCATAGGATTTGGCTGCACTATATGAAAATTGTACGATTCGAATGCAATGTTATATTACCATAGAATTTGAGTGCACCAGTCAAAATAAAACAAAAAAATTTGAGTGCACCATAGGATTTTCCCCAGGATATACAAGTCTGATGGAAATTGTCCTTCAAAATAGAGATTCCATTGGAGTACAATCCAACGAATCAAAGTTTTTTTCTAGAAATGGATGATCCTCCATATAAACCCTTTTTAATCAAAGAGGCCTTTAACCTGGGCACACATCAAGTTTTGTTTGTTGAAGAAACATACCTCAAGATTTGCGTACATTGTATTTAATTATTTTTGGGTGGGTAGCACTGTGGCGGCACTACCCTACTGTGTTAATTGTGTCTTTATAAGCTGATGCCTGACTTTGTGTGCACCCACTACTCTTTCTGCAGCTTTCGTGGCCAAGTTCATGAGCATTTACAAGGAGTTCCTGGTCGCTACATTTGGTTGATGAAACTTGAACCATATGGCCGCTTTCCCGCCCCGTGAAGATGCTTACAGTTCCCTATCCATGTGTGGTCCCGTTTTGTATGTACTTCTCGGTTTAGTTTGTGTCGAACTCATGTGAGCCAGTTTATGACCTTTTAATATTGTCATCCAGAGTCGCTCTTCTTTGATTCCATCTGTTTGCCTTCTACTAGGCATGGGCATGAGAATAGTACTCCCACAAATGGCATTAAGTTTACAAGCTGATGCTACGGGAATATAAAAGATTAAAAATGTCTAATAGTTTGCCATCTTAACATTCTTCAGTTGAAATAAGGTCATTGTGTTGGTTATATTACAAAAAAATTAAACCTAAAAAAAATCCATTTATTGCAAGTGAGTTGCAGACATAAACAAATTCTCAAAAAATAATGTGATCTTGTGTATAATACAACCCAAAAATAAAATAAAAAATCTTGTGCAGTGTAAGCATTCAAGAGGACCTCTGGTTCCTGCTTGATATTGTACTAATTTGTTCCCCGCCTGATTTTAGAGAGATTGAGGCCCTGTTTGAAACGTGGGATAGAAAAAAAGGGAATAGGAAACGCATGGGAATAGGATAGGAATTCATGTGGAAAACTAAGGACTGGAAAACGCATGAAAGTTTTTCAACATGTGGTTTGGATTGCAAGAACAGGAAAAACACAGAAAACTGTAAGAAAATATTTTAGTGAAGTAGCATTCTCAAGCAACTTTATAGAAGGGGTTAATTATCTTAATTAAGAACAAGAGTTCGTTGCAGTATATCGACACCAAAATTAACAATGATTTATCCATCGTTACCAAGTATATATTTATTTCATCAAATGGGCCAGTGAACCAATGATCTAACGTTCCAAACTGTATGTCTACATGTTCTCCCACTAATCTCTCCTCTCCATGTTATCTCCATCTCCACTACTTATAAAAGAGCAAACATAGCAGGAACATTCAATCCGGGCCTTCTATTGTTTGATATCCAACGGTCTATGTCTCTCCAATGACGTTGCGTTTGGTCCGATTGATAAACTGAGTCGTCCAAACCGCGGTGATCCCCGCTAACCTCGCGCATATCACGGACAAAATCCATCCCCACAAATGCGCGATGAAACCCACCTTCATCACCCACGATGCTACAATCTCACCTCGCCAATACCAACTGCGTCCTGTCGCCATGGTCGCCCGCCGCGATCCTCCCTACGCAGCACGGCGCCGTAGTTTGCCTAGGAGCAAGTCTAGGCGGAGCGCCAGTTCACCGCCTTCCGCATACACCGCGGAGGTGGGCACCGCTGCCCGCCCCAAGACAGAGTAGGCACCGCCGCCGCCTATCTTGATCGAGTCATCGAGGCGCCCTCTCTGCTATGGGAACCTTCTGCGTCAACCCCCCACTGCAATCGTCGTGCTTCACTGCTACAACGCGTCAGCTAGCCCCGATCAGCTATGGGAACGCCCCCCCGCAAGTGTGTCCTCTGGACGCCGCCTATCAGGGAAGCCAAAAGGAGTAATTGCATCAGAGACTACAACCTCCCTCTACCAGGTTCGGCGTCTGAACCTATTAGAACCTGATCGTGAGGACCTGTATCTCTTGGTACAGGTGTAATTTTGAGTTGAATACTGCTCTGTTGCACGATCGTTAGTCTTACATTTATCCTTACCTGCATGCTTTTTGGAATCCACGCAGTACTCAGCTGATAATACTGCTCCAAGCAGTGCATGATGCAAATTTGCTTAGGAAGTACATGAATTTCTTCCTTCTTTGGTAATAATCCTTCATTTTGTATTCTGGTTATGAGGTTTCTAATCTGTATGCGCCAATGACTTCTTTTGTATTACTGAAGGATTCATCCCCAATTCAATTTTGTTTGGCCCAATATGTATTACTGTTTTATATTAATACCATACGAGATATTTGATATGGAGATACTATTTTGGCTCATTACTTAATGCTTAGCTAAACAGTTTTTTATGCTCAACCATGAATTTGTTTTTGAATTTTCAACCATGAAATTTGACAATTAATAGGAGTATTTCTTCCTACAAGCTAATTTTAACTGATCTATAAGTGAACATTCAGGATTAGAAAAAAAAAGTAAACTTAATGGCTCGCTTGTTCTTGCATACGAATCCAGTTCTAAGAACTATAGTAAACGCCATGGAACTATTACATGGAATCCTTGCTCCATAGCTTATTCTTATCATAGACACCTCTCTACTCATCTCAGTAAGAGGTACTTTTCTTACTAAATAGATGCATGTAAATCACTTATTATTCACTACTTAGTTTGCTTAAAAGGTATACCAGAATACATGTATATTAGTATATTAAACTACTATATATATCATATCATTGGGAACAAGATCACTAATACTTTCAGAACAAGCACATGCCGAACTTTCACCAATGCAAAAGAAGCAGCAGAATGACAAGTACTAACCCGCAGAGGCCACTTCTATAGATCATATCATCAGGAATTAGGTCACTATTACTTTATAACAAGAAGATGTGCAGGTTAAGCTTCCACCAATTCAAAAGGTAGAGAAGAATACCAAGTACTTACCTGCATACTCCATTATCATACTTTCAAAATAAGTCTGGTACCAAACATGGCACTGATGGCCGGAACATTCAATCTAGGCCTTCCATTTTTTGGTTATCCAACAGTCTATATCTGTCCAATGACTCTGCATTTTTCATCCGTTTGAGAAACCAGAGTCAACCCAAAACCAGGTTTATACGGTGGTATGGTTTCCTATGGGAAGTATCTGATAGTACATTCTTGCTTTTCTCTGCTACATGACACAACAATAGGTGTTGCAATCAGTGCATCAACGCAGATTGCAATGTTTGTGGTAAGCTTCTTAAGGTGCCTCCCATCCAACATTCTTACTAAGATATTTATTTATTTTCAGGGTTGAGATGGCATTTTTTGATCGATTACCAAGTGATGGTGTATGGTAGAAAACAAACAAAAAATTATAGAGATAGTACTTCAATTTTTATGAGAATTCAAAGAGACAATCTCAATATTGTCTTATTGTGACAGCCCATTGTAGATGGATTATTAGGGTTCTTATGTGCACTACAATATCTTCTACGTTTTACTTTTCTTTCCCTTTGAGTCTGAGTTCTAGACGCCAATCAGCAAATGGGGCCCATGTTTTAAATCACACTTGAGAAATTATGGTAAACCTTGCAGTGGTCATTGTCTTGGAAGAATGGAATTGATCGTGAGTCAGACATTTTCTTTTGTGGATGGGACTTTGGCATTAAAAGAAACAACGAACAGTACAAAACACCTCAACAAAAATGAAAATTACATCGAATTCAATGGGATGCCCTTCATCTTCAACTTCCAGACCGTGTCGACAGCGCGGCGCTACTGCCGCTCCTCCTAGAGTCGGCCTGACATTGTTGGTTGCAGACGGGAAGTCGCTGAACGGGCCTAGAAGGACACATTCGTCCCGGAGACGAAGAAGGATGAACCATCGATGCAGCTCCTTGATGATCCGAATTATCCCCACAGACGGAAGAAGTCCATGAGAACCACACCACTCCCACAAACTTCTCGACGTTGCCGTCGAGATGGGGATGAAGCCGGGGAGACTATTGGATAAGACGCGGCCTCCACCACCTGAGCGCCGCCCCACCAAACCTTTATCCTAAAAACAGAAAAATGAAGCCTTCAGCCAATGGAGGCCGAGATCCACCCTGCCTCCATAGCCCGAAGGCCACAGGAGCGGGGCAGATCACCGACGGCGCCGACGGACAGGCTCCTTGAAGTCGGACATTATTGATGAGAGAAGAGATACTACTAAATCATTGTTGTCGTGGATCTGTGACGGTGCCACTTATACTCTCCAAACTAGGGGTTACCAAAAGTAATTTGTAGTCGAAAGGCTTAGGGCAAATGTTGCATCAGTATTTTTGTTTATTAATCGAGACGTGCATTGCACGCGCACACTAACTAGTTCTGAAAGACACCGAACTTTTACACAATGAAGCAGCATCGAAGAAAAGAAAAAAGAGGTCAAACTGGATGTTTATTTTCCTATGATTTTCATCGCTAGTGTAGGAACTTACCTATAGTTTTCCTACGGGCTGAATTCCTATGTTCCAAAGGGGCCAAAGGGAAATTTTCCTAGTACGAGATTCCTTTCCAAACGACCCCTGTGATTTTTTTTGAGTTCTTCACTTCATTTTTTGACAGCCAACTGTCCATGCACAATCTCACATACTCCATTTTTTGAGTAATTGCTTCGGTTGTAGTGAAAAGATTGCAAATAGTCAAGTTTTCAGAGGCTGGTTTACAACGGTTGAAAAAACAAGATTAATAAGAATCGTAACTTCACCTATGCAACGCCCTCTTACCAAAGAAAGAAGCAAATGGACGGTTATGAACAAGACAGTACAACAAAGCAGATGATATTATTCCACTGTCAAAATTCAAATGGCTGTCCTGATTTACACAGCAGCGGCAGCTCGATTACACGGGTCAGCACTCGTGGTGGCGGCTGTCAGACCCTCGGTCTCACCCTGCGCCCGCTAGTGTCGCCACCGTCCGAGATCTGCCCCCACACGCTCTGGCTCTTCCCGCCGCTGCTGCATTCCTCCTTGCACCCAGCCACCGTCCTAAGTATCTCTGACTGCAGGGATGGGCAGTTGTCTTTGAGGTAACCGAATCCGTCGGTCCGGATCACAGCTGCAGATACATAAGGGCATCTGGAATGTTATACAATTCAGGACACTTATTTGGGCACCACCAAGATACAAGCAGTAGTATGTAGAAGCTAGTGCAAACAAGTTAGAGTAGTAGTTTTCCAGCAGTAACAAACAAACCAATGTAAAATTACTAGGATATCTCATAGTACAACAGTATTAAAATCTGGTAAGATAGTGGTAAAAATAAAAACCATGAGATAAATGATATTTGGAGACTAGCTTGCAATCTGATTACACATGGAAGATTCAAAACATTGCAGAATTGCATCCATAACTTTAGTCTGACAACCATCATGCCCTCGGCATGAAGATGTATGTATCAATATTACTCCCTCCGTCCCAAAATAAGTGACTTGAGTTTGTCTAGATTCGCATGTATCTATATATACTAAAATGTGTGGATGGACCATCGGTCCAGTGGTTGGAGCTCAGTGGAGTGACCCAGCCGGTCGCGTGTTCGTAACCCGGTGGATGCGATTAAATTCGTGGGTTTCAGTGCTGTGGCCTTCACATCTTCTCCTTAATTAAAAAGCCGCAGGGGCTCCTCCCCCTGCTGGTCTCATTTTTTTTAATATATACTAAAATGTGTCTAGATACATCCAAATTTAGACAAACTCAAATCACTTATTTTAGGACGGAGGGAGTACTAAGTTGCAATGTGGTACACCTTTTGCTCTATCTACTGCGATAAACAAAGGCATCATATGAGCTATTATTCTATTCAGCGAGTTGTATATACTTGTTGACAGACCACATTTTGGACTTTGTTCTGTATGCTATAAAATGGAAACTGCAGATCAGAGTTTTAAAGCAGATAAGTTCACAATAGCAAATGTTAGGTATCTACATATGTGAACATAGAATAGCATTCTCAGTGTAGTCTCTTATACCTGAAAGGTTCTCAGCAGCAAATTTTAGGCAAACAGATTTAAGCTCCGTGGCATGATACTGATCAGCCAGCGCTAGAGTAGTTGCCACAGAGTTCACAGAAATCTGCTTGCACAAGTAAGATTCACATAGCACTCTTAGCCTTGGCAACTCATATTTGTCTGCTGCAGCCAGCAGCTTCCCAGCCAAAGTATCAAAGATAGAACAATCTGAGCTCGATGCAGACAATTCATCATCACCAACAAGATTGTCTCTGTACATAAAATGAAGCACAGCCTACAACAAACATAGTGTTTGCATAAGATAGGTATATAAGTCTGTGAATTTGTTGAACTGTGAAATCCAAAGGATAAGATCAGCATAGTAGAAACAAACCTCAAATACTTTTGGGTCCATGTCATCGATGACAATCTCATTGATTTCGTTACTTGTGTCAGACTCGTTCTTCTCTTCGTCTGATTCAGTATCAAAAAATTCAGATCTAAAAAAGGAAGATCGGGCAGCCAACACCAACTTATGAGCATGAAACTTCTCGCCTGCTACACTAAAAATAACATCTGCACCCTCCTGACTATCCAAAAGCGTTCCAAAATGGTAGCCTATGTCAGATCCCGGGACCTCTACTGAATGTGGCCTAGAGTAATCCATGGTTGATGTCACAACACCCACAGTACAATTTATCTTCAAGCAATCATCTTTAAGAAAGTCCGATGTCTCAAGGGCAGTACGCCGGAAAAACCTTTTATAACCCCTGAAAAAAGAAATCAGGATGAAAAACCAATTTCAAGAAAATGATGAAACTGTTCACTACATGTAGCCCTTGACATAAAAGCCAAAACCAATAAACAAGCAACAATTCACATGATCAGCGCTATTCACACAAATTATTCGAGTTAGTTACCAGGTGTGCAAAAAGCTATGGAAGTTCAGTCGGTACAACTATTAAACTAATTGGTACATCAAGCACTCACCTGAACTGAAAGTTATATATGGAAGTTCTCTGATTGATCCAAATAATACGACCAGATCAACCATTTATTAGACTAAACACCTAGGTTATATAGTGCAGTCGTAAGTCGATCAATTACAGAAATTCTACAGAATGTCGAAGCAGACTAATACATTCTCTTCAGACATTGTATATATCTGATTAATTATGGTTCCAAAACAAATACGTACTAGAAAAACAGTTAAATGTCTCTTGTAAACGGTCTTGTTGAGAATACAATGACAAATAGAAATACAAACTAAACATTCCTCCCAGATAATGTGTTGGGGCATTTGAACAATGTTAATTCGGGGATGCAGTCCAATGGGTTGACAACTAGTTAACACTAATTGGTACATCAAGCAGGCAGCAACGAAAGCAAGTCTTAATCAGTGCAGTACAAACGAGAAACAGGCCCACAACACAACTTAAATTACTTCTAACCGTAGCCAATTCACCAATTTGTTGTAAGTATTTGTCGGTGCCAAGTTGAGAATACAATGAAAAATGGAAACACAAACTAAATGGTCCTCCTAGATAATGTGTTGGGGTATTTGAACATTTATTAATTTGGGGATGCAGTTCAATGGGTATGCAGTCCAATGGGTTGACAACTAGTTAACACTAATTGGTACATCAAGCAGACAACAGTGGAAGCAAGTCTTAATCAGTGCAGCACCAACGAGAAACAGGCCCACAGCACAACTTAAATTACTTCTAACCGTAGCCAATTCACCAATTGTTGTATCTGTCAGTGCCAAATTCACCCTCTAGACTAGACATTAGACAAAAAAGGTGAAAACCATACGAACACACCCAAAGAAATCGAATAGTTAATGATCAAGTGACATCATATATATACTAAGGCGCAATTACTGAAAATCAGGTCGTCACAACTAGCAGCTGCTTTCAAATATAAGCGGCAACAATTCTGAAGGTGACACAGAGAGATTGGGATCAGGGGGACCTCAGGAGTCCGTGCTCGAGGGTTGTTAGATTACCACATGGATCCACGGTACTTGAGGGTGTAGGGCCCCGACTCGAGGGATCGGTCGAAGTGGGAGTGCACCTTGTGCTTCCCCCTGCCGCTCTGGTCCTGGAGGGTGAGCTCGAAGAGGGCGCGCACGTCGGTGCCCTCGGATGCGAGCGCGATGAAGACGGAGACGTATGCGGAGTTGTCCTCGGGGTTCTTCCCGTCCGGGTAGAAGTAGATCGCCCACTGGTACCCGCCCACGGCAAAGGTCTCGCTGGCGATGTGCTTGCCCACCCCCATGCCCTTGGCGAGGGAGTAGCCCTGGATCACGAACCGGTGCGATCCGTTCACCGTCTCCGTCACCGACCGCGAGCTGGTCGGCGACGACGCCACGTCCCGCGGCGCCAGCGCCGCGGACCCGCGCTCGACCACCACCGCCCCGTCGCCCTGGTGCTGCGGGGACGCGTCGCCCCCGCCTCCGGCGTCGTCGTCGTCCATGCGGGAAGGTAGGTTGGGGAGGGCTCGGGGTCGGATCGGGGGAGGTCGACGGGGAGGGATCGGGGATTTCGTTGGCCTGGCGGTGGCTGCTACAGCACGGGGAGGGAGAAACGAGGGAGGGGAGGGGGGTCGCGGTGGTGGGTTGGGTTGGAATGGAAGCCAGAGTGAAACGGACAGAGGCGCCGGGAAGATAATAGTAAACTGGTTTGATTGGTCTTGCTCATCGATTGATCTGTTTGATAATTGCCGCCTGTTTTTTCACAATGTACCGTATAAACAATTAGGGTACGTTTGAAAGTGCAAGAATTCGAAATAAAAATAAAATAAAAATATAATCACGAAAAGTTTGAAACCTGTCGTTCAGACATCACACAGTAAAAGCATAGTAGAAATGATTGACACACAGATAGAAGGAATGACACCTACCTCAGTGTTTGGTTTTCTCCACATTTCCCACAGAATGAGCACTGCCTTTTTAAACTAGAAGAGGGACAAACAAACTGTACATGGGGCATGTTTGTATTAAGGTGGAAAATACCGAAACCACAACCAAAGGAAAAGTAGAAGACTAATCAGACTCAGCTAGGATAGCCGGCACGAAGACCGACATAAGTTTGACGTTTTCTGGTGAAGATCCTGCTGTTCCTTTCTTTCCAGGCGTTCCAAACGAAGAGGAACATAGGTTGACAGTTCGTTTGATTCAAACAGTACCAAAGCATTTTATTTCCTGCTTTGGATACGTGCTAACTGCTACAGGGCGTTATAGAAAGAAAATTCCAAACAAACAGTATGCAGGTCAAAGATCAGGGAAATTACTTCTGGCGTTGAAGGTACGGCATAGAACACATGATTTGTCGGTACAATGTATACTCAGACAAATCATCATTGCACACCAACAAGCCTGTACCACCTCTCACAGTGCATATTTACTGTACCACCAGGACAATGATTTCACCCGATGGTCACCGCTCAGATGTGGCCTGTGGGCGACCCCTCTGACCTGACCAAATCAATGGCTGTCCCTGTGCAAAGTTTGGCTGGCACTTACACAAGGAGGTAAATCCATATTTTTCACGCCTTTACAGCAGTTCCGCTACCACGGCTAAATCTGGGTACAAAATTGGCTTTTGCATCATGGCCTATCTCTACCGGCCATAGTATCTCAGAACGAGTTCACGAGTCCTACCCCTAGGTCCTCCGCGAGTTCATCCCACACGGGGATGAGGATCAGCACGACGAGAAACACCGAAACTATCAGGGCGGATCTCCTCCATGTGCCGACGTCGCTCACGTCGTCCAAGCATGGTTTTTCAGGTGTTCGCTGGTACACAAATCATCAAAATGTACATGTAAGTTGGTGCACAAAACACGAGCCTAGCATGTCTCCTGACCATCTACCAGCTGTATTTCTGTTTACCTGACATAGTAGCACGTATAGGCCCCAAGGAAGAGATAACGGCCCTCCAAGCTAGAGCAAACAAGGAGGAACATTACAAGTTAATCAATGTACTACCGTGAAACTTTGGGGGGTTGAAAACTGACAACGACCTAGTACCAAAATATGATTGTTTTTTCATATGATTAAGACTCATGGTACATTGTTTCTTCCCTTTAGAAGTACAACAATAATACTAGTATCATCTTTAGAGTTTAGACATGCATTGAATTTGTATGAGCTAAGAAGGTTAAGCAAGATTCTGAGACAATTGTCTTCTGGAAAGACTTCCTGTACAACCAGCATTTGGTTTTTAGAAAATAGCAGGTATTCAGCATTGAGGTCTTCTCAAATACATCTCCAATCTTAACAGAAAAAATATGAAAAAATAACAACTCCTGGATTTTTTTCTACATATAATTATCCTAACTCTAGCTTCGTAGTTTCCAGAACTATAATTTTTTTGATATCTACCACCTACTAGGAAGTGCAGTGTTGCTTCCTGTCAAGTCCAGCATTTTTCTTTATATTATGGAAGTGTACAATATTGCATGTTGCTTAGTGGCAATCAATCACACAAACTTGTAATGTAATTAGTGGGGACAAAAAATGTATGTTCTTCTTTCCAAAGGTAAGAAAACAACCTATACTGCTATAAAAACTCTAAGCCAAAGATCCAAGGCTAAGTGCAAGATGTTGTTCGGAGAATAAAAAAATATCCAAGAGCAAGATGGACTGGCATACCACTCCAAGTCCAAGCAATGAATATGTCGTCAAACCAAATCCAAACAAAGCGCTTCTGCCGAAAGCACCCTGTTGAATATCACAGAACATGTCAGGATTTTGCTGACAAACAGCCATGATATTTCCAAAATACAAGGATAAGCACCAGAAGTTCTAGATAGTAGATACTATGTACTGTATCATTAATTCAGATTTAAAGATTGACAAAGAAGCAATGGAAATTCAACAACTCATCAACAAATGTGCAAAAGGAACACATGTGATGAGAACTGAATGTATCACTTGTTTCAGTGCAAATAAAGCCTTCTTAAGGGCATCCACAATTGGGGTGGTCAAATTTGCCGCATGTGTATCATTTGGCACTGGTGCTAAAATTGCGATTTCTCTGCAGCGTAGGACAGTAAGTGTTTCAAAATCCTAACAAAAAGTGGGACCCAGTACAGATCAAGAAAAAAAAAATCACTCCTTCATTCACCTCTCATTGTATCGAGAAACTTCTGTACCATCAATCCATTCTCCCCAATTCCTCCTCCAGGCCCAGCCACCCCCACGACCTCAGATCTCCCTCTGGTCACCCTCAACTCTCCCCCTTTCCACCCTCCAATTCTCCCACCTGCCCACCGTCAAATCTGAAGCTCCCTCCTTACGAACAAAATGCTCCTCTCTCATCCCTCCAGGCCAGGAGGCAAATCCCTCCAGGACGGAAAAGGTAAGCACACCACTTTAATATCCTATTGTTCATTTGCAATGATCCAACAGTTTACTTAGTTCCTACTCGTAATTCTTATTCCTAAACATGTACAAACTCCAGGACCAATAAGCACAATAGCTAATGGGTGATGTTCTCCACTTAAAGATTCACAAGGTAGAGCTCTACACTATTTTGTGATCACTGAAAGCTACATGCATCTCTAATAACTGCATTCTCATATTTGCATATACTGGTGTCTTGTCTTGATCATCATCATTTGAAAAGAGTGTGACAAGTAAAGAAATCCACTAGAGATGTCATGGAAGATAATTTTGCATTTCATTTACTCATAGCGTCCAAGTTGCACAAAAACCACTCAGTAACTCAGATGACAGGTGAATGAAAAAGAAGACCTGAAACCAGATAGCTAAAACTGAGGGTCATTCATACAATAAGTTCCTACTGTTATATACTCCTACTGTTCATGAATATATGTCATTTTAGCATGGGTACATGAATTAAGAAATAGCAGAAATAGCCATCATGCTCTTCTCATACTAGCGTCTAATTATGCTCTCAATTCATGAGTTCTCTCTCCAAGAGCACTTCTAAGATCTAGTTATTCATAAGAGTACTTGTTGTGGTTGTGATCAATAGAATGGAGGAAACTGCAAACTGGACAAACGAGATAGCTAAAACGACCTATAATTGTGGATGGGCAGAGCACATGCATATTGTCCAGAGTGATTATTTGGATGTATCCCATAAAAAAATGGGAAAATTTTACCTGTAAAGCTCTTCCACCGTCAAGACATCCAACAGGAAGCATATTAAAGGCAGTAGTCGTCAAACCACACCTACAGAATTTGCAGGAACAATAAGACGGACAAAACTTGTTTGGTTAAGAGCTCAAGAAATTAGTGAGCAAGACTTTACCAGCCGGCGATCACAAGAGGGTGGATAGAAACGGTAGCAGCATGCAAAGCACTGAAAAATTACTTTAATTCATTAGTAACATAAGAGTCCCTACCAAAACTATAAAAACATACAGTTGAGAAGTTGATCAAGGCCATCAAAACCATGGTACCAACAGAACTTAGCAACATCCTTTAATGTTTAAGCACACACTAATGATGTCCATAGAAGATGCCATCACATGTAACTATTCATCAAATGTATGTATAAGTTGGGAGTTAGGAAAAATATTGATATTCCACTTGAGTTGATCAAGCAAACAGTCCTCCTGAACCTAGAAGTAAGAGTTTCATCTAATCAAGTACACTTCTCGAGACTGAAACTAGATATGAGTGAAGTAAGGCCTTACTAACACGGTGGGTTGAAGGAAAAAAGTGCATTAGTATATAAGGAACTACGACAGATGAAAACTTAAAAATAGTTCGACAAAATTTAAGACTAGTTTAAATGGTAAAAAGTAAATGTCCAAAATGTCAGGTATCAGTCACCTGTAGCCAAGTATTGCTCTGCTAACAAGTCCAAGCAACAAAGAACCTTGGAATAGATTGCTGGGTACTTGAACTAAATCACTTGACCCAGCAGGGTTCGAGGAGAGCCACAAGCCTACAGAGAACATTGAGAAAGAAAGTGCAGCTCCAGCCAAAGGACCAGCCGTTGATATGTCAAACATTGTCTTTCGGTCTGGCAAAATGGATTTGAACTACAGAAGGGATGATGAAAAATAAGAAAACCTCCAAGTAGTGGTTGAAAAGAAATATGCACAAGTGTATCAGGATTTTGCAATGCACACAAAAGTAGACATGTCGTACAAACATTTGACAAGAAAAAAAGGTGTTTCCGTGCCATTTAGACTCTGGAGTCTGGAATGTACCTCCAGTGAATGATGACACCAGAAGCAGCAAAAAAAGACTTCCATTACTCAAGGGTCTTAATGTAATATTATTATTTAGTACCATAGCCAATTAGAAAGAGGGAGAGACAGAGAGAGATTTTGAGAACAAAAACTAAGGCACATGCTTCGATGCTATCATATTTACAGGCGGGAAAATAAGTTAATACAGATAAAAACTCAACGTATTATCAATAAGACAATAATTCAAGATTTTATCCAATTTTGCATCATCATGGTATGGCAGTATGCTAGTGAATTAGTGCTCAAGTAGTTGATATATGTAAGGCAATAGCAGCACAACACATTCCTTTAATAAATACAAACCTGAGTAATTGAGCCAAAACTTCCGAGTGTGAAGTTCGGAATGAAGAAAGGAATGCTCAGTTTCACCTTTGGGTATGCTGCTAAAAAGTGTCCAACTTCCTGCATGCAAATGCGAGAGGGTAGGTCAGTTTAAAATAATCACAGACAAAGGGGTTTCACGAAGAGTTGCTCAAACGACACAACAGATCACCACTTAACTAAAGGATATGCAGATACCACTATCTACTAGTTGATATTAATGTTTAATTGCTCAGATCACAGCTTATCCATTAAATAGTTTGCTTTAAATTATCAACTATACTGAGCCATAAAGGATATGTCACTTATTCAGATCTGAGTCTGTATACAAACCTGTACGTAACAACTATGTTAACCCCTAGCCCCACACTTTATATGGCAGCAAAAAAACTGTGAAGACAATTTACTTCTGGGAATCTTTTGTAACCAATAGGAGCACAACACGAAAACTTAATATGACAATTTGATTGTATTTCCTGAAGACTTGAACTGGTGTGAAAGGTGCACTTTTGTTCAAATAAGAGTTAAAATACTAGAAGAGGAATAAATTATCAATAGATCTACTTACATGAAATAGTTGGATGGCCAACACACCATAAGCCACTGGTAGAGCTGATTCCACAAATGGAAGCAAAAGTTGCATGTCAGGTGGGGGTCCAGTAGCATTCGGATCAGTGAAATATGCAACGATGTCTGGTGGAAGACTGCTAATCTGCACAGAGCTTAACTTTTTTGTATTAGCAACCTAGCATAGAAGGGTATTTGGGTTCTGGTATAACAAGTGAGATTACCTTTGATGCAATTCCTAACTCAATACATGAGAACACAGTGAGAAGGAAAAGTAACAGCGAAATAACGTATTGCCACAGGGTAGTAGGTCCAGGCTCGGAAACTTCTCTTCTAAGCAAACCAAAACTAACACGTGGTCCCCCACGTGGGTCATCCTCTTCTGAATTGGGCTCCTCCACCATGAAAAGGTTGTATTTGTCACCTGTTAGTTCACATAGCTGCTGTTGAAGCTTTCCAAAGATTTCCTCTTTATTTCCTCGGAGATTCCCAACAAAAAGGACTCCTTCCCCAAGATCACCAAAAGGTTCTTCTCTTGTCAACCAGAATGTTGTGTAGCCAAAAAACTTCTCCTTAATAGCCTTGACATCAGCTGGATCAACCTTTTCTGGGCCTAGAAGTTCCAATAGCTTAACTGTATCGATGCTATCAACACTGAAACTCAAAAGTGGAGGCTCGCCCGATACACCAGGAGTCTGAGAAAATGGAGGTGTTAATAGAAATATGTTGGATAAAAGAATCAGTCCATTTTCGTAATATTAAAACAATAAGCTTTACAGTTAAACGAAGATTTGATGTACGTATTACTATTTACTAAGTATCATGTTATTTTTCCATTTCTTCTAAGAAGTCTTAGCAGTAGTATAATGGAACAAGCCAAAGATTGGTAAGTAAGGTCTAACAGGTTTAAGGGTGCGTTCGGATGACAACAAAAAAATTGGCATTGACTGAGGGTGTGGGCATGTGTTTAATTGGAAGCAAAAATTTCAGAGCTGCGCCAATTATTTGGTCACCCGTTCAGTTTTTCCTCAAACGGCTCCACGAGCCCATGGCGGCGAAAACCTCCGCGAAACTATCGGCATGCCCCGATTTGGCAGGGCTCGGATGGGCGCTATCCAAACAGCCCCTACATTGGTATATCAATTTCTTGGATCTTGCAGCAAAATAAAATGGATAGGAAAAACTAAAAGCTATACTGATATAATACACATGTCACTGAATGTAGCAGGAAGACAGGACGGGATTCATCATTTAGGTATAATTTCATTTAAATACACGACATGCAGTACCAAAGTGTCCAATGAAAGTTATCATCAGTCACATATATTAGCACTAGGCTGTGATACCAAGAACAATCACAATGTCCCCTAAAAAAAAGAACAATCACAATGTGGCAACCTTCCCTCATTTCTTGCGACTGAATGTCGGTTCTGTAATATCCACATTGAGATAGTTCTCATAGTATGTTTTAAACACTGCCAGTCTTCAACATGTACCTTTGGGCATTTTTTATGATGGTAGCGGAGTTCATTTCCCTTGACAAGTCTAATGATGTCAGTTCCATATAATCAAACCAAACATATACTACATCTGTTCCAAATTATAAGATGTTTTGGAAGGCTATTTCAACCTTCCAAAGTGTCTTATAATTTGGTACAGAGGGAGTCAAACTAAAATAGTCCTCTATGTTATCGTGGTCAAAATTATAGACATCTGATCACACTCTCTAAAGCGCCGCACACATCTGATTGCAGAGATTACTTACCCATTACAGCCATACTAGCACTACATTGCAATATTGGATCACAAGGATCGGTTGACGACCGCGATTCCCTTTTTAAGGGGCTAGAAAATACTCCCAAATCAGCAAGCCGTCCAGTCCAACTATGTTCAGTACAAAATCTCACGCACTAAACAAGGCACCCGCTCCCAACATGACCGGAAGCACAGCTACTACAACTGTTACTCTCTATAGTGCTCCATCGAAATGGCAAATGTCTACCTAGGTTCTCATAGCAACAAATGAGCAGGAAATTCAGCAGTCTGCTATAGCGTACACCTTACCGCAGACGACGGCGACGACGAGGAAGAGAAGCTCCCCGACCTGCTCCGCTCCGAGGCTGCCTCCTCCGCGGGCCCCGCCTTCGCTTCCACTGCCGCTGCCGCCGGTTCCTCCTCGCTCCGCTTCTCCCCGTCCGCCTCCCCGCCTCCGCCGCCGCCATCGTCGGCGGAGAAGCGCCGCATCCGGTCGCACCGCCTCAGGGACCTCCAGTCCAAGTAGGCGCCTCTGGGGCATGCCCACCGCGGGCAGCTGGCGGAGGCCCTGGGCCTGGGGAGGCGCAGGCGGGTCGCGGCGGTGAGGTGGTGGACGAGGGGCGAGCTCGCGAGCGCCGCGGCGGCGGCCGCCATGGCGGGGCGCGCAGCGTGGCGAGCTTGGCCTTGCGGCGGGAGAGCCCGCGGCAGAGTGAGGTGGAAGCGGAATAGCAGCAGGAAGCAGGATAGGGTGCGGTGGAGAGAGGAGCCGGATTTGGTTCTGGACGTAGCGAGCTTTGGGACCCTTTCCTGGACCGGACCGGCAAGACCGCCGTCAAAAGATCCGGCAGCAATGTCCGGTTTTACGACCAGAATCTGGCGGAGGGGAAGACAGGCAGCTGCCTGGCCTGGCCCAGGGCGCGCAGCTAGGTTCGGGAATGGTAAATGGGCTCGCGCTCCCGAGTCCGACAATGTTGGGTGGAATCTGTCTACCGGGTGCTTTTGGTACTCCCTCCGACCTATTAGTTGCTTATCTAGTCAAATTTTAGATATATATGTATCTAGATAAAAAAATGAGTTAATTAATATGGATCGGAGGGAGTACTTCCATCCAGCCAATGTCTCAAACAGAGAAATCAGACAGCCAGCTTGTAAAAAAAAACTTCCTCAAGTCATTTATTTCTGTACGAAAAGAGTAAAAACTAGTTTTTTTTGCATTAAAAAGGCGGTGGGTACAATTTAACAGAAAGGATCTGAGCGGCACCCTCTATGTACACACAAGTCCTGGATATTACACATCGCACCTCAGAAAAAATTACGCCGGCCCGCTGGACGCAACCGAGTCCTTGATTGTTGCCGTCATGCTTCTAGATGCGGTCGCTCCGAACGCCACCGGGGACGAAACCACTTGGGACGCCGGAGACACCGGACTCCACCGCATCTGTGCCGAAGAGGATCCTCACACCAAGGATAAACAAGCTCAACTCCACCTAGTCGAGCGCAGCAAGGCCAATCTTGTGGCCGAAGATAGCGGCGTCACCCTGCCGCTTGGAGATTGCTGCAAAGTGCGCAGTTTCCAACCGCACCCGGAAGCACCGCCAAAAGCCAGCAGCGCAAATGTCACTCTCGCCCTCTCCCTCGCTGCCTCAGCCAGCCAAGAGGTTGAGATCGACAGCCCCGCCACAGTGAAGGCGGTGGAGGCACTTATTCGGGAGGCCAACCGCCGAGAAACAACTCGCCATCCTCCCCCATGGAGGCTCGATGAAGAAGCTCGGAAGAACCCTGCCGATGCCGCGCCAGAGCACCCTAGCAGGAAGACCAACCCAGCTCCCTTCCCACCTGCGCCCCGACCACCTCCCAACCCCCTGCCCCTCGCCGCCATGGCCGGCCGACAGAGAGGGAAGAGGAAGAGGGGAAACGCAGGAAAGGGTGGAGTCCATGACCTTATTGGAGGAGACATCAGTAGCGTACCACGCAGCCGCCGCCTCCGACCGCCGGAGCTCGCCGCCGCCGCAGAACCACCATCGGGAGCACCAAGACCGGCCAAACTCCGGCGCCCCGCTGCCAAAACACGACATCTCGCCGAACACCCTACTACTAATCCTAAGATCTACAACGGTGCCGCTCCTCCGCCATCTCCGGCCGACAAAGCCACCGGAGACAGCTCGGGATTGGCCCGAAAACCGCCGGTCAACGCACAAGCGCGGGAGATGGGGAAGGAGAGGGGGAGGGAGCGGGCGAGAGGATAAGGTTCTCGCGGCGCAAGAGCTGAGTAAAAACTAGTTAAACGGAAGTTTTAAGGAGCTATTTTTTCTAGTAGATAAAAGAAAAATGTAAATAAGATAAAAATAAGCACATAAACTTTCGAAACACCAAACAATCGTAAAAAAAATCATACAACCAAAAACATTCCAAACTAGAAGAGCTTTTCAGAACACTCGGATACGATTGACTGCAGCTAGCACAAAGTCCATGACTAAAGTCACTTGGTTTCTTTTCTGTGCTGCAGAATATCTCTTTATTCGTGTGTAGTTAAGGTTACACCATCAACTTAAATAAGCACAATACTTAGTGAAAGACCATATATTACAGGGTCTTCGGCTGTGTCTATGAAAACTGTCCTGCCAACTCATGAGCTACAACATTAGACTCACCAGGACCATGCTCAAGCTACTAAATTTGTGGCAGTATCTTGGTGTGCTATTTGTAAGCTCTGTATGTGACGGGGCAAACCGCAAAGCGTTGGATGCACACACGTGGTGTCTCCGACCGTAGAATGGGCAACTCGAGGTGTAGTATATGCCCAAACATCACTCATAAATGCTAAACATATGGCGATGTTACATCTTGTTGACAAGTTTCCGCAACATTAGAACCTGAACGGTGCATGACAGACGGATAATAAACTTCTCGAACACCCATCTGCTCTACATGGAACATCAGCTTCGAGGGCACATCCTGACGCCTCTCATTCTCATGGGGAACTACTCTCGGGGCATGCTCACGTGTCCATCACTTTGTGCGCAAGCCAAATCAGATCGATCATCAGACTCGTGTAACGCACTTAAGCTACAATTGACGATTGTTCTAGTACTTCTTTGAGGAAAGTTTTGACAAGCTATTGAGTCAGGCAGAACGTAATCATATGAAAACGCATATGTGTACCGCGAGGTCGTCTCTTTTTGTAGCCAGTAGCCGCTACATATATCCAAGTTCATAACGGTGGTGGTCGTTTGCTCATAATGGAGAGAAGCATTGAGGTACATCGAATTTACCTCGCACACTGTCAACTTATGACCAAGGTCTAGTGCAGGTGGGCTCACATGCATGCACGCTAAAACTTAAAAGCACTTAAAAGCGTGGATTTGTACTCTTATATGTCAAATTATGTGTCGATGCACTATGAATGCGTTACACACTAGTACCAACATACGTCTTCAAGGAAAATACCATTGATTTACAGATGTGAAGTATCGGAAGTTGTCTTTATATTCAATGGAGACTGATCCGAGTAATATATGCGCTTTGGTGCACTAGAACAATTAGTGTAGTTGCACACGGTGCAAAAGAGCATGCATTGCACACATTTTCCTTTCCACCTGCAAGCAGCGACCGTGGTAGATGTGGGTGCCATGTTGCACATGGTTGGAGGACTGTGTGATGTGAACAACACGTAAAAATGAAGTTTTATGACGCTCCAAATGTTTTTCAGTCATCAACTCTGTCTGATCTAATGGCTGTGGTGATCTATTACCTTGTAAAGGGTACATGCTTATTTGACCTCCCCAAGGGTAATGATGTCCTTGCACATAATCGCCTCACTTGGTTGGCAAGAGTTAAACGTAATAGCTATATAGAATAAAAGAAACATATCAAACAATATCATGTTGTTATTGATATCACGTAATTGCTACAATAACATCTAGTTGCTTGAGAAAAAATTAATTTAAGTTAAGCATACTCAACATTCGATGCTTCTATATATAATGCAAACTTATCATGTACCTTCGTATATTATTTTAAAACTTGGTAACTACCATCTGTTTGTAATCATTAATTTCCTCTATATAAAAAATGAAAACATGGTTTATATATTTTTAAATAGTTTAATCTAATTGTGTTGTTTAGCAAGTTTTTGTACCATATTGGCGTCTTGTGCACAATAGCTTTATGTAATAGTTATAAAAAGGCATTGACTCTTTATAAGGAACATAGAGAGGAGACAAGTGGAGCCCGAGCTACAAAGAGGCCACTATTTTCAATAACCAAGAAATCATATTTACAAGTTTCAAAAAAATCTGAAAAAAGTTTGAATGTAGTTAATGATGTATTCTGGAAAATATCAAATGCGAAATTCTTTGTTTTCTTAGCTACATAAAAATGAAAAATATATAGTTTTGAATACTATATAGAAATCCATAATTTTCTCATTTTGTGTAGTCTAGAATAAGAATTATTTTGCATTGATATTTTGCGTGGTTATACTATACATCATTGATTACATTGAAGATTTATCCCTTTTTAATCTTCAAAATATGATTTTTGATATTTCAAAAATAAAGAGCTCCCTGGAGGTCGAGATCCATTTGAAGTTTCCGAGGAACATACTATTTTTCAGTAGGAATTTGAAATTGCTATTAAAAAAAATCCAGCTTAATACACAAAGGGGTTTAAGTGTTTATATCATATATAAAACAAGAGCATCTCATTACATACTCCCCCATCCGGTTCCAATGAATAAAGCTTATAAATTTAGTCAAAAGTCAATGGCTTCTAAGTGGGATCACTTCTATGGAGAAAATATGAACAATTACAATACCAAATCAATGTTAACAGATTCACCATAAACTGTATTTTCGTAATATATTTATTTTACATCATAAATGTTGATATTTTTCTACATGTTTGGTCAAACTTAGTAAGTTTTGACTTTGTACTAAATTTATAAGCCTTATTCAATGAAATGGAGGTAGTAAGACTTAAGGGCATCAAACCATGGAAGATTTATATTACAATCTATATTTGTTTGCTTCAACTAGAACTTGAGATGCAATATTTTACAATGTTACCAAACTATTTTTATATTTCTAAGCATATATGTAGAATGTTGGTGGAGACATGTGCAGGCTTGTCATGATAATAAGACAAACCATTGGAACGCCAAAAAAGGTATGTAGATGTCCTCCACCTACATTCTCAATACATAATAGCATGTAAGTGAGGTTTTCTTTCTGATGAAAAAAAGGAAAGGCCGCCAAAATCGGCTCACCAAAACCGGTTCGCTTTGTCTCCTCTTGCGGCGATCCAGTACACCACTACAAGTCACTGATATAACACTTACAAAAGTTCTCTTTCGCAAATATTATATCTCTCAGAGTAGTACAATATAAAATATTATTGTCCAACTTCTTATTTATTCATACCAAGAGTCAAAAGTGTACAAAAGTTTTGAGATCCTCCTCGGTCCAAGGAGGATTCACGACACGATGGAAATTCAAATGTAGGAGAATAACCTTTCTAATCAGTGATAATACTAAGGTTAGAACCATTGGATCTGGAAACTTATTGGAGAAGCTACACTATTTCTAACTCAACTCCTTGCGAGCGTACTCAATAATTTTATGGTGGTTGTTTGATGATCCAGCTATAGCTATAGATACATGGTCAATGACTCGTGCAGACTTTCAAAAATAGATTTTAGAAAAGGTAAATTTTAGATTTTGGAAATTTTAAGTCTGTCAGTCTCTACGTTCTAGGCTTGGCCGAGGGCTAGCGGATGGGTTTGAGAATGGTAATGGGCTAGCCTCTAAGTTCGTCTGTTCGGAGTGGAAATCTGTTACAAGAAAGGTATAGAAATGGGTATGCTCCCCACTGATACGTTGCAAACGTATCCATAATTTTTTATGTTCCATGCTTGATTTTATCTACTTTCTTATATTTTGTCCACATTTTGGAGTACTTTTTTTATGATTTCTTGGACTAACCTATTAACAAGAGCCATAGTGCCAGCTGCCTATTTTTTGCTGTTTTTGGTTCCAGGAAAGTCAGAAAATGAATATTCTCGGAATTGGACGAGACAAAAGCCAAAGTCAGTTTTTCACCGAGGGACACTAGGAGCCAGAATACGAGACGGAGAGGGGATGGGGCCTGTCCACACCACCTGGCCCCGCGAGCCAGGCCTGGCCGCGCCAGGGGGTGGTCTGGCCGCCCCAGGCACCCCCTCGGCCTCTCTCTTCGCCTATAAGTTGCCTCCTGACCTAAAAACCCAGGGGGGCGATGTTTTTCTAGAAAGAGTTCCGTTGCGCCGCCACCACCAGATTCCGCGATTCGGAACCAGAAACTCCATTTTGGTACCCTGTCGGGACGGGGAATTGGAGGAGATCATCGCCATCATCATCACCATCGCTTCTCCATCGACCATCCATGTTTCCCCCATTCATGAGTGAGTAATCCCCCGTTGTAGGCTATGGGGATGGTAGGGATTGGATGAGGTCGTTCATTTAATGGCATCGGATTGTTAGGGCATGGTGCCTAGTATCTACTATTAGTGCTTTTGACTTTGTTGTAATTTATTATGTTTAATGCTTGTCACTAGGGCCCGAGTGCCATGATTTTAGATCTGAACATGTTATTGATTCATTATGATAGTATTGTTTATGGTCTTACCTGCAAGTTGTATACACATATTGTTGTCCGGAACCAAAGGCCCCGAAATGACAGCAATCGGGATAACCGGAGGGAATGACTTTGATGTGAGGATTACATGTGTTCACGGAGTGTTAATGCTTTGCTCCGGTGATCTATTAAAAGGAGGACCTTAATTGCTAGTAGTTCCCTTGAGGCCCCGCTGCAAACGGGCTGACAGGACAAAAGATGTTGTGCAAGTTCTTATTGCGAGCACGTATGACTATATATGGAACACATGCCTATGATTATTTAGTACTTGGATGCTTTATCTCATTTATCTGCAAATGCCCTATGTTCTGATTACTATATGAATTGTCTTGTCCATGCAATGCCCGTCCATCCATCCCTATGCCTACCGCGCTCTAATCCTACTGTCTTTACTTTTACTACTGCTATTAATTTACTATTGCTACTACAAAACTGTTGCTACTGATAAACTATTGTGAGCAAGATTGTTTCCAGGTGTAGCTGAATTGACAACTCAGTTGTTAAGGCTTATAAATATTCTTTGGTTCCCCTTATATCGAATCAATAAATTGGGTTTCACTTCCCTCGAAAATAGTGCGATACATCCCCTATACTTGTGGGTCATCAAGACTATTTTCTGGCGCCGTTGCCGGGAGCATAGCTTTATTTATCAAGTCCACTTGGAATCACTATTGTTCAAGCTTAGTTTATTTCCGCCTTGTTTGCTTGTTTCTTTATCAAAAATACAAAAAATTAGTTCCTACTCTAGTTGTTATTTTCGTTGGTCTGTTATTGTCTTGCTTTATCATGCTTTCTATCAATGGTTGGTTTCTTTGAAACTGAATCTTATTGGCAAGGTGGGTTCACGGAAGAACAAAAATATTATTATAAGGAACAACGCTTGTCACAAAAAGGGAAACACTTATGGGAACAAATTGATAAATTATATACCATTGCTAGAAACATGTGCTCTACTTATAAGGTTACTTATTGCTTTGTTAAATCTTGTTGCTGCAGGAGGTACAGACACCTCCCTTTTTAATGTGAGTATAATGATGATGTTACCATATCTTCTTATGTTAAGGGAAATTATGACTTTTATGATGTGGAACAAATTGAGGAATTTATTGCTTGGAAGGGTGCATTTGAACTTGCTAGTTTGCTTGAAAATATTGATGATTCACCTTATAAATATGAGGTTTATGATATACTTAAATTTTGCTTTGATAATTACAAAGAAGAAAATGGCTATATTCTTGAATATATTAATAGATGCTTTCCACAAATGGACGAGACTAATGCCTTGTAGGATCTTATAGAAGAAGAAATTGATGAACCTAAAAGCTCATTAGATGAAAAAGAGGAGGAGAGTAATGAACAAAAGTAGGAAGAATGGATTAGATACCCATGCCTACCTTCTAATGAGAGTAACTATTTATCCCTTATATTATTTGATTGTCGCCCATGCTTACAAAAGGAGGATGAATATGACGCTCCTGTTATCTGTGATAATCCTTTATTTGTGCCTAACTTCGAGATGCATGGTACTAAAGAGTTTTGCTTAGAAATTGTTTATGATAAAGCTCTAGATGATGGTCCTATATTGAATGATCAGTCATCTTGTTATAGAATTGTTAAAAGTGGGTTTGAAGGTTTTAATCCCACTATTTTTGAGCTTGATAAAAATTATGTTTTTGTAGAACATGAAAATCATGCTTTATGTGATAGTTATATTGTTGAGTTTATCCATGAGGCTACTGAAAATTATTATGAGAGGGGAAAATATGGATGTAGAAGTTTTCATGGTATTGAAACACCTCTCTATGTGCTGAAAGTTTTGAAGTTACTCTTGTTTTATCTTCCTATGCCTGTCACTTTGTTCTTTGCGAATTTATTTGCATACAAGATTCCTATGCATAGGAAGTGGGTTAGACTTAAATGTGTTTTGAATTTGCTTCTTGATACTCTCTTTTACTTCAATTCATATTTCTTATGTGAGCATCCTCTCAAACTATCATGCCTAACTTAAAGGCGTTAAAGAAAAGTACTTATTGGGAGATAATCCAAAAGTTTTAGATGAGTCTTGGAAGTTATTACTTCAGTAATAACCGCTCCTTATCCTTTTTATTTGCTTTTTGTGCCAAGAGTAACCTCTAATGAGAGAGAAGTAATGATTGGGAAAGTTGTTGCCCCGAAACAGATTTCTATGCTTCACCGTAAAAATTCGTGTAAAATCTCTGTACGTCCTTTTGAGGCGTGAATTTTTTTGTTCCTGCCCCAGGTTGTTATATAACTTTCGTTAGTTTAAAACTTTTCGATTTGAGCAACAGAAGGTCTTCGAAAAAATTCGTCTTTACCTGCTGGTCTGTTTTGACAGATTTCTGCCTTTTTTGCATTTGCTTCCTGTTGGTTCCTTTTTGAGTTCTTTTGGAGAATTGAGCTTTTTGAGGGAAGTGCTACAGTAGCTTGTGTTTTAATGGAAGTTTTATTGGTGTTCAAACTGAACCCAAAGACTTATTATCTTGAGTGCACTAATGTTGCTAATAAAGATTGTGTGAAGTTTTGTATGCAGGAAAAATTTCAGGTGTATGGAAGGAATGAGTAATGAGAGGAAGGATGGACTAAAGCTCAAGCTTGGGGATGCCACCCGTGTCACCCCAAGAAATATTGAAGAGGTACAAGCGTCAAAGCTTGGGGATGCCCAAGGCATCCCCTTCTTCATCAATAAAAATCCCAGATTTCTTCCAAACACTTCATTTTTATTGTTTCATGCACAGTTGTGTTGTTCTTGGAGCGTCTTGTTTTTCGTTTTCATTTTGTTTTTTCGTTTGCTTGGTTTTCTTAGTTTTCTGAATAAATTGGTTGGACCCCCTCTTTCATGCATTGGTTTTCAAATAGTTTGGTTTGGATTGGAAAAAAGTGGGAAAGTTCATGCTTAAGTGGTAAATAGAGCTTGTTTTGACTGTGGCCTATGCTTTGCCATGCCATGCTTGATATTGTTTTGGCTTTATGCTTAGTATTCTTTGTTGTATCATGACTTGTTATAAACAATTGAGATTGTTTAATGTGCCTTTGAAGAATCATGCGTTGTTTTAGCATATTAAAGCATAGTATTGTGGTATTCTCCTTTGATGCTTTATTTGGGTTGACTTGGCGCATGCTCATACCATGTTATGACTATTCCAAGTCATCATAGCCTTGATGATCCTTTAGTTTTCAACTTGTAGTATCACTTTATGCTTTGATTAATGATGTTTTGTCGCTCTGCATGATTATGGCTATTATTGCTCTCTTAGTTGGTCGCTCCCAGTCTTTTGCTAGCCTTCGCAACCAAGTATGAGTTCCACTCATGCATCCAACTCCTAAAACCAAGTTATTCCAAAGAGTCCACCATACCTACCTACTAGCATATGCTATTCCAAGTATATTCATGTTTTTATCTACCTTCCAAATTAAACTTGTTATGAGAAAACTAGTGATTAAAGCTCTCACGAACTTGATGGCACACTTTACTTTTCTTGCCCTTAATAAACTTGAACCATTATGTCGTCTATGTTGTATATGCTTGCACTTATTTGTCGGGAATTAGCAGAACCATGCTTTCATGGGGAACGCTTTCAACATTGCACTTGGTACTTGTACCTAGTTGATATCATGCTCTTTTGTATATGGATGTCATCAGTGTGAAATGAAAGGGGAGCTTGTAAGTCCATGGAGTTATGTATATGTGTTAGAGAAACGCCTGGGCCGCTGGTCTAATCCATGCTGACATGGTGGAAACCTGCAGCGTAACCATAATGAGCTGTCTATGAAGCATTCTTCTTATAAAAAAGAGAGTCCTATATTGAGAAAAAAGAGAAAAAGAAAAAAAAGAGATATTATGAAAAGAGGAAAGAGAGAAAAAAGCACCATATTCCCATGGTAAATAAGAAGATTGCTGAGATGCTCGTTATGCCGCTTGCCTTGTCATTTTGATATGGGGATTCTTCCGTATCATTGGGCAAGGGGTACCCCGTTGGCGGTTCTCTATGATACACATATACTTACAATGACAAGAACTTACCGATGACTAAACTTGAGTAGCATGAGGAGCGGTCCTCGTATACAAGGGACATGAGATTTCTGACTTATACTTCGGCAAGCATGTACATCATAGTTTGTTCACTTTAACCTTAATCACTTCAAGATGCTTATGATAGGGGCAATGAGAGCTGAAAGCTACAAGTACCATAATTTTTGGAAGCTCTTTATGAGACTTGAATCCCTACTTCCTTTTATAAAAAGGCCTTTCTTCCACCATTATATTGAGTCTCCACTTTCTACCTTTATGCACCTACTTTGAGAGCATAGTGGCTGTTCTTAGTTCTATGTGCATTGTCCCAAGACTAGTTGATTGATGCATACTTTGATATTGCTTGTTTTAAACTGTTGTATCTAGTCACTCTTATGAACTTTGAAGGTGTCCTATGCATTTATATCTGCTACTCTATTGAGGGACAAGCTAAATACTATTATGCTATGTTTTCTTTATGTGAAACAAACAAACGTCTTGCAAAGCATTGTTATTCATGAATCTTTTGTTTGTGCCTTTTCATGTTGCATCATAGTTTCTTTTCTTATTGCTAGAACTTTGTCTTTCATGTTATGATTGAAGTACTATGATCCCAGCTTTGAATGTTTTACAAATACTTTGATCAAGTCTTTGATGGTGCATGTCACCTCAAAAATTATTCTTTCTTTTTATCACTTACCTACTCGAGGACGAGCGGGAGTTAAGCTTGGGGATGTTGATACATTGCAAATGTATCTATAATTTTTGATGTTCCATGCTTGGTTTTATCCACTTTCTTGTGTTTTGTCCACACTTTGGAGTACTTTTCATATGATTTCTTGGACTAACCTATTAACAAGAGCCACAGCCACAACTGCTTTTCATTGTTTTTGGTTTCAGGAAATTCAGAAAATGAATATTCTCGGAATTGGACGGGACAAAAGCCAAAGTGCCTATTTTTCCAGAAGTCATCAGATGCCAGAGTACGAGACGGAGAGAGGCCAGGGGGCCATCACACCACCTGTCCGCGCGGCCTAGCCTGGCCCACGCCAGGGGGTGGTGAGGCCACCCCTGGCACACCCTCGGCCTCCCCTTCCGACTATAAGATGCCCTCGGGATGAAAACCCTAAGGGACCAATCAAAAATCCACGAAAGAGTCTGTAGCCGCCATCATCTCCATCCCTAGATCGGGAGGGATCTGAAGCTCTTCCTAGCACCCTGCCGGAGAGGGGAATTCACCCTTGAGGCCTTCTTCATCACCATGCAAGCCTCCGGTGTGATGCGTGAGTAGTTCATCCTTGGACTACGGATCCATGTAGTAGCTAGATGGCTGGTTCTCCTCCTTTGTGCTTTCATGTTTAGATCTTGTGAGCTCCGTTCATGATCAAGATCATCTATTTGTAATTCTGCATGTTGTGTTTATGGGATCGATGGATATTGAGATGCTATTTCAGATTGATTATTGATTCTATCATGTCTTTGTTATTTGTGATCTTGCATGCTTTCTGTTGTTAGTAGCTATCTTGGCCAAGTAGATGCTAGCAACTCCAAGAGTTAGTATTTATGCTCGATAGTGGGTTCATGCCTCCGTAATCTAGGGAAGCCGTAAATCTCTAAGGTACTAGATGTGCTGTTGCTACTAGGGAGAAAACAACAATCCTTTGTTCATAGAACAATCATATTGTTTACTTTACACGCAGTTCATAAAGCAATAATCTGTTGCTTGCAACTTAATACTGGAGGGGGTTCGGATGATAACCTGAAGGTGGATTATTAGTCATAGATGCAGTTGGATGGCGGTCTATGTATTATGTTGTAATTCCCAATCGAATCTCAAAGGAGTCAAGATGATTAGTATATGCATGTATTGCTTTCTCGATGTTTCACAATTGCCCCGCTGTAATTTGTTCACCCAACATGTTATTTATCTAAGGAGAGCCACCTCTAGTGAACTATGGATCCCGGTCCTTGTCTTTTATATTCAATCTATAATCTTTTACTGCTTTGTGTTTACTTTCTGCAAACTATTACTTCTTTCCATACGATACATTTAATCCTTTGTTTTCCACAAAACACGGTGAGATTGACAACCTCATCGCAAGTTGGAGACAAAGTTCTGTGGTTGTGTTGTGCAGGTCTCCACGTTGCTACTAGCACCGTTAGTGCGCCCTGCCAAAGCTCAGCTAGTAACACCTTTGGGGTGTTTCCTTGCTCCTACTGGTTCGATTAAACCTTGGTTTCATAACTGAGGGAAACTTGTTGTTGTGCTCATCATACCTTCCTCTTGGGGTTCCCAACGAGCTCTACATCAACCACACACCAGCACTTTTCTGGGTGCCATACACAGAGCCACCACGGCCCAGGCGTTTCTCTAACACATATACATAACTCCATGGACTTACAGGCTCCCCTTTCATTTCACACCGACGACATCCATAGACAAAAGAGCATGATATCAACTAGGTACAAAGTACAAGTGCAATGTTTAAAGCGTTCCCCATGACAACATGGTTCTGCTAATCTCCAACAAATAAGTGCAACCATATACAACATAGATGACACAATGGTTCAAGTTTATTAAGGGCAAAAATAAATAAAGTGTGCCATCAAGTTCGTGAGAGATTTAATCACTAGTTTTCTCATAACAACTTTAATTCGGAAGGTAGATAAAAACATGAATATACTTGGAATAGCATATGCTAGTAGGTAGGTATGGTGGACTCTTTTGTGATAACTTGGTTTTAGGATTTGGATGCATGAGTAGAACTCATACTTGGTTGTGGAGGCTAGCAAAAGACTAGGAGCGACAAACTAAGAGAGCAATAATGGCCATAATCATGCAGAGCGACAAAACATCATTGGTCAAAGCATAAAGTGATACTACAAGTTGAAAACTAAAGGATCATAAAGGCTATGGTGACTTGGGATAGTCACATGGTGTGAGCATGCGCCAAGTCAACCCAAATAAAGCATCAAAGGAGAATACAACAATACTATGCTTTAATATGCTAAAACAACGGATGATTCTTCCAAGGCACATTAAGCAATCTCAATTGTTTATAGCAAGTCATGCTACAGCAAAGAATACTAAGCATAATGCCAAAACAATATCAAGCATGGCATGAAAAAGCATATGCCACAGTCAAAAACAAGCTCTCTTTACCACTTCAGCATGAACTTTTCCTACTCTTTTCCAATCCAAACCAAACTATTTGAAAACCAATGTATGAAAGAGGGGGTCCAACCAATTTATTTAGCAAACTAAGCAAACAAAGGAAACAAAAAACCAAAACAAAAATGAAAAAGAAGACGCTCCAAGAACAACACAACTGTGCATGAAACAATAAAAATGAAGCGTTTGGAAGAAACCTAGGATTTTTATTGATGAAGAGGGGGATGCCCAAGGCATCCCCCAGCTTTAACGCTTGTACTTCTTGGATATTTCTTAGGGTGACACGCGTGGCATCCCCAACCTTGAGCTTTAGTCCATTCTTCATCTCATTACTCATTCCTTCCATACACCTGAAATTTTCCTTCATACAAAACTTCACACAATCTTTATTAGCAACATTAGTGCACTCAAGATAATAAGTCTTTAGGTTCAGTTCCAATACCAATAAAACTTCCATTAAAACACTAGCTACTATAGCACTTCCCTCAAAAAGCTCAATTCCCCAAAAGAACTCAAAAAGGAACCAACAAGAAGCAAATGCAAAAAATGGCAGAAATCTGTCAAAACAGACCAGCAGGTAAATACGAATTTTTTCGAAGACCTTCTATTGCTAAAATCGAAAAGTGTTGAACTAATGAAAGTTATATAACAACCTGGGGCAGAAGCACAAAAATTCACGCCTCAAAAGGACGTACAGAGATTTTACACGAATTTTTACGGTGAAGCACATAAATCTGTTTCGGGACAGCAACTTTCCCAATCATTACTTCTCTCTCATTAGACGTCACTCTTGGCACAAAAATCAAATAAAAAGGATAAGGAGCGGTTATTACTGAAGTAATAACTTTCAATACTCATCTAAAACTTTTGGGTTATCTTCCAATAAGTAGTTTTCTTTAACGCCTTTAAGTTAGGCATAAGAAGCAAGAAAAATAATCAAGTGTTCTTAAATGAAGAAGCATTAAGAGCAAATTTTGTTTTCATAGGAGAGGCAAAAGAAATCTTCTCTCTCGTCTTAGGGAAATGTTCTATACCTTTTTTGAGTGGGAGTTCATATTTAATGGTACCTTCTTTCATATCAATAATGGCACCGACAGTTCTAAGAAAAGGTCTTCCCAAAGTAATAGGACAAGAAGCATTGCATTCAACATCCAAAACATAGAAATCAATGGGGACATAGGCATTGTTAACCATAATAAGAACATCATTAATACTCCCCATGAGTTTCTTTTTAGCATTATCATCAAGTGGGACATTCAAATAACAATCTTCAAGTGGTGGCAAATCAAGCATATCATAAATCCTTCTAAGCATAATAGAAACACTACTATCAAGATCACAAAAAGCTTTGAAATAAAAATCATTCACTTTCATATTAATGATGGGTTCCTAACCATCTTCTTGTTTTATAGGAATAGAAGCTTTATGTTTCATCTTTTCTTCTTTAATCTTTATGAGAGCATCAGTAATGTGTTTTGTAAAGGCCATATTCATAGCACTAGCATTAGGACTTTTAGCAAGATTTTGTAGGAACTTAATAACTTCAGAGATATTGCAACCATCAAGATCAAAATCATAATTATCATCTAAAGTAGTAGAGCTATTACTAGCCTCAACCCTAGTGGTAGTGATAGTAGAAATACTAATGTTTCTAGCAATTTCATCTTCTCTTTCCCACTTAGCATGCAATTCAGCTAATAGTCTAACATTTTCATCAATTCTTACTTGTATGGCATTAGTAGCTACAAAGGGATTATCAATAGTTTCAGGTTTAACAGCCATTTTATTCAAAGAAGATTGAGCTTCAGCCAGTGATGCTATATTTCTTTCAGCATTAGAGAGATTTTCCTCAATAGTTTTATTGAAAGCAGTTTGTTTACTAATAAAGTAATTAAGCATAACTTCAAGTTCAGAGGGAGCACTCCTATTGTTGTTGTAGGAATTTCCATAAACATTACCGTTGTTGGGAGGATATGGATTATAATTGTTGTTACCAAAATTATTCCTGTAGGCATTGTTGCTAAAATTATTATTTCTTATAAAATTCACATCAACTTGCTCTTCTTGAGCAACCAAAGAAGCTAAGGGAACATTATTTGGATCAATATGGGCTTTCCCATTAACAAGCATAGACATAATAACATCAATCTTATCACTCAAGGAGGAGGTTTCCTCAACAGAATTTACCTTCTTACCTTGTGGAGCTCTTTCAGTATGCCATTCAGAGTAGTTAACCATCAAATTATCTAGAAGCTTTGTTGCAGCACCCAAAGTCATGGTCATAAAGGTACCTCCAGCGGCAGAATCCAATAGATTTCTTGAAGAATAGTTCAATCCTTAAATAAAAGGTTTGGATGATCAGCAAGTCCATGAGTGGGACAATTCTTTACCAAAGATTTCATTCTTTCCCAAGCTTGAGCAACATGTTCATTATCAGATTGTTTAAACTTCATTGTTTCACTTCTCATAGATATAATCTTAGCAGGAGGATAGTATTTTCCAATAAAAGCATCTTTGCATTTAGTCCAAGAATCAATACTATTCCTAGTTAAGGAATTCAACCATTCTTTAGCTTTTCCTCTCAAAGAGAAAGGAAACAATTTATACTTAATAATATCTCCATCTATATCCCTATGCTTTTGCATCTCACAAAGTTCAACAAAGTTATTTAGATGGGCAGCAACATCTTCATTACCAATACTAGAAAATTGTTCTCTCATAACAAGATTGAGTAAGGCAGGTTTTATTTCAAAGAAAGTAGCTTCAGGAACAGGTGGAGCAATAGGTGTGCTCATAAAATCATTGATGTTGGTGCTAGTGAAGTCACACAACTTATTATTTTTCAAGAGTAGTCATTTTTTTATGTTTTTAATAAAGAAAGAAAACTTGTAAAACTAATTCTTTTGTGTTTTTGATAAAGAAACAAGCAAACAAAGCAAAAGAAACTAAGCAAAAAAAACAAAGTAAAGAGATTGGTTATGAGGGACTCCCCTTGTGAAGATGTCCTTGACTCCCCGACAATGGCGCCGGAAAAAGTACTTGCTGACTCGTGTATTAACGAGCTCGTTGGGGAACCCCAGGAGGAAGGTATGATGAGCACATCAGTAAGTTTTCCCTCAGTTATGAAACCAAGGTTATCAATCCAGTAGGAGCAAGGAAACACCCCAAAGGTGTCGCTAGCTGAACTTTGGCAGGGCGCACTACCGGTGCCAAGAGTAACGTGAGACCTCACACAACCACAGAACTCTGTCCCCAACTTACGATGAGGTTGTCAATCTCACTGGTTTTGCTGAAAACAAAGGATTAAACATATTGAGTGGAAGAAAGTAACAGTTTGCAGAAAGTAAACACAAAGCAGTAAACAATTGATTGTAGATTGATAGTAAAAGAAAGGACTAGGGTCCATAGTTCACTAGAGGTGGCTCTCCTTAAGATAGATGACATGTTGGGTGAACAAATTACAGCGGGGCAATTGACAAACATCGAGAAAGCATACAAGCATATACTACTCATCTTGACTCCTTTGAGATTCGATTGGGCATTACAACATTATACATAGACCGCCATCCAACTGCATCTATGACTAATAATCCACCTTCAGGTTATCATCCGAACCCCCTCTAGTATTAAGTTGCAAGCAACGGATAATTGCATTACGAATTGCGTGTAAAGTAAACAATATGATTGTTCTATGAACAAAGGATTGTTGTTTTCCCCCTAGTAGCAACAACACATCTAGTACCTTAGAGATTTCTGTCACTACCCCAGATTACCAGAGGCATGAACCCACTATCGAGCATAAATACTAACTCTTGGAGTTGCTAGCATCTACTTGGCCAAAATAGCTACTAACAACGGAAAGCATGCAAGATCATAAATAACAAAGACATGATAGAATAAATAATCAATCTGAAATAGCATCTCAATATCCATTGGATCACCGCAAACACAACATGCAGAATTACAAATAGATGATCTTAATCATGAACGGAGCTCACAAGATCTAGACATGATAACACAAAGGAGGAGAACCAGCCATCTAGCTACTACATGGACCCGTAGTCCAGAGATGAACTACTCACGCATCACACCGGAGGCTTGCATGATGATGAAGAAGGCCTGCAGGGTGAATTCCCCTCTCCGGCAGGGTGCCGGGAAGAGCTTCAGATCCCTCCCGATCTAGGGATGGAGATGACGGCGACTACAAACTCTTTCGTGGAATTTTGATTGGGTACTTAGGGTTTCCGTATCAGAGGCAATTTATAGGTGGAAGGAGAGGCCGAGGGTGTGCCTAGGGTGGCCAGACCACCCCCTGGCACGGGCCAGGCCTGGCCGCACGGCCAGGTGGTGTGGCTAGGCCCCAGCCCCTCTCCATCTCGTATTCTGGCTCCAGGTGTCCCTCGTGAAAAACCGACTTTGGCTTTTGTCCCGTCCAATTCCGAGAATATTCATTTTCTGACTTTCCTGGAACCAAAAACAACAAAAAACAGGCAGCTAACACTATGGCTCTTATTAATAGGTTAGTCCAGAAAAGTACTCCAAAGTGTGGACAAAACATAAGAAAGTAGATAAAACCAAGCATGGAACATCAAAAATTATGGATACGTTTGCAACGTATCAATGAGAAAAGAGGAAAGAGAGAAAAGCGCCATTTTCCCATGGTAAATAAGAAGATTACTGAGATGCTCGTTGTCTGCTTGCCTTGTCATTTTAATATGGGGATTCTTCCGTATCATCGGGCAAGGGGTACCCGTTGGCGGTTCTCTATGATACACATGCACTTACAATGACAAGAACTTACCGGTAACTAAACTTGAGTAGCATGAGGAGCGGCCCTCGTATGCAAGGGACATGAGATTTCCAACTTATACTTTGTCAAGCATATACTTCATAGTTTGTTCACTTTAACCTTAACCACTTCAAGATGCTTATGATAGGGATAATGAGAGCTGAAAGCTAATAAGTACCATAATTTTTGGAAGCTCTTTATGAAACTTAAGTCTCTACTTCCTTCTTTGAAGGCCTTTCTTTTACTTTTATGTTGAGTCTCCACCTTCTATCTTTATGCACCTACTTTGAGAGCATAGTGGCCATTCTTAGTTCTATGTGCATTGTCCCAAGACTTGTTGATTGATGCACAGCTTTGATATTGCTTGTTTTAAACTATTTGTATCTAGTCACTCTTATGAACTTTGAAGGTGTCCTATGCATTTATGTTTGCTACTCTATGAGGGTCAAGCTGAATGCCACTATGCTATGTTTTCTCTATGTGAAACAAACAAACGTCTTGCAAAGCATTGTTATTCATGAATCTTTTGTTTGTGCATTTTCATGTTGCAACATAGTTGCTTTGTCTTATTGTTAGAACTTTATCTTTCATGTTATGTTGAAGTACTATGATCCCAGCTATGAATGTTTTACAAATACTTTGATCAAGTTTATGATGGTGCATGTCACCCCAAAAATTATTCTTTCTTTTTATCACTTACCTACTCGAGGACGAGCAGGAGTTAAGCTTGGGGATGTTGATACGTTGCAAACGTATCCATAATTTTTGATGTTCCATGCTTGGTTTTATCTACTTTCTTATGTTTTGACCACACTTTGGAGTACTTTTCATATGATTTCTTGGAATAACCTATTAACAAGAGCCACAGTGCCAGCTGCCTATTTTCTGCTGTTTTTGGTTCTAGGAAAGACAGAAAATGAATATTCTCGGAATTGGACGGGACAAAAGCCAAAGTCAGTTTTTCACCGAGGGACACGAGGAGCCAGAATACGAGACGGAGACGGGATGGGGCCTGGCCACACCACCTGGCCGCGCCAGGGGGTGGTCTGGCCGCCCCAGGCACCCCCTCGGCCTCTCTCTTTGCCTATAAGTTTCCTCCTGACCTAAAAACCTAGGGGGGTTCGGCGTTTTTCTAGAAAGAGTTCCGCTGCACCGTCACCACCAGATTCCGCGATTCGGAACCAGAAACTCCGTTCTGGCATCATCATCACCATCGCTTCTCCATCGACCATCCATGTTTCCCCCATTCATGAGTGAGTAATCCCTTGTTGTAGGCTATGAGGATGGTAGGGATTGGATGAGATCGTTCATATAATGGCATCAGATTGTTAGGGCATGGTGCCTAGTATCTACTATTAGTGCTTTTTGACTTTATTGCAACTTGTTATGCTTAATGCTTGTCACTAGGGCCCGAGTGCCATGATTTCAGATCTGAACATGTTATTGATTCATTATGATAGTATTGTTTATGGTCTTACATGCAAGTTGTATACACATATTGTTGTCCGGAACCAAAGGCTCTGAAGTGACAACAATCGGGATAACCGGAGGGAATAGCTTTGATGTGAGGATCACATGTGTTCATGGAGTGTTAATGCTTTGCTCCGATGCTCTATTAAAATGAGCACCTTTATTGCTAGTAGTTCCCTTGAGGCCCCGCTACAAACGGGCTGGCAGGACAAAAGATGTTGTGCAAGTTCTTATTGCGAGCACGTATGACTATATATGGAACACATGCCTATGATTATTTAGTACTTGGATGCTTTATCTCATTTATCTGCAAATGCCCTATGTTCTGATTGCTATATAAATTGTCTTGTCCATGCAACGCCCGTCTATCCGTCCCTATGCCTACCGTGCTCTAATCCTACTGTCTTTACTTGTACTACTGCTATTACTTTACTATTGCTACTACAAAACTGTTGCTACTGATAAACTGCTGTGAGCAAGATTATTTCTAGGTGCAGCTGAATTGACAACTCAGTTGTTAAGGCTTATAAATATTCTTTGGCTCCCCTTGTATCGAATCAATAAATTGGGTTTCACTTCCCTCGAAAATACTACGATACACCCCCTATACTTGTGGGTCATCACCCACCGGAAAGTGTCTTTCCATCCTCATCCCCGTTTATAGTCAGGCGATTTTCCCCATCCACTACAGGAAAGCATATCAGATGCTGCAGAAATCCTGGTACTTTCAACGTCCTATATAAAAATTCAATAAAAATCAAGGAAAAAATAGCGTGCTGTAGCGTATTTAGACCGTCAGCACTACGTTTAACTTATTTTGCGTGCTACGTTACTAATCTCAAATTACCACGCTAAACCACACTATTTGCCATAACGTTGTAGCACCGTTATTTTCCAGCGTTGCAAAAACTACAGCCCATCGGCCCAAACCCTTCCCGAGTCCTTTCTACACTCTAACCTAGCCCAACACCCAACAGCTTGATTCCTTTCCCCAGTCTCCAACTCTCAGGGCGAGTGGCGGCGGAGAGGAGCTCGTGAGCTACGGCCACTGCTTCTCCATTTCGCGCCATGGATTGGTTTGGTAGAGAATTGGATACATATTTTTATATTGTGCTTAATGGTTATGGATGTAATTGTTCCTAGAAAAACTTTAGATGCCGAAATACCTTATGATTAGACTATATCTAACATTATTTTTTGCAAGCTCTATTTTAAATAGTGCACGCTATACCATGCTATAGCGTGTATACCATCATGAGAACGCCGACGCTAAATCTCACAGCGCGCTCTTTTTTCCTTGAAAAAATATACTATTATATCGATAAAAGAAAATTATAAGGAGCTAATGCTTTTGTATTGAGGAGAGAAAATAAATTTTTAAATAAAATAAAAATAGATACAGTACTTCATACCTTTGACACATGAAACAATCTAAAAAAATTATTAAACCGAAAACATTCGTAACTAGAAGAGTTCCTCAAATCACACATATGATTTTCTTAATGGAGTGATGCTAACAGGTACGTGTAAAGCTATGGAGACCGGAGTAAGCACAAAGTCTATAACCGAAGTTCCGAAATTTCTTGTTTTTTACCGTAAGTTGCCTCTTCTTTATTCATTTGCAGTTAATGTTGCATCATCATTTCAAAGATGTACATGCTCATTGAAAGACTATCTGACATGATTCTTTAATGTGACTACAAAGATGATCTGGCCAACTCGTGAGCAACAACAATAGATGGATGTTGACCATGTTCAAGCAACAAAGTCTCTCGACACGTCTTGGTGCGCTATTTCTAGACTCCGTATGTGTTCTCCTTAGATGTCTACTTAGCAAGTGGCTTTTTAAGTTTCTCACCTAATATGGAATGTGACAACAAATACTGAAGAACAAGTACTTGCATGATAAATCTTTATCCCAAGTAGAGGCCCAAACCGACAGGTTCCCCCTTTTGGAAAGGTCTTATGATTGTGAAGGATATGTTCTTCACCAATGGATTTTTAAAAATTGGCAATGGCATAGTGTACGTTTCTAGGAAGATGTATGGTTGGGCGACACATCGTTAGTGCACCAATATCCGTCCTTATATAATATTGTGCAAAGGAAAAATGTCCTGGTGGCAAATGTCCTAAGTCAAACCCCTCTTAACATTGGTTTTAGACGAAGCTTGAATGAAAACGATTGGACACAATGACTAAGCTTGTGCTTAAGATTAATGATGATTCACCTTAATGATACTCCTTACGTTTTATTTGGAAATTAACTTCAACGGGTAGTTTTACTGTTAAATCTTTGTACCTTGACCAAATGAATGGCCTTACAAGATTCTTACATACTTACTTGTGGAAGTTAAAAATTCCTTTGAAGATAAAGATTTTCATGTGGTTTCTAAAGAATAATGTTTTATTAACTAAAGATTACCTTGTCAAAAGAAAATGGAATGGATGTCAAAAGTGTTGTTTTTGTGACTCAATGGAGTCCGTTGAACATCTTTTTATTTCTTGCCCTTTTGTACGTATCATTTGGCGTATGGTTTATTTTGCTTATAATATGCCTCCACCATCCAATATTACCAATATGTTTGGAAATTGGCTTAATAGAGTAGACAAGAAAGATAAAGATAGATTAAGTATTGGTGTATCAAGTTTATGTTGGTCCATTTGGACGTCCAAAAATAACATTGTCTTTAATAAACAAATGGTACAATTTTTTATAGGTTATTTGGCTAGCGACACATTGGATTCAACTTTGGTCACTTTTGCTCCCGGAGGACCGGGGGGGGGGGGGACTCATGGATACTAGATGCAACCATTTGTTGATGATTGCTCAAGACTACTATTTCCAGACTACTGGGTGATGACATACTGATAGAATTCAGAATTGATGGAGTCTGTCTACCATTATTGTTTAGATGGCTTATACTTGTCTCGACTCTAAATGATCCTTGATTGTAAGACTATGTTTCTTGGAACTATGCAATAAGAAAGGTTGTGTGCATCACTTGATGCAGAGGCCGGGGCTTCGCTCCCCATTAAAAAAAGGTCCTCCTAGAGGGACGAGGAAGTCAATCGAGGCAAAACGCATAGCTTCAGATGCGCGGGAGGCATTATGACCAATGGGTGATTGGAGGTACTATCTACCTAAATATTGCTCATCAATGCTAAAGATAGCATGAGGTTGCATTCTCTTGTGAAGTTTATGCAAGAGTAAATATTGTGTGGTGCAACACACACGGATAAGGAACTTCGCGAGAACACTCATGTACTTCTAGGTACAAAACTGCTTCATGGGCACATCCTGATGCCCCTCATTCTCAACAGAAAATTACTCTAGGGCGGCTCCTGTTTTAGCATGTTGTGTTTAACACCAATAAGATTGATCATGAGACTGAGGCGTCATACTTATGCTACAATTGATGAACAGTTCCAATTCTTGAAGGAAGTTTCCACAACAAGCTATTAAGCTGGGTGAAAGGACATTTATTTTCCTAATCTGTTTTGGTGTTCGTTAACAACATAAGGTACATTTTACTGTGTGTTAATGTCTACAGGTTAATCCATTGAAAAGGGAAAAAGTCAGAATGTTATGGGAAATCTCATGGCCAAATTCATGATTACCTGAAGATTTCAGACTGGAGTCTCCGGTGTGGTCTGGAGTTCCCCAGGCCTGGACTTGGCCCAGGGACAAACTATGTGGTGGTCCGGAGATGGACCAGATATCAGCCAGAATCTCCGGTGTGTCTCCTCAGGACGGATTTTTCGGTGTGGACACACCGGAGTCTCCGGTGTCTCTGGTCCGGAGTAACGGCCAGAGTCCCCGGAGTGGATGCCAAGCACCTGCCCAAGCCAGCCAGAGACGCGGTCCGGAGATGGATAGAAGGTGGGGCGGAGTTTCCGGTCTAGAAGGAGTCTCCGGTCTGCCAGACCGGAGTCTCCGATGTGATTGGCCCCCAACGGTCAGAAAACGGTTCACAAGTGTGTGGCCTATAAATAGGGGACCTCATCCCCTTCCTCCAGCTGCTCATTCCAGAAAAAGAATACCACACCATTAGAGACACCAAAACTCCAAGATCTCTTCATCCAACCACCCAAGGTCGTTGATCTTTGGGGAATCAGAGGAGGAGGCATCGATCTACAGCTTCACCAAGATAGATCTTAATTTCCCCCTCATTCATTTGAGGGCCCCTTGCTCTAGGGTTTCATTGGAAATCCTAAGCCTTGTTCTGGTTGATTTGATTCTTACAAGCTTGTCTTTGATTGTTTGACAGCTTGCTTGTATTCGGGAGCCTCCAATTAGGTTGTGGATGTGTGCCTCGAACTTGTTGTAAAGGTGCCGGCTTCCACCTCGAAGGTTGCCGTATAGTAGAAGAGGTGAATCGAACCCGTTGGGGTGAGGTTCATCGGAGAACAAGGGAGGCCTCTCGTGGCATTGGTGGTTTGAAACCACCCCCTCTCCAAACGTAGACGTACTTCCCCTCAAAACGAAGGAACTACGGGAAACAAATCCTTGTGTCTCCGCGTGCTCCACTTTGGTTACTTCTATCCTTTACCGCACTTTACTTATCTAGTTCTTGCTTAGTATATGTGCTAGTTTAACATATAGGTAATTTCACCATAGTTGCATAATCTAGAAAATTTACCTTTTGTGTCAAACCCTAAATTGAAAATGAGTAAAATTTGAAGTAGCACCTATTCACCCCCCTCTAGGTGCCCATACGATCCTTTCAATTGGTATCAGAGCCTCGACTCTCTATTCGGGCTTAACCGCCTAAGAGATTATGGGCAACTCAGGAGATGAGGGAGGGAGTGAGGCTAGCCACTCGGTGATCATGGTAGATCTCAAGAATTTGGAAACAAGCTTGAGCTCTACCTTGGGCAACGAAATCCAACAGTTGCGTCAACTTGTTGAGCGACTTGTTATGGAAAAGTCTGCCTCACCTCCTCCCTCTCAAGAGGAAACACCACCTAACCCTAAGGCTAATGCTTCGGCTAAACCAATGGGTGAAGTGGTGGGGGATGAACATAATTCCACTGACTCCACCACCAAAAAGGGTGATGGGAAGGAAGAGCACCATGCGGTTCCCGGATGGTACTCTCCCGATCCTCCAATCCCTCATCCTCATATAAATAATAGAGGTGACCCACCTAAGTTAGCTGCACATACTTTTGCTCAATGGCAAGTTTTAATGAAATCTCATGTGCGCAGCTCTTGCATTGATTTGTGGAATATTATTAAAGAAGGACTCAAAGTTGAGGATCCAACCAACTTGACTAGAAGAGAATTGGTCAATAGCTAGCTCAATGCGACAGCCTTGCACATGATCCAACTTGGTGTGGGGCCAAAGGATTTTCCCCACATTAGCACTACAATACCACCAAGGAAGCTTGGGATGCTCTTATTGACTTGTTTGTTGGCAATGAGAGCATGAGAAGAAATAGGTATGATGCCTTGAGCAATGAGGCTGAAGGTTTCTTTATGAAGGATGGTGAGGATCATGAAGACATGTATCAAAGACTCAAATCCACAACCACCGCCTTCAGGAATGTTGGTGCCTCTCACATTGATGCTGCTTGGATCAAGAGGAAGTATGTGAGTGCACTCATGCCCTTCGAGCCCACTAACCTGAAGAGTCTCCAAGGATGACACAACTACCATCTCATGACCTCCAATGAAGTTATGTAAGAGATGGCCGCTTTCAAGGTTCCTGCCAAGGACGCCCGTGCTCGTGCTATTGGAATGAGTAGTGGTGTGAATCTTGCCTTGAAGGCCAAGGTTGTGGAGTATGATGAAGAAGAAGGGAGTGATGATGCACTATCAATGAGCCACCCCAAAGATGTCAAGGTTGTCATGGTGAATACATGGCCTTCTATGCAAGAAACTTTTGGAAAGACCCCGCCAAGGCCAATATGGAAATGCAACGAAGAAGCAACCCCAATGGGAGAAGAGACAATGGGTCTAAACTAAGAACCTACTTCAATTGTGGTGACTGCTATAAATTTGTTGCCGGTTGTACCTATGAGAAAAGAGAAGATCATGGGGGTAAACTTGTGTTGAAGAAAACCTCCAAAGCACCTTTCAAGAAACCCTTCATCAAGAAGAATCCCACCAACAAGAAGTCGGGTGAAATTGTCTTGATAACACATGAAGAATTCTCCTCTGATGATGATGAGGATGAGGATGAGGATACATCAAGTGGTGTGGCTTCTCTTGCCACTACATCTACTCCTACCTTCTCACTCTTCCACTCTCCAAATGAGAACATCTCCACCAAGGACGTCACTTGCCTTATGGCAAGAGGAATGGAGGTATTATCATCGTCACACCCCACCTCCTTAGTTGATAATGATTATGATGATGGGATGTCTCTTGAGGTCAAAAAGGAATTAGTTGCTTTTGATGTGTTTATGAACAACTTGCAAGGGGAGCACAAGAAACATTTTGTGGACCTCTTAAATCAACTTTCACACACACAAGAGCTTCTAGATGAGAGATGTAAATTAGGAAGAGAGCACATGATTGAGGTAGAAGCTCTACATAATGCTCTATAAGAAGAACAAGAGACTAGGATATCTCTTGAAACTAAACTTGAAGGGCTTGATGAAGCTAATGACTTAATTATTAATAAACTCATCAAGGAAAGATTGAGTTTGGGGTTGTTCATGAAAAACTTGCCGAGGACTTTAGGATGCTTGACAAGGCTCACAAGGCCTTGGAGAGTGAACTCTTGTTGCTCACACAGTCTCGTGAAAAGCCTCAAACTCAATTGACCAATATTCCTTCACCTAGTACTTTCATTCCTTCTAGTTGTACAAATATACTTGAAGAAAACGCTAGGTTGAAGGGGGAGCTAGCCAAGGCCACCTTTCCCAAAGGAAACAAGTCAACTGATAACCTCTTGAGTAAGAAGAGGTCAAATGGTGAGAAAGGGGGCATTGGCTTTGTCTCTAAAGCCAAGAAGAAGAACAACAACAAGAAGAAGGCCAAACCCGCACAAGAAAAGGATAAGGTCATTGTGGGTAGTAAGACCACGAGTGGAAAAACTATGTCTCATGATGACTTTGCGGGAAGTGCGAACCCTCACTATGTTTTAATGCGTGATTATTATGGTGATGTATATGCACAATATGTTGGCCCATTTGATGGTTATATCACTTGGTCTATTTGGGTTCCCAAGACCCTTGTTGCTAACAAAAGAGGACCCATTGAAAAATGGGTACCTAAAAACTAGTTTGACCTTTTTTAGACCTATACTTCCGGAGGGTCAAAATGGGTGCTTGATAATGGATGCACAAGTCATATGACTAGAAGCGCATCTAGTGTCAAGGAGTTGAGACCAAATGTTGATCAAATATCCGTGACATATGCTGACAAGTCAAAGTCTAAGGTAATGGGTTTCGGCAAAGTTGTGGTTGCACACGATATCACTCTCGTGGACGTCATGCTTGTTGAGACCCTTGGCTATTGATACATTGCAAATGTATCTATATTTTTTGATGTTACATGCTTGGTTTTATCCAATTTATTGTGTTTTGTCCACACTTTGGAGTACTTTTCATATGATTTCTTGGACTAACCTATTAACAAGAGCCACAGTGCCAGTTGCCTGTTTTCTGCTTTTTTTGGTTCTAAGAAAGTTAGAAAATGAATATTCTCGGAATTGGACGGGACAAAAGCCAAACATCCTATTTCACCAGAAGACTCCCAGAGCCAGAATATGAGATGGAGTGGGGCTGGGGCCCAGCCACACCACCTGGCACGCCAGGTGGTCCGCTGCCTAGACTCCCCCTCGGTCTCCCTCTTCGCCTATAAGTTGCCTTCTGACCTAAAAACTCAGGGGGGGTCGACGTTTTTCTAGAAGGAGTTCTGCTCCGCCACCACCACCAGATTCCACGAAACAGCACCAGAAACTCTGTTCTGGCACCCTGCCGGGACGGGGAATTGGAGGAGATCATCGCCATCATCATCACCATCGCTTCTCCATCGACCATCCACGTTTCCCCATCTATGAGTGAGTAATCCCCTGCTGTAGGCTATGGGGATGGTAGGGATTGGATGAGATCGTTTATGTAATGGCATCGGATTGTTAGGGCATGGTGCCTAGTATCTTTTATTAGTGCTTTATGACTTTGTTGCGACTTGTTGTGCTTAATGCTTGTCACTAGGGCCTGAGTGCCATGATTTCAGATCTGGACATGTTATTGACTCATTATGATAGTATTGTTTTTGGTCTTATCTTCAAGTTGTATACACACGTTGTTGTCCGGAACCAATGGCCCCGAAGTGACAGAAATCGGGATAACCGAAGGGAATGGCTTTGATGTGAGGATCACATGTGTTCACGGAGTGTTAATGCTTTGCTCCGGTGCTCTATTAAAAGGAGCACCTTAATTGCCGATAGTTCCTTGAGGCCCCGCTGCAAACGGGCGGGACAAAAGATGTTGTGCAAGTTCTCATTGCGAGCACGTATGACTATATATGGGACACATGCCTAGGATTATCTAGTACTTGGATGCTTTATCTTATTTATTTGCAATTGCCCTATGTTATGATTGCTATGTGAATTGTCTTGTCCATGCAACGCCCCTCCATCTATCCCTATGCCTACCGGACTCGAATCCTCTTGCATCGCTATTGTTATCTTGTTCTTTACTACTGCTGTTACTTTACTATTCCTACTACAAAACTGTTGCTACTGATAAACTGCTGTGAGCAAGATTGTTTCTAGGTGCAGTTGAATTGACAACTCAGTTGTTAAGGCTTATAAATATTCTTTGGCTCCCCTTGTGTCGAATCAATAAATTGGGTTTCACTTCCCTCGAAAATACTGCGATACACCCCCTATACTTGTGGGTCATCAGCTATAATTTACTTTCAGTCCGTGCTCTTGGAAAGATGGGCTTTGCCATCTTTATTGATAATTATATTGTGATCCTCATGTGGAGCAAGACTCTAGAGGTCCCTTTCGTTGGGTACGTCGAAAATGACTTGTATGTGGTGGACTTCTCGGGGAAAACCACTACAAGTGTGATGTGCTCATTCGGAAAGGCCGATGTGGGTTGGTTATGGCATCGCCGTCTAGCTCATGTCAATATGAGAACTTTGCAAAGCCTCCACAAGGATGGTCATATTGTTGGACTAAAAGAAAATGTTTGCTTTGCCAAAGATCGTGTTTGCAGGGCATGTGTTGAAGGAAATATGCATGATTCTACCCACAAGCCAAAGAACTACATCAAGTCCAAGAGGATATTGGAGCTCCTTCATGTGGATCTCTTTGGTCCTCCATCTCATGCAAGCCTTGGTGGGAAGAAATATTGTTTGGTGATTGTTGATGACTACTCAAGATACACATGGGTATATTTCTTCAAGCTGAAAAGTGAGACCCAAGAAAACTTCATTGACTTCATCAACATGGCTCAACGTCAACACAATGTCCCAGTGTTAACAATAAGAAGTGACAACAGTACCGAGTTCAAGAACTACACATTGAATGGATTTCTTAGTGATGAGGGGATAAAACATCAATATTCCGTTGCATATACCCCTCAACAAAATGGTATAGCCGAGAGGAAGAACCGGACTCTTATTGATATGGCAAGGACCATGTTGGTGGAGTTTAAATCTCCATACAATTTTTGGGCTGAAGCAATCTCCACCGCATGCCATGCATCAAACCGTCTCTACCTCCACAAAGAATTAATCAAGACTCCGTATGAAATTCTTACCGGTAACAAGCCCAATGTTTCATACTTCCGGGTGTTTGGTTGTAAGTGTTTCTATCGCATCAAGGGTGTTCGTTTGTCCAAATTTTATTCCAAAGCATTAGAGGGTATTTTTGTTGGTTATGGTCTCGAATCCCACACTTATAGAATCTATGACAAGCTCTCTGGAACTGTCATAGAATCTTGTAGTGTGGTTTTTGAAGAATATGATGGTCCCCAAGCGGGGCGTGTTGATGTCTGTGATGTAGATGATGAAATGCCTCAGGATGCCATAGGAAGAATGGGTGCGGGATTCATCCGCCCGGTTGAGGAACCCCTTATGGCAGATCGAGAAGAACTATGCTCTACTCAAGTGGAGCCCTCATCTTCACAACATCAACAAGCTCCTATCGAGAAGGACAATAACCCAAGCCAAATACAAGCTATGGACCCTCAACAAGTTGATCAGGGAGAATCCTCTAGCCAGGAGGATCTTGAGTCTCCATTTCCCAGAATGTCCAGCGCTGCTCAGTCTATTGTACAAGGAAGATCTATAGAAACTACCATAAGAATAGCCCAACGCTTGTCTAGAAGTGTGCCTGATCAAAACCAAAGTCAATCTTTGCCTCTTACTGAAGATAATAATTCCAATGATGATCAAGGTCAAGTTAATGGTCAAGACGAGGACCAAACTGATGAAGTGATCCCCACAAGAAACAACAAGGAGATCGAAACTCGTCGCCAAGCTAGAATGGATAGAATGTTGGAATTAAGAGACCACACTCTTGAGAATGTGGTAGGAGATCTAAGAAGAAGGATATCCACTCGAGCTCAATTGAAGAACTTTGGTGAACACCAAGCACACATTTCCATGGTGGAACCAAAGAAAGTATGGGAAGCTCTTGAAGATTCGGATTGGTTGGAAGTAATGCACAAAGAGCTCAACAACTTTGAGAGAAACAAAGTATGGAAGTTAGTTGAAAAGCCAAAAGAGTGCCAGAATGTTATAGGCACCAAGTGGATATTCAAGAACAAGCAAGATGAGCACGTAATTTTTGTGAGGAACAAGGCAAGATTGGTTGCACAAGGGTTCTCTCAAATTGAAGTCATTGATTATGGAGAGACATATACACCCATGGCTCGCCTTGAGTCCATCCGTATCCTTCTTGCTTATGCGGCACATCATAACTTTAAATTACAACAAATGGATGTAGAAAGTGCATTTCTTAATGGTCCATTACATGAGTTGGTATATTTAAAGCAACCCCAGGGGTTTGAGGATCCCAACTTTCCAAACCACGTCTACAGACTTGATAAGGCGCTCTATGGGCTCAAAAAGCTCCTCGCACGTGGTATGAGCACCTTAGAGAGTTGTTGTTAGATCGTGGGTTTGAGGTTGGGAAAATCGATCCCACTCTTTTTACTAAGAAGGTCAATGGGGAGCTTTCTGTATGTCAAATATATGTAGATTATATTATCTTTGGCTCATCTAACAAATCTTTTAATGATGAATTCTCAAAGCTTATGACTGACAGGTTCAGGATGTCTTTGATGGGAGAATTGAGAGTATTTCTTGGTTTTGAGATCAAGCAAGTAAGAGGAGGAACATTCTTCAACCAAGCCAAGTATACTCAAGATATGCTCAATAGATTCAACATGAAATATTTAAATGGAGCTCCCACTCCCATGGCAACAAAGACCCATCTTAAACTAAACCCAAATGGTAAAGATGTGGTTCAAAAGGTATACTAGTCCATGATTGGTTATTTGCTTTACCTTTGTGCATCTAGACCCGATATTGTGTTGAGTATAGGAGTGTGTGCAAGATATCAAGCGGTTCCTAAAGAAATCCATTTAATGGCGGTCAAGAGAATCTTTCGATATTTGGTTCATACCCCAAACTATGGTATTTGGTATCCTAGAGTCTCAAATTTCTCTCTTTGTGGATACACGGATTCAGATTGGGTTGGTGATGACCCACAAGTATAGGGGGTGTATCGCAATATTTTCGATAAGTAAGAGTGTCGAACCCAACAAGGAGCAGAAGGTGCTGGCTAGTGGTATGGATCAGGAATTCTCTGCAAATACTTAGCAAACGGATTTTTAGGGTTTTTTTGATAAAGCAAGTAAACAAAGTACGAGTAAACAAAAGACAGTAGGAATAAATGCAGCAAGTGGCCCAATCCTTTATGCAGCAAAGGACAAGCCGGTTGTATTACTTAAGATGACCAAACATTCTCGAGGACACATGGGAAGACTGTCAAGTGCTTTCGCTTCATATAGTTGATCAATCTTCTTTAGCTTGCTAAGTGTTGTGTGGGTGAACCTGTGCTAATGTACCGACCTTCCTAGGACTAATACATACTTGTGATTATACCCCTTGCAAACATCCATAAGTACAAGAAATTAATTAAGGTATAAACCTAACCACAGCTTTAAACTCTAAGACCCTTACGTCCCTTGTGCAATGGTTTCCTAATGGGGGTTCAGGTTTCTATCACTCTAGCAACCCCTACGATTAGTAGCCAAATACACAATGCATTCCCCTAGGCCCATATAGGTGAAGTGTCATGTAGTCGACGTTCACATGACACCACTAGAAGAAGTACACCACAACTTAAATATCAAACTATTGAATCTTTCTCAACACAACTCCACTACTAACAACATGACTTCTCCCATGTCCTCAAGAACAAAATGAACTACTCACAAGACATCATATGGATCATGATCAGAGATGGAATAATGATGTATAACAATCTGAACATAAACAATAATTCAATGGTTCACTCAATAGCATCAACTACAAAGAGTAATCAACACCGGGAAAGTTTCCCCTATGAACTATGCAAGATTCAACTCAATTGTGACAGCAATATGGAGATGGTGATGATGGTGCTGATGGTGGTGATGATGATGATGATCCCGATGATGTCCAGCTTGATGGTGGTGTTGATGGCGACGATCTCCCCTCTCCGAGAAGGAATTCCCCGGCAATCATGCATGGAGAGATCTTTTCTCTCGGTGTTTTACGCCTCGCAGAGGCGGAATCTTCTGGTGGTCCCGATTCTTAGGGTTTCGGGAGGATAATATCGCCCAGGAGAGCACAGAGTGGGCAGGCGGCCACACCACTGTTGGCGTGGCCTAGGCTGCCGCGCCCAGGTGGTGTGGGCCCCTGGCCCATCTCCGACCCTCTTCCGCTTCCTTCATCTTCTGGAAAAATAGGATTTTCCGTATATTTTCCCGGATTTTCTGATCTTCGCGAATTTTGCCTCCAAACAGCACCTTTTCCATCAGAATCCTGATTGCAGCGGTCCATGCTCCAAAAGTCATCAACCATGCAAAAACAGATGAAATAACATAAGTATCACCTCTCAATACGAAATATATCAATGAATCATAGTGAATTATGACATAGGATAGTGATGCAAAATGGACGTATCAACTCCCCCCAAGCTTAGACTTCGCTTGTCCCCAAGCGAAACTGAGCTCAATAAACATGGCCTCAGGTTTATGGAGTGAAGAGTCAATAAAAGAATACGGACGAGAAGCATCACATTCATCAATACATAGATCATAATAGAAGACAACTCACTATTATATAACTCAACTTGCAATGAGTAAAGGAAACACAATAAAGATACATAAAGTGAATCATAATTGGTAATGGCAAACTTAGCTCTTGGTCGAAGAATAGTTTATAATTTGCTGGATTTCACAAATAACTGGTTTTCAAAGATAGATTTCAAAGTAGTAAACATCAAGATAAGAGCAATGTGCAAAACAAGGAACATAAGAGACATGCTTGAATAAATCATCATATGAATGAATGAAACACAACAACTCAAAATACTTGCTGAGATAGAAGGGAATAGGTTTACTGACTCAACTAAAAAGTAAAAGAAAGGCCCTTCACAGAGGGAAGCAGGGATTGCAAGTCTCATAAAGAGCTCCCAAAAATTATGATACTTACTAGCTTTCATCTCTCATTGCCCCTATCATAGGCATCTTTAGGTGACTAAGGTTAAAGTGATCAAATATGAGGATATGCATTGACAAGTTGTAAATTGAGAATCTCATGTCCCTTGAATACGAGGGCCGCTCCTCATGCTACTCAAGTTTAGTCACCGGTAAGTTCTTGTCATTGTAAGCATATGTGTATCATAGAGAACCATGCAGGTACCCCTTGCCCGATGATACGGAAGAATCCCCATATCAAAATGACAAGGCAAGCAGACAACAAACATCTCAGCAATCTTCTTATTTACCATGGCAATATGGTGCTTTTTTCTCTCTTCCCTCTTTTCATAATATCTTTTTTTTCTTTTTCTCTTTTTCTCAATATCGGACTCTCTTTTTTTATAAGAAGAATACTTCATAGATACTCGTTATGGTTACGCTGTAGGTTTCCACCATGTCAGCATAGATTAGACCAGCGGCCCAGGCGTTTCTCTAACACATATGCATAACTCCATGGAATTACAAGCTCTCCTTTCATTTCACACTGACGACATCCATAGACAAAAGAACATGATATCAACTAGGTACAAAGTACCAGTGCAATGTCGAAAGCGTTCCCCATGATAGCATGGTTCTGCTAATTCACAACTTACAAAGCGCAAGCATATACGCAACATAGGTGAGCACAATGGTTCAAGTTTATTAAATGCAAGAAAGTAAAGTGTACCATCAAGTTCGTGAGAGCTTTAATCACTACTTTTCACATAACAAGTTTAATTTGGGAGATAGATAAAACAGGAATTTACTTGGAATAGAAATAATGCTAATAGGTAGGTATGGTGGACACAAATGGCATAGGTTTTGGTTTAAAGGAGTGGATGCACGAGAATAATTCCCTCTCGGTATAGGTTTTTGGCTAGCAAGGCTGGGTAGCAAGTATAAGAGTTGAAGGAAACAACCAAACATACAAGTGATAAAAACAAACATGCAATCTTCCTTGGAAGCACAAAAGATCTTAACTAGAGAATACTAAACTTATGAGCAAATCAAGAAAGAAAGATGATGAAATTATTTTTCTTTAAAGGTACTTTTATCTTTTCATTCAACTCTCAAAAATAGTGTTGCTACTGACTGAGCCAGGTTTGCTAAAACCAACTAAATTAACTCAATGATCCCAAAGTGATACCAATACTAACAACAAGATCAATCATATAACCACGAATTGAAAACTAATACAAGCTATGAAAAAGAGTGAATGATAGAATTCTCATTAATATTCCATAATGGCAACTCACACCAAGGGATACATATCTAACGAGAGAGGGGACACTTCCATAATGCAAACCATACTACATAATAACTTCTCTATTCATGATATGACTCTACTAATAAGGTAAAAAGATAGAAGATAGTGATGTGATACCGCGGCACTCCCCAAGCTTGGAACAAACCAAGGGGATGCCAAACCTGATGACGAATTACTCATTCGGTGGTGGTATTCTCTTGATGAGCTCTTTGATCAGTTTCCCCAAGTCCTCAATCTCGAAGGTGAGATTACGAATCAGCTGTGAGTTTTGCTCAATGCGGCTCATGATCATGTCGGGTTGAGAATTCCAGCTCTTGCGATTCTTTCCCCACTCTTCCTCCTTGAAGTCTTCTTTCCCTGCATAGCTAGAACGAGGCAAATCCCAATTGGAGGGTAATTTCCCCTTGGGCATATTCTGGTATTGATGCTCATGGATAAGAGTATGGAAAGGATTCTTGGTGCGTGGAGGAAGTGACCAGGGATCTGAACGGTGATGAGGAGGCTTCCCTCCAACTGACATAGTCCTGGCAGGGTTTGCCACCACTCCAATGCTTGCAATGGTACTGTCGGTGTGCTTTGCCTCCTCTTCACCTTCACTCTTGATCTCCTTCTCCTGCCTGGGGTCTTGGAGGTCTTCCTCCATAGGCTCCTTTCCTTTATCCTTGGCGAACACCATTGTGCTTCTAAACCTTCAAATAGTATGTCCTGGCAGAAACAGATCGAAACAAAAACATGACGAAAACACGATATACGAACCTCGGGGGCTCCGGGGGATTATATATTACGAAGTTTCATAACAAAAGGAAGGTACTGGGAGAAAACGAGTCGGAGGCGGAGTCCGGGGTGGACTCACCACCTGGTGGCGCGGCCAAGGGTGGGCTCGCACCACAGGGTGGTGTGGGCCACCCTGGCTCCATTTCCATCCATTTTTCGCTTCATAACTTTCCTTATTGACTAAAAACTGCAAAAATATAGTTGGATAGTATTTTCGCGGAACTTTTCTTACCAGAACTGTTACCTATTTGGAAGCGGACTCTGCAGGTCTCTGAATTTGGTCCTTGATAAATCTTTTCGGAGTTATAACTTGAAAGGCATCAACATCTTCATTGTAAGAATCTCCAGCAATATAGTGCTTGAGTCGCTGCCCATTCACTACTTGTGTAGTATCATCTTTTAAAGAAGAAATTTTTATTGCTCCTGAACGGTATACTTCTTCAATAATGAAAGGTCCTTCCCATTTTGACAGTAGCTTTCCTGCAAAAAATCTGAGACGAGACCTATACAATAGAACTTTCTCACCAACATGAAATTCTCTCTTAAGTATTCGCTTGTCATGCCATCTTTTAACTTTTTCCTTAAAGAGCCTAACATTTTCATAGGCTTCACTCCTCCATTCATCTAAAGAACTTAAGTCAAATAATCTTTTCTCACCAGCGAGCTTACAATCTCTATTTAGTTCTTTAACTGCCCCGTAAGCTTTGTGTTCTAATTCTAAGGGTAAGTGACAAGCTTTCCCGTAAACCATTTTATAAGGAGACATCCCCATAGGATTTTTGTAGGCAGTTCTATAAGCCCATAAAGCATCATTCAACTTTTTAGCCCAGTGTTTTCTAGATCTATTAACATTCTTTTGCAAGATGGATTTAATTTCTCTATTTGATAACTCTACTTGCCCGCTAGTTTCGGGGTGATAAGCTGAAGCAGTTCTATGATTAACATCATATTTAGCAAGGGTCTTTCTAAAACCACCATGAATGAAATGAGAACCCCCCATCAGTCATGAGATACCTAGGCACTCCAAACCTAGGAAAGATAACATCCTTAAGCATTTTTAGAGAAGTCTCCCCGTCAGCACTCTTTGTAGGAATGGCTTCTACCCACTTAGTAACATAATCAACGGCAACAAGAATATGAGTGTAACCTTTCGAAGGAGGGAAAGGACCCATAAAGTCAAATCCCTAGCAATCAAAGGGTTCAATAACTAGAGAGTAATTCATAGGCATTTCATTGCGTCTAGAAATATTACCAACATGCTGACATTCATCACAAGATAAAACAAATTTTCTTGCATCTTTAAAAAGGGTAGGCCAGTAGAAACCTGATTGTAGGACCTTTTGTGCAGTTCTATTTCCTGCATGATGTCCCCCATAAGCACTACCATGACATTTACGCAATATCTCCTTTTGTTCATATTCTGGAACACATCTTCGCATAATACCATCCACTCCCTCTTTGTATAAGTGTGGGTCATCCCAAAAATAATGCCTCAAATCATAGAAGAACTTCCTCCTTTGCTGAGCTATAAAAGTTGGAGGAAAATACTAATCAGCGTACCAAGGGCTCCCTCGTGAGCTTACCCCTACTGCAGCTATCTGTTCATTTGGGAAACTATCATTAACAGGCATAGGGTCAAAAGAGATGTTTTCCAATCGAGATAAATTATCAGCTACAGGGTTTTCAGCACCCTTCCTATCTACTATATGTAGATCAAACTCTTGTAATAGCAGCACCCATCTAATAAGCCTAGGCTTAGCGTCCTTCTTCATCATAAGGTATTTAATAGCAGCATGATCAGTATGAATGGTGACTTTTGAGTCTACAATATAGGGCCTAAACTTATCACAAGCAAAAACGACAGCTAGAAATTCCTTTTCAGTAGTAGCATAATTCCTTTGAGCAGCGTCTAGAGTCTTACTAGCATAATGTATAACGTTTAACTTTTTATCAATTTGTTGCCCAAGGACAACACCTACAGCAAAATCACTAGCATCACACATTATTTCAAAGGGTAAACTCCAATCAGGTGGTTGAACAATAGGGGTTGTAGTTAAAGCCTTCTTAAGAGTTTCAAAAGCTTCCTTACAATCATCATCAAAAACGAAGGGTACATCTTTTTGAAGAAGATTAGTGAGGGGTTTTGATATCCTAGAAAAGTCTTTAATAAACCTTCTATAGAAACCAGCATGACCAAGGATACTATGAATACCTTTGATGTTTCTTGGACATGGCATCTTCTCAATTGCCTCAACCTTAACTCTATCAACTTCTATGCCTCTTTCAGAAACTTTATGCCCGAGGACAATTCCTTCATTAACCATGAAGTGGCATTTCTCCCAATTAAGAACAAGATTAGTTTCTTCACATCTCTGCAAAACTTTATCAAGGTTGTACAGACAATTATCAAAAGAAGTTCCATAAACAAAAAAGTCATCCATGAACACTTCTACAATTTCCTCACAAAAACCATGAAAGATAGCAGAAATGCACCTTTGAAAAGTAGCAAGAGCATTACATAAACCAAAAGGCATACGTCTATAAGCATAAGTTCCGTAAGGGCAAGTAAAAGTAGTTTTTTCTTGATCTTGTTGTTTAACAGCAATTTGAAAGAAACCAGAATAACCATCAAGAAAACAAAAATGGGTCTTTGTAGACAACCTTTCCAACATTTGATCAATAAAAGGAAGCGAGTAGTGATCTTTCTTAGTAACTTTATTGACTTTTCTAAAATCAATGCACATCCTATAGCCTACTACTATTCTTTGAGGAATAAGCTCATCATTATCATTAGGAACAACGGTAATACCTCCTTTTTTAGGAACACAATGAACAATACTAACCCATTCACTATCACAATAGGGTAAATAATACCAGCATCAAGGAGTTTCAATACCTCATTCCTTACCACTTCCTTCATCCTAGGATTTAAACGTCGTTGGTGCTCTACAACCGGCTTTGCATCTGGTTCTATGTTGATAGAATGCTGACATATAGTAGGTGAAATCCCTTTTAAATCATCCAGAGTATAGCCCATAGCTCCTCGGTGTTTCCTCAAAACCTCATATAGTCTTTCTTCTTCCTTTCTTGAAAGTTTAGCGCTAATAATAACAGGATATATCTTTTTATCATCAATATAAGCATATTTAAGATCATCAGGGAGAGGTTTTAAATCGAAAGCCGGATCCTTTTTAGGTGGCAACGTGGTACCCAAGTCTTCTACAGGCAAGTTATGCTTGAGCATCTTAGGCTGATCACGGAGAATCTTGTCAATCTCATTCCTTTCTTCCATGAAGATTTCACTTTCACGATCTTCCATAAATTGCTGCAAAGCATTGTTAGGAGCAAGAGAAATAGAAGCAAGTTGTTCAACTCTAAAATCCTCATTATGGGTTTCCTCTTCACAAGGTTCCTTAGCGAATTTCGAGAAATTAAACTCATAAGATTCCCCAGCAAACTTAGTCAAGATTTTCTCCCTTTTGCAATCTATAATAGCTCCACAAGTACTCAAGAAAGGTCTTCCAAAAATAATAGGATAAGTTTTACTAGCAGCTGAACCGAGTACTAGAAAATCAGCAGGGTACTTAATCTTACCAAACTTCCACGTCTCGTACAATACCAATTGGAGAGATGGTCTCTCTATTAGCAAGGTGAATAACCACATCAATCTCTTCCAATTCGCAGGGACTGATTTCATGCATAATTTCTCTGTAAAGCTCATAAGGAATAGCAGTGGAACTTGCACCAATATCACATAAACCATAATAGCAATGATCACCAATTCTAACAGAAAGCACATGAACACTAGCTTTTTTAGTTCTATTAGGATTGAAACAATATTAGAAGCATCCTCACAAAAGACTATGTGTCCATCTTCTATGATTTTAGTGACAAGGTCTTTCACAATTGCCACCACAGGTTCAACGTTTATTTGTTCATCAGGTTTTACAGTTCTTTTTTCACTTTTGGTGATTACATTAGTTATCATAGGATGATCCTTTACCTTTTTTGGGAAGGGAATCTTCTCGATATAAGGTTCAGGTAAGATGGGATCAATAATGCAATACTCAGCACTCCCAATAGGAACATAGTCAACAATATCTTTGTAAGGTGCATCGTATTTATTCCATCCCCTTTTTGGAATTTCAATATAAGAAGTAAAAGCTCCAAAGCAATTCGTAATAACTTGCAAATCAAGACCATAAGCATTACTAATATTTTGAAAGTCATCAGTTCCCATAAAAGATTCAATGCATTCATAATCATAATTTATACCTGACTTTCTACCTTTGTCATTCTCCCAAGCTTCAGCATTGTCTTGAATACGGTGTAGAAGATCCCATTTAGCTTCTTCTTCCATGCGAGTGAATGATCCAGCACAAGAAGCATCCAATAAATCTTTATCATGTAGAGGGAGCCTTGCATAAAAGTTATTGATAATAATATTGTTGGGGAGCTCATGAATGGGACATTTGAGCATTAGTAACTTCAATCTCCCCCAAGCTTGAGCTGTGCTCTCTCCATCAAGGGGCCAAAAGTTGTATATTTTATTCCGATCTTTATGAATCTCACTAGGAGGTAAAACTTTGAATAAAAGAGAGGTACTATTTCCTCCCATTCCAGAGCTTGACCATTCGTCAGCATCTTATACCATTCCTCAGCTCTTCCTTTTAGTGATAATGAGAATAACTTCTTCTTAACTTGATCTGTAGTAATACCTGCACACTTGAACAACCCGCATAATTCGTGTATAAAGAGCAAATGATCACCGGGATGGACAGTTCCATCCTCAACATAGTAGTTATCCATAACACGATCAATAATTCTTGTAGGTATTTTAAAAACATCATTCTCAGCAGGTGGTGGCTTATCTACTACCTTAGCAGTGGTAGTAGCATTACCAAATAAGAAACTCAGCGAATTATCCATAACGAAAATAAAGCAACTATCAGTAGTAAACAATACTCACAGTAGAAGTTTCCTTTACCAGTTCCACTCTCCAATAGCGCTTCACTCCCCAAGAAGTGCGGAAAATAGTCTTGATGACCCACAAGTATAGGGGTGTATCGTAGTATTTTCGATAAGTAAGAGTGTCGAACCCAACGAGGAAGCGTAAGGTCTTTGGCTAGTGGTATGGATCAGGAATTCTCTGCAAATACTTAGCAAACGGATTTTTAGGGGTTTTTGATAAAGCAAGTAAACAAAGTACGAGTAAACAAAAGACAATAGGAATAAATGCAGCAAGTGGCCCAATCCTTTATGCAGCAAAGGACAAGACAGTTGTATTACTTAAGATGACCAAATGTTCTCGAGGACACATGGGAAGACTGTCAAGTGCTTCCGCTTCATATAGTTGATCAATCTTCTTTAGCGTGCTAAGTGTTGTGTGGGTGAACCTGTGCTAATGTACCGACCTTCCTAGGACTAATACATACTTGTGATTATACCGCTTGCAAACATCCGTAAGTACAAGAAAGTAATTAAGGTAGAAACCTAACCACAACTTTAAACTCTAAGACCCTTACGTCCCTTGTGCAATGGTTTCCTAACGGGGGTTCAGGTTTCTGTCACTCCGATAACCCCTACGATTAGTAGCCAAATACATAATGCATTCCCCTAGGCCCAATAGGTGAAGTGTCATGTAGTCGACGTTCACATGACACCACTAGAAGAAGTACACCACAACTCAAAATATCAAACTATTGAATCTTTCTCAACACAACTCCACTACTAACAACATGACTTCTCCCATGTCCTCAAGAACAAAATGAAATACTCACAAGACATCATATGGATCATGATCAAGATGGAATAATGATGTATAGCAATCTGAACATAAACAATAATTCAATGGTTCACTCAATAGCATCAACTACAAAGAGTAATCAACACCGGGAAAGTTTCCCCTATGAACTATGCAAGATTCAACTCAATTGTTACAGCAATATGGAGATGGTGATGATGGTGGTGATGATGATGATGATCCCGATGAAGTCCAGCTTGATGGTGGTGTTGATGGCGACGATCTCCCCTCTCCGGGAAGGAATTCCCCCGGTAGAAATCTGTCTGTTAGAGAGACCTTTCTCTCTCGGTGTTTTCTGCCCCGCAGAGGCGGCAGAATCTTTCTATGGTTGCTCCCCGAGTCTTAGGGTTTCGGGAGGATAATATACGCCAGGAGGAGAGCCTGAGGTGGGCGGCCACACCACCTGCTGGCGTGGCCTAGGGCTGCTCGCGCCAAGGGGTGGTGTGGGCCCCCTGTGGCCCATCTCCAGCCCTCCTTCTAGCTTCCTTCGTCTTCTGGAAAATAGGATTTTCCGTATATTTTCCTGGATTTTCTGATCTTCGCGAATTTTGCCTCCAAACAACACCTTTTCCATCAGAATCCTGACTGCAGCGGTCCATGCTCCAAAAGTCATCAACCATGCAAAAACAGATGAAGTAACATAAGTATCACCTCTCAATACGAAATATATCAATGAATAATAGTGAATTATGACCTAGAATAGTGATGCAAAATGGACGTATCAGTTGGTGATAAGGATGATAGAAAAGCAACCTTCGGGGCTTGCCAATTCCTTGGAAGGTCCTTGGTGTGTTGGTCTTCTAAGAAGCAAAATTGTATATCTCTCTCCACCGCTGAAGCCGAGTGGTGGTAGCTGCTAGTGCTTGTACTCAATTACTATGGATGAGGCAAACTTTAAAGGAATACGGTGTCCATTGTGACAAAGTGCCTCTTCTATGTGACAATGAAAGTGCTATCAAGATTGCCTACAACCTAGTGGATCATACAAGGACAAAGCATATTGAGATTCGTCATCACTTCATTAGAGACCATGTGTCTAGAGGTGATATTGAGCTATCTTATGTATCAACCAAAGACCAACTTGCCGACATTTTCACGAAGCCTCTTGATGAAGCAATATTTTGCTATTTGAGGAATGAACTAAATATCATATATTCAAGGAGCTTGACTTAATCACCTTGCATACTCACCTATATCTTGACTCTTATTTGGTTTAGTTGCAGGCATGGAGATAGGGGAGTGCGGTCCTAATACATTGGATTATCCCCCCATAATGCCAACATTAAGAAATTCGATTCTCTTAATTTCATTTTGTGATATCTGAGCTTCATTGATGAGTAGTGGCTATGAACCAAGGATAACTCTTCGCGGTGTCATGCCACACCTTACATGGTGGCCTCGGCCACCGCCCCTTCTCTATGAAGGATTGGTTCTTGGTTTGCGCTGTTGAGTAATCTAAGTTTCACATTGCCATTTCTATTGATGTTCATTGCCTTTCTGTTCTTCACAGTTTGAAATCTTAACCTAAGCTTATCTCCATTCCCTGAAAACATTCTTTCCAACATATATGTCCCCAAGAATTATACCTAGCTACTTTTGGTCGAAGAGGACCGGAGTCTCCGGTGCAGGCCAGAGTCTCTGGTCTGGGGCAGTTTCGGGCTATGACTTAAGGGGGCCGGGGTGAGAGAGTCACTCAGACTCTTTCTTCCACCCTGACTCCCACCCTCACAAACCTCCTCCTCCTGCTCCAAAACTGCTGCCCGGAGGCCGATTTGCCGCTGGGATCTGCCATTCCATTGGCCAACTCCACCCTCTCCACCCTTGGGACCTTCCCCTCCGGTGGAATCTTCAAAATGGACAGATCTGGTACAGTTTCCTCTCACCATGAACCTAGGGTTCATCCCCTTTGTTTGTTTTGAGTTTTGTACTAGTTTGTCCCTTGGAACAACATGCCTGCATGCACTTCATCACACTAGTTTCGTATCTCTGCCCGATCTGATGGAATCACTCTCATCTGCAGTCTCTTGCACAAATCGAAATCTCAAGACCAGAGATTCCGATTGGTCAGTCCAGAGACTCCGGTCCAGGCCGAAGACTCCGGTCTATCTGACCGGAAACTCCTGTCCAGGCCGAAGATTCTAGTGTTGCACTCCGGAGACTTCGGTGTAGATTGCCTCCAGCACATCTGGCATAGCTATGAGGGTCTTGTGCTAATCTCCTGGACATATATATGCTTACTCCCATGCTACCCCCTCTCTCTGTTCACAGGTGGCTCTAGTTCTCATCGTGGTCATACCAAGGCCAAGTCCAAAAGAGCGGATCCTCAATTTGATGAAGAGGCTGGGTAGTATATTATTCCACCATCCAACCGCAGGCAGCATCTCCGTGATGCTGAGTATATGCGAAAGAACCGAGAACAGATTGAGGAGGAGAACCGGGACAAGAGGTCCAAGTATGACAATTTGCAGTCTCTTGCTCACATGTCCAAGAAGGAGTTTCGAGAGCTTCGGAATACTGATTTCTATGAGCTGCCTAGGACTTGTGAGGATCCTTGTTATTTGAGGAGGGAACAGAAGTTATTTATGACTGATGTCTAACACAAGCTCACCAAGTCCATAGTTTGTCCTCAGAGGTACATGGAGCTTGAGTACATGCGTGCCAACGAGTACTTTGTAGATCCCGTGTGGATCACTGAAAAGCTTGGGCTGCACGGGCTCATGGAGCTCCAAGAAGATTACAACATTCCCCTTGTCCAACAATTCTATGCCACTGTGGTGTTCGGAACTGATCAAGCAAGGACCATGACCTAGATGACCGGCGATGTTCGCTGCACTGCTACCTTCCTTGACTTTTCCAGGATCATCAATGAGACCTTTCAAGGTGTGGCTGTTCCTACTGGACATCGTATGCACGATGCTTCTCTTGGAGAGAGAAAGAACAAGTTGGCTCCTCTTTATGGCAAGGATGTTGTTGTCGGTGAGGCTAAGGGCCTCAAACCTCTCTACAACTTGTTGCTCAGGATATCCCGTCACAGTATCTCTCCCAGTGCTGGCAATGATGATGCCATTAGATGTGGGCTTGTCAATCTACTTCACCATGCTCACAAGATATACCTTGCCGGTCCTGATGCTAAGGGCTTTGCTATTGATGTGATGGATTACATTTTTGAGGAGATGTACCATGCCATCCTCTACAGGAAATCTCCTCCATATGCTCCTTTAGTGATGAGGCTCATTAACACTCAACCTCATGGTTCACCACTTGTTGTACCTCCCAATCTTACAGAACATGCTTTGGTGTCCCTTCAGAAGAAAGGGAAGATGGTGACTAGACAACCATTTGAGAGTGAGGATGAGGAGATCTCTGAGGTTGAGCGTGCTCCTATCCCTCCTAGGGGATCCAAGAGGAAGAATGCCTCCAATGTTCCCATGCCTCCAGTCACACGTGAGGTTGTCAAGGATAAAATCAAGAAGGCATCCTTTTGGGAGAAGACCCTTTGTTGCATGAATGTTGACATTCGTAAGGGATATCATGATTCTTACAAGAGAAACCGCAGGATTGAGAAACTTCTCAAAGAAATCAAGGCTCAGGTGAGGAAGAAGAGGAAGGTGAGTCAGAGTACAATGGTGAACATGGCGCTGAACCATCTGCTGAATCTGATCACAAACTCTATTTTAGGGTCTGGAATGTCATGAATGCAAGCTTAGTGGACTGGCAGACTTTCTCTAAGGTTACTTATGGTGTTGCTCCTCAGGGTACCTCTGCTTCTCGCCCTCACGGCAAAGGGCCTCAGACTTCTACCGCTGATGATGACTATGAGGAGGATGAGGATGAGGATGATGACGATGACGATGACTTCGAGTGATCTCCTTTGGGATGATAGCTTGGACACTTTTTCCTTTTCGGCGTTTCGATGCCAAAGGGGGAGAAGTTTTCCATTAGGAGCATTGGGATTTGCAAGGGTTGGGTTCATCTATATATTTTTATATTCGACTATTTGCCTTTATTTGGTTCTTGTGAGACTTATTTGGCGTATGTGAACTATTTTTGTGTGTGGACATATCTATGCATGTTCCTTATTATAATTTCTATCCATTACCTAACATATCTATGCATGTATCATTTGTTTATCTTGCTGCACATCGTTAGGGGGAGCATAACTATGTCTCATCACAAATTCCATGCAAAACCTCGTGTTGTTATCGAACACAAAAAAGGGGGAGATTGAAAGGACATTTATTGTCCTAATCAGTTTTGGTGTTCGTTAACAACATAAGGTACATTTTACTGTGTGTTAATGTCTACGGGTCAATCCATTGAAAAGGGAAAAGTCAAAATGTTGTGGGAAATCTCATGGCCAAATTCATGATTACCTGAAGATTTCAGATCGGAGTCTCCGGTGTGCAAACACTAGAGTCTCCGGTGTGGTCCGGAGTTTCCCCAGGAATTCCTGGTGTGTGGCCTGGACTTGGACCAGGGACAAACTGTGTGGTGGTCCGGAGATGGACCAGATATCAGCCAGAATCTCCAGTGTGTCTCCTTAGGTCGGAGTTTCCAGTGTGGACACACCGGAGTCTCCGGTGTCTCTGGTCCGGAGTTACGACCAGAGTCTCCGGAGTGGACGCCAAGCACCTGCCCAAGCCAGCCAGAGACGCGGTCCGAAGATGGACCGGAGGTGGGGCGGAGTTTCCGGTCTGGACGGAGTCTCCGGTCTGCCAGACCGGAGTCTCCGGTTTGATTGGTCCCCAACGGTCAGAAAACAGTTCACAAGTGTGTGGCCTATAAATAGGGGACCTCGTCCCCTTCCTCCAGCTGCTCGTTCCAGAAAAAGAAGACCACACCATTAGAGCCACCAAAACTCCAAGATCTCTTCATCCAACCACCCAAAGTCGTTGATCTTTGGGGAATCAGAGGAGGAGGCATCGATCTACAGCTTCACCAAGACAGATCTTCATTTTCCCCTCATTCATTTGAGGGCCCCTTGCTCTAGGGTTTCATTGGAAATCCTAAGCCTTGTTTTGGTCGATTTGATTCTTACAAGCTTGTCTTTGATTGTTTGACATCTTGCTTGTATTCGGGAGCCTCCAATTAGGTTGTGTATGTGTGCCTCGAACTTGTTGTAAAGGTGCCGACTTTCACCTCGAAGGTTGTCGTATAGTTGAAGAGGTGAATCGAACCCGTTGGGGTGAGGTTCATCGGAGAACAAGGGAGGCCTCTCGTGGCGTTGGTGGTTTGAAACCACCCCCTCTCCAAAAGTAGACGTACTTCCCCTCAAAAGAAAGGAACTACGGGAAACAAATCCTTGTGTCTCCGTGTGCTCCACTTTAGTTACTTCTATCCTTTACCATACTTTACTTATCTAGTTCTTGCTTAGTATATGTGCTAGTTTAACATATAGGTAAATTCACCATAGTTGCATAATCTAGAGAATTTACCTTTTGTGTCAAACCCTAAATTAAAATGAGTAAAATTTGAAGTAGCACCTATTCACCCTCCTCTAGATGCCCATACGATCCTTTCATCGGGCAAAACATAGTAATGTAGAAACATGTCTGTAGTATGAAGGTCACCCTTTATTTTGAGCCAGTCGTCGGTATATATATGGCTATCCAAAGTCAAAACGACACTTGTTTGCTCATGATGGGAAGTAGTATGGTACATCATCTTACCTACCATACCAATTTCACATATTTGGAATTAATGATCATAGTTTAATCATGTGTAGGGAAGCTCACATGCATGCATGTTAAAACTTAAAAAGTGTGGATTTGTACTCTTGTATCAAATCATGCATGTAGATGCATTATGATTGTGTTATGCGGTACCTAGAGACGTTTTCAAGGAACCTACCCATTGATTTACACATGTGGAGCATAGTTTTTTTCTTGATGTCCATTGGAAACCAATAAGGGTAACATATATACTTTGACACACTTAGTATAGTAACCGCAATTGCAAACGATACAAAAGAGTATGCATCGCACATGGTTGGAAAATTGTGTGTGATGTGATCTTCACTACATATGGATGGGCAAATCCGACTATGTGAGATGTGTACATCAGATAAAAAAGGAAAAATTTATAACATTTCTAGATGTTTCTCAATCATCCACTTGGGTTGATCTAACGACCATGGTGATGTATTACCATGTACTAGGTAATATCTTTATTTGACCTTTCCAAGGGTAATTATGTCCTTGCACATATCAGCTCACTTGGTTGGCGGGAGTTAAATGTAATAGAAAGGAACATAATATCACACAATATCATGCCACAATCTGATTATTAGTGTCATTGATAACATGCAATTGCCACATTAACATCTAATTTCTTGAGAGAGAAACTCTAGTTAAGCATGGATTTCAACGTGATGCTTCTATATATAATGCTAACACAACATGTACTTTTTTATATATTATTTAAAACTTGGTAGTGATATCACTTGTTTCCAATCATTAATTTCCTCTCTATATAAAAAATTATGGTTTGCATTTTTTAAATAGTTTAATCTGATTGTGTTGTTTTACAAGTTTTTGTACCGTCTTATTCTCATTACCTTTACGGAATAGTTATAAAGAAGGCAGTGGCTCTTTGTCTGGAAAGAACATACTACATTTTAGTAGGAAATTTGAAATTGTTATTAACTATTTTCAAATTCTTTTAAGTGTTTGTCTCAATGATTAAATAGGAGAAGTGGAACTTGTTTGAGCTAGCACGCCATAGAAGATAATTTTCAATATCAATTCTAAGTTACATTACATGTTCATATTTTATAGGCTTAAGATATGCACATATCATACTACTCCATTAGAATGTGATAATCCCTATATTTTATGCAAGAGACAAATAAAAACCTAGTAGAGATAATTAGTGGATATTTATATAATTTATATTTCTTTTGAGCTTGACATATCATATGTAGGTGTATCAAACGATGGCTTGTTTATACTACCATCTATATTTGTTTGTTTCAACTAGAGCTTCTAGCAATATTTTACTTTACAACATTGTCAAACTATTATATATTGCCCAATCATATATTTGGAACATTGATGGACATGTGCATTACGTGCATGCTAATTGTGATAATAAGACAAATTTTCGTAAAGAGCTTGTCGTCCACCTACATCCTCGATAGCATGTCATACATGTTGGTGGCCTGATCTTCACAATTCGACCATGAACAGAGAGGGGGGGCAAACACAAGACATATAGAAAAATACAAGTTAAAGGAATAAGTAGAAAATCGTACGAGAAATTCCCATCCAACAACACTTGTCCGCCGCTGAGCTAGAAAAAAGAAACATGACTAGATGTTTAGTATCCGATAATTTTTTTGAAAGAAACGAGGTCGATTTCTATCTTGTTTTCAAAATGCTAAACCAAAGTGTATCTTCACTCTTCAGGTAGCTACTCCAATCCTTCCAGTTCTGCAACCTATTATCCGCTCTAATTCCAATAATTGTTTGATGAGTGTTCTTGCTCAATCCAAAACTGAAAGAGCACCCTATTCTAGCGGGAAGGAACATAACCCGGAGGAACTATCGTGTTTCCCCTTGGTGACGCTGGTCAAATCTGCAGGTCCATCAACAATGGTCAAGCGCAAGCACACCCTCATCTGCAGGCTCAACGATGACGACCGGCGGCAGTGAGCTCGAGCATGTCGGCCACTGCACTGTAGACCTGTAGTCGTGCAGGCTGCATCGAGGTGCCTGAGCTGTTTTTTCAAGCTAATGTGTCGTGCAACACACACATAGAAACTTCATGACCACCAAGCCTTCAACGCCTGGTAAGCATCATCAGCTTCAAGGGTACATCTCTACGACCAGTGCCTGGTAAGTATCATCACCTTCAAGGGCATGTCCTGACGTCTCTCATCCTCAACGGACATCCTCAACGGACAAGTGCTACAGAGGCAAGCTGCCGTTTTAGGACTCTTTGTGCTTAACCACCAATCTCGGATTAAACATTGGGACGACACGACGTGCTTAATATACAATTGACGAACAATTCTTGTTTTTCTACGAAGTTTTGACAATAAGCTATCGAGTAAGGCAAAATGTAGTAATATGAAAACACATATGTGCATTGTGAAGCTCACCCCTTTTTGTAGCCAGAGGCGGGTACAATTATTCGAGTTCATGACGGCAGTCGTTTGCTTACCTACTATATCAAATTCACACACTCTTAAGTTATGACCATGGTCTATACACTACTCCAGATGGCCTCGCATGCATGCACAATTAAAAATTAAAAGTTTCTTCCGTACTCTGGTGTGAAATCATACATGTTGCTGAACTCTAACCATGTTATGTAGTAGACGCTTTCAAGGAAACCTACTATTATTTATATACGGGAAGCATCAGTTGTGTAACTGTGTTGCCATCTGATAAAAATCGATCCACCTAGCATGCATCCTACGGTAGGCAAGTACAATAACCACAATTAGACACAGTAAACTAGATGCATCGCACAAAGTTTTCATTCCCGTGTGCAAAGCGACTGGTGGTTACCATGTCACACATTGTTGAAAAACTGTGCAATGTAGTTTACACCACACACATGGCTATATGCATCAGTCGATACATCGGCGTGTCCCCCCTTTCAAAAAAAATCCTAAGGTACACATGAATGGACAAATCCAATGTGCGATGTGAATGTTTGGGTTATATTAAAAGAACACGACAAATGATAAAAAACAATGTTTCCTCTTTTGGACACAATGAACTAGGCAACATTATCATCATTACAAGGTTTCCTCTTTTGGACACAATGAACTAGGCAACATTATCATCATTTACAATACAAGGATAGGCGAGACTAACCAGTACCACCAAATGTGTTTGAGGATAATCGTGCCATAAGTTGTTCTAGGCATATGACACAAGTTCATCCAAGACATGAAAAAAAATAGCTAACAATAAGAGTGACAATACGAGCCCATTCTGTGTCATCTATATTGAGCATTGATGCTTTGGAATAAGGTCTTGCTATTAAGAGTAGAAAATAAAGATATTCAAATTGAGCCGGCAAAGCTACAAAACAATGTCAATACAGAGTTATAGAGCCCGCACGTTGTAATTGCAAGTCATCATGGAGATCAACTGGTTTGAAGTGACAATACGGTGTTGAGTCAGCAACCAAGAGAATAATGTGCACTTTTTGTCAGCACACGCCACACATTACGTCGCAGTGATCAGTGGTCGACGACGTTTCTCCAACTTGCACAAAAAATGGTGAATAAGACCATGGCACTAATGATTCAAGTAACAATGCGAGATGCCATCATTACATATAATGTCGGCAAAGCCCTTTCACTAGCCAATTATTTCCACTCTTTGTAAGGAACTACAAACCCACTCTACAACTCCACTACACTAAAGCCAATAAATTGAAACATCATTGTTAGGGATATACTTTCCGGATACCCTCACAGTTCCTCACTGACCAGGGTGGCCCACTTCGGGTTAGAGATTTGCTTCACGGGTGGCCCAGTCAGGGAGAAAGACGGAGTCCAATCCGGCTACGGGAAGGCTCAGAAGACTTACCGACTTAGGCCCATAGTGTTACTTGTAGTTTAAGATGTACTCTGTAACCGACTCTTAGTCGTAGCCAGATAGATCTCTCTTGTGAACCCTAGGCCGGATATCTATATAAGCCGTCCTAGGGAGAACCTTTAGGGCACCAAACACTTTAGACCATCAACTCGCACAGGCGAAACCCTTGTAACCCATATTCCGGCTCTGCCATATTACTGGATTGCTAGCAGGAGTAGGATCCGTCCAAAGCCGGATTCAACTGGTAAACTTGTGTGCTCATCGTCCCGGAACCGTCGTCTCACCTCTCCTCTCTTCCGCCTCGAGACCCCTCAGGACCCTCATGGCGATTGTCATCAATCGGACGACGGTTGAGCTTGTGGGCAAGTGAGCTTCGGATCTGCGTTCCGAGCGGAATCTGCAAGAATCGGAATCGGCGAGACTATCGCCGTCGGTCGCGTCCTCTACGCCAGCAACGTCCCTCTCATCGTTCTCGACGAGACTTGGATTCCGGTTAGGGAGGCTGTGACTACCTATACAATCATGTCTTTCGGCGAGATCGATGTTTACATCGATTTCGCTGAACCTGCCCCACCCACCCCAGCGGTGATGATAGAGGCAGAAGAATCTTCTGGGTCCCCTCTGTCCGTGGAGGCGGCAGAGTTCCGGATCTCAGAAAACCCTAATCCCACCCAACCCACACCAGTTGCGGAGATAGTGGAGAAATCCGAACTTAAGGAAGACCTAGCAGTCCAAATCGAATCTGGAGTGGATCTCGTAGAAGAGACCGGATCCCAAATCGACCAACCCAGAGAAGTCGAAAACCAGGAGGAACTCACCAACGACACTGATTCCGGCTCTGATGACGCCGGGACAGACAGGCCTTTCCTGAGGTATACACTGCGACGTATGATACTGCAAGATGCAAGCGCAGATGCAATCCTCGAGACCATCAAAAGTTTCGACATGGCTGATCGCGAGAGCCGCAGGTACCTCAGGAAGCATGCATCGCACTTTGTCGGATATGTGGGATCCGGATCCGGCTCTGCCGATGCTGGAGAAAACACCGACTCTATGCTGGAGGCAATTGGAACAAACCCCGACGTACCCGCATCCTCGGATGAATCGATGACGTTAGCGGATTTCTGAAAGTTCTCCGCGGAATATGAAGAGGAGTATAACTCCAAAGCTGCAGAAGAAGGAGAAGCCATGGATGAAGGATCCGGGGAACACTCTCCCAAAGCGCAGGATGACATGGACGTCGGAGATAATCCCGAAGTCCAGATGTCCGAAAGTACCGATCAAAGCTTGACTCCGGGAAACGGACCCAAAGCCGTCTTTGCTACCGACGTTGCCAAGAAGGCAAAGAAGAAGAACAAGAAGAACATGACCTCGGCAAAAGACCCTCTGGCAGAGGAGGTGATTGCGGAGGAATACGAAGAAGACTCGGATGGAGCACTTATCCCAGAAGAGCCGAAAAAAGAAGAATCGGTGGATGGACACGTGATCACCGAAGGTGCGCGTAAACTCATCGATGCTGCATTAACCACACCTATCCCTACAGCTGCAGAACTTACTGCGGAAGAACTAGACGAAAGGGCCCAAGCCCTAGAAGCGCATCGTCAACAACTCCTGGATGAAGCTAAAAACATCGAGGAGGAGAAGAAACGCATGGCAACTAAGGATTACATGTCTCGGTTGCATCAGAAGACACGGAAGCGTCACACCAATGACGACCAATTCCCACATATCCGTGCCGTCCTTTTCGGAGATGAGATGGGGAAGCCACGAAAAGATAGCAAAGGAGATTGGGTATACCCAACCCTAGTACAGAATACCGTGGCGGCCTGAGAAATTCTATCGGCTAATCCAGGACCAGAGGAGATCCGTTTGGGTATCAAACTACTCAACAAGGGATTGGAGCAGCAAAAGGTCACCCTGTCCGAAAGTCAAAAACTGGTCTCGGATTCCGACCAATGTTGCACAGATCCGGCATGGGCTGACATAAGACCCCATCACGTTCCGGAGCAACATCATCGCCCCGAACGACGAGAGGACAATTATTCGAGAACCGGATCGTCAGGACAGCATCGCAGGACTACGCGTGACTGGAGCAACGTCGCCCCAGCGGCCGAGAAAGAGGCCATCGCTACTCTGAATCCGAAGAATCGTCCCCGATGAGAGTGTAATGATTGAAGGGGAGAAGATAAAGAGAAACGTTGGGAGGATGATCGTCAAAAAATGTCACCTCCTAGGCATACAAGCCGTCTAGTTGAGCCTCACCGTAGTGGGAACGACGGACGAAGAAACGACAGAAACCATGTCGGGACAAGCCGGCAGGGGGCTCGTCGTAGCAAGGACCCTCCCCGGAACCGGAATAATGACGCTCCGGACAGAGGCCGGCGATCAGCCGGAAACTATCCAGCTGCCCCACCTTCCTCACCAAGCAGTCATCACAACGGCTCACAAGGAGGACGACGTGGCGGAGGAGGTGGTGGCAGAACCCGAAGTCCGGCTCCAAGGCACCGCAGCCACAACCGGCATTCGGGACGATCCCTATCCCCAAACGATGCAAGGCACAAGATCAACTCCAACATAGAGGCGCGGCGCTACGAAAACGATGATATCTACGTGGGCCCAAAGTGCTTCGGACCACGCATCAGAGCTACAAGATTCCCGAAAGGATTTGCTATTTCAAGGCATATCCAAGCCTATGACGGCATTGCTCGGCCAGATACCTGGCTACAGGATTTCTTCCAAGCTTGCTGCATCGCCAAAGGCGGAAACAGCCTGGTCGCAACCCGATATCTCCCACTTATGTTGCGGAAGACGGCACGATCATGGCTTAATGAACTTCCGGAGAACACCATCCAGAACTGGTATGACATGCAAAGTGCGTTCTTTCGGAATTTCGAAGGCACGTATCGGAGGCCCTGTATGGTCGGAGACCTACAACGTTGCACCCAGAAGGCCGGAGAAACTTGCCGAGATTACCTCGGACAATGGATCGATACCAAAAACTCCTGTGAAGGAGTAAACGATCAAACCGCGATTGAAGCTTTCATCGCAGGACTCCCAATTGGTCTACTACGTCATCGCTTGAAGTGTGACAAGGTCACTGACTTGGGGGAGATGATAGAAATAGCGAGCAAGTATGCAGATGCTGACGACGATGCAGAGGGATTGCTCAATGCCCTAGCTGTACTCAGTCGGCAAAACAACCAAAGCAACAAACTCAAAAGCGCAAAAATACCTCGGAAGAGAAACCCAACGCGGAAACGGCAGTGGTCACTGCTACTTTCGGGTCTAGAGGACGAGGAGGACGTGGCGGAGGCCACGGGCGTGGCCGGGGGACTTCAAGGGTCCAAGGTAGAGGAGAACAGCAACCAGGCAAAACCTACTCTTGGGCTGACATTGCCAATAACCCATGTGTGCATCACCTAGACGCCAATGGAGGCTCGTCCCACACCAACGCCGAATGTCGTTTCAATGATGACATCAAAAGAGATGACACCGCGGGCTACAAAGCTAAGCGGAAGAAGGGAAAGAAGAATCCCAAAAAAGAAAAAGATACCAAGGAAGATTCCGACATACAGGAAGCTGATGCTTCAAATCCCAAGCCGGAAGGGAAGAAAACTTTCCCCACCAAGATGGACACTTATGTCACTTTCCTCGGATCTCAACCAGCAAAGGTCAAGAAAGCAGTTCTACACGAACTCAATGCAATAGTTTCGGCTGTCCCCCAATATCTGGACTGGTCGGAAGTGGCAATCACATTCGACCGTGCTGATCATCTGCCTAAGTTGCATAGGCGAGGAAAATATGCCTTAATCGTCAATCCACTAATTGACGGTTATGGTTTCTCCAAGACCCTCATGGACGGTGGTAGTAGTATCAATATTATGTATGTCGAAACACTACGCCGGATGAGGATCTCGGAAACTCAGCTGAACCATAGCTCTGTGATCTTTCACGGAGTTGTCCCAGGAAGACAAGCTAATTCCTTGGGAGAGATCACTTTGGATGTTACCTTTGGAACTCCAAAGAACTATCGGACGGAAGCACTTTCCTTCGAAGTGGTCCCGTTCAAGAGCGCGTACCATGCTATATTCGGACGTCCGGCTTACTGGGCTTTTATGGCTCGTCCGTGTTACATTTACAATATGATGAAAATTCCAGGTCCCAACGGCGTGATTACTATCAGGGAGACCCGAAGAAAGCGCGAGAGCACGAGGATGGAAATGCCACCTTTGCCGAAGCCGTGCTGCACGTCCAGGAGTACCAGGAGATCAAGAAGAGCATAGATCCGTCCGAGATGCCCGCAACGAAGAAGGAGGTGACAAAGCCAAATCCGGAGTTCAAGGCATCAGAAGAGACGAAGAAGATGCCATTGAAGGATGATGACCCCTCCAAGGTGACCCAAATAGGCGTAGGCCTAGGTAGCGCATAGGAAAGCATGCTCGTCAAGTTCCTCCAAGCAAATTAAGATATCTTCGCATGGCAGCCATCTGACATGACCGGAGTACCTAGGGAACTTGCCGAGCACTCTCTAAATGTAAACCCGAACGCTAAACCCGTCAAACAGTCCCTACGATGATTTGGCGATGAAAAGCGTAAGGCAATAGCTAAAGAACTAGCACGGCTCGAGTTAGCCGGATTCGTAGAAGAGGTCATCCACACTGAGTGGTCGGCCAATCCTGTAATGGTCCCTAAAAAGGACACCACTGATTTAAGGATGTGTGTTGATTATACTGCCTTGAACAAGGCTTGTCCAAAAGATCCGTTCGCTCTGCCTAGAATTGATCAAGTTATTGATTCTACGGCAGGCTCGGAACTCCTCTGTTTTCTCGACGCATATTCCGGTTATCACTAAATCCGGATGAAGGAATCTGACAAAGTTAAAACTTCATTCATAACCCCCTTCGGAACCTTCTGTTTTGTTACGATGCCCTTTGGACTGAAGAACGCAGGAGCTACGTACCAGCGCACGATGCAGCGTTGCCTCCATGACCAACTCGGACGTAATGTACATGCATACGTGGATGATATTGAAGTAATGTCCAAAAAGAAGGAAACACTGATTTCCGACTTGGAGGAAACATTTGCCAACCTATGAAAATACAACATCATGCTTAACCCGAAGAAGTGCTTCTTTGGAATACCAGCCAAAAATTTTTTAGGTTTCATCATGTCTCAAAGAGGCATAGAGGTGAACCGAGATAAAATCAAGGCTATACTCAATATTTCCAGGCCAACTCGCCTGAAGGACGTACAAAGATTAACTGGCTGCATCGCTGCAGTTAGTCGATTTGTAAGCCGGCTTGGTGAAAAAGCCACACCATTATACAAACTCCTGAAAAAGACAAAGGATTTTGTTTGGACTGATGAAGCCGAAGCTGCACTACAAGACTTGAAGAAAGTACTCTTGTCTGCTCCTATCCTTGCAGCGCTGGAACCTTAGGAACCGTTGTTGCTTTATCTTGCTGGGACAAATAAGGTCGTTAGTATCGTCATGGTGGTGGAGAGACTAGAGGAAAATCAGGAACACCTGGTGCAACGTCCGACTTACTTTGTCAGTGAGGTCCTGACAGAATCAAAACAGTGGTATCCGCATTATCAAAAGTTGGCTTACGGTGTTTTCCTAGCATCCCGTAAGTTACGACACTATTTTCATGAGCATCCAATACCGTGGTAAGCACAGCTAGCATGAGAGACATAATCAACAATAGTGACGCCACAGGACGCGTCGCCAAATGGGGCATAGAGCTTTCAGCTTTTGATATCGAGTATAAACCTCGGACAGCAATCAAATCCCAGATCCTTGCCGACTTTGTCGCTGATTGGACAGAGACGAAGGAGAACATGATCCTCCCTGAGTTAGAATATTGGACCCTCTTTTTCGATGGGTCGAAGGCTCGAGGGGGCTCGGGGGCTGGCGTGGTGCTCAAATCACCCCAAGGAGATAAACTTTTATACGTGTTGCAGATCCACTTCACAGCGACAAACAATATTGCCGAGTATGAAGCACTGCTACATGGAATCCAGATTGCTAAGGATATTGGCATCCGATGTTTGATGTGTTATGGAGATTCAGATCTTGTCGCTCAACAAGTGTCGGATATGTGTAATACAAATAAACACATGACATCATATAAAGCTGTCGTGGATGATCTATCTAAATCATTCGAAGGGTTTGAAGTTCAACACATCCCTCAAGCAGAAAATGAGGAAGCAGACGCATTATCTCGGATAGGTTCTGCGCGGAAAGAGGTCCCGAATGGCGCTTTTTAGAGCACCTCAAAGTTCCCTCAATAAAGGGAGTAGATGAGGAATATCCGACCAAATCCGATTCACCTTTGATAGCAGTTCTGGCTGTAATTTCCAGCTGGACTCAACCCTACCTCGATTATTTGGTAGATGGCAAATTACCCGAAGACGAGGTTCTGAGCCGGAAGATTATCCGACGAGCAAAATCCTATACTATTGTTAAAGGTGAGCTCTATAAGCGGAGTGTTTCTGAGGTTTTTCAGCGCTGTGTATCTCCGGAAGAAGGAGTGGAAATCTTAAGATAAATCCACGAAGGCGAGTGTGGTCACCACGCTGCAGCCAAATCTTTAGTGGCAAAAGCTTTAAGACACGGGTTTTTCTGGCTTACAGCTCAGGCAGATGCCGAACGATTAGTCAAGACATGCAAAGGCTGCCAAAAGTACGCCAAACAAGCTCATGTTCCGGCTGATCAGTTGCGAACAATACCTATAACATGGCCCTTTGAGATCTGGGGGCTTGATATGGTAGGACCATTTAAACGAGCTCCAAGTGGATTTACTCACCTCTTAGTAATGGTGGATAAATTCACCAAATGGATTGAGGCTAAACCTGTCACTAGTTGTGATGGAGCAATAGCCAAAAGATTTGTCGAGGATGTTATAGTCCGGTATGGTTATCCACATAGCATTATCACGGACAACGGGAGTAACTTTTCTATGGGAGAATTGGCTGAATTCTGCAACGAGCAAAATATCCGGCTTGACATTGCGTCAGTCGCACATCCACAGGCTAACGGACAAGTCGAAAGAGCAAATGGTTTAATCCTACAAGGCCTAAAACCGAGACTCGAAGCACCACTACGACGTGCTGCGGGGGCTTGGGTGGAGGAATTACCCTCTGTAATATGGAGTTTACGAACAACTCCAAACAGGTCAACAGGATACACACCTTTCTTTTTGGTCTACGGCGCAGAAGCAGTTCTTCCTAGTGATTTAATTCACACTTCTCCTAGAGTGGCCACGTATATTGAAGAGGATGCCGAGGTTTCTCGACAAAACGATCTCGACTTAGTCGAAGAAGTTTGCGTCATTGGTGAAATGAGATCTACAGCCTATCAGCAGAAGTTGTATCATAGCTAGAGAGTCTGAAATAGATCTTTCAATAAAGGTGATTTGGTTCTTCGGCTTGTGCAACAAAGAAAGCACAAATTTCCCCAGTATGGGAAGGGCCCTTTTTAGTTAGTCGAGTATTGCATAATGGATCGTACTACTTAACTGACATGAGGCCAGTCAAAGAAAGACATACTACTAAGAAGAGAAAGAGAGCTGGAGGCAGTACAAATCCGGATGAGTTAGACAGACCATGGAATATTGCTCAGCTACGTCCCTTTTATTCTTAGTTTATCCTTTTTTGTAAACATATATATGTACATGTTCTGTGAGAAATAAAAGTTTTGGTTGCCTCAATCTTTTCTGAGAAGTTTTTACCATCTTATTTCCGAATGATCATGTCATAGTCGAAAATCCCAGAATGCTTGAAAGTACTTTATGCTCATGTTTGTTCTGGTCTAGATTTCCGATTCTAAAACTGCTACCCTCGGGTATAACTCTAAAAATTTCTAGTCTTTACTTTGGTTATTTGTCTGATTGCTTGATGCGGGCATTTTCCGAGTAGTGAATTGTCGGTACTGGAAGCCGGCTTTGTTTCCGAGTTTAAACTGGTTTAGCAATTTAGCTTCGTTGCTCGGCAAAGTTTCCGGCAGAAGGTTTAGCCGGCTCACGAAAGGGACGAGACAGAAAGCCAGATAAACGATAAGTATAGACGAAAAAATACAAGTGCTTATGTAAACATATCAGGCACACAAAAAATTAAAGCCAAAAGTGCTGAATAGATCAAAAGCTTAGCACTAGCAAAATCATAGTACTACATATTTACAGGCCCGTCATGTTTTTCAGAATAATACAAATATTCGTGCTAATCTATGATGCAGGAGAGGAAGGAGCTGTCGGCTCGCTGGATACGCCGCCTTGGTATCGTTTCAAGATGTCCACATCCGAGATGGTGCGTTCATCGTCGGAAACTTCTGCTGATTCTTCTGGAGGAGGAGGCGGAGTGTCCACGCGGGTGAAGAAAGGGGTCTCGTAGCTGGTCAAATCAGCCATGTGACACCCATATCCGGCGCAGGAGTGCATGATAGCTTGAAGGCCCTGCTCCTGGCCGTCTTCATCTACTTTGCAGTACCCTCTGGTCACTTGCCATATTTCCATGTTTCCATGGTGGCTCATGACCATGGTGAGAGCGTTGCCGTGCCTGATCTGCGTAGGACATGTTCCAATCCTGAACAAGTTGCGGCATCTCCTTTGCCTTGTCCCGCACCTGAAAATCCGACATGTTGTGCATGTCCGGAATCTTGAGAGCTTCACCATGTCCTCAAGGGATTGGCGGAAGTCATGAAGCAGGTCACCGACTTGGGTAAGCCGGTGGGTGCGGGGCTCGGTGGAGGAAGAGTCCGTCAAGTTCAGAGGACCTATACACAAAATAAGTCAGGAAAAATCCGACATTGATAGAAGTCAAAGAAAGCGGAAAAGTCAGACAGATGGAACGTACCAAAAATGACGTCGTCGATTTTGGTCTTCTCTTCCCGAAGACTCTGGAGTTCAGCCCGGAGCGCTTCGGAAAGGTCCCTCTCTCTGCTAAGCTCATTTTTGAGGTCCGAGATTGTTTAATCTTAAGCAACGATCTTGCGATCACGCTCATCAGTAGCCATGGAGGAGGACTCAAGGACTTGAGCTATGCTCTTTTCATGATCCGCCTTGAGCTTATCCAGCTCTTGGCGAAGCTCCTTGTTCTCCACCACCAAGGTCTTGAGGTTCTCGGCCTCTTCAATCATGGCGCAAGATTGTTTTACCAGCGCTTTAAGTAAAAAAGAACAACAGTTCAGAAAAAATTCGACATTGAAAATACAAAGACAAGGTTTGAGTCTCGGAATATTTACCTTCGGCCTCATCCTTGGCAACTCTAAGTTCAGCATTTTTCAGTCGGAGAGCCTTGATCTCTCTCCGCTTATCACATACATTCTTCAATAAATCCTAGTTATAGGAACATATTTTCTGTAAGTCAGAATATCCAAAGTCAGAAAGCTACTAAAGACTCGGGCTAATATTTTCACTAATATCAACACGAGCCTTGGGGGCTACACTAGTTCATTCTTTGGCATCCTAATGAAGCATAAACCCGGATTGTTTATCCTACTTCATGCTTGGGGGCTAGAGGATATGATATGAAACAAAGGAAAAACAGGAGTTGGAATTCCGACTTACATATTGTTCGCGAGTGAGTTTATCCAAACTCGCGTTCACTTCAACTGCAACCTTCTCGGCGAGAGCCAGAGGAATCACTGGTGTTGTTGGAAGCTCACCGGTCCTTATCCTCTCGTCGCGAAGGCGCACCTAGGTAAGAAGGTCGGAGAACTTGATGTCCTCTGCCTCTTGTGCTTCTTCTTCGGCAGATAAGTTTCTTTTCTCCAGGCATTGCCTGGCTAGCCGCTGGATCTCTTTAGCAGATTTTCAGGACAGGCCAAACTTGGAAAGTCTCGGATTGCTGATAAGGTTTTCGGCGAAGGTTTCTGCCGAGGGATCATTACCCAAAGAGGGTTCACCCTTATCTAAATCTGACTCACTCATGGTGACGTCAGTTTGCGATTCAAGGATCACAGGCTCCATCGAAGGAGCCAGATCTTCTGCGACGATCGGAGAAGGTATGGTCACCGGCGTTGCAGAAGGTTGAGGGGCAGGAGTAAGAGGAGCCACGGCAGGAGAAGCTATGGTAAGCTTCGTCTGACGCAAGGGCTTCGAAGAAGTTCCCTTCCCCTTGCCCTTGATGAGCGGTTTTGCTCTAAGAATGTAGTAAAGTCGGAAACATTACATCTCGGAAAAAAATTCGAGTAAAGTACAAAGGCGGAAGTTGTGATTGAAAGTTACCTCTTCACGACGGGCACCTCCTTTGTGCCAACAGCCACTGTCGGAGCTTTGCGCTTCTTGAGCGCAAGGTCTGGCAATGGGACCACCTCTATCTCCTGAGAGAACTCCAGAGGATATCCTTCGAGCGGAGCAAGTTTCGACTCGGGGAGGTCAGCAAGCTGAAAAGAAGAAAACATATCAGTATTGCAATGTAACTCGAAGATTGAAACACATAAAAAGGTGTACTGTTAGAAGCTTATCGGCACTACGGGGTTATCCGCCGTATGCATATCCAGAGAAACCTCCGGGATCCTCCTCTCGATCCGCTCCCTGACCAGCCACTTGATCTGGCTTATATAGCCCTGCGTGGTGTAGGCTTTTGGGCTGATGCGGAGGGAGTCTTTCTTGGACGACGTGATGGAATGCATCAGTCGATCTCCGTGGTACTGAAGGGGCTGGATCCGATGTGAGACCCAGCATTGGACCAAGTCGGATCCCTTCAGTCCTTTGTGTTTGATCAAGTATTCGATCCGCCTCTTAGCGAGGATCAGATTGTCAGTGAGAGCCGGAGGAGCCTCGTCCCAGAACGGTTGGGCCATGGCAGCTCCGTCGATGAAAGCCGGCAAAGCAGTGGCTTTGCCGGGAGCCGGAATATCCCTATGGTAAAAGAATGTGGCTGGCCATTGTTTGACCGAGTCACTGGCTAGGATTTTGGGATATGCGCGCTCGCGTCTAAGCGAAAAACTAATAGTACCAGTGATGTGAGGAACACCGACAGTAATAGAGTTTCTCCGAACATGAAAATAGTATCGGAATAAGGTCAAACTCGGCCTAATGCCGAGAAAGCCCTCACACAAAGAAGCATAAGCGCTCATCTCTAAGAGAGAGTTGGGAGGAAGATGATGGAGTTGAACTCCGTAATGATCAATCACCTCGGAGAAGAACTCCGAGGGAGGAAACGACAAACCTCTATCGAGGTGGGTGCCAAAGTGGACCCGCTCACCGGCGCGCGGGTTGGGGACGGTTTCTTCGAAGCCGCTCCGCTAGTCGCCGGCGCGGAGGAGCCCCTCCTTATCCACGTTCTGGAGCTTCTCGTCGTCGAGCACGCAGGGGATCCAGAGCCTGCGGAAGCTTTCCTTCTCCGCCACCGCTTCCGTCGCCACCATCGCCGCCGCTGCCACCAAGCCGGAAGAGGAAGAAGAAGCCATTTCTCCGGCGAGCAGTTGACCTAGAATTGGCGGCGCTGGGAGTTTTGGGGGGAGGAACAGAGGAGCTCTGTGCACGCAGAGAGATTGGGAGGAGAAGAAAAGGCAAAAGACAGGTGAAGAGAGAAGGAGAAGATCCTAACCCCTTATATCCACCTAACTGCGCCAAGATTCGTGCAGATGCTACAGTGTAACCGCCACAAGTCATGGAAGGAACTGGGAAGGACCCACGCGATGATTACGTCGCCTCGATCTCCGCGCATACATTGAAACGACGCCTCGGTTCCGCGAACCGCGGACCCACCAACGGTCGTGCTGACGGAATGCCTGTCAGATGACGTGACTTGACCATGACTTGTGTCAGGTGGCGTTAGAGATCAAGTTCCGGCTTAGTTTGAAATCAAGCTAGAAAATCCGAGTAACCTGTTGATAGGTCCGACTTATTTTTTAAGACCCGGATCGTATTTTTTGTTGTGAAGTTTCAGGAACCCTTCAAGATTCTGCAAGTCGAAGATTAAGCTAGATGATGATAAATCCGACTTTGGATCTTGGAGGCCTCCGAGGGCTACTGTTGGGGATATACTTTCCGGGTATCCTCACAGTTCCTCACTGACCAGGGTGGCCCACTTCGGGTTAGAGCTTTGCTTCACGGGCGGCCCAGTCAGGGAGAAAGACGGAGTCCAATCCAGCTACGGAAAGGCCCAGAAGACTTACCGACTTAGGCCCATAGTGTTACTTGTAGTTCAAGATGTACTCTGTAACCGACTCTTAGTCGTAGCCGGATAGATCTCTCTTGTGAACCCTAGGCCGGATATCTATATATGCCGTCCTAGGGAGAGCCTTTAGGGCACCAAACACTTTAGACCATCAACTCGCACATGCGAAACCCTTGTAACCCATATTCCGGTTCTGCCGTATTACTGGATTGTTAGCAGGAGTAGGATCCGTCCAAAGCCGGCGGATTCGAACCTAGATAAACTTGTGTGCTCACCATCCCGGAACACCGTACGTCTCACACCCCTCTCTTCCGCACGCCTCGAGGACCCCCTCATGGCGTACTTGTCATCAATCCGACGACAATCATAACCCCTAAAATTTCTCTTGTTCACATCATCAAATTCGATATACAACGATGCTAATAACAATCAGCTCACTCATATTCATATCTACTTGCACATAGTGTTACAGATAGCTAACTTAACAACCATGTGGTTGTTGGATTCAATCTCCAAAATTAACTCAGCCCATCTAGCAACAACAACAAATTGAATTCACAAATACTTACTTTGGTTAACTTCTTTTGCAAGCATAGGTTGTTGCCTTATCCCTGATACATCGTTTCCCCATGCACCTTCAGCCAACAAATCTCTAGAATTTCCCCTGTACCAATGTTTTAGCACCCAAAAAAGAGAATCCATTATAGTGAGCAATGCTATCTCTGCCCCCATGATTGTCCAGGATTCTAACACATACACACTACCATGGCAGAACAACCTACAACCTAGGTGGCCCTTCTTCATTGACGCTTATATATCGATCAAGTTAAAAAAAGAAATAAAATGAAAAATATGAACACATTGCATGCATATGATCTACAATACCTAATCACTTAGAACCGCAACCGTAATCTAGTACTTGTGCTATAAATATGGGAATAACTCCGATCTCATTGCTCCCTAGCTTCACTCGATACAACATCTTACTTCCCCTCCTTATCTCTCGATGACATACTAACTTCTCATCTAACCTCTCGTCCAACATGAGAGGGGGTGTGTAAATTTACATGAAATTACCTAACTATGCTCTAATGTTTCGAAAACAGAGACATATTCATGGCATCTAAATTAAAGGGCTCACACGGTAAAAAATGGCATGTACAAAAGGTTGCATTTCAACCCTCTCGAGAGACCATTATGCACACACTTGGTCACTGTAGGTGTACCCGGCAGGCTACCTCCATTTTAGCATACAAAAGAATCTGATTGTCATCGTCTTGTACCGCTAGTGTTGTTTGCTCATGACGGGGAGCACTACATCATTTTATCTACCGTATCAAACTGTCACACTATCAACTTATATATGAGCATGGTCTACGCAATGCTCCATGCGAGCTCACATGCATGCATGCATGCATGTTAATTAAAACCTTAAAAGTGTGGATTCGTACTCCCTGTCAAATCATGCATGTCAATGCAATGTGACAGTGTATGTTGCACATTGGTCGATGCGCTCTGACTGTGTATGTTGCACACTGGTAGACGTCTTCAAAGAACCTACCAATAATTTAAACATGTGGAGCATTATAAAATGTACTGCTATCGGATGAACCATGTAAGCAACATAGTATATATCTTCATTTCCATTTGCAAGCGACCAAGGTTGATGTGGGCACCACGTCAAACGATGTGTGATGTGGTCTTCGATATACATATCTAACTTTGTGCCATGTGAATATTGGATTTTACATTTCCATTTGCAAGCGACCAAGATTGACGTGGGTACCACGTCAAACGATGTGTGATGCGGTTTTCAATATACATATCTGACTTTGTGCCATGTGAATATTGGATTATAGAAAACTAGCGCCTCTCATCGTAGGCTGTAATGGCTCTCTCATTTTCTTGGACTAATAAGAAAAACACCTACTCTAGTAAGCTAATCTAGCAAGTAGCCGCTAAGAGCATGTACAATGCTAGTGCTTACGGAGGTGCCTAGAAAAATTAACCGGTTTTTTATTAAGCACCGATGCTTATTTATACTAAACAAATGCCTAAGTAGGCACCTCTCCTGTACAAATAAGCACCGGTGCTTATGCGAATGCTTGGTTTATTTTGCTAAGCACAACCCTTATCACCTTGCATTGTACATGTCCTAAGACTATAACTAGCTAGTTTACGACATGAGACCCTTCTTTCGGGCCATTCTCATCGCTTGGACACTTACAATGCCTCAAAAAGTTAGATGACACTATTGGGAACCATAATACTACGTTTGAAAGGCTAACTGTGCCATATATTTTTATGGGCATATTGACACAAGGGTCATCCAAATGACGACAAAAACTGTGCATTATCTAGACGAGCTTTGATTCCCTGCCGGAATTACGTCCTGCCGTTAAGAATGGAAGACAAAGAATTCCAAGATTAGTTCGCAGAGATACAAGAAGCATAGTGGACAATTTGGTTATGGTGTTGGACGAGCAACCAAAGATAACAATATGTCGTTTATTCTCGGCATGAACTTTTCACATCGCCTCCTAATTTATCAGCATTGGTTTCTCCAACTTGAACAGAAATAAAAAGGATGATATACATAGCGCGTTATTGGTCATGAATTCTTGATACATCACTGAGATAAACATAAGGGAGATGGGTCATATCCACGACACAAGAGTGAAATTTGCGACCGGATAAAACTGCATACACCAAAAAGAAAAGCTGGAACGAATCCATCACAAAACCTTGCTATACGGACAAAATTAAGAACAAAAAAGAGGACGATCGACAGTTGCATGGCTGGAATGAGTTGGACATGGCTCGTGAGGCCATAGCTGCTGCCGCTTTCACGCTGGCCCATACACCAATCGATCTGGCATGCACGCGAATTGCGGGTTAGTTTGGTTGGTGTTTATCCGGCTCCAAGCTTATAAACATATTTTTGAGAGAAAATAAATCAAATATCGCGAATTTTAAGTGATTAGTATATTTTATTATTTTCTACCTACATAATCATATGTCTGTATACAAAATAAATAAAGACATTACATTCTTAGAAATGTCCATGTCTAAAGCGTTATGCATTTCAAAATAAAGAGGTAAATGTGGGTAAAAATAGTACCATGTCCCATAATATCAAACGTTTTAGCATGCTCTTTTTGCTTGCAAAAATATTTTATATTGTGGTACAGAGTGAATACATGAATAAGATAAAAAACACTCCACACTTTCTACACACTAAACGGTATTAAATTTTATAAACAAAAAACATATCTAACTAGCATAGTTACTCAGAACACTCTAATTTGACTTCTTAGCCAAGCAATATTAATGGGTACACATAAAGCTATGAGGAATGCAGCTGCGGCTAGCACAAAGTCCACAAATGAAGTCATGACACTCCTTGTTGTGGTTTGCCGTGCTCTTTGTAGGATGTGTATTTATGGTACTAGTGTGGCAACAAAGTTAATTATGGCAAACCTCAAAGTATCAGATCCGTGGGAGATTTTTCCAAGCATAGGATGGACTACTTGGGGGTAGCACAAAGTTGCATCCTCTTATGAAGTTACCGCATGGCTGAAAGATGTGCAGCACATCACATGCACATACGAAACTTCCAGCACTTTGCAGATGTGTGTCTAAGAGGTAACAACAACTTTAAAGACACATCCTGACACCTCTCATTCTCACCGAACAAGTAATCTAGGGGCATGCTTCTTGTTTTAGCACTGTGATTAAACACCAATCAGATTGAACACATGCTGTTGCTGCGTGCTTGATGTACAATTGAGTGATACGTCCAAAACGTATCTACTTTGCCGAACACTTTTGCTATTGTTTCTCCTCTATACTTGTGTGATTTGGATGCAACTAATGCAAACTGACGCTGTTTTCAGTAGAATTGTCTTCGTGTCTACTTTTTGTGCAGAAAATCAACTATCGGGAAAAATTCCGGAAAATATGCCAAAAATCCTATTTCACCTGAAGACTCCAGGGGCCAGAATACGAGACGGAGAAGAGCCCTGGGGTGGCCACACCACCTGGTGGCGCGGGCCATGCCAGACCGCGCCAGGGGGTGGTGTGGGCCCCCCAGGCACCCCCTCGGCCTCTCTCTTCGCCTATAAGGAGCCTTCTGACCTAAAAACTTAAGGGGGTTCGACGTTTTTCCAAAAGGAGTTCCGCTCCGCCGCCATCACCAGATTCCACGAAACAGCACCAGAAACTCCGTTCTGGCATCCTGCCGGGACGGGGAATTGGAGGAGATCATCGCCATCATCATCACCATCGCTTCTCCATCGACCATCCATGTTTCCCCCATCTATGAGTGAGTAATCCCCCGCTGTAGGCTATGGGGATGGTAGGGATTGGATGAGATCGTTCATGTAATGGCATCAGATTGTTAGGGCATGGTGCCTAGTATCTTTTATTAGTGCTTTATGACTTTGTTGCGACTTGTTGTGCTTAATGCTTGTCACTAGGGCCCGAGTGCCATGATTTCAGATCTGAACTTATTATTGATTCATTATGATAGTATTGTTTTGAGTCTTATCTACAAGTTGTTTACACACGTGTTGTCCGAAACCTATGGCCCCGAAGTGACAGAAATCGGGATAACCGGAAGAGAAAGGCTTTGATGTGAGGATTACATGTGTTCACGGAGTGTTAATACTTTGCTCCGGTGCTCTATTAAAAGGAGCACCTTAATTGCCAGTAGTTCCCTAGAGGCCCCGCTGCAAACGGGCTGGCGGGACAAAAGATGTTGTGCAAGTTCTCATTGCGAGCACGTATGACTATATATGGAACACATGCCTAGGATTATCTAGTACTTGGATGCCTTATCTTATTTATCTGCAATTGCTCTATGTTCTGATTGCTATGTGAATTGTCTTGTCCATGCAACGCCCGCTCATCCATCCCTATGCCTACCGCACTCGAATCCCACTATTTACTGCTTTTGTTACTGCTGTCTTTGCTTTACTACTGCTGTTGCTTTACTATTCCTACTACAAAACTGTTGCTACTGATAAACTGCTGTGAGTAAGATTGTTTCCAGGTGCAGCTGAATTGACAACTCAGTTGTTAATGCTTATAAATATTCTTTGACTTCCCTTGTGTCGAATCAATAAATTGGGTTTCACTTCCCTCGAAAATACTGCGATACACCCCCTATACTTGTGGGTCATCAAGACTATTTTTCTGGCGCCGTTGCCGGGGAGCATAGCTTTATTTATCAAGTTTACTTGGATTCTCTATTGTTCGCTGCTATTCATCCATCATGGGTAAGTCTCGTGATGGCAAGTTTCCTATTTTACCATCCACTACAAGAAGAGGTACGGTTCTAAACACATCTGCTGCTCTTGATTCACCATCTGTTATAAGTAAGCTCGTTACACCACCACATACACATGCTACACACACTGCTACTACTGCTGAATCTGAAACTTCTGATGCTTATGATGCTGCTTCTACTGTGCTTGATAAGAGTGGTTCATTAGGTCCTTTCCTAGATGCTACGATTGCTAGAACTATAGCTGGAAATACTGAAACTCCTAATGAAGACAGTACCACACCTGTTAGCTCACCTGAGTCTAGTGAAAGTTATGATATTGAGGAAGATTATGTTGAGATGACCGATGAGTTTATTAAAGAATGTAAGAACACCCATGATAGGAGCGCTGCTAAGAGTCTCCTTGAGAGGCGTACTATTAGACCCAAATTATCTCATGCTGCTAAGTTTGCTGCTTCTCCCATAAACATTATAGATGAAGATTATGATTTCTCTCTCGATCTATCTTACATAGCTATTGTCGAGAAAGAACCTTTTTGTGGGAAAGAATGAAAGTGTGGTAGCACATATGAATGAACTTTCTACCATGAGTGGCTTGTTCTCTGATGATATTAAGATGCGTACTTACTTTGTTGCTAAGATTTTTCCCTTTTCACTGAAAGGAGAAGCTAAAACTTGGTTTGGTAATTTACCTCCTCGATCTATTGATAGCCCTGAGTGCTTGATTAGTACTTTCCTACAGAAATATTTTCCTCCCAGTGCTAGACATGCTATTTTGCATGAACTTTTTGATTTTAAACAGGGAGAAAAAGAGGTATTGCCCGAATCTTGGGCGAGGTTTTGTGCTTTGATTCATGCACAGGCTGGAAGTCCATTACCTAAGAATGAACTACTTGATATATTTTATAATGGACTAACCGAAGAATCTAGGACATACCTAGATAGTTGTGCTGATTGTGTTTTTAGGAATAGGACTCCTAAGGAATCTGAGTAATTAATGGCTAAAATAAGCAAGAATTATGAAGATTGGACTCCTCCTAAACAAGCTATACCTGAAGTAATTGTACCTGAACCATCTTGATGAGGGCAAACCTCTAGGGTGGCCCGATCTTCATGGATCTCGTGGTCAAATCGATGGGAAAGCGAGGGGAAAGGGAGAAGGTAGCGAAAGCGGACGCACACCTCGCGAAGAACACGATGAACACACGCAAAACACACACGATACAAGGCCGATTGCTCTCACCGGTGGCCACCGGTCCGATAGAATCCTCGCAAGGAAAGATCGGTCAACGTGCTCCCATCAATCCCAAGCGGAGAGGGAAGAACACCTTGGAGAGGGTCTTGATGTCTTGGCAAAGGGACACCAATGCCAAGGCCTTGTACAACAAGGGAGGCGCGATGCAAACTCCAACGAGGTGGTGACGATAGTCGATCCCCTTTGGTAGAAGGGGATGAGGCAAAACTAGAGATTCCATAAAGGGGGTTTTCTTTAGTCTATCATCTATGCCTAAGGGATACATGAGGGGGTGGGGGCTCTATTTATAGGCCAGCCACAAGTTCAGGGGTAGTTTGGGCATAAAACTAGGGTTTGGTGCGAAATAGAGGGGTACATGGGCCAAGGGCCCATTTGTTGGCTCAGCCCTATCACTTGGTCAGACGGTCGGGTCGGAGTGGCCAAGACAGTCAGAATGTAGCCGGACACTCCGGTAGTGTCCGAACTCGCCTTCTGAATGTCCACGCCAGTTGGGGCTAGGCGGGCGGACACTCGGCGAGTCGCGCCGGACACTGGGGCAGAGTCGCCGGACACTCCGGCTGATTCGGCACTCTCTCCGGGCGATGTGACGGAGACTCTCGTTCTGGAGTTGGCTGCTCATGGTCCATCTTCTTGGTTGACTTGGGGATGATCTTGGGGACTTGGCGTTGTGGATGTAGTAGCGTCCGCGGGACGGGCTGCATCAGCTCCCCCCTTTAAAAAGACTCGTCCTCGACTCTTCATGCTCATCCTAAGAAGATGATGTCGAGAGACATTCTTGATCCTGGGTTTCACCATATAGTCGTCCTTGAGAAGCTTGATGTGGCAACTCTTCAATGTTCCTTCACCTTCCATGAAGCCTACAAAGCTCACAACAAAAGCGAAGCAACACTCAAAGAGTAGCCAATTCATGAAGATTATAGCATGAGTCCTCAAGTAGAAGGAAGTCACCTTATGATATAGAGATAGCTCATTAAAGGATAGCCCTAGGTAACTCTCTTCGATTCGTCTTGTCAACTCTTTGTCCATAGAGGTTGACACGTATGCAATTGTACCTTCACACAACAAAGACCAAGCAACATATGTTTGTGTGTGATAGAGGAGCATGTCATTTGTGGCATGTCCATTCTTGTTCACAACACTATTAGCACAACTCAAGTATCGCAAACGAAATGCGTATGCAAGGTTAACGTGCATGGAAGTTAATTGAACATCATCCAAATGTGGGAAATCAAAAACTCCATATAACATCTTAGTGTGGCACTCAAAGCAAGTGACTAAAATCTTGATCAACATCTTGATGCAAAGCTAGGAGAATTCGGCAAAAACACATGAGGAAGAATATCCAAAGCAACAACATTATGTGTGCAAACCAACCATTGGAAAGAACAATTTTTCAATATGTTGGATGCCATACACATATCATCAAAGGCCAAAATCATGGGAGTATGAGTATACATGGCCAAACAAAACAACATGTTTGCAAACAAACCATATGAAAGAGCAAGTGGTCCTTATGTTTGTTGCAACAACAATACGAGAGACTTGGAAGCTCTCATGACAATACATGCTCAAAATGGCATTATGGTTGCACACAAAACATTGGAAAGATAAATTGTTCAACATTTTTGTGGCAACACACAAAGTATCAATATCCAAAAGCAACGAGACATGATTGTCACAAGGTGAAAGAATACCATCAACATGCTTGCAATCAAATCATAGGAAAGAGCAATTTGTCAACATGAAAGATGCAAAGCATGCAAAAGGCATCAGAGCTGGGTTCGATCTTGAACTCACTTGGGGGATGCTCTCTAGAGCTCTTTTTGTTAACTCGTGCTCAACCGAGGTTGACATTCTTGTGCGGGTACCTACACACATCATAGATAAAAGGAAGAACGTGTGTGCATGGTAGAGAAATACATCATCCATCATGACATATCTCTTCTTGTGCACATCACCATTAGTGTCAATCAAGGATGAAAAATATGCATGGTGAGTATGCAAGTGGGGAACATGCTTATCATGGCAATCATCAAAATCTCCAAAATTTGAGAAAGCTATGGGGGCCATCTCAATATAAACCATATGAGAATTATTGTTGCAAGCAAAACAAGTGAAAGATCAATTATTCAACTTATTGCAAGCAACGGGAGAGATTGTAAAACATTCATGACAAAGCATGGTTCGAGGGGTACCATTGGTAACATCATTGCAAGCAAAACATTGGAAAGAGCAATTGTTCAACAAAGTGCAAGCAATTATATCATCAACGTAACGTTTAGAGCATGTCATGTCTATGGCAACATCATCACAATCAAATAATTTCATATGCTCAACAATATGCAAAGGCAAAGTATCACATGGAAATACCAATGAGTCATATGTGATATCACAACATCATCCATAGCATGCCAATCATCACAAGTCATCATGTCCACTAGTGGGATCATGGCATCATCAACACCCGTATTCTTACCTTGTTCATACCTCTCATATGAAGTGGGTGTTGTGGTAGAATTGTCCTCCATGTGGGCGACTTCTTCATCCAATATGGGGATAGCATCATCTTCATCCACCATGTACATCTTGTTGGTTGGAGGCATCATCATCTCCAAGCTTGGTGCTTCTTTATCCATGGAACCTAGCACATCATGGGATAACACACTAGAGGTAGAGGGTAAGTCGTTAGAAATCAAAGTGGTCTCACATGACCTATCAACTACCACTCTCAAATCACTAGGTGTATCACTCATGCCCTCCAAGTGGAAGCACTCAATCTCACGTATGGTGGAGTCACTCATCTCACTCTTGTTTTTACTCAAGTGGGCTAAGTGGCTCTCATACTCACATGGGATTGGTACCACATCATCACTCAAGCATATGGGGGTAGGTTCGGTTCTCTCAACTCCTTGCGCCTCCTTTGGTGAAGGGAAAGTCCCATGCTCACCATTCTTGACCTTGTCGTCGCCATCTTGCACCTTGGCTTGTGTAGTCCTCTTGACATACTCGTCCAAGTTGGCAAAGTAGAGGTCTTTGTCCTCCTCATCCATGAGGTTGCATGCGTCATCTAGGACATCAAGTCTTGGCGTTGAAGCTTGATGGTGTGGAGGAGAGCTTGCTCTTGGTGCCATTTTGGTGGTGGCACGAGTAGTTGAAGGTGCCTTATGATGGTGTCGACGGAGGTCATTGGCGTGCCTTGCCAAAGGTTGATGTAGATGGTGCACCTGATCATCCACATGATGCTCGCGACGATGCTCCTTGTCCTTGGCACTCTTCTTGTGATGGTGGTGCATTCTTGAGCTTGGTTGAGCCTTATGGATGGTGCTCAACATGTATTCTTCGTCTTCATGGCGAAGATGCCTTGAACGACATCTTGTATCCTCTTAATGTTGGCGATGATCACGAGAGGATGTATGTTGATGAAGATTCTTTCTTCTTGGCGCCTCTTTTGGAAGGTGATGTTGGGGCGCCGCTCTTTTTGTAGTTGGTGGCACTTGATGCCTAGGAGGTAGATGCACTTGACGCCTTCAAGGTTGTGGTGCTTGGTGCCTTGGATATGGTGGTGCTTGGTGGCTTGGAGGTGATGGCGCTCGTCGCCTTGGAGATGGTGGTGCATGACGGCTTGGAGGTGATGGCGCTCGTCGCCTTGGAGATGATGGTGCATGATGCCATGTAGGTGGTCACGCTTGACGCCTTGGAGGTGGATCATCGAAGTAGGTGGTGCCCTTTGGTGTTGCACGCTTGGCCTTGAAGGTCATGGTTTCTTGATGAGGCGTCTCCGCTAGCTTGGCGTAGTAGTCCTCCATCTCCAAGCGGTGGAGGTATTCTTCATGGCTCATGGAAGAGCCCTCGAAGTGGATGAAGCTCGCCATGTCCTCCATGCTTGGTGAGGCGTCGTTGTTGTAGCACTCGAAGTCATCCATGCTTGGGGAGTCGTTGTTGATGTAGTACTCCATGTCACCCAAGCATGTGGCGCCATTGTCGGTGTAGTGCTCCATGCATGAGGAGCCATTGTCGATGTAGAGATCCAATTCCTCCATGCTTGAGGAGCCATAGTTGATGATGTGCTCCATGTCTTCCATGCATGTGGAGCCGTCATAGGTGCAATGCTCCGGGTCCTCAAAGCATGCGGAGCCATTGTCGGTGTAGTGCTCCATCATGTCCTCTATACTTGTGGAGTCGTAGTCGTGGTGGCTCATCATGGATTCTTCATAGATATCATCCTCGGTTCCGGAGTCCCTGGACATGATTCACAAGACCAAGTGGTGTATATGGAAGTGGTAAGGGGTTAGAGATGCAACGTCAAACCTTACTTTACCTTGGAAGATAGTATCGTGCAAGTGGCAACACTTAAGAGCAATCAAAACCAAGCAAAGTGAAGTTCACGCGGAACACCAAAACCAACTAACCACTAAAAAACACACACACACAAAGCTTATGGTGGATAGGTGTGGAAGGTGGCGTGTCCAAAAACAATCCAAAATCAAGATATTGTAATGGCAAGTAAAGAACCACAATGATCACAAAGCAAAACAAGTCAATCCACAAGAGGAAATATGTACAAGGAAACACACACGGTGGGATAAATGAGACTTGTGCGACGAAGAAAGTGAGCTAAGAACCAAATGATTACCTAGCGAAGACTATAAGCTCGTGTCGCACAAGTGCAAGGAGAGACGCTAGTTCGATTGCACTAAATTGGTGGGCTACAAGATATGCACAATAAGTACCACCTATTTGATGTTCATCGAGCTTGCGCTTCCTATTCTATGAGGCACTTGTTTCTTTCTTTCTCTTTTTCTTCCTTTTCTTTTTCTATTTTTTTTCTCTTTTTCTTTCTTTTTTCACTTGCCTCTTCCTTGTGCCAACAACTATACAAGATAACTATATGAGATAGCGCGCTCACAACTTTTGCTCGGAATTCTATAAGGTATCAAATGTGCATAGCCCAAGCAATCATAGGAGGAACTAGTCTCAATAGGTGCCTGTTGAACGCAAAGATAGTGTGGCTCACAAAGGGATGCAAGTGTGGAGAAGTCGTGGAATTTTTATACCTTTCTTCGCCGATCTTCACCCTTTATTGGTGGATTCCGCCTTGCTCATGGAATTTGGATGGAGTAGATAGCATGAACCACGGATATGATGATGTAGAGCTTTTTCTCCTCTTCAAAACGAGCTAAAGAATACCAAAATCCGAGTTCGTATGCAAAAGTTATGCTCAAAACCGTGAAGCGTGTTTTTCATAGGGCGGGCGATCGGTCCGTCTGAGCAGTCGGACAATCGGCGGATATTCCGTCCGTTTAGGCCGGAAACTCCGTGGGCGGATAGTCCAGTCCGTTTGGCAGACCGGTCCGGTCGAACCAGAACTTCGAACCGAACGAAGTTTTGGCGAAAACGACCAAAACCTCAAATTGATGGGGGAAATCAAGGAATTAGGCTATGGAAACACAGGGGAAGGTAGATCAACAAGTTTAGCAAGTAATCCACGGATCAAAACCTACCAAAATGCACTCAAATCACAGGTCGATCCAAAACACGAAATTGGGGCTATTTTTTGGGGATTTTCGAATTTATGGAGGAAAAGACCAAATCGAGGAGAAATCCGTGGCAACCAAAAGCTGTTGATACCAGATGATGAGGGCAAACCTCTAGGGTGGCCCGATCTTCACGGATCTCGTGGTCAAATCGATGGGAAAGCAAGGAGAAAGGGAGAAGGTAGCGGAAGCGGACGCACACCTCGCGAAGAACACGATGAACACACGCAAAACACACACGATACAAGGCCGATTGCTCTCACCGGTGGCCACCGGTCCGATAGAATCCTCGCAAGGAAAGATCGGTCAACATGCTCCCGTCAATCCCAAGCGGAGAGGGAAGAACACCTTGGAGAGGGTCTTGACGTCTTGGCAAAGGGACACCGATGCCAAGGCCTTGTACAACGAGGGAGGCGCGATGCAAACTCCAACGAGGTGGTGACGATAGTCGATCCCCTTTGGTAGAAGGGGATGAGGCAAAACTAGAGATTCCACAAAGAGGGTTTTCTTTAGTCTATCATCTATGCCTAAGGGATACATGAGGGGTGGGGGCTCTATTTATAGGCCAGCCACAAGTTCAGGGGTAGTTTGGGCATAAAACTAGGGTTTGGTGCGAAATAGAGGGGTACATGGGCCAAGGGCCCAGCTGTTGGCTCGCAGGCCCATCACTTGGGCCGGACAGTCCGGGTCGGAGTGACCGGATAGTCCGGGGTAGCCGGACACTCCGGGTAGTGTCCGAACTGGCCTTCTGAATGTCCACGCCAGGTTGGGGCTGGGGCAGGCCGGACACTCCGGTCGAGTCGCGCCGGACACTCCGGCTGGATTCGGGCGGACTCTCCGGGGCGATGACAGCAGAGACTCTCGTTCTGGAGCTGGATGCTCATGGTCCATCTTCTTGGTTGACTTGGGGACGATCTTAGGGACTTGGCGTTGTGGATGTAGTAGCATCCGCAGGACGGGCTGCATCACATATATTCCCGTGCCTATTCCAACATCAAAGAAGAGGGGAGTTATTGAATTAAATGATGAAGTGATGAAGGAAGCTAAGAAATGTCTTAAGGAGAAGGGAATTAAAGCTGCAGATGTCAAAAAATTACCTCCTATAGAAGAATTATGTAAGCCTATTCCCTACTCACCCACTATTGAGGTACACACTCTCCAACACTTTGATGAAGGTGATATCCCTTACTTGAAACCTCCTGATCAATGCTTAGAAGAATTTGATATCTTTATCGTTAAGCAAGATAACTTTAATAAAAGGGTGCAAAATCATCTAATGGAAAACACTAGAGCTATTGTTGAGTTGAAAGATATTGTGGAAAGAACCTCCAATGATGTTAAAATGATTGTTAAACACTTTCAAATGGTTCAAACTCAAATTGATCAACTCGTTAAAGTGCAAAACGACTTGCTAGTTAATGCTGCTAAAGAAAAACATGTTTATGAAATTAGAACTAGAAGTGGTGCTGCTACCCAGGATCCTCTATATCCTGAGGGGCATCCCAAAAGAATTGAGCAGGATTCTCAACAAGCTGAAAATAGTGGTTCTACTCGTAAGAAAAGGAAAAAGAAACATAAAACTATTGTAGAATCCTCTGAACCTGCTATAGATCCTAATAGTATATCTATCTCTGATGCTGAAACTGAAAGTGGTAATGAAGAAAATGAAGTTCCTAATGAAGAAAAAATTGAAGAAGAACCTGAAAATCACACTAAGACTACTAAATACACTAAAGAAGATTTTATTGCTAAGAAACATGGTAGTGAAAGAGAACCTTGGGTCCAAAAACCTATGCCTTTCCCTGATAAGAAACACAAGTCAAAGGAAGATGAACACTATAATAAGTTTTGTGAGTGGATGAAGCCTTTATTCTTGCAAATTCCTTTGACTGATGCTATTAAATTGCCTCCTTACTCAAAGTATATGAAGGACATTGTCTCGAATAAAAGGAAGATCCCTAATGAAGAAATATCTACTTTGCTCACTAATTATTCTTTCAATGGTAAGGTTCCTAAGAAACTTGGAGACCCAGGGATTCCAACTATCCCTTGCTCTATTAAGAACAATTATGTTAGAACTGCTTTGTGTGATTTGGGAGCTGGAGTTAGTGTTATGCCTTTCTCTCTCTATAAGAGGCTTCAGCTTGAAAAATTGATACCAACTGATATATCTTTGCAAATGGCTGATAAGTCTACCACTATTCCTGTGGGTATATGTGAGGATGTACATGTTCAGGTGGCTCATAATTGCTTGATATTAACTGATTTTGTTGTACTTGAAATGCCTGAAGATGATAATATGTCTATTATTCTTGGGAGACCTTTTCTTAATACTGCAGGAGCTGTTATTAATTGTAATCAAGGAAAGGTGATCTTCAATGTTAATGACAAGGAATATACTATCTATTTCCCCAAGAAGATTGAAAGGACTTATGGTTTAAATTCAATTGAACATGTTGAAGGCATTCAAGTTGGAGAAATATATTGTCCTATACCAAAAGAAAAAATTGAAACTATTATGATTGGGACCATTGCTATCAAGGTTGAGGTAACATAATCATTAGTGGAGTACAAAGTTCTGTCTCATGTACAATTGTTTTGGTAGCAAGACTTGATCAACCTTGCTAACAAAAGGATTCCATTGAACAGAACAATGTTTTTATTATGATTATCTCCGTTTAGTTCTATCCTTTGCATTTTAGTTTTTGCTTTCGTTTAGTTTTCTTTGTGTTGTTAGTTGCTTGCATGCTAGAACTTCTGTAGTTCTAGCCTTGTTTTGTCCTTGCATCATGTTTCCAAAATAAAAAATCTGTCTGTCAGAAAAATCATTTTTTCTATTTCTGAAAAATGCCCAAAAATAAAGTGTCTCAAAAAATTTCAGAAAATTCATATTAAATTTTTACGTGAAAAAAGGGGCAGAGGAGTACCTGGTAGGTACCATGTGGTGGCGCGGCCAGCCCTGGGTGGCGCCATGCCCTGGTGTGGGCCACCCCTGGCCCCCCACTACTTCTCTCACCTGCCACTTTCTTCTCTCTCTCGAGTAAGCTCCAGTTCATAGCTCAAAATCGTGTTCTTTCTGTGCCTGCTCTCGATTTCTTTGATCTCCTTGTTCAGCCCATCTTTCTTGCTGAAATTTGGAGCAATTGTTCCTTGGTATGTGACTCCTCCCCTTGTCCAAGTAGATTTGTGATTAGTGGATTATATGTTGAGTATTTTGCTGCTGTAGGTGACTGGTTATGAGAGCTTGTAAGCTTGTTTGATGCTTAGAGATATAGTTTTGATGCATGTTTAGGCCTCTTGCAAGTCCCTATGAGTAGAATCCTTTATTATATTTACTTTGCAATCACTTGTTTAATAGGTGTTTAAATTTCAGAATACCAAGCATGAACAACCACACTTTTGGAGAGATATTTGAGAGTGATGCACCTAGGAGGTCGAGGCCCTCAAGAACAGCCTCTCAAGCTAGGCCATCATACAATGAAGACCTCATTGCAACACGCATTGGCAGTGAAAGGGATGATGGGGATGCTCACCCATCCTCTTTTCCTTGTTTTACTTTCTTGCAAGCTGCAGGTATTCTTGCTAATTTCTTGCTACTAATTGAGAGGGTTGGCTTGACCTCTTATATGCAAGATGAGAGTGCACAATACGCTATGCTCACCAAAACTTTTGTTGAGAGCTTCTCATTTACTAACACATCCTATCATTCCACGGTCTCTTTTAAAATCTATGATATGCCCTTCACCATGCCTTTGGAGAGATTTTGCAGTATTGTAGGTGTGCGTATGACAGGGACCGTGAAGAAAATTCAAGGGCTACCCGCTGATTTGTTGGAGCTTTACCGAGGGGTGACCAATGATGATGACCGCGTGGCACAACGCGGAAAGATAAGAAATATCCAACTCCCTGCTCTTAGATACTTTGCTTGCTATCTTGCCACTAGTGTATTGGGTAGGGAGAACACTAGTAATATCTCCAACTATCACTTAGCTTTCCTTGCTGCTGCGCTCAACAATGATACTCGGTACAATCTTGGCTCACTTATTGCTCGCCGCCTAGCTGCTAGGGGGCCTATCTATGGGGGCATCATTGCCTCGCGTGTAGTCGATGCTTTAGATCTTTCGGTGGCTCCTGATGATGTTATGCTAGCACCACAGAGGCTCGACCTTGTTGCCATGAAAACTCATCACTTTGTCACTGCTACCTCTGATTTGAACAATCTAGTATATATGATGCTTTTTCACTGACGGGGATGAAAGGGAGATCCTTTTGCCACAGCCTGCTTTGTTTAGTGTTGACAGGAGACCGTGGTCGCGCTCCAAGGAGGAGGTGGACGAGCAGCTTCGCTTGTTGGGTTTCCACGAGCAGCACCAGGAGGATGTGCCCTCCTATGATTACTCCGCACATTACGGAGGGGCGTACTCGGGCTCGCACCAGGACGAGGGTACCTCCTCGTCGTACCCCGGTGACACTTCATCCTGGCTAGCTTGGGATTGATACCAACTTAGGCCAAAAGCCTAAGCTTGGGGGGAGGTACGCCGACACCGCACTCATCTCCATATCATGTTGCATCGGTACTTTGTATATTCATGTTTTCGTTCTCTTTTTAGTTTTCGTTGTTCTTTGTTTTTGCTTTCTAAAAACACAAAAAGACCAAAAATATTTTTGTTGTTTCTCTTTGGTTTGTTTCTTCTTTTTGCCTTGGTTTGCTTTTCCTTTTTGCTTTGTTTGAACTATTCGAAAAACCCAAAAAGATTTTGCTTTGCTTGTTTTTCTCTTTTTGTTCTTGTTTAAAAATCGAAAACACCAAAAATATTTGTCGTTCTTCTTAAGATTTTGCGAGTTTGCTACAGGGTTCGGCAGTTCTTGGTGGAATATTGGTTTCATATTATTATTCAAACCACACAAGTGAAGAGCAATAATGAGGATTAATGACAACTTGAGGCGTGGTAAGAGGATGGTAACGAACTCTATTTGTCTTCATTTTTGTACATATACTCATCATTGTGAGCTTGCTTAGTCCGTTCATGTAGAGTGTATGTTTTCTTTGGATGCTTAGTAGTTCTTGCTTTCTTGTGATTAGCTCCAGCTTGCTAATAGTTTGTAGCATGTCTCATGAATGTTTGCTTGCATTACTCTATTCATAAATTGGTATGACACCGTGGTATCCTCCTCTGAATGTTTCATTTGATTGACTTGGCACATGCTCACGCATGCACATGACTGTAATAATCAGTTAAGCCTTGATGAATTATTTTGCCTTGAGAATCTTGAATCATTTTCATGCCATGAGTAGTCTTGTTTTGTTGCAAGCATGATAATGACAGCTATTGCTCTCTCGTTTGTCGCTCCCTTACTATAGCTAGCCTTCACTTTCACTGAGTATGTTTTACTCAAGTTTTCAACTCCCTAAACCAAATCTTGCCAAAGTGTCCACCATACCTACCTATTAGCATCATTTGCTACTTCCGTGCATATTCAATATGCCTTGTTTTTTTTCCGAATAAAATGTTTGCTTGTTTTGAGAAGGTTAGTTAGTAAAGCTCTCACGAACTTGATGGCACACTTTATTTCCTGCACTTAATAAACCTGAACCATTGTGAACTCTGCATGAAAGTTATATGCTTGCTAATTATAGGTCAGATTAGCAGAACGTCTTTATCACGGGAACGCTTTCAACACTTGTAAATATATACCTAGTTGATACCTTGCTCTTTTGTTTGCGGATGTCGTCGGTGTGAAATAAAAGGGGAGCTTGTAAGTCCATGGAGTTATGTACGTGTGTTAGAGAAACGCCTGGGCCGCTGGTGTAATCCATGCTGACATGGTGAAAACCTGCAGCGTAACCATAATGATATCTATGAAGCATTCTTCTTATAAAAAAGAGTTATGGATATTGAGAAAAAGAAAAAAAAGGAGTTTTATAAAAATAGGAAAGAGAGAAAAAAGCACCATTTTCCCATGGTAAATAAGAAGATTGCTGAGATACTCATTGTCTGCTTGCCTTGTCATTTTGATATGGGGATTCTTCCGTATCATCGGGCAAGGGGTACTCTGTTGGCGGTTCTCAATGATACGCACATACTTACGATGACAAGAACTTACCAGTAACTAAAGTTGAGTAGCATGAGGAGCGGCCCTCGTACTAAAGGGATTTGGGATTTTTAGTTTATAGTCTGTCAAGCATATAACTCAGATTGGACCTCACTTTCACCTTAACCACATTAAAGATGCCTATGATAGGGGCAATGAGAGCTCAAAGCTAACAAGTACCATACTTTTGAGCATTTGGAAGCCTTTCAAATTATTCAAAACCTTTTTCTTCTACTTGTTGAGTCTCCACATATTCTTTAAGAACCTTCTTGAGAGCATAGTTGTCATTCTTTGTGTTTGTTCCAATACTTGATTATTTGTGTTATGACTTTGATGCTTGTATCTTTGATATCTTTACTTCTAGTCATCACTTGAACTTCAGAGGTGCCTTGGCATTCATAATCAAAGGCAAGCGAGATACCACTCTATCATACATTTCTATGAGCATTGTAATGTTGCTTATGTTTGTGCTTTGTGCTACTTATTATTCTTGAGTTGGAATCTCTTCATAGCTTGCAATGACTATTAAGTAGACTCAGTTGTATACTCTTTATTATGAATTGTCTAAGTAGTTGATCATATTGCTGAGAATATTTACATCATATGAAGCAAATGTGTTCGTGAAAGTTCTTTTATCGCACTCAGTTTTCAACTGAATTGCTTGAGGACAAGCAATAAGCTAAGCTTGGGGGGAGTTGATACGTCCAAAACGTATCTACTTTCCCGAACACTTTTGCTATTGTTTCTCCTCTATACTTGTGTGATTTGGATGCAACTAATGCAAATGCCTGTTTCAGCAGAATTGCCTTGGTGTCTACTTTTTATGAAGAAAATCAAATATCAGTAAAAATCCCGGAAAATATGCCAAATATCCTTTTTCACCCGAAGACTCCAGGAGCCAGAATACGAGTCGGAGAACCACAGGGTGGCCACACACTGGTGGCCTTGGGCAGGCAGGCCCGCCCGAGGTGGTGTGGGCCCCCCAGGCACCCCCTTGGCCTCTCTCTTCGCCTATAAGGAGCCTTCTGACCTAAAAACTTAAGGGGGTTCGACGTTTTTCCAGAAAAAGTTCTACTCCGTCGCCACCACCAGATTCCACGAAACAGCACCAGAAACTCCGTTCTGGCACCCTGCCAGGACGGGAAATTGGAGGAGATCATCACCATCATCATCACCATCGTTTCTCCATCGACCATCCATGTTTCCCCCATCTATGAGTGAGTAATCCCCCGTTATAGGCTATGGGGATGGTAGGGATTGGATAAGATCATTCATGTAATGGCATTAGATTGTTAGGGCATGGTGCCTACTATCTTTTATTAGTGCTTTATGACTTTATTGCGACTTGTTGTGCTTAATGCTTGTCACTAGGGCTCGAGTGCCATGATTTTAGATCTGTACTTATTATTGATTTATTATGATAGTATTATTTTGGGTCTTATCTACAAGTTGTTTACGCACGTTGTTGTCCGGAACCTATGGCCCCGAAGTGACAGAAATCGGGATAACCGGAAGGGAAAGACTTTGATGTGAGGATCACATGTGTTCACGGAGTGTTAATGCTTTGCTCCGGTGCTCTATTAAAAGGAGCACCTTAATTGCAGTAGTTCCCTAGAGGCCCCGCTGCAAACGGGCTGGCTGGACAAAAGATGTTGTATAAGTTCTCATTGCGAGCACGTATGACTATATATAGAACACATGCTTAGGATTATCTAGTACTTAGATGCTTTATCTTATTTATCTGCAATTGCCCTATGTTCACTGCTTTTGTTACTGCTGTCTTTGCTTTACTACTGCTGTTGTTTTACTATTCCTACTAATAAACTGTTGTGAGCAAGATTATTTCCAGGTGCAACAGAATTGACAACTCAGTTGTTAAGGCTTATAAATATTCTTTGACTCCCCTTGTGTCGAATCAATAAATTAGGTTTCACTTCCCTCGAAAATACTGCGATATACCCCTTATACTTGTGGGTCATCATTGAGCAACAATTCAACTTCTTGAAGGAAGTTTCCACAACAAAGTTATCGACTCGCGCAAACACATATGTATGTGAAGTGTAAAAGTCGCCTCTTTTATACCTAGTGGATTGGTATAGTTATCCAATTAAGTTCACAACGACGGTGGTTTGCTTATGATAGGGAGAAGTACATCAGTTGTTTACTACCATACCAAATTCGTACAATGTGAACTATGACCATTGTCTACTCAATATTGTAGGCCGGATCTTCATGCATGCACGTTATGACTTAATAGATTTTGTACTCCTCATGTGCAGTCATGTACTCCCTCCGTTTTAAAATATAAAATGTTTTAGCTTTATAAAAAAATGTATCTAGACCCTTCTTAGTGTGTATGTTTATATAGCTTTGGAGTGAACCGATACACTAAAAAAGATCTAGATACACTTCTTTCACAATACTAGAACATCTTATATTTTAAAACGGAGGAAGTATGTCGATGCACGGTGATTGTGTTCCGTATTACCGATAGATGTATTGATGGAACCTACCACTGATTACATGTGGAGAAACCTACCACTGATTACATGTGGAGCATACAAAATAGTCATGCTTTCTGATAGAATCACAAAGTAACATACACTACGGTAAGCTACTAGTACATCAAGCGCGATTGCACATGCATGTTCATATTCTTAATTTTGACAGAAATAACACATAATCAAAGAGGTCACATTCATTGTGATATAAGACGCGACCGAGTAAAAGTTACTCCCTTTTATCCACAATAAATGTCGCTGATTTAATATAGGCTACATCGGGAGAAGCTGGCAAGGAACCACCCGAACATCATCTTAGAGCAACTCTAACAACTGGTGTAAAATGCGGCAATAGTTTTGAACGATACGATGGCTGTTTCGCTGTTTTGCGACAGCACAACGTCAGCCGTTTTACCAACTGCCGCATTTTGCAGCACCAGCAGCTCCAGCGGTTGCCGCAAAATGGGGCCACGATTGCCAGCATCACCACCTCATTTTAAGACTTCTTGATACATATGAACACAAAATTACAAAAAAATGATAGTAAAAATATATATAATTACAAGATTACTTGATTATTACGTGCCAACACAAATAGTTTACCCGATAGTTTATCAAATATCACACAAATCATCGAACAACAACATAAAGTTCATCTCAACCAACAACAACAAACATAGAATGAAATATATGAACTAATTTTGGCGGCCATGCCAACTCCACCGCTCCTCAACGAGTTCCTTTTGAAGCTTCTCATGCACATCCAGGTCTATAATGTCATGGCAAGCTTCTAGAAAACGAGCAATGCAGTCTACATTTTTATGTGGCCGAACTTGTCGCACCATCAAGTCATAGTCACCGTAGACCTCGTCTCTGCCATGCTTATCTTGAAAGATCATGTTACGCATGATTACACAAGTTGCTACTATGTACCATAATATATTTTGATCCCAAAACAGAGCGGGGCCTCTAACAATAGCAATTTAGGTTTGCAAAATCCCAAATGCCCTCTCCCTAGCCGCCGCTTGAGCATTGTGGAAATTAAGTCCTTTCTTGCCTTCGAGGTGCAATGAGTGGCTTCACAAATATTGCCCACTTAGGGTAGATGCCATCTATGAGGTAGTAGTCCATCTTGTATGTGTGGTTGTTGGCTACAAACTCCACCGATGGAGTCTCACCATTGGCTAGCTTGGTAAAAGTGGAGATAGTTAAGAACGTTGATGTCGTTGCAAAACCAGACATACCAAAGAAAGCATGCCATATCTCTCATAGTCCGCCACAACCTCCAAAATGATGGTAGAATTCTTCTTGTGTCCTCTAAACTATCCATGCCATGCTATAGGATAGTTTTTTCACCTCCAATGCATGCAATCGATCGAGTCTAGCATCCCTGGAAATCCAATTGTCTTGGTCATCTCCAAGATCCTTGCGGTGTCTTTAGCATTGGGGGCTCGCAAATACTCCTCGACATATGCTCGCACTATTGCAACAACAAAACGTTTGATGCAGTTGATACGCTGGCTCTCACTTATTGTCAAATGATCGTCCACAAGAGTAGCCAGGGTGCCATCTGCCTCAATGCGGCGGAGTGGCGGGCCTAGAGTTTGCCAATGTGTATTGAAAATAAAAAAATTACCAAGAAAATGTGCAAAAATAGTGATAGGTACAGTATTTGATCCCACGATATGCTAATGACTGTTAGCTTCACATAGCCATCTAAGCAACTGTGTGCTTGCGTCAACACTTGAGTGAGGCTTTATAGAAATAAAAAAAGAACTGATGGTCCAATATATCATACGATCTACAAAGTTTCACAAAATTTTGGATATTCAGCTGCATACCCATGAATACAAGTGTGTCCGCTCCTGTGCGGAGACCTTTTCGTAGGTGCTATGTCCAAGTTTCCCAGCTGCATTCCTTCTTTGTTCAAAGAACCGATTTTCCTTCTTCACCCGCTCGGTAGTTTCTCTGAACAAATTGATAGACATAAAAAACCGGCGACGAAAATAGCGCTATGGGAAGATTGGATTGGTGTTGAAGTAGTTGCGCATGAGCCTTTCGTCCCGCTCGCGATATATGACTTGCCGGTCGAACACCAAGCCGTCGTGTTTTGGCCGTTTATTCTTGTGCATCATAAAAATGATTGCAATGGCCTCATCCGCATCCATGTCATACTCCTCATCATCGGATGTTCAATACGAGAGTGAAACAATCTACAAACAATTGATGCATTCAACAATTTAAATTAAAACAAGAAAAGGGGACAAGATCTAGTTTCAGTACCATACGTGCGGCGAGCTGGTGGCCGACGAGGGGCCGTTGCGGTGCAACAGATCGTCGATGAAGGGGAAGCTTCGGTGCGACGATTGGGCGACGTAGTGGCCGAATCAACGGCGAATCCAGGACCAAAATCAGATCGATGGCGGGGTCACTAGGAGGGGCAAATCGGTGGGTGGGCGGCGGGCGCTGCGGTGGATTTGCAGGTGGCGGCGCGTCAGAAATGGTAGGTGGCTACGGTGGTAGTGGTAGGTGGCAGCGACGATGAGGGGAGTGAAATTTCAGCTGCCGGTTGGCTAAGAGCGAGGAGAAGGGATGCATCGGAGCCCCACACTGTCTTAAATATGCTGTGAAAAAAATACAGCACAAACCGTGATGCGGCAGCTGTTGGAGACTGCTGCCGTATCCGATGGTTATTTACACTTACCGCATTTTCATATATGGTCATCAAGATTTAACGACACGGAAAAAGGGGACGGCGACGAGTTGGACACAGCTCGGAGGCCGTGGTCATCCGGCCCCACCGCGTGGCCGCCTTTCGCACCGCCTATACCGATCCTGTCCAAAATCAGGGGAATCTACCGCCAGCCACCGTCCGTCCCCACCATCAGGCCGACCGACGGGTGAGCCCCACGTAGCCCACTCTCCCACTTGGAGCTAGGACCAGTACGATGGACCCACCTCGTCAGTGAACCAGGAGGGGTGCCGCGCGTGGCGGCTACGCGAGTTCACGGGGAGGGACGTCACGCTGCTCGCGCTCGCGGCGTACCTATGCCCTATACCAATTCCTTTTCGCATCCGCCTCCCTGAGTCCGTCTCCTCCCCCACCCGCCCGCCTCTCGCTCCGAAGCTTCTCCCCTCCAGTACCACGAGCCGGGGAGAGGAAGGGAGCGGGGGACGCCCGCAGGCCAGGCGAGCGCGCACGCGTGCGTGCCGGGAGGGAGGGATCAGGACCGGGCCTAGGGGTTTCGGGCACGCGGCGGCGGAGATGTCGACGCCGGCGCGGAAGCGCCTGATGCGGGACTTCAAGCGGCTGCAGACGGACCCGCCCGCCGGCATCAGCGGCGCGCCGCACGACAACAACATAACGCTCTGGAACGCCGTCATATTCGGGTAATTAACCGCGCGCACGCCCCTAGGTTTTGGAGCTTGGGGATCTCGTAGAGCTGCGATTCCCCTGTCTGTTAACATGCCTTGGTATGGTGCTGATGCCGTTCTCTCGTGTTGTTTGGTGCGATTCTGCAGGCCGGATGACACGCCGTGGGATGGAGGTGAGCCAGCCGGTTCGATTTAGGTTTCAGTTTGTTACTAATGTCTGCCTGTTGCTACTTTTGCAATATATCGATTGCCAACTGGTGAACTGGTACCTTAGTTGGACCTACTTATATAATCTGTAAATCGTTTCAGAAATTGCAGTCTTTCCCAGTGTGTGGATGCAGAGCAGTGGCAAGTTCAAGAACGTTTTATCCCAAAATGGCAGCCTTCCTATCTAAGCCTGTCGTTTACCGGTTAGTTCAGGTCACTGGTATAACAGGAAACCAACAGCTATGCCATCTGTGATGTCTTTCGTGTAACGGTAACAAAAGCGTTTGATTTCTAATGGCCGCACAAGAACTTTTTTGCCCCAAAATAGCAACCTGCCTAACTAAGCCTGTCGTTTACCCGCTAGTGTAACGGTAACAAAAAGGGCCCCTGTCTTGCCTTTGATTTGTAACGGCGACGCAAGGGCTTTTTTGCCCCAAAATAGCAACCTGCCTAACTAAGCCTGTCGTTTACCCGCTAGTTTACGTTACTGCTATACTAGGAAACCGACCAATTCGGCTGCGTGCATCCTAGTCATGCAGAGGCTGGGTGTGCACTCTATAGATTGTATCATCTTGATGATGTAAACTGTTTTGAGTCTAATAAAAGCACCCTTTATCGAAAAAAAGGAAACCGACAAATAAAACATCTGTGATGCCTGATGTTTAACGGTAACGCAAAGAGCTTTTGCGTTAGGTTGATGCTATTAATGCTAAAGAGTTGTCACCCTGTCACAAGATAGCAGAAAACACGCTTGATTTTCATGATTAAAATTGGTTACGCAATTACAGATGTTAAGGTTGGTCTACTAATGTGCACGGTTGAGCAAGTAAATGTGTGCTTTATAGTCAACAAAGCAGTTATTGTTTTAATTTCTTTGCCCCCAAATAGCAATTTGCCTACTAAGCCTGTCGCTTACCGGCTAGTTTGCGTCACTGCTATACTAGGAAAACAGACATCAATAGCATGTGTGATGTATGATGTTAAAGTGAGCGTATGCGGAAGTGTTGTTATCCTGTCACAGGTTAGCAAAAAACATGCTTGATTAGCATGATTTGATTTCTTTAGGCAAGTACTCCACATATATGTTTGGTCTACTAATGTGCACAGTCCAGCAAGCAAATATATATTCTACAGTCTAACAGGTACCTATCTGTTTTGAAGTGCACAGTTGCAGTTTGGCAATTGGCATACTACCTGAGACACATGAAATTATCAGTAATAAACATACAGCCCATAAATGAACATGCTTGTGGCTCTTGTGCTTGTGCGTGTGCGTCTTAGTCATTTCTGTTGACTGCAAGACTTAAACATCACGCTTGGATTATGGTCATTGATAACATAGACTTTGAGTTCGATGTTCATTGGATTGTGTCCCTTTCTTTTGGTTTGTCAAGATTGCAACCTACTAGCAACCTGCCTAACTAAGCCTGTCGTTTACCCGCTAGTGTAACGGTGACAAAAAGGACCCCTGTCTCGTGTTTGATTTGTAACGGCAATGCAAGAACTTTTTTGCCCCAAAATAGCAACCTGCCTAGCTAAGCCTGTCGTTTAGCTGCTAGTTTACGTACTGCTAATGCTATACTAGGAAACCGACAAAAAAAATCTGTGATGCCTGATGTTTAATGACGCAGAGATCTTTCGCGTTTGTTGATGCTATTAATGCTAGAAAGTTATCACCGTGTCACAAGATAGCAGAAAACATGCTTGATTTTCATGATTTAAATTGTTTAGGCAATTACAGATTGGTCTACTAATGTGCACGGTCCAGCAAGTAAATGCATACTTTATGGTCTACAAAGTAGTTATCTGTTTTAATTTCTTTGCCCCAAAATAGCAACTTGCCTACTAAGCCTGTCACTTACTGGCTACTCCATCTGTTCCAAAATATAAGATGTTTTACCTATTTTCTGAAACGCATGCATCTAGACGCCTTTTATTATGTAGGTTCGGAGCAAAGTGAGTGAATCTATACACTAAAAGGCGTCTAGATACATGTGTTTCAGAAAAAGGCTAAAACATCTTATATTTTGGAACGGAGGGAGTAGTTTATGTCACTGCTATACTAACAAAACCGACATCAATATCATGTTTGATTTATGATATTCAACTTTTAACACAAAGAGCACGTAGCCACGTATGCGAAAGTGTTGTCATCCTGCCACAAGTTAGCAAAAAACATGTTTGATTGTCATGATTTGAATTCTTTAGGCAAGTTCTCCACATATTTTTGGTCTACTAATGTGCACAATAAATATTCTACAGTCTAAGAGGTAGCTATCTGTTTTTGAAGTGCACAGTTGCGTTTTGGCATACTACTTGGCACACATGAAATTATCAGTAATAAGCATACAATCCATAAATGTTTGTGGCTCTTGTGCTTGTGCGTGTCTTAGCCATTTCTGTTGACTGCAAGACTTAAACATCACGCTTGGATTATGGTAATTGATAACAAAAATACTTTGAATTCGATGTCCATTGGATTGTATACCTTTCTTTTGGTTTGTTAAGATTGCAACCTACTAGCTTAGCTTAATAATTCTTGACAAACTTATGCTCATGATGCAAGGAAATGACAGGCACGGTACATGGTACCAGTATGATATGGTTTACACTCTGTCTTTTGCTGTAGTCTGCAGAACAAGCTAGTGGTGTCAAGCGTCGGGTAAAACATAACTCATATGTTTGCTATTTTAACTTAACAGGTACGTTCAAGCTGACCCTGCAATTCACAGAAGATTATCCCAACAAACCACCAACTGTTCGGTTTGTCTCAAGGATGTTTCACCCGAATAGTATGTTGTCTTTATGATTTGTTTGTCAATAACTTGATTACTTTCTCAGTGACTAAACTTTTCACAGAGATCAAAGCCTTGAAGGTCTGACAGAAATTTGTTCCGTTCCTTTCAGTATATGCAGATGGAAGCATCTGCTTGGATATCTTACAGAACCAGTGGAGCCCCATATATGATGTTGCAGCAATATTGACCTCTGTCCAGGTACCTATTTAGGCCATATCTTAGTGTACTTAGATCTATTTGTTAGCTTAATTTTTTCTGCTACTTTCTGCTGTCATGGTATCTACTCCCTCCGTTTCATAATATAATTTGTTTTAGATTTGTAAAGATAATGTATCTAGACGTTTTTTAGTGTGTAGGTTTGGAGAGGTTCACTCCGAATTTACACACTAAAAGGTGTCTAGATACATTACCTTCACAAACCTAAAACATCTTATATTTTGAAACGGGGGGAGTACCAGCTACTTTTAAGTTCACACAATACCTGTTGGTGTCATTAGAAGTAAATCATTTTTCAGTTTAACATAATATGGAAAAAAAGAATGGTGCCGCTCACCTATAAATTGACATCAGTTGCACAGTACTATGAATGAAGTCGGGGCCAGAATTTGTTGAGGCCTTTTATTGTCCAACAAGCCACCTGCCATATAGGTAACATGCCACCAATAAATAGTTTACCAGTGACATATAGCTTCCTAAAGTCTGCTCGTACATACCATATTACCAACTACAGCCTTTCTTCCTTTTCATTGCGGATGTAAAGATTATTTGCCTCAGTTTACTTCAAAAGCAATGGCCTTCGGCGCCACCGCTTATCTCTCACGCTAAATTTAGTTACTTATTTCTGTTGTGGTCTGCTCTGCAGTCCCTGCTGTGCGACCCGAATCCAAATTCTCCGGCGAACTCTGAAGCAGCGAGGATGTATAGCGAGAACAAGCGCGAGTACAACCGCAAAGTTCGTGAGATCGTGGAGCAGAGCTGGACAGCGGACTAGTGTGTTGCCATATTCTGCGATATAAGCAAACGCCGAAACATCTCCATTTCTGGCTTTGCCGTCCTGTAGTACCCGCTGAAACATTGAAATCCTCAGCGGTTGTTGTGTTCCTGTGCTTGATCCCCTGCTTCTCCTGCTGGTTTTCCTAATGTAGTGTATGCGTGACCTGTTTGATGAATCAAGGCATGTGACGCTAATGTAAAGACTTTATGCTATAGCCAAGAAGTGGTTGCTGCTTGCTAGATTGCAGACTTCTCGTCCTTGAATCGTGCTTTGCTCCTCTGCTAACGCTTGGTCATGAACTGATCACGAGCATGTTGGTAGAAACGTGTGACCTGTGCTTGAGGTAAACCACATAACTCTTGAGCCGTTGGTAGAAACAAAGCTTTGCTTTTTTGATAGAACAGTTTTTTTTTTAGGGACTGACAGAACAGTTCTTGCACAGCATTATTGCACGCATAGAGGAAAGAAAAACAGAAAAACCTGCTCCTGAGATCAAGGCTTCAGATAGAGAAACAACAGAGAAACTGGGGGCAAAAAAGAACTCTACACTGACAGAACAACAACCGTGGTAGTCTAGCCCCTTCTCTGCACATCCTGGAGGATATAACTCGTACTAATTGGCAGCTCCACCTTCGCCATGAGACGATGAGTGATTTGGATGGGAGAAACACCTGGTTTTATCTATCTGCTAAATCTGGACGACCTGGTGGCGCGGGACGACGTCACCGGAGAGCCGTCGCCGCTCCAGATCTCCGCCTCCCAGTCATCCTGCACCTGGGTGGCGAACTGGAGGTTCCAGAGCACATCCTCGACCGACGGCCGGTGCACCGCCTCCTTGGACAGGCATCTCAGGCAGATCTCCATCACGGTTCTCAGTGATTCCTCTGAACAGCTCTTGCTCACCGCCGGGTCTACGAAGCTCCTCCTCCTGGCCCGGTCCTCTTCAGCCATCGCCCATAGCAGCTGCAGCACAGTGAGGTTCAGTTCAGGTGTTTGTGTGGCATTCTCATGTAGTACACATAAATACAGATGACCATACATACATACCAGTTCTTTCATTATTTCCACCTCATATATGGATGTGATTGGCTTCCCAGATACAAGCTCAAGCAGGATCACCCCAAAATCAAATATATCGATCTTGTCGCCTAGCAGTGTGCTGCAAAGCCACATTGTAGACAAACAGAAATAGAGAAGAAAATATTAGTCGTACCGAATTGTGACTGTCACATGATATAGTAGCATTAAAAAGGTTGAGCCTTGCTGGTACCTATCAGCCTGGTGCTTGCTTCCAGCCCCTCCCTGCTTGGATGGGCAAACAGGGTATTTTGTTGGTCAGTAACAGCCATAAGGGCTTTAGTAAGAGTAGCTAGATGTTTAAAAGTTTGCAACCTCAGGTTTTGCAGCCTCTCCTAGGATTGGGATGTTGTAGCTGCCGATTTTTGCGACGTGGTTCTGGTCTAGGAGAATGTTGTTGATCCTGAGATTATTCCCGAATAGACCAGGTATGATCCCTCCGTGCAAGAACTGGATGCCCTTCGCCACACCGATGGCGGCTGATATTCTCTGTCCCCAGCTCAGCTTCCGTCCTTCAGTTCCTTCTGGTGAAGAACAGTTCAAACAAGCAACATAGATACATTCAGTCACTGTGTTGCTCAACTGAGAAATTAAGGGGGAAGATCTGATGACATACGTGAAATCCTGCTCCTCAAGCTCCCGTTTTGCACGTACTCAAACACGAGGTACAGCTGGGTTACGGTGGAATCGTCGAGATCATATTCAAAACAGTGCCCTAGAGCACTGACCAAGTGCCGATGCCTGAGCCTAGATAACGTTTCGATGTGGCGGTTGAAGCTTTGGGTGCTCTGGTTTCTCTTTACCTTCAGGCTCCTGATTGTCACTGGGGCACCATTGCTTAGCTTCCCTAGATACACCTGACAATACAATAAAATGTAAGAGGCCTTTCAAATTGCACGATGGACTCATGGTCATCCCACAATTGAAACAAGTCATTGTGAATTGCAGGCATCAATTGCCCCAGTTCTGACCAAACTGTGAAATTGTGAATCAGCAGGGGAGAAGATTGAGTGCTCGACGATGTCGTACCTCACCGTAAGAATCTTGACCAAGGAGGCAAGAGTTTGCGAAGTTGTTCGCCGCCGCCTCGAGCTCGACCAAAGAAAATGATCTGTATGGTGGGATCCCCAAAGCTCCTAGCTTCACCGTCTGTGATATGTAACCTTTTTTTTTGTTGTCCAAAAAAATTGCCAAAATGAAAGCCAATGTTAGTATTTTTTTTCACCTAGTTTGGTTTCAAGAAATGAAATTCAGTGTCAGGCATATGGTGAGATCAATCATACGTGCATCGGCGAACAACTTGGAAGGGTAGGCACTAGTAGAAGAAGAATGTTCTTCCACCAGTATCGCCGATGGCCTCGTCTTTGCGCCTTCCATGGTCATCTTCCTGACGGTGAAGAAGGCCATGGCGCCGACGAGCGAAACAGCGACGAGAACCGCCATAACAATGCCGGCGATGAAGCCCGCGTGCCGGCCAATTTCCTTCTTATCTTTGTGATGAGGAACTATCCCCACGGCCAGCGCTTGGTTCTGGCAGAACGGGGACGGATTCTGTGAGCCGTCGCCCTTGTCCAGACAGTTCTCGGACGAGATCACCACCGTCTTGGTCTTCCCGTCTGGTCTCAAGCAGGCGGGCACGCTCCCCATGAGGAGGTTGGACGACAGGTCGACGAGCTGGAGGTTGTCGCCGCAGGGCGCCTTGTCGGACAGCGTGCCCGTGAACCTGTTCCCGGCGATGCTGAGGTACCGGAGCGCCGGCAGGGACAGCAGCGCCTGCGGGAACGGGCCCACGAAGCTGTTCCGCGAGACGTCCAGCCGCTCGAGGAGGTACAAGGAGGTCAGCTCGGCTGCGGGGAGGCCGCCGCCGAACTTGTTGTGGCTGAGCACGACCGACGCCACCTTCCTCCCGAGGCGCGGGAACGCCGGGCCGAGCGTGTTGCCGGCGACGTCGAGCACCTGGAGGCTCGCCAGGCCGCGCAGGTCCGGGAGGTTCCCGGAGAGGTTGTTGGAGGCGAGCACGAGCTCGCGCAGCGAGGGCGCGGTCCCGAGCGACTCCGGAAGGGTGCCGCCCAGCGAGTTGTTTCTTAAGCTGAGCACGGCGAGCGACGGCAGCGCGGTGCCGATCCAGCCCGGCACCTCGCCGCCGATCATGTTGTCGTCGAGGATGAGGGTCTGCAGGCTCCGGAGCCGCGAGAGGCCTCTCGGGATGGGGCCGTAGAGGTAGTTCCCGCTCATGTTGACGATCTCCAGCGCGGCGAGCCGCTCGAGCTTCCCGGGTAAGGGCCCCCAGAGGCCGAGGCCGGAGAGGGTGAGCACCTTGAGGTCGGGCAGCCTGGACAGCGTGGTGACCAGGGCGCCGATGGAGAAGTTGAGCGGGAGGGGCGGGGCGCCGGCGCCGGCGACGTGCAGCTGCGTGACGGTGTCCCCGTAGCAGACGACGGCGGCGGAGGGGGCCGCGGTGCCACCGCCGCCGCTGCAGAAGTCGGTGGTGCGGCGCCAGTGGCTGAGCGCCGGGGGCCGGTTGAGCAGCAGCTGGACCTTGAGGAGGGCCCACGTCTGAGAGGCCTGCAGCGGCGTGGCTCCCGGGAGCAGCGCCAGGCAGAGGACGAACACCAGCAAATGACACCCGCCGGCCGCCATTGTCGCCGAAGATGAACTGGTATGTATTGTCACCGCTTGATCAGCATGAACTAGCAGAGGAGAAAAAGATGGTGAAATCAAGAAGTGAAGGTGTACAGCAGAAGCTAATCTTTGATGATTCTTTCCCGCTTTCCGTGATCAAGGACAGCAGTACCGGTACCAGCAGGCAGGCGGGAGCGGAATCGAGCTTTTGATTGTGGGTACGCGAAATTCAGAGGCCGCGCTGGATGTAAAGGCGCAAAGCCGCCTGAGGGACAGGTACTGGTGACCAGACCAGAATGCAATGTGCGGGAGCAGAAATTAAATCCGTCACGAAGATCTTAGCGGCAGTATACTACTACTTCCTCCCATCCCTAACCAGCAAAACATGGCTGCACCAACCTTACAATATACTTGCCCAGAGCCGCTTGCTTTCCTCAACAACTAGCCAAAAAAAGAATGGAACCGGCGTGTTAAGCTTACACTTGGCGCCAAAACTAACTAGTACTGGAGATAAACTGAAGCTCACCTTGGAGTCACCGAAGCAGCAGCAGCCATGGAAGTGGGCAGGGAAGCTTATTTTCCCGCAGAGCACGGACGACCAAGACGATGAACTCGATCCCACTGCGTTTTATGGTTCTTTCTGCCTATGTGACCGCGAGTGTCTCCGGACTCTGGTACTGCTGGCTGCAACTTGTAGGCAGCTCAGCTGCGGTCGGAGATTAGTACCGTTCACGGGGGGCGTGGCGGGAGGGCGAGGGAAGTGAACCCGAGAGGCCGGGGTAACGGACAGGTGGTGTCTCCGGAGGCTGAGCTGGATGCCTGGAGGCAACGGACGACAGCAAGGAATGGATCACTCCGGTCCGGCGCAGGCACAAGGCAGCGGTGCTCTCTGTCTCTTTTTCCTCTCACTCACACTGCCTTTGTTGTTGTTATTATATATATAGTACCACTGCCAAAAGAAACAAGAACAGTAAATCAGGTATACGATGCCACTCTGCTTTCTTCAACTCTGCTTTTCTTGGGATTAGATTTTGGTCTGCTCCCGTTCCAACTAGATAAAATACTGTGTTGCTTTATGTTCACATTTTTATTAAGTTAACTTTGCTGATTATTAGAAGGAAATATCAAATGGGTGTGGCAGGCTTTAATATAGTATCTAGAATGGTGCTGCTAATGCTCCATGCACGCTTTTTATTATAGAAAACCAGCCTCGGTAGCAACGCATGCCCTAGTGATCTTACGGATACACACAGTCCATAAAAAAAAATTACAAAAAGAGAAGTCCCACTACGTATAATGATTCCTCGAAGCAACGACCCTAACACCACCAGAACAACACCAGTAGTCCAACCACTCCAATAGCAACACCTTCAAGAAGGAAACGGTGCACACGCAATGTCATCGTTCGATCAAAGATCGTAGGTTTTCATCCTGAAGAAAGTTCTCACTCGCAAAACAATGCTTTCAATAAAACTATTGCCGGGCACAACCAATTAATGTCAGACCTTGGATTTTCACCCTGCAAGGTAAGACTGGAAACTCCTCATGTATTGTCGTTTCCTACAAACAGTCGCTGCTGCAAGTCACAGATCACGCAACTAGTTCGTCATCGCCACAAATACTTAAATTACCATCGCTTTCCTGAAATTCTGCACATCTGACTTTAGCATGGATTGTCGAAGACATGGCACACGATGGTAACAGATATTAGAGCTTCGCAACGCTCCCGCTAAAACCAAACGGCCAGACAAAACATGGATACGCCCGACAAAATTCAATCTGATCCAACAATATCCAGGCATAGTAGCCCATGGTAGTTCGCCGATGGAGCCTTCCGAAACTCGCCGCTCTAGACCACATCGAGGACATACAACCAGCAGATCTTCATCTTCGCGTGGAAAGAACCCTAGGACCGTCACCATTATTCAGGCCGATCCAGCAGTCCCCAAACCGCCGGGCTTCCGACGAACGGAACGAGCGGGCCAACTTTCAGCCCTTTCGAAGCCATGGCTGAACCCACAGATCGGTTAGAGGGAGACCGAGATGCAGCGTCGCCGCCTAAGGAAACCACCATGCCGCTACCATGTCTGCACCATCGTCCCCATCTTCTTGTTCGCGCCTCCCTTCCAAACCGCTCGGGCGAGCGCCACCGCCTGCCACTTGGATCCACCGGCACCCTTTGGTGTCCACCCCCTGGCACGAAGAGGATCGATGGAGCCGCGCAGATCGCCCGCAGCCTTTGGCGGCCTAGGCGTGACCACTACCGTCGGCGCGGGCCGCGGTAGCGGCCGGCGGGAGAGCGACGGGGGTGGCTGGCTAGGGTTCGAAGGGGCGCCCCGGGGTCGCCTCGCGAGAGCGACCCGGGAGCGGTTCCAAAAAAGCCTCTCTCCATGCACGCTTGGATTGTTAATGGATTTGCTCATATACGCTTTACCAACTTTGGCTAATAAAGCCAGCTACGAAGAGCACGGCGCAAGTAGCCGTTGTTAGGACATGGCCCATGGGCGCCATTATTGCACGGTAAACGTCTTAACGGTGTCGGAGAGACGATGGTGCGAGATTGCTATAACCCTCCAAATGAACCTTTTAGAAAGCGATCGGGTACCCCGTTCATACGGCCCCCTTTTCACACCTACTGGATACTGTTATCGAGTATGATGAACATGGCGCCTCACTTCCTTTTTTTCTCGTGCTTTTTTTCCCCTTTCCTTTTTCTTGGATTCGTTATTAGGTTCTTTCCTCTCGGTACTTCTGCTACTTGCGCTATGGACCGTTTGATTTCCTGGTTTCCTCTCTGCTTTGGTTAAAGCCAAGGGAAGGGGAGCAGGGAATCAGAGAATGGAAGGGACACCGCGGACGCTTTTCTGCGCTGAAACCTTGAGCTTATGCAGACGACGACAGAGGACGGACTCACATGTAGGCTATTTTTTTTAAAATAATACAATTTTTTTATTCAATTTCACTAATATTACGCGAAAAAAAAGAAAATTACAGATGTATCGCGGTCTCGTTTTTTGAAACAACGACCAGGACATTTCGTTCTTTGAAGAGACGATCGGCCGGTCAGAAGATTGGCAGCCAGCTGATCGTTTTTTGAAAAACGACAGGCCGTATCGTTTTTTGAAAAGACGACAGGATGACTGGCCTAGTTTAGCAACCAGCTGATCGTTTTTTTTTAAAACGACAGGCCATATCGTTTTTTCAAAAGACTTAATGAAAAGCTGACGGCTGCATGGATCATCCACACTTCGTTGGGCTAATCCAGCCGTTTAGAGTTTATCGTCCGCGGGTAGAATCCCGCCACTATTTTGCGCCGTTCTTTTTCCCGCTAATATTTTTCCCGCCACTTTTTCGCGCCGTTTATCTCCCGCCACCTCTTCCTGCTAGTATTTCTCCCGCCACTTTTTCGCACCGTTTCTCTCCCGCCACTTCTTCCCGCTGTTTTCTCCCGCCAATTCTTACTAGTTGCCCCTATAAATACTGGCACCGAGATGGTATCTCTTCACCCTGTTATTCCTCTTTTTCTCCCATTTCCTTCCCCTCTCCATCATGAGTGTGCCATGTTCGGACCCAGAGTATAGGCCTACGAAGACGAAAGATCCCAGGTTGCCGCAAGGGGTGACACACGAGCGTTGTTGGTGCGGCCATCTATCGAAGGTCAAGGAGTCGATCGATTTCTCCACCTGCATGGGCATGAAGTTTTTCATGTGTCCCAACTACGACGCAAGCCCGCCCCGGCAAGCATGTTCATCGTACGAGAGGCCTCCGGTATGTTCCCAGAGCATGGTTAATATGAACCATTCATGCTATCATGTGTTCTTTTATTCATTCCATTGATTTGCTTGCAGTCTCCTCCTCCACTTTGCAAGTGGTACCATTGGATTGACACGGAGCAGCCAGCCTAGGCCGTGCAGGAGATCGCGGACAGGAGCCGACGTGCAAGGGAGATCTTTCTTGATGAGGAACATGCTGAAAGGAAGGCCACGAACGGAAAGAAGGAACGGGAGAGAGAAATAAAAGAATTCCGAGCAGAGCAAGCTCAAAACCGCGAGCTGAACAGGAAGAGAAGGGAGGAAGAGGAGCGGTAGGAACAAGTGCGCAAGGAGGCCCGTGAGGCGGAAAGGAAGAGATTAAGAGAAAGAGCTGCCGAGGCGCGAGCGGCAGAGGAACGTGGGGACAAGACCGGGAAGTACCCGCGTTGGACTCAGGGAAGGTAGACGTATGTCTCAATACCGATGTATCTTAATTTCAGTTGTAGTGTCGTGATATAACTTCATTTTAGTTGTAGTGTCCCGATGTATCTTAATTTCAGTTGTAGTGTCTTGATGTATCTTAATTTCAGTTGTAGTGTCTTGATGTAACTTCATTTTAGTTATAGTACTGTGATGTATCTTAAATTCAACATGTCATTTAATTTTGGAGACAATGTAGCCAAAATATCTCCCGCCAAAATGTTTCCCGCCAAAATATTTCCCGCCAAAATATCTCCCGCCAAAATATGTTTCCCGCCAAAATGTTTCCTGCCAAAATGTTTCTCGCCATATTTTGTTCGTTTACCCTATAAAACCTCATCCTCACGTAGTTGTTTAAGCAAACCCTTTTAGCCAGTATGTTTCCTGGTTTTCCCTACGATCGCAGTTTCTTGACAGACATGTCCGTCGACCTTTTTTCATTTGGCTAGGAACTTTAGGATAGACAACAATCCAGCCCCATTGGAGGAACTAACTGGTAGTGATTGTCTCCTCACTGAGCTGCGTGAGGGATTGCGTAGAAAAGGGTGGACGAAGAGGACTCCAGAGAAGATATGGCAAGAGCTACTTCGGATCAATGCTAGGTGGAGCAAGCAAAGATTCTCTAATGAGGGGCAAGGCAGCAGAACATCACGCTCTCTTGGATTTGGATAGAAGAGAGTGAAGATGAAGACGATCTCTTCATGCCGCCTGTCGGTGGTACCAGGGATAGAGTAGAGCGTGACAAGGCTGAGACCTTGAACAAGGCGCATGCCAAGAAGAGCAATGACAAGGTAGAAGAGAGTGAGATGAAGATGATATATTCATGACGCCTGCCGTTGGGACTAAGTGGAGGGCTGAGTGGGACAAAAGGCTGGCCAAGAAGAAGGCATTGTCGAAGGGTAAGGGCGAGGCATCGTCGAAGGGTAAGGGCAAGGCATCATCGGTCGAGGCATCGTCGAAGGGTAAGGGCAAGAAGAGCAGGCCATGAAGAAGGCATCGTTGAAGGGTAAGGGCATAGTCGTAGGGATAGAGAGCGCTCTTATTTATGTACCGCAAGTTATGTTCCACTGTTGTTGCAAGCTATGTTGAAGTGTTTGTCGAAAAAATGTGTCTCATATCTAGACAGATACAAGATACAAGTCTCATACATAGACAGATACAAGATACAAGTCTCATACATAGACAGATACATAGACAGATAAGAGATACAAGTCTCATACATAGATAGATATCACTGCCACCGGTCACGAGGTTGCCCTGGTGTCGGTGAACTCCATCCATACCTTCTAGGAGGCCCCACATTATGGGGAGGTAGAGTTGACCCGTCACCCTGTGTTTGTGTATCCTGTGTGGGGAAAGGTGGTGGAGTCTGCTGCGTCTGATACAGTCCAAACCAGTCAACCTGATCCTGCTGAGTCTGCTGATCCTCCTCATTAGTCGCCCACGAACCCATTGAGGACATGCTTGGGTCTCCATATCCTCCTGCCATGTAAAAATATTAAGTACTCAACGATTATACACTACATGTAACCAAAATAGATAGGAAAATGCGTACCCTCAGGACAATAGCCCATGAATGGGACTTTGCTGCCATCGGTGCCATCGGTCGAAAGTAAGTCAGCTGCTGCCATCAGTCGAAGTAAACTATGGTCATGCTGCCACGCCGAGCCTCCAGCCTGGTCTGGGGGTGGTGCTCTCGGTGTCTCCTGCTGTTGCTGCCACGCTGAGCCTCCAGCCTGGTCTGGAGGTGGTTCTCTCGGTGTCTCCTGCTGTGAGATCCGTGGACGAGGCCCGTGGCGAATAGGTGTAGTGGGTGTCTCCTGCTGCGGCCGCCCCGAGCCTCGGAGTAGTGTTTGGTCTGCACGCGGGGTGCGCTCCTGCGTGGAGTGACGTGACGGGCGAGCCTGCATGGAGTGACGCGGCGGGCCCTCCCCATGGAGTGACGGGTGTCTCTATGACCAAAATAATTACATAGAAAACATTGTCTAGTAGGGCCTCTGGCTTCGGATTCATCCATATCATTACGGATGCGGACACATTGTCGCCTTCCTCTGCCTGTCCGCATTAGTCCAGGATCTGGGATGTAAATCCTTTCACCAAGGTTTACTTTGTTGAAATTGCCCCATGCTCTATATCCCATCATCTCGCCAGTCCATGTATTGATCACCGACTCCTTAAGAAAATAAGGAGACACAAACGATCTCGCATCCATACCTAACTGCCCGCACGCAGCAAGTACATGAGAGCAAGGCAGATGCAGCAGCTTGGGTTTGTTGTAGGTACACTCACACGTCGCCCAAGCCTCATTGCCTATCCTCACCTCTTGTGTCTTTACCTCTTCTCCAGATCCGATCCTGTTGGAAGGGAGGCGCTCCTCAAATCTTCGTTCTTGATTACCGATGGCGACGACGTGCATAGACCGAGCCTTTTCCATTTTGTCATTCATGTAATGCATTATCTTTGAACAGTACCTCGTGTTTGGGTTGTTGATGATATGCATCTGAGCAAGCTGGAGTCTGTCTCTGAAGTACTTCAATGTTCCGGTGAAAATACACTCCACAATAGCTGTTAATGGCAGAGCCCTGCTTCCTCTCAAGACGAAGTTGTAAGTTTCGGCAAGATTTGTAGTCATGATGCCAAACCTAGCACCATGAGTGTCGTGCAACAGAGACCACCTCTCCACAGGCTCGTGCTCTATCCATTCCTGAAAATTCTTAATCCGTCTGCCAGGCCTCCTCCTAGTACTGGGTTGGTCAAATCCTCGCAAATCGCAAAGAGCAATTGGTTCTTCCTCGGGTGGTGCTACTCTAGCTACTGTCTGTGCAGCTACCGCGGCCGCATGAGCCACCACAACTGCTGCTCTAGCTGCTTTCCTCTGCCTAACATGTTTTTTTTGTGAATTCATCTAGATAGGCCTGACACTTGATATATTTCCACTCTTGGTTCTACTTGCAAAGCTTCTTGAATAGTTTCATCAGGGCCTTGTTCCTGAATTGTGAGAAAAAGTTAGCCCCTAGATGCCGCATGCACCAACGACTCTGCATGTCTAGCCATGGAGTTGGTTCATCTGGAGCAGGCTAAGTCAGCTTCCTTAACGCGCTGAGTATACCCGGATGCCTGTCATGAAGGACGCATACATTCGGTACACCCCTCACAATTGTTATCTTCAGCTGCCTGAAAAAACCATACCCAACTCTCGGTGTTCTCGCTCTCCACGAAAGCAAATGCAAGTGGAACAACTTGATTGTTCCTATATTGACCTATGGTAGTCAAGATCTGGCCCCTGTACTTGCCAGTGAGAAATGTACCATCCACACAAATGACTGGTTGACAGTGAGTGAAAGCTTCTATGGATATAGCAAATGAGAAGAACACTCGATGCAGCACCCTCAAATTGGGTTCTTGAGGCAATGTTAAGTGTTGGATGTCGAGGTATGTGCATGGATTCCTAGCCTACAGTGTCTGCAGCATCCGAACAACACAGTCGTATCCATCTCGAAATGAACCAAATCTTGTCTCCAGTGCCCTCTGCTTAGTCCTCCAAGCCTTTCCGTAAGATATATTGTAGCGAAATCTGACAGCAACTTTGTTGATGATAGCTTTCACCACCATGGCTTTGGTCTCCACTATCTCAGTGTATAACAGTCTAGCCAGGAGGGTTGACGTGAGATTACGATGGTCTTGAAGGACATTGTCAAGTTGACATGTGTGCTGCACAACATCGCTAACCTTCCAATTGGTGTCATATCGAGGACGATGGGCATGGACCCTGGCAGGACATCCGGCTACCTCACAAACCAAAGTCAAATATTGTTGGGATGACACCTTTGTTTTGAAAACCCGTTGCGTGGACAATGCCCACTTAACGATTGCTTCCTGTAGATGCCTCTTGCTAGGATATAATGCACCAATGGAGATGTTGTTGGCGTGATAGTACCACGAGGAATCATGCCCATCGTCCACATTCATTGCTGTTGTGTGGTCTTCATTCCATGATGCCGGAATAGGTTGGTCCTCTTCATCAGACTCAGCGGAATCATAAGAGCTATCACTGTACCCTTCTGAATCTCCGGCTTCCATCTGATCTTGCAACCAACCATCGTGTATCTCGTCCTCATCGACCTCACCACTGAAAATATCTTCTCCTGTCCCTTGACTACCTTCAGCTGATTCATGTCCACCATCCTCAGTGTGTGCAAAACTACTCTGACTAGGTTCATAACCACCACCGCCATCTTGGCCTTGACTGCTCTGGTCATCATAGTAGCCACCACCACCTCCGTCTTTGGCTTGACTGCTCTGCTCATGATCATAACCACCACCAGCATGGTGTGTCTGACTACTCTGGCCCTGATCATAAACGGGCTCTTTCGCCACAGGAAGCACTAAGACACTAGGGTTAACTACCCTATGCAGTTAGGCTTTCACCCATTTGACCCATTTAGCTTGCTCTTCTATCGGTCTCAAAAAAATCAGGTTTTCCTTGACTTAGTCCATAATACATGCACACCGACAGTATGGGTGGGAGGGAGCCCTAAACGAGCAGATAACCAATCCTTCAACTCAATAATGGATATGGTTTCAGGATCCTGGAGCACTTCATCAATACAATAAAAATCGCTCAAATCAACTCCATGTTGGGTTTTTTTGACGACACCGTCACCATAATAGAACCTAAACACTACATTATTGGACATAACTTCCGACCTAAAAAAATACCACAATTTGACAAATGCCCGTACAATGGCAGATTTTAGCCCACAAATATACTAATAATCCTATAGCCGAATAATCTTGCATAGCCCGCAAATATACTTATAATCCTATAGCCGAATAATCTGGCAGCTAACCTACCACATCTAGAACTACAGATAAAATAAAAATACACAAATGACTGTAGTTAGCAAGAAATTAGGGTTTACCCTTGAAGCGTGAGAAATCCTGCCGTGCAGCTGCCTCCACTCAACGGATCGACAACCCGCACTCAAGAACAGCTGCCTCAACTCAAGCTGCACCACTAGCCTCCACCATAGCCATTGCCCCTCAAGAACGAAATCCCCCTAAAAAATGCCTCAAATAACCTCACCAGACTATCCCATTAGTAGATCGGGACTATACTAACTGCCTAATGTGTTTCAGCAACAGATATTGGTGGAAAATGGTGCAAAACTGAGCTCCAAATCGGTGCTCTTCGCGTGGGCAGAAGAACCAGCCAGATGAACACGAGAGAGAGCGAAGCAGGAAGAAGCACCGACGTGGGGCTGGGCTGGGCGCGGCGCGGGGATAAGGAGGAGCCAGTCGTTGCATCAAAAGATAAGGCAACCCGTCGTTGTATCGAAAGACAAGGCCATCGGTCGGTCGTTGCACCAAAAGACGAGGCTGCCGGTCGTCTTTCCATCAAATGACGCGCGCGGTCGCCGAGCGCTGTCCGCTGATACATTGCAAATGTATCCATAATTTTTGATGTTCCATGCTTGGTTTTATCTACTTTCTTATGTTTTGTCCACACTTTGGAGTACTTTTCATATGTTTTCTTGGACTAACCTATTAACAAGAGCCACAGTGCCAGTTGCCTGTTTTCTGCTATTTTTGGTTCTAGGAAAGTTAGAAAATGAATATTCTCGGAATTAGACGGGACAAAAGCCAAAGTTCCTATTTTCCTGGAAGACTCACGGAGCCAGAAGGAGACACGAAGGGGGGCCACAGGGTGGCCACACCACCCCTTGGCGCGGGCCAGCCCAGGCCACGCCAAGGCACGGTGTGGGCCCCCTGGCCGGCCACTGACCTTGCCTCCTTTGCCTATATATTCCTGCCGAGGCAAAAACCCTAGATGGTCAATCAGAAATCCACGAAAAGTTCCGCAGCACCGCCGTCACTGAAGGGGAGGTTCGGGGGATAGAAAGTCTCTGTTCCGGCACCCTGCCAGGATGGGGAAGTGCCCCCGAAGCCATCTCCATCGATCTCCACCACCATCTCCATCACGGTTGCTGATTCCCATGATGAGGAGGGAGTAGTTCTCTCTCGAGGCTAAGGGTTCTACCGGTAGCTATGTGTTCATCTCTCTCTCTATGCATGATCATATTGTGATCATGAGCTTTGTAATCAAGTAGATCTACCTTGCTACTCAAGTGCTATAATAGATCTCTGCTCTCCCCATGTGTGTGAAGTTGACAGTGTGCACACTATGGTGGCACTTAGGCTAGAGATTACAAATACTTGTTATGAGTTATATTTGGAGTTGGATGTGTTTATGAAATTGTGGAGTTTGTTGGAACCATCTAGTACTCAAGGTGATAGTGTGGGGTTATCTAGATGGGAAAGATGAACTTTGAGGTGTGCTGTTATAGCCCTACCATGGATTAGAGTGTCCAATCGGAGAGTAGTTAAGAGTAGTATCATAAAGAAGGATATATTTATATGAGAGTGTTCACTAGTGAAAGTATGATCCCTAGGCCTTGTTTCTAAACATTGAAACACCGTTTGCAATTAGATCTGTTACATGTTTGCTTGCTGCCATCTTTATTTCAGTTTGCTTTTAGTCTCTTGCACACCATCAAGTTATTTTCTATCACCGTTACCACTTATAGTTATCCTTACCACTTGTATTTCACTATCTCTTCGCTGAACTAGTGCACCTATACACCTGACAAGTGTATTGGGTGTGTTGGGGACACAAGAGACTTCTTGAATCTTGATTGCAGGGTTGCTTGAGAGGGAATACCTTTGACCACTTCCTTCCTGAGTTCGATAAACCTTGGGTAATCTACTTAAGGGAAAACTTGCTGCTGTTCTACAAACCTCTGCACTTGGAGGCCCAACAACTGTCTACAAGAATAGAAGTGCGTAGACATCATCCGCCTGCAGCCCAGTAGGGTGGGGCCCGCCGCGCTCCTTTCGGCGCCTCAAAAGACGGCCCGCGCTGGTCGTCTCCTCAAAAAACGACACGGGCTCGTCGTTCTTTGAAAAAATGAGGCAGCGTTAGATCTGTAATTTTCTTTTTTGCATAATATTCGTGAAATTGAATAAAAAAAGTGTATTATTTTAAAAAAATTAGCCACATGTAGTATGTGCGACAATGCATATTTAGTTAGATAAAACCGGTAATACTCATATCCAGACTGATATGCCATCCTTATTTTCAAACGAACAAAGTAGGAGAATAATACTGTATATAAACTGAAGCATCGTGACCTAATGCGGCGGTGGCTGACACTGGCGCCAGGGGATCTCCGGCGGCGTCGGCTGCTTCACCAGGCTCCGGGTCGGTGTCCGGGTCACGATTTGCGTGTCTGGCCGAGGATTCTTTGGAGGACGAGACTTTGGCGGCCAGGGTTGCCCTAGATGACCTAGACGATGAGGATGGGCGGCTCGGTTGGACCATGGTGTCGCGCCGGCGGCAGAGGTCAGATGAGGAGCTCCGATAGAAGTTTTGGGAAGAAATGGGCTTCCCCACACTTGCATCGCGCTTCTGGGAGAGATCGCCAAGCTCTGCGGCGTGCGGCGGTGCTACATCGCCACCATCGTCGTTCTCGCCTCCACCGTCTTTGGGGATGGGACAAGGCGGCGATCGGCGTCTCCGTTGCTGGTGAGGAGGCTTGTGTTCTCCCCAAGGAGACTGAAGCCCTGGCAGGGGCCGCTCCCTTCGCGGCGGGCGGCGGCGCCGCCGGTGATGGGCATTCGGATTGCTGAGGCGCTAGGGCACGATGCCCTGCCAGCTCGGACGATGGGGACGGATGTCGAGGTGGCTGCCACGCGGGACTCGGACGATGAGGCGGACACGCATGGGCCCACTTCTGGGTCGCACGAGGCAGACTCGGTAATTGAGTTCTCCTGGACATGGGTCGCGAGACGACTTCAGACAGTGTGGGCTAGGGTTTCTTTCCCTCGTCAAACCGCATCGTCGTCTGTCTCGTCTGTTTCGCCCTCATCGCCGCCTGTCTCAACGCCGTCGCCTTCTCTATCGCCGTGTCCTTCTCTGGTCTCTCCCGGGAGGGCGCTCGTTCGCCGAGGTGCTTCTTGCACCGGCTCCTATGGCTAGGAACTAGTCACGAGGGCAGCCACCTACTGTGGCGCAGCCGCCCCGGGGACCTATTGCACCTCTGCCCTAGGGAATAGCTCCCTTCGCCGCCCCTCCGATGGGAGGCCCGGCTACTCCTTGCATCGCCCCGCTCCAGGGTGGTCTGCCGTCTGCCGTGCAACCCGCGACAATGAGCTCTTCACCGCAGTTTCCCCCGGGGTTTCCGCCGGGGATGGTTTTCTTGCCTCCTGCACCCTTCTTCGCGGCTGCCCAGGCGGTATAGCAACAACCGCTCCAGGCCCTGATACGTCGTAAACGTATCTAATTTTTGATGTTCCATGCTTGTTTAGTATCTACTTTCTTATGTTTAGTTCATACTTTGAGGTATTTTTATACATTTTCTGGAACTAACCTATTAACAAGATGCCACAGTGCCAGTTGCCTGTTTTCTGCTGTTTTGGTTTCAGAAAAGCTAGTAAGGAAATATTCTCAGAATTGGACCGGACAAAAGCCAAAGTCAAAATTTACCCGAAGCAATACGGAGTCCGGAGGGGAGATGAAGAGGGGCCACGAGGCGGCCACACCCTAGGGTGGCGCGACCAGCCCTAGGCGCGCCACCACCTGGTGTGGGCCCCTCAGGCCTCCACCGACCTTGCCCCTTCGCCTATAAAACCATCTCGGGACGAAAACCCTAAGTACCCGATCAAAGACCCAATCAGATATCCACAGAAGAGTCTGTAGCCGCCGCCATCTCGATCCCTAGATCGGGGGAGGGGGGATCCGAAGCTCTTCCTGGCACCCTGCCGAAGGGGAGAGATCACCCTGGAGGCCTTCTTCATCACCATGACTGCCTCCGGTGTGATGCGTGAGTAGTTCATCCCTGGACTACGGGTCCATTAGTAGCTAGATGGTTGGTTCTCCTCCTTTGTGCTATCATGTTTAGATCTTGTGAGCTCCGTTCATGATCAAGATCATCTATTTGTAATCTTACATGTTGTGTTTGCGGGGATCCGATGGATATTGAGATGCTATTTCAGATTGATTATTGATTCTATCATGTCTATGTTATTTTGTGATCTTGCATGCTCTCCGTTGTTTGTAACTATCTTGGCCAAGTAGATGCTAGCAATTCCAAGAGGGAGTATTTATGATCGATAGTGAGTTCATGCCTCTAGTAATCTGGGGAAGTGACAGGAATCTCTAAGGTACTAGATGTGTTGTTGCTACTAGGGAGAAAACAACAATCCTTTGTCCATAGGACAATCGTATTGTTTACTTTACACAGTTTGCTTAATGCAATTATCTATTGCTTGTAACTTAATACCAGAGGGGGTTCGGAGATAACCTGAAGGTGGATTATTAGTCATAGATGCAGTTGGATTACGGTCTATGTATAATGTTGTAATGCCCAATCAAATCTCATAGGAGTCAAGATGATTAGTATATGCATGGTATGCTTTCTTGAATCTGTCAATTGCCCCGTTGTAATTTGTTCACCCAACATGCTATTTATCTTAAGGAGAATCACCTCTAGTGAACTATGGACCCCGGTTCAGTCCTTTACCATCAACCTACTATCTACTATTTACTGTTTACTGTTTACTTTCTGCAAGAAATTACTATCTTCCACACAATACGTTTAATCCTTTGTTTTCAGCAAAACCTGTGAGATTGACAACCTCACTGTAAGTTGGGGCAAAGTTCTGTGGTTGTGTTGTGCAGGATTCCAAGTTTGTAACAACACCTTGGAGTTGTTTCCTTGCTCCTACTGGTTCGATAACCTTGGTTTCATAACTGAGGGAAACTTGCTGATGTGCTCATCATACCTTCCTCTTGGGGTTCCCAACGAGCTCAACGTATCCTGAGCCATCAAGCCTTTTTCTGGCACTATTGCCAGGGAGTCAAGGACATCTTCACAAGGGGAGTCGCTCATAACCAATCTCTTTACTTTGTTTTTTGTTTTGCTTAAGTTTATTTTTGCTTTATTTGCTTGTTTCTTTTTATCAAACATACAAAAAAATTAGTTCCTACTATAGTTGTTATTTTCGTTGGTCTATTATTGTCTTGCTTTATCATGCTTTCTATCAATGGTTGGTTTCTTTGAAACTGAATCTTATTGGCAAGATGGGTTCATGGAAGAACAAAAATAATATTATAAGGAACACCGCTTGTCATAAAAGAGAAACACGTATGGACACATTAATAAGTTGTATACCATTGCTAGAAACGTGTGCTCTACTTATAATGTTACTTATTGCTTTGATAAATCTTCTTGCTGTAGGAGGTATAAACACCTCCCTTTTCAATGTGAGTATAATGATGATGTTACCATATCTTCTTATGTTAAGGAAAATTATGACTTTTATGATGTGCAACAAATTGAAGAATTTATTGCTTGGAAGGGTGCATCCGAACTTGCTTATTTGCTTGAAAATACTGATGATGCACCTTATAAATATGAGGTTTATGATATACTTAAAAATTTCTTTGATAATTACAAGGAAGAAAATGGCTATATTCTTAAATATCTTAATAGATGCTCTCCACCAACGGAAGAGACTAATACCTTGCAGGAGCCTATGGAAGAAGAAATTGCTGAAACTGGAAGCTCATTGGATGAAAAAGAGAAGGAGAGTGATGATCAAAAGGAGGAAGAATGGAGCAGTTACCCATGTCTACCTCCTAATAAGAGTAACTCTTTAACTAATACCTTATTTGATAACCCTCCATGCTTACCAAAGGAGGATGAGTGTGATATTTATGTTGTTGAGTTTGTTGATGGTGCTAAGGAAAATCATTATGAGAGAGTAAAATATGGTTGTTGGAATTCTCATGTTACTAAAACACCTCTCTTTATATTGAAAGTTCCAAAGTTGCTCTTGTTTCATCTACCCATTCTTGTTACTATGTGCTTCTTTGATTTATTTTCTTACAAGATTCCTATGCATAGGAAGTGGGTTAGACTTAAATGTGTATCATATTTTCTCCTTGATGCTCTCTTTTGCTTCAATTCATATTTCTTATGTGAGCATCTTCTCAAATTACTGAGCCTAGCTCAAAGGCATTAAAGAAAAACACTTATTGGGAGATAACCCAAATTTCTATTCAGTAGGTTTTTTCTTTTGTTGAGTCTTGGAAGTTATTACTTATGTAATAACCTCTCCTTATCCTTTTTGTGTGGTTTTTGTGCCAAGAATAACCTCTAATGAGAGAGAAGTAAGACTTGGAAAAGTTGCTGTCCCAAAATAGATTTTTGTGCTTCACTGTAAAAATTCGTGAAACATCTCTGAACTTCGGATTGAGCTATAATTGTTTGTGCTTCTTCCCCAGGTTCTTATCTAACTTTCATTAGTTTAACACTTTTCTATTTGAGTAACAGAAGGTCTTTGAAAAAATCGTTTTTTACATGCTGGTCTGTTTTGACAGATTTCTGCCATTATTTGCATTTGCCTCTTAATCTCTTGCTCTTTGAGTTCTTGCCAATTACTTGAACTTTTAAAAGGAATTGCTACAGTAGCTTATGTTTTAATGGAAGTTTTACTTGTGTTGAAATTGAACCCAAATACTTATTATCTTGAATACACTAATGTTGTTAATGAAGATAGTGTGAAGTTTTGTATGAAGGAAATTTTAAAGTGTAGGAAAGAATAATATGATGAGATGAAGTATGGACAAAATCTCAAGCTTGGGGATGCCACCCGTGTCACCCCAAGGAATATACAAGAAGTACAAGCATCAAATCTTGGGGATGCCTAAGGCATCCCCTTCTTCATCAATAAAAATCTCAGGTTTTCTTCCAAACACTTCATTTTTATTGTTTCATGCATAATTGTGTTGTTCTTGGAGCGTCTTTGTTTTGGTTTTAGTTTTCTTTTTCTTAGTTTTCTTAAATAAATTGGTCGGACCTCCGCATTCATACATAGTTTCAAATACGTTGATTTGGATTGGAAAAGAGTAGGAACGTTCATGCTTATAAGTGGTATAAAAGGAGTCTTGTTTTGACTGTGGCCTAGACTTTATCATGTCATGTTTGATATTTCTTTGACTTTATGCTTAGTGATTATTGCTGTAGCATGACTTGTTCCAAACAATTGAGATTGCTTAATATGCCTTGAAAGAATCATGCGTTGTTTTAGTATACAAAAGCATAATATTGTGGTATTCTTCTTTGATGCTTTATTTGGGTTGACTTGGCGCATGCTCACACCATGTTAAGACTATACCAGTCACCATAGCCTCTATGATCATTTAGTTTTCGACTTGTAATATCACTTTATGCTTTAATTAATAATGTTTTCTCGCTTTGCATGATTATGGCCATTATTTCTCTCTTTGTTGGTCGCTCCCAGTCTTTTGCTAGCCTCCGCATGTACCAAGTATGAGTTCCACTCATGCATCCAACTCCAAATAAAACCAATTTATTCCAAAGAGTCCACCATACCTACCTATTAGCATTATTGCTATTCCAAGTATATTTATGTTTTTATCTACCTTCCGAATTAAACTTGTTATGTGAAAATTAGTGATTAAAGCTCTCACAAACTTGATGGCACACTTTACTTTCTTGCACTTAATAAACTTGAACCATTGTGCCCATCTATGTTGCGTATATGCTTGCGCTTTGTAAGTTGTGAGTTAGCAGAACCATGTTACCATGGGGAACGTTTTCAACATTGCACATTATTTAGTTGATATCATGTTCTTTTGCTTATGGATCCCGATGGTGTGAAATAAAAGGGGAGCTTGTAAGCTCATGGAGTTTATATATGTGTTAGAGAAACGCCTGGACGACCAGCCTAAGTCATGCCTAATCATGGTGGAAACTTGCAGCATAACCATACCGAGCAATCTGTGAAGCATCCTAAATAAAAACCTATGCAAATAGAAAATAAAAAGATCGCTGAGATGCTCATTGTTTGTTGCCTTGTCATTTCAATATGGGATAGCTCCTGTATCACCCCGTTGGCGGTTCTCTATGATACGCATGTATTTACAATGACAAGAACTTACTCGTGACTAAAGTTGAGTAGCATGAGGTTTGGTACTCGTAAGCAAGGGGCATGAGATTTTCAACTTATAACTTGTCAAGCATATCCTCATATTTCCTCACTTTAACCTTAACCACATAAAGATGCTTATGATAGGGGCAATGAGAGATGGAAGCTAATAAGTACCATAATTTTTGGAAGCTCTTTATGAAACTTGAATCCCTGCTTCCTTCTATGAAGGGCCTTTATTTTACTTTTATTTTGAGTCTCCATCTTCTATCTTTATGCACCTATTAAGAGAGCATAGTGGTCATTCTTAGTTTAATGTGCATTGTCCCAAAACTTGTTGATTGATTCATAACTTTGATATTCCTTGTTCTTAAATTATTTGTATCTAGTCAACCTTATGAACTTTGAAGGTGTCCTATGCATTTATGTTTTGCTATACCATGAGGGACAAGCTGAATACCATTCTCATTATGTTTTATATATGTGAAGCAAACAAACGTCTTTCAAAGCATTATTATTCATGAATCGTTTGTTTGTACCTTTTCATGTTACAACATAGTTTCTATGTCTTATTGTTAGAACTATATCTTTCATGTCTATGTTAGAGTACTATGATCCCAGCTATCAATGTTTTACAAATACCTTGATCAAGATTGTGATGGTGCATGTCACCTCAAAAAGTATTCTTTTTTATCACTTACCTACTTGAGAACGAGTAGGAGTTAAGCTTGGGGATGTTGATACGTCATAAACGTATCTATAATTTTTGATGTTCCATGCTTGTTTAGTATCTAGTTTCTTATGTTTAGTTCATACTTTGAGGTATTTTTATACATTTTCTAAAACTAATCTATTAACAAGATGCCACAGTGCCAGTTGCCTGTTTTCTGCTATTTTTGGTTTTAGAAAATCTAGTAAGGAAATATTCTCGGAATTGGACTGGACAAAAGCCAAAGTCAATATTTTACCCGAAGCAATACAGAGTCCGGAGGGGAGACAAAGAGGGGCCACGAGGCAGCCACACCCTAGGGTGGCGCGGCCAGCCCTAGGCGCGCCGCCACCTGGTGTGGGCCCCTCAGGCCTCCACCGACCTTGCCCCTTCACCTATAAAACCCTCTCGGGACAAAAACCCTAAGTACCCAATCATAGACCCAATCAGATATCCACGGAAGAGTCTGTAGCCGCCGCCATCTCGATCCCTAGATCGGGGGATCTGAAGCTCTTCCCGGCACCCTGCCGGAGGGGAGAGATCACCCTGGTGGCCTTCTTCATCACCATGACTGCCTCCGGTGTGATGCGTGAGTAGTTCATCCCTGGACTACGGGTCCATGTAGTAGCTAGATGGTTGGTTCTCCTCCTTTGTGCTATCATGTTTAGATCTTGTGAGCTCCGTTCATGATCAAGATCATCTATTTGTAATCTTACATGTTGTGTTTGCGGGGATCCAATGGATATTGAGATGCTATTTCAGATTGATTATTGATTCTATCATGTCTATGTTATTTTGTGATCTTGCATGCTCCCCGTTGTTTGTAACTATCTTGGCCAAGTAGATGCTAGCAACTCCAAGAGGGAGTATATGTTCGATAGTGGGTTCATGCCTCTAGTAATCTGGGGAAGTGACAGGAATCTCTAAGGTACTAGATGTTTTATTGCTACTAGGGAGAAAACAACAATCCTTTGTCCATAGGACAATCTTATTGTTTACTTTATACACTTTGTTTGATGCAATTATCTTTTGCTTGCAACTTAATACCGGAGGGGGTTCGGATGATAACCTGAAGGTGGATTATTAGTCATAGATGCAGTTGGATTACGGTCTATGTATAATGTTGTAATGCCCAATCAAATCTCATAGGAGTCAAGATGATTAGTATATGCATGGTATGATTTCTCGAATCTATCAATTGCCCCGCTGTAATTTGTTCACCCAACATGCTATTTATCTTAAGGAGAATCACCTCTAGTGAACTATGGACCCCGGTCCAGTCTTTTACCATCAACCTACTATCTACTATTTACTGTTTACTATTTACTTTCTGCAAGCAATTACTATCTTCCACACAATACGTTTAATCCTTTGTTTTTAGCAAAACCGGTGAGATTGACAACCTCACTGTAAGTTGGGGCAAAGTTCTATGGTTGTGTTGTGCAGGATTCCAAGTTGGTAACAACACCTTGGAGTTGTTTCCTTGCTCCTACTGGTTCGATAACCTTGGTTTCATAACTGAGGAAAACTTGCTGCTGTGCTCATCTTACCTTCCTCTTGGGGTTCCCAATGTGCTCAACGTATCCTAAGCCATCAGGCCCCGTACCGTGGCCCTCCGTCGCAAAACTACCCTGGTACTACTGGGGGTGGTCATGGAGGTGGGGCAATCGTTATGTAGGGCTCATGGCGGTGCTCTGTTTCGTTGCTTGTTGTCATGGCGCTGCTCCAAGTCTGAGTCCAAGAGGAGGAATAAGAAGAAGCCAACCCAAGGCCAGCCGCAATCTGCAGGGGTACTGATACATTGCAAATGTATCTATAATTTTTGATGTTCCATGCTTGGTTTTATCTACTTTCTTGTGTTTTGTCCACACTTTGGAGTACTTTTCATATGATTCTTGGACTAACCTATTAACAAGAGCCATAGTGCCAGCTGCTTGTTTTCTACTGTTTTTGGTTCCAGGAAGTCAGAAAATGAATATTCTCGGAATTGGACGGGACAAAAGCCAAATTTATTATTTTACTGGGGGACACTCGAAGCCAGAATATGAGACGGAGAAGGGCTAGAGGGCGGCCACACAGCACCTGGCCGCGCGGCCAGGCTTGGCCCGCGCCAGGGGGTGGTGTGGCCAGCCCAAGGACCCCCTCGGCCTCTCCTTCCGCCTATATATTGCCTCTAATACGGAAACCCTAAGTAGCCGATCAAAATTCCACGAAAGAGTCTGTAGCCGCCGTCATCTCCATCCCTAGATCGGGAGGGATCTGAAGCTCTTCCCGGCATCCTGCCAGAGAGGGGAATTCACCCTGGAGGCCTTCTTCATCACCATGCAAGCCTCCGGTGTGATGTGTGAGTAGTTTATCCCTAGACTACGGGTCCATGTAGTAGCTAGATGGTTGGTTCTCCTCCTTTGTGCTATCATGTTTAGATCTTGTGAGCTCCGTTCATGATCAAGATCATCTATTTGTAATTCCTACATGTTGTGTTTGCGGGGATCCAATGGATATTGAGATGATATTTCAGATTGATTATTGATTCTATCATGTCTTTGTTATTTGTGATCTTGCATGCTTTCCGTTGTTAGTAGCTATCTTGGCCAAGTAGATGCTAGAAACTCCAAGAGTTAGTATTTATGCTTGATAGTGGGTTCATGCCTTTGGTAATCTGGGGAAGTGACAGGAATCTCTAAGGTACTAGATGTTTTATTGCTACTAGGGAGAAAACAACAATCCTTTGTTCATAGAACAATCGTATTGTTTACTTTACACGCAATTCATAATGCAATAATCTGTTGCTTGCAACTTAATACTAGAGGGTGTTCGGATGATAACCTGAAGGTGGATTATTAGTCGTAGATGCAGTTGGATGGCGGTCTATGTATAATGTTGTAATGCCCAATCAAATCTCAAAGGAGTCAATATGAGTAGTATATGCTTGTATGCTTTCTCGATGTTTGTCAATTGCCCTACTGTAATTTGTTCACCCAACATGTTATCTATCTTAAGGAGAGCCACCTCTAGTGAACTATGGACCCCGGTCCTTTCTTTTACATTCAATCTACAATCAAACTTTTAATGCTTTGTGTTTACTTTCTGCAAACTATTACTTCCTTCCATTCGATACGTTCAATCCTTTGTTTTCAGCAAAACCGGTGAGATTGACAACCTCATCGTAAGTTGGGGGCAAAGTTCTGTGGTTGCTAGTTCTGTGACAACCTCATCCTTTGTTTTACATTCAATCAAACTGTTTACTGCTTTGTGTTTACTAGCACCGGTAGTGCGCCCTGCCAAGGCTCAACTAGCAACACCTTTGGGGTGTTTCCTTGCTCCTACTGGAATGATAACCTTGGTTTCGTACTGAGGGAAAACTTGCTGTTGTGCTCATCATACCTTCCTCTTGGGGTTCCCCTACGAGCTCGATATATTTTGGGCCATCAAGCTCTTTTTCTGGTGTCGTTGCCGGGGACTGAATAAGAAGAAACTCCCACGTCAACACCACGCCATCAAAGATTCTTTTTCTGACGCCGTTGCCGGGGAGTCAAGGACATCTTCACAAGGGGAGTCCCTCATAACCAATCTCTTTACTTTGTTATTTTTGTTTTGCTTAGTTTACTTTTGTTTTGTTTGCTTGTTTCGTTTTCAAAAACACAAAAAAATAGTTTTACAAGTTTGCTTTCTTTATTAAAAACACAAAAAATGACTACTCTGGAAAATACTAAGTTGTGTGACTTCACTAGCACCAACAACAATGATTTTATGAGCACACCTATTGCTCCACATGTTCTTGAAGCTACTTTCTTTGAGATTAAACCTGCCTAGGGCTGGCCGTGCCACCCTAGGGTGTGGCCGCCTCATGGCCCCCCTTCGTCTGTCCTCCGGACTCCGTGTTGCTTCGGATAAAATATTGACTTTGGCTTTTGTCCGGTCCAATTCCGAGATATTTCCTTACTAGTTTTTCTAAAACCAAAAACAGCAGAAAACAGGCAACTGGCGCTGTGGCATCTTGTTAATAGGTTAGTTCTAGAAAATGTATAAAAATACTCTAAAGTGTGGACAAAACATAAGAAAGTAGATATAAAACAAGCATGGAACATCAAAAATTATAGATACATTTATGATGTATCAGTAACCGTAAGGGATCTAGAACGTATTGAGGCTTTGTCAGATCATGCCCCTTTACTTTTAACGGTTGGGTCACCGCCACAAAATCCCAGGCATGATTTCAAATTTGAACTGGGCTGGTTGATTAGAGACGGGTTTTTTGAGATGGTTAAGGCAATTTGGATAAAACCGGTTGGTGGTCCTACACCCATACAACGTTGGAATAATAAAATACATGCATTACATAATTTCCTTCGTGGATGGGTTAGACATACTTCTGGAATCCTGAAAAAAGAGAAATCTTGCCTTTCATCTATAATTGATGACCTAGAAGCCTCTGCGGAAGTTAGGCCGTTATCTGCACAGTAGATTGAGCTCAAGATCCAATCGAATGCGGAGATGGCCCGACTACTGCATGAGGAGGAACTCAAATGGTACCAACGCTCCAAAGCGAAATTCATTCTGGAGGGAGATGCCAATACAAGATATTTCTATGCTATTGCCAATGGCAAGTATAAGAAAAAATGTATCCATTCTCAACCAGGATGAAGGTATCATTGAGGGACAAGAACAACTTAAGTCGTATATTTATAGTTAGTATAAATCTTTGTTTGGGCCACCACCAGAGAACTCTTTTAGTCAGGATGAGGATCAAACAACTGATATACCGCAGGTTTCTATCGAGGAAAATAACTTTCTAACCGCCCCATACATGGAGGAAGAGGTAAAGAAAGCGGGTTTCCAGATGGAACATAACAAAGCACCAGGACTAGATGGTTTCCCAGCAGAATTCTACCAAAAATTCTGGGAGATCATTAAAGTGGACTTAATGGATTTGTTTGGTTTTTTACATATTGGGCAACTTGATCTTTTTAGACTAAACTTTGGCAATATAATTCTACTGCCTAAGGTTAACAATGCAGAGCGTATATAGCAGTATCGTCCTATCGGCCTTCTTAACGTTAGCTTTAAGATTTTCACAAAAGCTACCACAATTAGACTAAAGTCAATAGCTGACCATGTTGTCCGGCCTTCTCAAACTGCTTTCATGCAAGGACGAAACATCTTAGATGGTGTGGTAATCCTACATGAAACAATTCATGAACTACACTCCAAAACACTAAACAGGGTACTATTTAAGATTGACTTTGAGAAGGCCTATGATAAAGTTAATTGGTCTTTCCTCTAGCAAACACTCTGAATGAAAGTTTTTTCGAACGAGTGGTGTGCTCTCATACAATCCTTTGTGTCTGGTGGTAGTGTTTCCATAAAATTTAATGAGGACACTGGCAATTACTTCCAGACTAAGAAGGGTTTGAGGCAAGGGGATCCACTATCGTCGATACTATTTAATATAGTGGTGGATATGTTGGCTATCCTTATGGAGAGGGCGAAAGCTGAGGGCCAAATTGAAGTACTAGTCCCACATCTTGTTGATGGAGGACTTTCTATCCTCCAATATGCTGATGATACAATCCTATTTATGGAACATGATTTAGAGAAAGCTAAGAACCTGAAGTTAATACTATCAGCCTTCGAGCAACTCTCTGGACTGAAAATTAATTTCCATAAGAGTGATTTGTATTGTTTTGGCGAGGCCCAAAACAAGGCACACCTGTATGCTCAACTTTTCGGCTATGGACAGGGGAAATTTCCAATCAACTACTTGGGTATTCCGATACACTATGGGTGTCTCACTATTGCTGAATGGAAACTCATTGAGAAAAGACTCCAAAAACGTCTTAATAGCTGGAAAGGAAAATTACTATCCCTTGGAGGAAGACTAGTACTCATAAACTCTGTACTTATCAACATGGTACTGTATATGATCTGGTTTTTCCAACTGCCAAAAGGGGTCTTGAATAAAGTGGATTATTTCCGATCAAGATTCTTTTGGCAAGGGAATAGTGAAAAGAAAAAGTATCGACTGACCAAATGGAATGTGGTTTGTCGACCCAAAGAACACGGTGGACTTGGTATACATGATCTACAAGTAAAAAATACCGCCCTCTTAGGTAAATGGCTATTTAAGCTACTTAATGAAGAGGGAGTCTGGCAAACTATAATCTGGAGAAAATATGTTGGAACCAAAGTTGTGTCTCAACTGGTATGGAAACTTGGTGATTCACATTTTTGGGCTGGACTAATGGCATCTAAGAAACATTTTTCCAATTTGGTGTGTTTAGTATTAAGGATGGATCTCAAATTAGATTCTGGGAAGATAAATGGTTTGGTCATAATTCTCTCCGGGAACAACACCTGGCTCTATATTCGATTGTTAGACACAAAGGGGACACCCTTTCCACAGTTATGGAAACTACTCCTCCTAATGTATCTTTTAGAAGAAGTCTCATTGGTCCTAGACTAGTATCATGGAACAATCTGTTATTACGATTATCCACGATTCAACTGTCGGACGGTGTAGACGAGTTCAGATGGAAACTACATGAGAGTGGTAATTTCTCTATGGACTCGATGTATAGAGCCTTGATTCAACCTAATATTCCGGTCGATGACAATAGTAAAACTTGGAAAATGAAAATACCCTTGAAAATAAAGATATCTGCTTGGTATCTGCGTAGGGGTAATTCTTACAAAAGATAATCTTGTTAAGCGGAATTGGCATGAAAGTAAACAATGTGTGTTTTGTCATCATGATGAGACGATCAAACATTTGGTTTTTCAATGCAAATTTGCTCGTAATATATGGTCGATCATCCAAGTTCCCTCGGGTTTATCTCCCTCTCGCGATCGGTGGCTAATGTATTTGGTAACTGGCTGCACGAGATTGATGATAAATACATAATCTTGTTTAGGGTGGGAGCGCTTGCCATTATTTGGTCGCTGTGGCTACGTATAAATGACAGGATTTTTAATACTAGTGTGTCTTCAACTTTGTAGGTTATTCATCGGGCTACGACTATTCTCCGGTCCTGGACTATTCTCCAGCGGTTCGAGTTCCGCAATTTGTTTACGGAGTGGTGTACACGATTGGAGGATACGGCGAGGGATAATTTTCCCGACATGGATGGCTGCGTGATCTGCGGATTGAGCTACCTTAGCGATATGTCCTAGACAATTTTGGAGACATCTGTTTTTTGTTTTTCGCTCTTCTCTAGTTTCACACTTAGTGTGGTTTGATCGGCGGTGTGCATCTTAGTTATGCAGAGGCCGGGTGTAAACATTATGAAAGTAATAAAGCACCCATTTTTTTTAAAAGGAGCATAATAGTGTAAATGGCATCCTCCTACGAACTCGTTTCCTTTTTTCACCGTACCGGTGTTGTCCTACTTTTTTTTTTGACAATCAATACCACGATATATTCGTAGAAGCATATAATACGTGGTAGAGATACATAGACTGTCTCAAGTGATTACAAAATAAAGTGAATTGTCCTACTTAGACAGCAAGCAATTACGGTTCTTCCCCTGATAAATGGCAGATCATGATTGATTTACGAACACTCTCCATAGCTGCTCAAATTAACACACTCGAGCGGAGCAATGTGCATGTTCATGCAGGATGAGAACGGACTGGAGGAAAAACAAACCAATGTGCCATCTTTCAATTTCTTCAGGGAAAAAAGAAGACTTGGGATGCAAGGTGTGCAGGACTCCGAGAAGGCGAGAACATAGGAACATGAAAAATATAAATACTACCTTCGATCCATATAACTTTGTCTAGATACGAATACATCTAGTCTAAATACTTAACTAGATACGTACGAATCTAAACAAAGTTGAGGTCATCGATATGGATCGGAGGGAGTAGTAAATTTTCATGGTGCGTCGAATACTACAAGGAAATAAAAAAAAGTATACTAGAAGAATCATTTGGATGTTACATAGGGAAAACCTATGAGTTCTTGAGGCTAAGTCTGGAAGTACATCTAGAATCCCTTGATGATCCATTACAAGGCAACTAAAGCACTAACCAATATTGCAGGTTTTACTTCATCTTATAAAAGTGGAAATTGCCTTTGAAAAAAGTTAGAAAAACTTGTATAGGCTACCGTGGAATGCAATCCTCTCAATTTCTTGAGTTACAGGTATGCAATACTATCAAAAGGGGTGATTCATCTTGGTGCTAATATATCCCCTTTATCGAAAAAAATCAAAAGGGGTGATTGGCAAAGCAAAGGAAAAAAGACCCCTTACAGATTACTATGAAGTTTTTTATCTCTAAATCCACTAGAAATCTCCAATTACAGGTTACCGACTCTCCGTGTACCTCTGGACACTTCTATCCTGATACCTCTGACCAAGAGATACCAATAGAGATTTTCTTTATGACATGTCTCTGTTTCCCTTGGCACTACCGAGTTTGGTATGCCATTGAAACCACTGGCCCTTACAAACTCTGTCAAAAAAGTCTATTTGTATAGGCTGACCACCTCTAAGCAAAACCGACCATATATATCTAAGGAAGAGCTTAGCATTTTTTTGTCCAACTCAATTTTGAGGACTCCCTGTTAGTTTCAGAACCCCTGTTAGTTTAAGGATGATAACAAGTTGTTTTGTTGACCGAAACCGCCGATCTTCTCCTTACCTAGATCTGAACCCACACACAGATCTTAAGATATTTAAGGTGCTTTTAGAAGCAAATTCTTTGTGACATCTTTGTGATGGCTTGAAGATCCCATATTAGTGGTTAAACATGGATTTACATAGTGTCTTAGCTCAAGGAGAAGTACATTTGTATTGGTGATTCAATATGGCATGAAGTCACAATCTTATATTTTTTCATTCTTTTATTTTAGTATCAAATAAACTAAATATAGCCAATTTTTACCACTTATTTATATTAATTGTTTTTACCCTTTTTATAAATTAATTCTCTAACCATAAGATCTTAAATGGTATAATTCTACTACATTTCACAAAATTAGGTAAAGAGCAACATTTCTATATATTCAGATGTAATATATTAATTATATGATCCCATCGTCTAGAATTACTAATAGACACTTACTACATATCATTACAAGGAACCTGACATTAGTTGTTTTCTTTTGGGATACTACCTCTACTCTAGATCCAAGATAAGTAATTGAGTGCAATCGCATGTATTCGCAGGTTAATTTATGCCACTATAATGAATTAGTTCTAGGTACATGTGTATGTTGACGACTATTTTTTTGTTTGCATAAATATCTTAGAAAATAGATCTTAGTCTAACAAAACTCTTAATAATGTTACAAGAGGTTTCTGGAGTGTGCTTTATTCTCGGTGATAGATATAAGTAAATTGAAAAAATCCAGAGTATATTTAGTATTTATTAGTTTTTTTGCATGGTCATCAGGGGAGGCTACCCTCCCCCCTCCCACACACACACATGAATTGTATTCATTCGTTGCATATAAGGCTTTGCAACCTATTAAAAATAGAATTCAAGTGAACCAGAGCACATGGTGCAATGCTTTGTTTTCATTTAAGAGCTTTCATCTTCAAATCGTTGGCATTACTTAGTGAATCAGTTTTCATGGTGATATGTCCTTCATGTTAGCGGGTTAAACTATCAGATGCAATGCATGCCTACACAAGTAGAAAAAGGGCCTTTCGTCCACCCCAGTTCGGAGCATTAGTCCCGGTTGTTGTTGTACCCGGAACTAATGCTCACATTAGTCCCGGTTCCAACGGAACAATCTTAAGTCCCAGGTCAAACGGGACCTTTAGTTCCGGTTGGAGACACCAACCGGGACTAAAGGAGTTCCGGCCGGTGCCAACCTCTTTAGTCCCGGTTCGTATCACCAACCGGGACTAAAGGTGTGACCTTTAGTCCCGGTTCGTATTACCAACGGGCACAAATCCTGTCGCGGCAGGAAAACATGCACAAATCCTGCCGCGACAGGAGAATGGCTCTCCACCCCCCCTCCCCGGGCAGGAGATCGCCATTTCTAGTTTCCAAATCATGCTAATAAATTATAAAAAATTCCAAAAATAAATCTTTCGAACTGTAGTTATATTAAATGATTTAGTTGTTACAAAAATTAACAAACATGAATTTCGACATAATTTGCAAAAAAATGTCATGAAAAGTTCAAATGGCCATAACTTTTGCATACGATATTAGAAAAAAACGTACAACCTATCAAAACATGCATGAAAAAATTTCTCTTTGATTTCAACAGTCTTAGGCCGTTTTGGATTCTTTTAGATTCTTAAAATTCTAAAAGAAGAAAAAGGTATTTCAAAAATTAAATTTTTTTATTAATTTTTTAGTGTCATATTTGAATTCTTCACATTTTTCTGATAATAATGGATATATTATTTGTTGGATTTCGATTTACAGATTTGAAGATATTATTAATGTCATATTAAATGAATAAATGGAAAAAAATAAAATATTCATTTAATTAGTTTCTTTATTTTCATTGGAATAAAATATTATTATTATTTATTTATTGTTGTTTACTTAAATAGTTGTTCGTAATTTCAAAAAATAAAGACGGTTGATATATTGATATGAGATAATAGGATTGATATACTAGTCTTGACAACAAGGTATAAGGGTCTTTCGCGTGAGGTGAGAGAGATGGAATAAGAAAGTTAAGCGTGCTGGGGGTGGAGTAGTGCTAGATTGGGTGACCGACTGGCAGGTTTGACCATAAGTGTATTTGACCTAAGATTAAGTATAGTTAGTATGAAAAATGAGAGATGTGAGAGATTAAGTATAGTTAGTGTGGGAAGTTTGACCATAAGTGTATTTGACCTAAGATTAAGTATAGTTAGTGTGAAAAATGAGAGATGTGAGAGATTAGCGAGTTAGGTAATTCAAAAGTTCAAGAAAAATTTGAAAAAAAAATGGAATTTTGTTTAGCCCCGTTCGTATTACAAACCGGGACTAAAGGTCCCACGCGCTCGACGCTGCCCCGTGAGGGTCTTTTGTCCCGGTTTGTGGCCGAACCGGGACTAAAGGGGAGGTCTTTAGTCCCGATTGCCCCGTCTCGGTTGGAAAACCGGGACTAAAGGCCCTTAGGCCTTTCACAATGGACCGATCCTTAGCGCGCTATCACGATGGGTTCGTAGCATGGAAAACAAAAAATTTCTACCGCAAGAACGAACAAAACCCAGACCTAATCTAGATAAAAGCCAAAATCTAATCTACTAGACATGAGCAACGAGATAGATCGGTACTAACTCTCGTAGAACCGAAAGCGTTAACGAGATTAGATCTCGTGGATGATGTAGTCGATCACTTGCCGATCTCAAGATCGTGTGGACGATCCTTCGGCCAGCGTTAAGCGCTCCGAGACGGTCACATGCGTGAGTCGGCAGACCTTCCTCTCCTGTTCCAAATGAAAGCGGAGGTAGTAGATCTTCTCCACAGAATCCCAGCAGCACGACGGCGTGGTGGTGGTGGTGGTGGAGATGAGAATTATGCAGGGCTTCGCCTATGCTTGTGCAGAAGAAAGGTGGAGGAGAGAGGCGACTGAGATTGGTTGTTATGAGACAAGGTGCAAGAGGGGGCGCCCCCTCCCTTCTATTTAAAGGAGGAGGAGGCGCTGGGGAGGAGTCCTAGTAGGACTCCCTCCTCCTGGCAGCAGTTGGGGAGAATCCTCCTCCCATGAATCCGTGTCTTGCCCCACTTGGTTTCTTTGATCCCTTTCTTGGTTTTCAAGCAAACTCCAAGAAATCCTCTAGAACCTTCGTAACATTCAAACCTTCTAGAATCTCCATACAAATACTCCAACATTTCCTAACTTAGAAAATGATCCCCAATATATGAATCTTATTCTCCTGACCATTCGGATCTCCTCGTGATGTCCGGATCCATTCCGAGACTCCGAACAACATTCGGTCTCCAACGCAAATTCCATATCTACTTCAAACAACTTTGAACCTTAAGTGTGTCACCCTACGGTTCGTGAATATGCAGACATGATGAAGACACCTCTTCCATCAAAAACCATCAGCGGGATCTGGAGATCCATAATGGCTCCCACATACTCAACGATTACTTCGTGATCGATTGAACCAATTAACATACGAAACCAATTCCCTTTGTCTCGCGATATTCTACTTATCCGAGGTTTGATCGTCGGTATCTTCATACCTAGTTCTTCCTCGTTACTGATAAGTACTCTTTACTCGTTCCATGTTATGTCATCCCTTGTGACCTAGTCACATGCTTGCAAGCTATCTAGATGACATTCCACCGAGAGGGCCCAGAGTATATCTATCCGTCATATGGATGGACAAATCCCAATCTTGGTCTATGCGCTTCAACACATACTTTCGAATACCTAATGACACCTTTATAACCGCCCGATTCTGAAGCGGCGTTTGATGTCATCAAAGTACCCATCCGGTGATGGTGATTAACATAACCTCATGGTCGAAGGATTAGGTTACTATGTATTTCAAAGCATACAGCAATACGAACTTAATGACTTGATCTTATGCTACGCTTACTATGGGTGTGTGTCCATCATATCATTCTCCTAATGATATAACCTTGTTATTAATCACATCCTATGTCTATGATCAGGAAACCATGATCATCAATCAATCAACAAGCTAGTTCAATAAGAGGCTTACTAGGGACTCTTTTATGTTTACAAAACACACAAGTATTAGTGTTTCCTAATAATACAATTATAGCATGGGATGTAAACATTCATCATAAACACAAAGATATAATAATAACCTTTTTTATTGCCTCTTGGGCATATCTCCAACAGTCTCCCACTTGCACTAGAGTCAATAATCTAGATTACATGGTAATATACGAACACCCATGGCGTTACGGTGTTGGTCATGCTTTGCTCTAGGGAGAGGTTTAGTCAACGGATCTGCTACATTCGGATCAAGTGTACTTTGCAAATCTTTATGTCACCATCTTGGACATACTCGAATAGCATGAAAACGTAGCTTGATGTGCTTCTTGCTATGTGACCTTGGCTCTGTGCATTAGCTATGGCACCTGTGTTGTCACAAGAGATGGCCATCGGGTCTAACGCGCTGGGAACCACGCCAAGTTCAGTAATGAACTCCTTCATCCATATGCCTTCTTGCAGCCTCAAGCAGCTATGTATTCCGATTCAGTTGAAGATTTCGCCACAACGCTTGGCACTCCTCTAGATTATTGCAGCACCATTCAAAATAAATCATTATCGGTGTGACTTCGAGTCATCTGGATCGGTGTTCCAACTAGCATCAGTGTAACCGTTTAGAACAAGCTATTCATCACCTCCATAAGAAAGAACCATATCCTTAGTCCTATTCAGGTACTTTAGGATATTCTTGACCGTTGTCCAGTGTTCCATTCTAGGATCACTTTGATATCTGCTAGTCAAACTAACAACATGTGCTATATCCGGTCTACCTGACACAGATGGCATACATGATAGAACCTATGGCCGAGGCATAGGGAATTTTATTCATCTTTTCTCTATCTTCTGCCGTAGCTGGACTTTGAGTTTTACTCAAGGTCTTACCTGGCAACATGGGCACGAACCCCTTCTTGCTCTCTTCCATTCTAAACTTCTTTATAACTTTTTCTAAGTATGTACTTTGTGAAAGCGCTATTAGGCGTCTTGATCTATCTCTATAAATCTTGATGCCTAGAATATATGCTGCTTCGCCAAGATCCTTCATCGAAAAACTATTATTCAAATAGGTTTTGACGCTATTAAGAAGTTCTATATCATTCCCAATCAACAATATGTCATCTACATATAGTACTAGGAATACTACAGAGCTCCCACTCACTTTCTTGTAAATACAAGCTTCTCCATAAGTTTGTATAAATCCAAAGTTTTTGATTACTTTATCAAAACGTTGATTCCAACTCCGGGATGCTTGCTTCAGTCCATAAATGGAGCGCTGAAGTTTGCATACCTTGTCAGCATCTTTAGGATCGACAAAACCCTTGGGTTGTACCATATACAACTCTTCCTCAATGTCACCATTAAGGAACGCCGTTTTGACATCCATCTGCCAAATTTCATAATTGAAATATGCAGCGATTGCTAACATAATCCTCACAGACTTTAGCTTCGCTACTGGTGAGAAAGTCTCATCGTAGTCAACTCCTTAAATTTGTCGGAACCCTTTTGCGACAAGTCGAGCTTTATAGACGGTAACATTACCATCAGCATTTGTTTTTCTTTTGAAAATCCATTTGTTCTCGACAGCCTTTCGGCCATCCGGTAAGTCCACCAAAGTCCATACTTGGTTTTCGTACATGGATCCCATTTGGTTCATGGCTTCTAGCCATTTGTCGGAATCTGGGCTCACCATAGCTTCTTCATACGTCGCAGGGTCATCAGTGTTGTCTACTAACATGACGTTCAAGGAAGAGTCATACCACTCAGGAGTGGTACGAACCCTCGTTGACCTGCGAGGTTCAGTAGTAACTTCGTTCGAAGTTTCATGATCATCATCATTAGCTTCCTCTCTAGTTGGTGCAGGTGGCACAGAAACATCTTTCGGTGCTGCGCTACTCTCAACTCCGAAAGAAGGTTCAACAACCTCGTCGAGTTCTTCTTTCCTTCCAGTCACTTCTTTCGAGAGAAATTCCTTCTCCAGAAAGGATCCATTCTTAGCAACGAAAACTTTGCCTTCGGATCTATGATAGAAGGTATACCCAATTGTTTCTTTAGGGTATCCTATGAAGACGCATTTCTCCGCTTTAGGTTCAAGCTTATCGGGTTGTAACTTCTTTACATACGCCTCGCAACCCCAAACTTTAAGGAACGACAACTTAGGTTTCTTTCCAAACTACAATTCGTACGGTGTCGTTTCAACGGATTTAGATGGTGCCCTATTTAAAGTGAATGCGGCTGTCTCTAATGCATAGCCCCAAAATGAGAACGGTAAATCTGTAAGAGACATCATAGACCGAACCATATCTAAGAGAGTTCGATTACGACGTTCGGACACACCATTACGCTGTGGTGTTCCCGGCGGTGTCAACTGTGAAAGTATTCCACATTTCTTTAAATGCATGCCAAACTCATAACTCAGATATTCACCTCCATGATCGAACGGAAACTTAATCTTCTTGTTACGATGATTTTCCACTTCACTTTGAAATTCCTTAAACTTCTTGAAAGTTTCGGATTTATGTTTCATAAAGTAGACATACCCATATCTACTCAAGTCATCCGTGAAAGTGAGAACATAACGATATCCACCACGCGATGCTACACTCATTGGACCGCACACATCGGTATGTATTATCTCCAATAAGTCCGTAGCTCGCTCCATTATTCCAGAGAATGGAGTCTTAGTCATTTTTCCCATTAGACATGCTTCACATCTTTCAAGTGATTCAAAATCAAGTGATTCAAGAAGTCTATCAGAATGGAGTTTCTTCATACGCTTCACTCCAATGTGACCAAGGCAGCGATGCCACATGTATGTAGAATTATCATTCAATTTTATTCGTTTAGCATCTATGTTGTGAACATGTGTATCACTACTATCGAGATTCAATAAGAATAAACCATTCATCTCAGGTGCAAAACCATAAAAGATATTACTCATATAAATCGAACAACCTTTATTCTCAGACTTAAAAGAGTAACCGTCTTGCAATAAACAAGATCCAGATATAATGTTCATGCTTAACACAGGCACCAAATAACAATTATTTAAATTTAAAACTAATCCCGATGGTAGATGTAGAGGGAGCATGCCGACGGCGATCACATCAACCTTGCAGCCATTTCCAACGCGCATCGTCACCTCGTCTCTTGCCAGTCTTCGTTTATTCCGTAGCTCCTGCTTCGAGTTACAAATATGAGCAACCGAACCAGTATCAAATACCCAGGTACTACTACGATTACTAGTAAGATACACATCTATAACATGTATATCGAATATACCTTTCTTCTTGATGTTGCCGTTCTTGAATCCGCCGGTATTTGGGGAATTACGCTTCCAAGGACCAGACCCTTGCAAGAGAAGCACGGTTTCGTGTTTAGGACCAGCCTTGGGCTTCTTAGCAGTCTGGCAGCTTTCTTGCCGTCCTTCTTGAAGTTTCCCTTGTTCTTAGGCTTGCCCCGTTTCTTGAAATTGGTGGTCTTATTGACCATCAACACTTGGTGTTCTTTCATGATCTCCACTTCAGCAGTTTTCAGCATGGACGATAGTTCAGGCAACGTCTTGTTCATGCAGTGCATATTGTAGTTCATCACAAAGTTCTTATAACTTGGTGGCAGTGATTGGAGGACACGGTGAATCCCCAATTCATTAGGAATCGGTATCCCCAACTCTCGGAGTTTGTTTGCGTGCCCAGACATGGTGAGCACGTGCTCGCTAACGGAGCTACCCTCTTCCATCTTGCAGGTAAAGAACTTCTCGGAAGCTTCATAGCTTTCCATGGCCATGAGTCTCAAATATGAGTTTGAGCTCCTTAATGATTTCAAATGGGTCATGGTGCTCAAAAGCGTTTTGAAGTCTGATTCTAAACCGTCAGGATGGCACACTGAATTGTGGAGTAGTGATGTTTCCGAGTGGCATAAACATTCTTTACGTCATCGGTGGCATCTTCTGCAGGTGGGTCACCTAGCGGTGCTTCGAGCACATAGGTCAACTGACCAGCCCTGAGGACGATCTTCAGTCCACGGAACCAGTCCGTGAAATTGCTTCCATTGTTCTTAAGCTTTTCTTTCTCTAGGAACGCATTGAAATTGATGGAAATGTTCACCATTATCTACAACATATTTGCAAGTAGTTAAGACTAAGTTTATGATAAATAGTGTTCAATTTTAATTCTTAAATCAACTAGGTGAACTCCCACTCAAAACAACATCCCTCGTAGTTGTTTTAGTGATTACACAAACCAAATCCACTACACCAAGTCCGATCATCACGTGAGATGATGTAGCTTCATCGGCGAACAATCTTCATGTTCATCATATCAATCATATGACTCATGCTCTACCTTTCGGTATTTCGTGTTCTGAGACCATGTCTGTACATGCTAGGCTCGTCAAGATTAACCTTAGTTTCCGCATGTGCAAATCTGGCTTGCACCCATTGTATGCACACGTAGAGTCTATCACACCCGATCATCTGGAGATGCTTCGAAACGACGAGTCTTAGCAACGGTGCCAACTAAGGACGAACACTTTATTACTTGATATTTAGTGAGAGGGATCATATTATAATGCTACCATCGCGATCTAAGAAATACAAGATGCATAAAGGATTAACATCACAGGCAATTCATAATTTGTGTGATATGATATGGCCCTTTCTTCTTATGCCTTCGATCTCCATCTCCAAAGCACGGACATGATCTCCATCATCACCAGCATTGCGTCAAGGTCCGTGGCGCCGCTTCATGGTTGTCCATCATCACTAGCAACTATTACAACTACTTGGAACAAAGCTTATTACAAGATGAATAGACACGCAGGTCTTAACAGAATTAAAGACAACCATTAGGCTCCTGTCGGTTGCCATATTACAACAAGGATCATTGCATACATCAAATACAATCACAATCACATGTAGGCCATATCACATCACAAAACCCCTGCAAAAACAAGTTAGACGCCTCTAATTTTCTTTGCAAGTTTTACGTGGCTTGGGGCTTTCGACTAAGAACGCATCTTACCTACGAAACTAAACCACAACGTTGATACAAGTGCTATCAAGTGCAAAGTGTAGATTTGATCTATACTATGATGGGAGAGACAGACACCCAAAGCCACTTGTGCAATCTGAGTTGCGTCAAGCGTGGAGCAAGTCTCATGTACGATGACATGTAATGTTAGCCCGAGCCGCTTCATCCCACCATACCGCAAGATGCAAAGTACACATATAGCAAAAGACGGCACGAGCACCAACGCCCACAACCTCATTGTGTTCTACTCGTGCAACAGATCTACGCATAGACAAGGCTCTGATACCACTGATGGGTTCGTAGCATGGAAAACAAAAAAATTCTACCGCAAGAACGAACGAAACCCAGATCTAATCTAGATAAAAGCCAAAATCTAATCTACTAGACATGAGCAACGAGATAGATCGGTACTAACCCTCGTAGAACCGAAAGCGTTAACGAGATTAGATCTCGTGGATGATGTAGTCGATCACTTGCCGATCTCAAGATCGTGTGGACGATCCTTCCGGCAGCGTTTGGCGCGCTCCGTGAGCGGTCTGCGTGCGGAGTCGAAGCAGATCTTCCTCTCCCGTTCAATGAGCAGCGGAGGTAGTAGATCTTCTCCACGGAATCCCAGCAGACCTGGCGTGGTGGTGGTGGTGGAGATGAGAATCTGAGGCTTCGCCTATGCACATGCGGAAGAAAGGTGGAGGAGGCGATGAGATTGGTTGTTATGAGACAAGGTGCAGAGGCGCCTCCCTTCTATTTAAAGGAGGGAGGCGCTGGGAGGAGTCCTAGTAGGACTCCCTCCTCCTTGGGCCGGCGGGTTGGGGGGAGGAATCCTCCTCCCCCACGAATCCGTGTCTTGCCCCACTTGGTTTCTTTGATCCCTTTCTTGGTTTTCAAGCAAACTCCAAGAAATCCTCTAGAACCTTCCAGAATATTCCGAAACCTTCTAGAATCTCCATACAAACACTCCGGAACATTTCCTAACTTAGAAAATGATCCCCAATATATGAATCTTATTCTCCGGAACATTTCCTAACTTAGAAAATGATCCCCAATATATGAATCTTATTCTCCGAACCATTTCGGATCTCCTCGTGATGTCCCGGATCCATTCCGAGACTCCGAACAACATTCGGTCTCCAACGCAAATTCCATATCTACTTCAAACAACTTCAAACCTTAAGTGTGTCACCCTACGGTTCGTGAATATGCAGACATGATGAAGACACCTCTTCCATCAATAACCATCAGCGGGATCTGGAGATCCATAATGGCTCCCACATACTCAACGATTACTTCGTGATCGATTGAACCAATTAACATACGAAACCAATTCCCTTTGTCTCGCGATATTCTACTTATCCGAGGTTTGATCGTCGGTATCTTCATACCTAGTTCTTCCTCGTTACTGATAAGTACTCTTTACTCGTTCCATGTTATGTCATCCCTTGTGACCTAGTCACATGCTTGCAAGCTATCTAGATGACATTCCACCGAGTGGGCCCAGAGTATATCTATCCGTCATATGGATGGACAAATCCCAATCTTGGTCTATGCGCTTCAACACATACTTTCAGAATACTTAATGACACCTTTATAACCGCCCAGTTACGAAGCGGCGTTTGATGTCATCAAAGTACCCATCCGGTGATGGTGATTAACATAACCTCATGGTCAAAGGATTAGGTTACTATGCATTTCAAAGCATACAGCAATACGAACTTAATGACTTGATCTTATGCTACGCTTACTATGGGTGTGTGTCCATCATATCATTCTCCTAATGATATAACCTTGTTATTAATCACATCCTATGTCTATGATCAGGAAATCATGATCATCAATCAATCAACAAGCTAGTTCAACAAGAGGCTTACTAGGGACTCTTTTATGTTTACAAAACACACAAGTATTAGTGTTTCCTAATAATACAATTATAGCATGGGATGTAAACATTCATCATAAACACAAAGATATAATAATAACCTTTTTTATTATTGCCTCTTGGACATATCTCTAACATATCATAGCCGGTGTCATACTCTAAGAAACGGTCTCTACTATGGGCTGTTTCTTAAGGGTGTATCTTATGAGTTCATGCATTTAATGATTTAAGGCTCATGCATGCATAGGATTGGGCTAGCCAATTTTTCTGCCTATGATTGCGTGCAGGAGGTGTAGCTTAGCTAAGATACAACACCACTCTCTTTCATCATTAACTATAGTGCCACATAAGCAAATTGCCTAGAATATAGAGCTAAGATACACCTATTGTGAAAGGCCTTACAAATCGGGACAAAAGGCACGTTTTCCTCTGGTGCTAGTTTGTATCCCAATAGTACTATTCTATAAGCATCCCAGCAAGCGAGCTCCACGTTTTGGGTCTTGTGCTCCATGGTGCCCATCTTTTAGAAAATTTCAAAAAATGGCATTTCCATTCTCAAAAAAAAAAATTGGAAAAAAAATCCTAGATGAAGACAATGACGTATTCTACCACTTTTTGAAATTCTTTGTATCGTGGGTTGTGCAAAGTTAGTATATCTTAAGTAGCGAACAATAAATTATCATACCTCCAAAATTTATTAAAAATTTCATTTCATGTGTAGCCGAGAATACAATATATTTCGCATTAAGATTTTGCGTGCTGGTAGAATACATCATTTACTACATCTAGAATTTTCTTTTTAGAAAGTTTTGAAACTTTGAAATGTTGTTTTAGAAATTTGATAAAAAGACAGGATACATGTAGGCCGAGCCCTAAAACGATTTTATTTTAGAAAGTTTTGAAACTTTAAAATGTTGTTTTAGAAATTTGATAAAAAGACAGGATACATGTAGGCCGAGCCCTAAAACGATTTTTTGTGTGCTGCAGGCAGGCTATGCATTTGGTAAAAGTCATTGCTTGGAATAAATATTTGCATCCTATTTTTGCTTGCTCTGATTTGTACTACGCATAAGTGTGTGAAATTTAATCATGAAAGCAACCTCCACCCTAATCCATTTGAAACTGAATTAACTCGTCAAGATTTATGTATTTACCCTTCTATATAAAAAATCACCATGTCAGAAGTTATTTACAATACTTCTATGTTTCATGGCCATTTTAAGACATAAATAATCGTTTCACACATTCAAATTGGTCCCTACAAATAAAACGGGTACTATCGAGCACCTTGGAAGTCAAGATCCATACGCTACCATTAATGAGAAGCTTGATTTTGTTTTGAAAACGAAGAAAGATCCTATTGTTTCACACCTACGACAAAGACAATGCAATATTGTTATATGTAAGGATACGCAGGATTTGAAGATCAAATCCTCAAAGTTCGGACAAAGATATTTTCAAAACTTAACTACGGTTGACCATGTTTCTCACTAGATCACATGGGATGCATGGCACGTAAAGAAGCAATCATTGATTGCATGGTTAGGAGGATATGATTGCACCGAGTGAACATCCTGTGTGTGTAACTAATCCGGATGTGTGTGTGCTTTTTTCCCCTGCGTTTTTCTTAAAAGAAGTACACGATGCATAACGGGCCGGCTTGACCGTTGCCAGCAAAAGGAAAGCCGGCCAAGATGATGGTTTCTCACATCTTCGGCTGCTATTTTTGAGGATAGCAAAATCCTCGCTCTATTTTACAGAAATACTACTCCTACTTCTGTTTCACAATATAAACCTTTTTAGAAAACTAAAATAACTCGCTAAAAATGCTTACACTGTGGAGCGGAGGTAGTAACCTTTAAGCATTGTAATAGGGAAGCCAATAATGTCGCTCATGAGCTAGCTAAGGTGTAGTGTTTCCGATCATTTAGATTTTTTTGGATGATCATTAGCTTTCTATTGTCTAAACTCATAAATAAACGATATAAATTTGTTTGAGAATCAACCGGTAAGCTGGCCGAACGGCTTTCCTGAAAAGGAGGAGGATTGGAGAGGAAAACAGCCCTGCCATTCAACGCCAAATTCCCCGATGCAAGCAAACCAGGCAACTGTGTCGTCCCCTTGTACGCGCGTGTCAGCCGGTGATCAGTGTCTTGTCGACAGAGACGTAGCGGGTACGCGACCGATCGAGCGAGGCCATTAATATGCGCCGGCCCAGGGGCGGAGCTAGACCGAAAATGATCCGGTGTCACGGTCTATGTTTCACATTTTGTTCACTAAATTTTGCGGGGGTCACACACTGTAAATAAATGAAATGTACCAAAGAAACCAGTTTTTACCAGGTGTCCTTGGACCTGGCATAAGGTGGGTACGCCCCTGCGCCGGCCGCCGGCGTCTTCTACTACTCCAGGTTAATTCATGCCGGCCGGGTGGTAGGTAGACGACGGTTATTACTTCCCTTTCCCCTGTGTCATTACTCGCGCGCGCTGAGACTACCGTGACTCTTTCACACGCAACGGCGGCGTCATGTGTTCCAGGAACCGGGAGTAAATAGACGCCTGGCGCCGCCGGGCAACGTACGATCGTAAGTGCGTAACGGCCGTCGTACCGGGAGAGTTTAGTGCTCCCCCGTGCGACCATGCGGGCGCACAGTGCGGCCGCGTACGCCCTCGCTCGATCGCCGGGCGCCGGGCGCCGGTCGTACGTGCCCAGATCGGATCGGCTGGAGCTGGCCATTTTATGGCGGTGAAAGAGTGGAAGTCACAGTCTCACAGAGATATATATGTGGCTCACTGTCCTGAGTACAGTAGTGGTCAGTGGAGTGTGGAAGAAGGGAAGATATGTATACAGGAACGGACGTACGCTGTGCATTAGATCGATCTAACTAACACGAATGCACACGGTGAGCTCAGAGCCGATGATGCACCTGTGTGGTAACCTTTTTTTTTAAATCAAAGGCTCAAAGAGTCCGGTTTTAAATTAATAAAGCCCCGAACGGCCAGTGTTACAAGTTACTGATTAACAAATTATAGACAATGACACAAGCAAAAAATGTGCAAAAATGAAGTGCAGCTCGTCAACAAGGCCTTCGTCCAGCTCCGCGGTCCGACCAAAGAAGAAGAAAAGTCGATGAGGAAGCACGCCAAAGAGAAATTCACGTCATCGTCAACCTCCAGTAGCCAGCAATGTCGCAATGTCACCTTCCACCTTCGAGGAAAGCATCATGCTTTCTCGCCCTGGATCGAAGGGCACCGCATCGGTGGAGCAGCTCCCTTGAAAGCATGTATGAGCATTGGACGCCATGACAACAAGGGGGAGGACTCCGAGCACTGCCGCCTCCACGCCACCACCCACAGACTTCATCGCCGTCCATAGCACCAACCACAACATTAAGACGCAATCTGCTAGGCGAAGTCGCCAACGAAAACACGGTGAGAAAGATAAGGCAAGAGCCACCAGGCTTGGCCAAGAGTCCAGACCAGCTCGACCATCGGGAGGCTGCTACTGCCGCAGAGGAGACCCCTTATCCTCTTGCCCGGCTCGTGGGCGCCGACCCTACCGGCGAGCAAACAAGATCCAAGGAAGCAGAGCCTCACGAACACTCGACCCACCACCGCACTGCCGCACAAAGAGAGAACAACCGCTACCAGCTACCACCACCCAACGCCAAGCTCGACCACCAGACCCGCTATCTCAAGACAGAGCCTTCAAGAAGGGGAACGCCGCCAGAGCGTCGTCGCTGCCCAAGCCTAAGCTTTTGGGTTTTCACCCGAGATATGCAGGTGAGGGAGGAGGGGAATAAACCTCGATGTTGCCTTCAGGAAGGGGAACAATGCCCATAGCATCGTCGACGTCATGGCCTCCGCCGTCGGCCAAAAGGGTTTCCCCCAGTCATCCCCGCCTCCGGCTACCCACCGAGCGCCGAAACAAGGTCCAAGGACGGGGATGAGAGACGGGAGCGCAGGGTGGGAAGCCATATTCAGATCTTGTGCCAGAGGCCAAGCGGGGTGACCTCCGTGACCGCACACGCACGCCGCCGCCTTGCCACCAGCAGGCGAGGCGACAAGCACCGACGACCGCCACCCGCTGTAGGGTCGACGCCGTCCCCTCCGCCCGAGGCCGCTGCCCCGGCGTACCGATGCCCTCCAGCGCAGGGGATCTCCTCCCTTCACCTGCGCGAGAGCCAAGAGGAGAGGTCCCCGCCGCCCCTTCGCTGGACCACGCGCTGTTGGCTGGCAGCCCTCCGGGGACGACGAGGAGGGGAGAGGGAGGAGGAGGGTTAGTGGCAGCGCGGCTAGGGTTTGCCCCCCTCGGCCGCCTGGAGGGGGAACCAGGCGACGCGAGGAGAGCGCACTTCCGTGATGTCCTGCTTCGATCCCTTTTTCATCCCTGTGTGGTAACACCGAACAATTTTTTCCCTTCTCACTAGGAACAAGATGGAACAGGCGTGCGCCCACTAATGATTAGTCCCTCCATTTTAAAATATAAGATGTTTTACCTATTTTCACTAACGTAAAGTCAATGCCCAGCTTATTTGCAAGCATTTTGGGCTAGCTTTCGTTGGACGCACTAGGCTGGTCCGCGTTGCATATTGTCGACCGGCGTACATAGACTCCGATCCACAGGGACCATGTGTCCGCCAGCACTTGTCGATCGGTGTACCGAAGCCTGGACCATGTGAAACAACATATATATGCCGACGGTGATGATTACCCAGCAGAAAGAAAAGCACCAGAGGTTCCTAAACTCGTAGTACTATCTATGATGATGAAATCAGACACCCCCTGGGTCGAACTTAACGGTTACTGGCAGACAATGGCGGCTATAACCTTACTAGTGAGTACTCATTGCAACGGGAAAGAACAGCCAGTGCGCAGACCGGATCAGCCAGTGCTCTGCTTGCCGTAGCTGCACCGTGAGAAAGTCACAATTTGACATTTCCTTCGACATGGCTCGCCGGCTATATATTATGGGGCATGGAGTTTTGTCTCCCGCGTCTAGATACTCCTGCTAGCTGTACCATTGGATGTTCTTTCAGGATATGTGCGAATAGATTTTGGGGGGAGATACGATCGCGTTGAGAATAGAGTTAAAGTGGGACATGTACTGAATCAGCGCTACGGTGCACCCACCACAAGCTAGGTGTTCTACACCGCGTGTTTGCTCCCGTCGGCCTCGACGCGCCATTTTCACGGGCTGGTCACTTGGTGGTCCATCAAATTGATTAGATGTGTACATTGGGTCCAGACTATTTAATTCTACTAATCCGTGTCGGAGTGTCTCGGCCACGTGTATGATAGAAAAATCGTGAGCTGCAGTTAGGTTTTTGATATACTCTGCCTTGTAGTTGTGGGTAAGAGTATAGTGCATGCAACTATGTGGTGCGAAATTGCTTCACGTACGAATTTTCTCGTACGGTAAGTGTACAACGCTTGTGGCCAAGCGGCCGCTGCGTAGCAATCCGATGACCAAGCGCCAGTAGCGCAGGCGACCAAGCGGCAGCAGCACCGTCCACCAATCTGTTGAGGGAGGAGAGACACACAACCTTCCCGCTCCTGCCTGCGGTACCTTCGAGAATAGTTTCAATCAACAGATATACAGTAAAAATAAAACAACGACCACATGCACAGGTGACACAAGAATTTACGTGGAAAAAACTTCTCAGGGTGAGGAGGAAAAAACCACGGTATGAACCAACCGGTCCACGCAAGCTTCATTGGGTACAAAGTCTTCTCTAGAATCTAGATATGTACAACACACTCAACCCGCCAATTGGCAACAACAACAACAACCACTTGAGAGAAAGATTACAGCATAGCAGAGTATCTCAGTTTCTATCCCCTTCGGTAATCAGCAAACTGCTCTTAAACCGCATATCCAATCAGCACCAAACTTGATAGACAAGCTGACATATGAGTACCTAACCTTTTACATGCATGGGAGAAGTGAGGAGAAAATAAGAATATGCATTGAACGAGAGGAAGTAATAAATAAGATGACCCTTATAATTTCAAATAATATAAAAAACTCTTCAAACTTATAATTTCAAACAGAGTTACAATACTTGCAAAATAGTTACAAGTGCATGCTGCACCTACAGCCCAACTTTTAATAAGTTGACTAAAATCCAATCTAAGTAGATATGATTATTAAAGCTATAATTAATAGCACGTGAATGCATCTATCTTCACCCGCATACAATAAATTTCAGAATTTGCCGACATGATGGCCTGTCAGCGGCTTTGCACCACATAACTTGTCAGCACATGTGTTGATTTTATAAGAAACCTAAGGACACGTGTTTTCATTTATGTCCACCAACGTGCTACAATAATTTCAGAATTTATCAGCATGATGGCTGGTCGTTGTCATAAACACCGATGGAAACATAATTAGCATACTTAATCATGTAAACAAGAAAATGATAAAAGGAATTATCCATGGTGTCCGCAAGGACTCATTGGTCCTAAACTAAAACTAAGCTAAACCAAATAAATCGTCTTTTTTTTTTTGGAAAATGTGCAATTTCCTCGTCGCAGTTTTGATAGGTGTAGTGAACTCGATTCAAGCTCTATGGGCCAGTAAAAGTAAACTGAGTAAAAGATGCTCACGGTACATGAACTTGCCACTAGAGAGCAGTTTAGTCCATAAATCTTGAAATTGTAAACAACAGGATTTAAAGAGCAAATACAGTTCAGTCTAGAATCAGATCTTGTATCTAGCATAGATGGAACGCACGTCGGACACACACTATCAATTTGCTCCTCATTTCTCATATGCACATCCTATCTTCTCCCCCCTTTCTAGCTCATTCCCATTATCTCCAATCCCTACGATATGCCCCTTAAATCCCTACATAGCGTATATGATTCTCCATCGAGGTAGTTTATCCATGTGGATCCTAAAGCTCATCCCAGCCTGTAACATCCCAGAGTTTTACGTCAGTAAAAAAGAGACCATAGGTGTGTGCATTGCATTCATGCATCAGAAAATCCGGGGATTTTCCGCAAAAATAAAAGAGGTGCAGAGAGATTGAGGTTTCTCTTGTTCTGATAAAAATGTCAAGGCAATTGTGATGGATTTCGATATGACCTCTAGGGAACCTTTGTGTTTTTGGAAAGAGTAATTTGAATTCAATTCAAATATGAGTCATAGTAATTGAATATTCAAATGATATATTTGAATATGAAATTTAGTGAAAATGAATTATAAATAATGATTGAATTACAATAATAAATACAGAATGAATGTTTATTTATAAATAAGGTACAATTAATTGCAAAACTCAAATTGCAAGAGAGAGAAAAAATAACTTTATTAATAATATACAATATTACATTGTCTTTACAATTTCCAAACAACAGAGGAATTACAATAATTAATAAAAGAAAATCCTAAACTACTATATAAACTATTTCTTCATCTTGTATCTTCTTTCTTCTTCACTTTAATCCCTACGGAACAGCAGAAAAGAAAACAACCAAAAATAAAATAAAAGAGAAGTTATTGTTAGTATTTTACTCTCACATTAGGCAATGAAGTGCATCGCCAAGCTCCTCATTGAGTAGTAATTTTAAAAGGGGCCAAAGTGTAGAATATGTTCTTATCACAACTATGGCCTCAGACTAGTGCATCGCATGCATGGGGCAAGTTTCACCATTGGTAAGAAAAAAGCAGCAGTAAAAACTTAGTAAAAGATCACACTTCTACTTGAGCTCATCCACAAGGTGAGAAGATTACTGGACTAAGAACTTGAGCACATAGGACCCACTAGTAAGCTACTACAGATAGGTTACCACAAGCACATAAAGGGAGAAGTCGTACGTAGCTAGCAACATTCCACAACAACATATTTTTCTCCTCACACAACCAGTCCTTCCTGGTGAACAAGAATACCAAGATCATCTTTGTTCCTTGCCTGTTCATCACCACACCACCAACACATCCATATCCAATAAATCACCAAGAACACATATGTTCTTGTAGTTCATCACCAAATCAATTCCGACCAACACCTAGCACCACAATAGTAGAATATTACCATTAGTTGATGACGATATACAACATAATGGGGACCATTAGAGCACGTATAGATGTAATGGGAAGTAAGTCATGTGAGATTCACTTGAGAATTTCATGTGATGGAGTGGAATTTTGCTAAGACTCAATGAATAGGGAATATGTAATTAGGGAAACTACTTAGTAAATCATTTGAAGATGAAGTCAGAAGTAATAGTGTAGGATAATGGCACAAGTTATAAACATCATAGGGATTCACCTATTTTTAACCTAGGGGTATCAAAACTAGACTCGAGAGTCCTCTGAAGATATCTTGTGAGGTTAGTTTGCAGAACAACGAAAGGCAAGTCATAGCTAGTTCTCCCAATAGAAAGGTAATAAGTTAGTCAAGACTACTTTAAGTCCAATTTTCTCAAAATTATCCAATTACAATTGGGCAGTTTGGGTAAGTATTGAGACAAAGAATAGTTTGACCTATAAGTGCTATGTATCATGAACTAAAACTATACTAGGAGGTGTTATATACTACACATCTAAGTTTGAATTCTAGAGATGTTTTACTCAACTATTATAATTAGGGCTCGGGATAATATGTGTTATATGCACCAAAGTTGGATTTTCTTGTTTTTTCCTTGATTTTCTTGATTGTCTAGATCTATACATGAAGTATAATTTGGTGTACAAATGCATGTTTCATCATCAAGTTATAGCTTGATGTTATAGACCTAGATAGGAATAGAATTCGTGTAAGGGAGAGACGAGTTCCAAAGTCTAAGATGAAGACTTGTATGAAGATCGAAGAAAAGTACAAGGAGTATCAATGCTACTTTGAAGGAAGTATCAATCCCAGATCATTATTTAGTTAGCAATAAGAAGGTAGTTTAGTGAAGAAAAGGTATGGAGAAATATGATATAGTGAACTTGATGAAGTTAGTTATACTTAGGTTCATGGACGTATCAGGTAATGATAGGAAGAAGAGATGTTGGAACAATAATGTTACTCAAGCTCTAGAATATCAGAGAGAATACCAGGAGTAAGGGAGTTGAAGATGTATAGGATATCCTAGAGTCATTACACACTAGGATGATCTGCAACTGATACCTTGTCAGTTTAAATTAACCAAGTCATCTTTGTATGACTTAAAGAGTATAAAACTTGGCCTATGTTAACTGAGATTGAAAGAAGTATTGAATTGGAGCAACCATCCTTCATAACGCTTTGTGAAGATGGATTTGTCAAAGTATTAGTGTCCTGGAAGTCGAAAGAAGGGAAGATAATTATGGAAGCTTTAGTGTTAGTTATTTAAAGATATCTTAGGTAATATACTTACCTTTAGAAGAGATATAGAGCCTTTAGGTATAACTAGAAGTTTATAGAATTCACCTCGGATATCCATAATTGTGTGGGTACACCGCTGATTTCCTCCGTGGAATCAACAAAGGTTTAAGTATAAGGTATATACAGAGTCACATCTTAAATTATGGAAACCAAATGGTCGTATACACAAATTTAGAGAGTATTAGAAAGCCCTAAGGGGAGAGTGAACAACGAAGTTCAAGAATCGAAGTTTGGTATCTAGAGTAAAGTTTGGGAGGAATCCTAAACTATGATTCAGGAAGACCTTATTTTCATAAGGTTAATGTTAATCATCTCATAATGGGACTCTCGAAAGCAGAACAATATGGAGATTGAGGTTTATTCCTCAAGATAGTAAGAGGTAGATCTTTAGTTAATTAATAAAAGAAGGTTGGAGAAGTAGTGATGAAGTTATTAAGAAACAAAGGGAAATCTTAGTAAGGTAAAAACTCTAAGGAGATAAGGTAGTTCAACCTTGGAAAGACCAGATAGTAGATAACTAAGAAACAGATTATTCTTATGTTTGGATTTAGAGTACCAAAACAAACCTATATAGAGGAACATGAAACTATGAGTGGTTTGGGATAAATGAGTCCAAAATATTCTTAGTTAGTAAGCCATGATAATTAATATTAGTATCACCCCTATAGTTGGCCAAAGGCTAAGACAAAGCCTTACCTTAGTGAGACTTTCTAAAACCCAAATATTTCTCAAAAAGAGGGTTAATGACTAATAAAGTAAGTTTAAGTAGGACTACTAGTAGCAATAATAATATGCAATAGAAGATGTCCTAACCCGAAGACGCTCAAAAAGACCTGATTGAAGTGGGAGTATTGGATTCAAAGGAATCACAATGTCAAATGGAACTGATAGTTGGCTATTGTTGATTCAAAAGGGGATTCAAGGAAAGGTCTGAATGAAGATACACCAATTATCTTCATAATGGATTTTGAGAACTATTATGATCTATAAAGGTCATTCTTACATTCTGAAACAAAAGAGAGTATGAACTACGGGGATGACGTTTATTTTAAGGGGGGAGACTATAAAATCCTGGGGGTTTATGTCAAAAAAAAGATCATAGGTGTGTGCATTGCATTCATGCATCAGAAAATATGGGGAATTTTCGCACAAAACTAAAAGAGGTGTATAGGGATCGAGGTTTCTCTTGTTCTGATGGAAATGTCAGGGAAATTGCGATGGATTTCGACATGACCTCTAGGGACCTTTGTGTTGTTGGGAAGAGTAATTTTAATTCAATTCAAATATGAGTCATAGTAATTGAATATTCAAATGATATATTTGAATATGAAAATAAGTGAAAATGAATTATAAATAATAATTGAATTACAATAATAAATAAAGATTGAATGTTTATTAATAAACAAGGTACAAATAATTGCAAATCTCATATTGCAAAAGAGAGAAAATTTAACTTTATTAATAATATACAACATTACATTGTCTTTACAATTTCCAAACAAAAGAGGAATTGCAATAACTAATAAAATAAAATCCTGAACTACTATCTAAACTATTTCTTCATCTTGTATCTTCTTTCTTCTTCACTTTAATCCCTGAAGAACAGCAGAAAAGAAAACAACCAAAAATAAAATAAAAGATAAGTTATTATTAGTATATATTTCACTCTCAGAGTAGGTTATGAAGTGCATTGCCAAGCTCCTCATTAAGTAGTAATTTAAAAAGGGGGCCAAAGTGTAGAATTTGTTATTATCACAAGCATGGCCTTAGACTAGTGCATCACATGCATGGGGTAAGTTTCACCATTGGTAAGAAAAAGGCAGTAGTAAAAACTTAGTAAAATATCACACTTTTACTTGAGCTCATCCACAAGTGAGAAGATTAATGGACTAGGAACTTGAGCCCATAGGACCCACTAGTAAGCAGCTTACACCACACATGCAACATTTGTGTTGTCAACACTATTGAGAGGTTAGCACAAGTATATAAAGGGAAAAGTCATACGCAGCTAGCAACATTTGACAACACCATATTTTCTCCTCACACAACTAGTCCTTCCTGGTGAACAAGAATACCGATAACATCTCTATTCCTTGCTTGTTCATCACCACACCACCAACATGTCCATATCCAATATTGAAGGGAATATGCCCGAGAGGCAATAATACAGTGGTTATTATCTTATTCCATGTTTATGATAAATGTTTATTTTGCATGCTATAATTGTATTAATTTGGAAACGTCAGTACATGTGTGTTTAACAAACAAAAAGAAAGTTCCTAGTTATGCCTCTCTTATAAACTAGCTCGTTGATTAACAAGATGATCAAGGTTTCCTTATCATGGACATTGGATGTTGTTAATAACGAGGTCACAACATTGGTGGAATGATGGGATGAACATTCAACCGAAGTATAGCATTACGATCAGAGTCATTATGTTTATATTGCTATACCATCATACAAAGTAATCTTAGTCCTTAGACCATGAGATCATGTTAATTGCTAACATCGGAAGAGTATCTTGATAACATCAAACGTCACACCGTAACAGGGTGACTATAAAAGTGGGTTCAGTGCTACGAAGGTGTTATGTTGAGGCTCATGGATCAAGAGTGGGATTTGTCCATCCCGATGACGGATAGATATACTCTGGGCCCTCTCGGTGATATCACATTGAAATAGCTTGCAAGCAAGTGATGTGATCACTAGAATGTTATATCATGGGAACGAGAAAAAAGTGCATGTCGGTAACGAGATCAAACTAGGTATTTGGATACCGATGATCGAATCTCAGACATGTAATATATCGCGAGACAAATGGATTTAGTTATGACGTTAAAGTTTCACACGATCACAAGAGTCATCGTTGAATATGTGGGAATCAGTACGGATCTCCAGGTCCCGCTGCTGATTATTGATCGGAGAGGGGTCTCGATCATGTCTGCATTATTCGCGAATTGTAGGGTGACACACTTAAGGGATACATACACCATTTGGAGCAAATATGTTTCAGATAAAGATTTAAGAAAGCGCTGGAATCATTTCGATGGAAACCGGAATTGTTTCGGGTGAAATTGCTGAAACTGGTTCTGCATGTGATATTGAAATGTTGTAGGGGGTTTTATATGAATGTTTGTTAATTAATGTAATTAACAAAATTCTAAATAAAATAAATAAAATAGTTTTATTTAATGAGAGCTTGCATTAAATTTGGTGGAAATTTAATGCATGTGTGAGTGGAATTTTGAGTGGAGGCTTTTTATGGGAGTGGGAGCTCCACCCACATGAATGTGGAAGAGGTGGGGGCACCACCATGGCTGCCATGCCATGGCCCTTGGGTTCCTCCCCTCTTCCCTATAAAAGCCCCCCCTCTCCTCCTCACAAAACACACCTCCTCGTGAAGGATCTCTCTCCCCCTCTAGTTATTCCCCATGGTCTCGGATTAGCAAGATACATGTTCCCGATGGCTTTATCTGGAAAGGAGTTGTTGCTTCCGCTGCTTTGCTAGAGCGAGGGACGGAGGTTGTCAGGGTACCGGACGTGTGTGTGATCACGGATGCACCGCTGCTTTGTGGTGCTGGACTTGGTGGTGCTGGATTTGCTGGAGCTAGATCTGATGGACGTGCTGGAGCCGGACCTGCTGGACTTCATCACGATCTTGAGATCGGCAAGTGTACGACTACATCATCCACGAGTTCCAACTCGTTAACAAAGCTTTGTTGTCTTCGAGGGTAAGTTCTCTATGGATGTATATCCACCCGTTGCTTGTATCTAGTAGATAGATCTTGGCGTATAGTTCCCATCGTAGGATTTTTTTTGTTTTCTATGCTATGAACCCAACAGTGGTATCAGAGCCAGGTCTATGTGTAGGTGCTTTGCACGGGTAGTACACATATGTTTATATGTGGGCGATGATGATCATGTTATTGCATCTTTTGTGTATTTTGGATATTGGTGGCATAGTGGGATGAAGCGGCCCGGACCAACCTTACATGTCATCGTACATGAGATCGGTTCCACGACTGACATGCAACTAGTTTTGCATAAGTGGCTGGCGGGTCTCTCCTACTATAGTCAATATCTGATTTACAACGAGTTGCTAATAACTTGGTTATCCTCGTTGTGGTTCCATGTTCGTAGGTAAGACCGGTTCTATCTCCGAAAGCCCTAAGCCACGTAAAACTTGCAATGGATAAATTAGAGGCGTCTAGTTTAGATTGTTGTTGGGCTAGTGTCATGATATGGTAATGTTGTAAGTAGATGTATGATAGATACTCTTACAACACACTTAACGTGTAAGTTCCATAGACCTTGGCCTTACACACAAAGGAATGATAGAGATCATACCACGATGCAAATGATAGAGATCAAATGCATGGACCAATCATCTCACTTTACACATTAGATGTCTGCATCTTATATTGCTAGTTTGGCGCTTTTAGTAGCATTGTAAGATGATCCCTCATTTAAATATCAAGATAAAATGTGTTCTTCCTTAAGTGTGTACCGTTCTATGGATCGTGTTTCGAGACATCACGTGATGATCGGGTGTACTCGACTCTACGCTTTCATACAACGGGTGTAAGACAGTTTTACACATGCGAATACTAAGGTTCTTACATGGCGATCCTAGCATGTACATACATGGCCTCGGAACACGGACCGAAAGGTTAAGCATGAGTCATATAGTTGATGTGATGACCATATTGATGCTCGCCTTTGAAGCTACACCGACTCACGTGATGATCAGACTTGGTGTAGTGGATTTGGTTCATGTAATCACCAAAAAGGCATGAGGGATGTCGTTTTTGAGTGGGAGTTCATTTCTAATTTGGATTAGTCAAACTCAATTTGTCATAAACTAAATCAAAGTGAATTTGCATAATTTGTTGTAGTCATTGGCATCTGTTCACTACCGTATGCTTAGTTTTAATTGAGATAATAGAACTGTATAATTCTGGATATTTACTTTATGAACTGGTATCGTATTGTTTTGAATGTCAATTTAAAGTTTAGAAGTCCTATTGCAAACTTTCAGCAAACTCTATTTACTCCATGAAGTTTTAATAAGTAGTATTAAATCAAGAGTAAGAATCCCAATGTTAGTATCTAAAGTATCATGTTTGCCTCCATGATTATTGATATTCAAAAGTTGTTTTAATATCAAGGTTATCTAGGAGCTGAAAGAATTGTTTCAGGAACCATCATGTGTGGAAGATATTGTGACATATGAAACAATTTTTGGTTGCATTATGATAGAGTATAATTTAGCAAAATACATGTTCTCATATTGTATGAGAATTTGTGAAGGATGGAGATGCTAGGCATCTGGATCTCCCAAAAAGGTGTTGGGAACTAATATTATACTCGCGATTCTTCCTTATAGGCTATAGTAGATTGATCATGAAAGTTGTCATGATAAGGATGAATGGAAGATGTAAGTAAAATGTTTACTACACTAATAGATTACTAAAGAACGTATTTTTGAAAGAACACCAAACATTTGATGATGGTGATCCACTTCAAAGTGCAAGTCCAAAGGTATAAGTATTTGACTATATACGCTTTGTACTATGTGTCATGTAAATGACACCACTATTGATGTTGATAGATTCTTTTAAAAGAAAAGGAATTGTTGAAAGAGAATCTATAAAATATTTGGCCAAAAAGAAAAGGTTGGAGATGTCCAACTTAGGTATATAGAAGATATACATGTTATGGCTGTATTCCTTGCTTGTTAAACAATGTTGTTCTGAGGTATTGGATACCGGTATTGGATACCAAATTTGTTGGTGTGAAGTGTCATACAGAACAACACAATTCATGAACTGCAACGGCCTAAGTAACTGATACATTGCAAATGTATCTATAATTTTTGGTGTTCCATGCTTGGTTTTATCTACTTTCTTATGTTTTGTCACTTTGGAGTACTTTTCATATGATTTCTTGGACTAACCTATTAACAAGAGCCACAGGGCCATTTGCTGCTTTTCTGTTTACGGTTCCGGGAAAGTCGAAAATGAATATTCTCGAATTGACGGGACAAAAGCCAAAGTTCCTATTTTACTTAAGACTCACGAGCAGAATCGAGACGGAGGAGGGACAGGCTGGCCACTGTAGGGTGCACCCCGAGCACCTCGGTCTCCTCTTCGCCTATAAGAAGCCTTGACCTAAAACTCTAGGGGGTCGACGTTTTTCCAAAGGAGTTCCGCCCGCCACCACCACAATTCACGAACAAACACAAACTCGTCGGCACCACGGACGGGAATTGAAGAGATCATCGCCATCATCATCACCATCGCTTCTCCATCGACCATCCATGTTTCCCCCATCTATGAGTGAGTAATCCCCCGCTGTAGGCTATGGGGATGGTAGGGATTGGAAGAGATCATTCATGTAATGGCATCAGATTGTTAGGGCATGGTGCCTAGCATCTTTTATTAGTGCTTTATGACTTTGTTGCGACTTGTTATGCTTAATGCTTGTCACTAGGGCCCGAGTGCCATGATTTCAGATTTGAACATGTTATTGATTCATTATGACAATATTGTTTTTGGTATTATCTGCAAGTTGTATACACACGTTGTTATCCGGAACGAATGGCCCCAAAGTGACAGAAATCGGGATAACCGGAGGGAATGGCTTTGATGTGAGGATCACATGTGTTCATGGAGTGTTAATGCTTTGCTCCGGTGCTCTATTAAAAGGAACCTTAATTGCCAGTAGTTCCCTTGAGGCCCCGTTGCAAACGGGATGGCAGGACACAAGATGTTGTGCAAGTTCTCATTGCAAGCACGTATGACTATATATGGAACACATGCCTAGGATTATCTAGTACTTGGATGCTTTATCTTATTTATCTGCAATTGCCCTATGTTCTGATTGCTATGTGAATTGTCTTGTCCATGCAACGCCCGTCCATCCATCCCTATGCTTACCGCACTCGAATCCCACTGTTTACTACTATTGCAACTGTTGTCTTTACTTCACTACTGCTGCTACTTTGCTATTCCTACTGCAAAACTATTGCTACTGATAAACTGCTGTGAGCAAGATTGTTTCCAGGTGCAGCTAAATTGACAACTCAGTTGTTAAGGCTTATAAATATCCTTTGGCTCCCCTTGTGTCGAATCAATAAATTGGGTTTCACTTCCCTTGAAAATACTGCGATACACCCCCTATACTTGTGGGTCATCAAGACTATTTTCTGGCGCCGTTGCCAGGGAGCATAGCTTTATTTATCAAGTCCACTTGGAATCACTATTGAAGAATTTATTGCTTGGAAGGGTGCATTTGAACTTGCTAGTTTGCTTGAAAAAATAGATGATTCACCTTATAAATATGAGGTTTATGATATACTTAAATTTTGCTTTGATAATTACAAGGTAGAAAATGGCTATATTCTTGAATATCTTAATAGATGCTCTCCACAAATGGAAGAGACTAATGCCTTGTAGGAGCCTATGGAAGAAGAAATTGCTGAAGCTGGAAGCTCATTGGATGAAAAAGAGGAGGAGAGTGATGATCAAGAGGAGGAAGAATGGATATACCCATCCCTACCTTCGAATGAGTAACTCTTTACCCCTTACATTATTTGATTGACCCCCATGCTTCCTAAAGGAGGATGAATGTTATGTTCCTAAGGATTCTTTTGAAAATGTTTATAATAAAGCTCTAGTGTTTGTAGATCATGAAAAGCATGCTTTATATGATAGTTATATTGTTGAGTTTATTCATGAGGTTACTGAAAATTATTATGAGAGAGGAAAATATGGCTGTAGAAGTTTTCATGGTATTGAAACACCTCTCTATTTGCTGAAAGTTTTGAAGTTACTCTTGTTTTATCTTCCTATGCCTGTCACTTTGTTCTTTGTGAATTTATTTGCATACAAGATTCCTATGCATAGGAAGTGGGTTAGACTTAAATGTGTTTTGAATTTTCTTCTCAATGATCTCTTTTACTTCAATTCATATTTCTTATGTGAGCATCTTCTCAAACTATCATGCCTAACTTAAAGGCGTTAAAGAAAAGTACTTATTGGGAGATAACCCAAAAGTTTTAGATGAGTCTTGGAAGTTATTACTTTGGTAATAACCTCTCCTTATCCTTTTTATTTGCTTTTTGTGCCAAGAGTAACCTCTAATGAGAGAGAAGTAATGATTGAGAAAGTTGCTGGCCCGAAACAGATTTCTGTGCTTCACCGTAAACATTCGTGTAAAATCTCTGTACGTCCTTTTGAGGCGTGAATTTTTGTGCTTCTGACCCAGGTTGTTATCTAACTTTCGTTAGTTCAACACTTTTTGATTTGAGCAACAGAAGGTCTTTGAAAAAATTCGTCTTTACCTGCTGGTCTGTTTTGACAGATTTCTGCCATTTTCTGCATTTGCTTCTTGTTGGTTCCTTTTTGAGTTCTTTTGAGGAACTAAGCTTTTTGAGGGAAGTGCTACAGTAGCTAGTGTTCTAATGGAAGTTTTATTGGTATTATAACTGAACCTAAAGACTTATTATCTTGAGTGCACTAATGTTGCTAATAAAGATTGTGTGAAGTTTTGTATGAAGGAAAAATTTTAGGTGTATGGATGGAATGAGTAATGAGATGAAGGATGGACTAAAGCTCAAGATTGGGGATGCCACGCGTGTCAACCCAAGAAATATCCAAAAAGTACAAGCATCAAAGCTTGGGGATGCCCAAGGCATCCCCTTCTTCATCAATAAATACCAGGTTTCTTCCAAACGCTTCATTTTTATTGTTCCATGCATAGTTGTGTTGTTCTTGAAGCGTCTTCTTTTTCGTTTTTGTTTTGGTTTTTAGTTTTATTTGTTTGCTTTGTTTGCTGAATAAATTGGTTGGACCTCCTCTTTCATACATTGGTTTTCAAATAGTTTGGTTTGGATTGGAAAAGAATAGGAAAACCCATGCTTAAGTGGTAAAAAGAGGTTGTTTTTGACTGTGGCCTGATACGTCCAAAACGTATCTACTTTCCCGAACACTTTTGCTATTGTTTCTCCTCTATACTTGTGTGATTTGGATGCAACTAATGCGAACTGACGTTGTTTTCAGCAGAATTGCCTTGGTGTCTACTTTTTGTGCAGAAAATCAACTATCAGGAAAAATCCCGGAAAATATGCCAAAAATCCTATTTCACCCGAAGACTCCAGGAGCCAGAATATGAGATGGAGAAGAGCCCTGGGGTGGCCACACCACCTGGTGGCGCGGGCCAAGCCTGGTCACGCCAGGGGTGGTGTGGGCCCCCTAGGCACCCCCTCGGCCTCTCTCTTCGCCTATAAGGAGCCTTCTGACCTAAAAACTTCGGGGGGTTCGACGTTTTTCCAGAAGGAGTTCTGCTCCGCCGCCACCACCAGATTCCACGAAACAGCACCAGAAACTCCGTTCTGGCACCCTGCCGGGATGGGGAATTGGAGGAGATCATCGCCATCATCATCACCATCGCTCCTCCATCGACCATCCATGTTTCCCACATCTATGAGTGAGTAATCCCCCACTATAGGCTATGGGGATGGTAGGGATTGGATGAGATCGTTCATGTAATGGCATCAGATTGTTAGGGCATGGTGCCTAGTATCTTTTATTAGTGCTTTATGACTTTGTTGCAACTTGTGGTGCTTAATGCTTGTCACTAGGGCCCGAGTGCCATGATTTCAGATCTGAACTTATTATTGATTCATTATGATAGTATTGTTTTTGGTCTTATCTACAAGTTGTTTACACACGTTGTTGTCCGGAACCTATGGCCCTGAAGTGACAGAAATCAGGATAACCGGAAGGGAAAGGCTTTGATGTAAGGATCACATGTGTTCATGGAGTGTTAATGCTTTGCTCCGGTGCTCTATTAAAAGGAGCACCTTAATTGCCAGTAGTTCCCTAGAGGCCCCGCTGCAAACGGGCTGGCAGGACAAAAGATGTTGTGCAAGTTCTCATTGCGAGCACGTATGACTATATACGGAACACATGCCTAGGATTGTCTAGTACTTGGGTGCTTTATCTTATTTATCTGCAATTGCCCTATGTTCTGATTGCTATGTGAATTGTCTTGTCCATGCAATGCCCGTCCATCCATCCCTATGCCTACCGTTTCGAATCCCATTATTCGCTTTTGTTACTCATCTTTGATTTACTATTGTGTTACTTTACTATTCCTACTACAAAACTGTAGCTCTTGATAAACTGCTCTGTGAGCAAGATTGTTTCAGGTGCAGCTGAATTGACAACTCAGTTGTTAAGGCTTATAAATATTCTTTGGCTCCCCTTGTCGAATCAATAAATTGGGTTTCACTTCCCTCAAAATACTGCGATACACCCCTATACTTGTGGGTCATCAAGACTATTTTCCTACGGCCATTGGGAGCATAGCTTTATTTATCAAGTTCACTTGGATTCTCTATTGCTTGCTGCTACCCATCCATCATGGGTAAGTCTCGTGATGGCAAGGTTCCTATTTTACCATCCACTATAAGAAGAGGTACGGTTCTGAACACCTCTACAGCTCTTGATTCACCGTCTGTTTTGAGTAAGTTCCTTACACCACCACATGCACATGCTACACACACTACTACTACTGCTGAATCTGAAACTTCTGATACTTATGATGCTGCTTCTACTGTGCTTGATAAGAGTGGTTCATTAGGTCCTTTCCTAGATGCTACGATTGCTAGAACTATAGTTGGAAATACCGAAACTCCTAATGAAAACACTACCACACCCGTTAGCTCACCTGGGTCTAGTGAGAGTTATGATGCTGAAGAAGATTATGTTGAGATGACTGATGAGTTTATTGAAGAATGTAAGAACACCCATGATAGGAGCGCTGCTAAGAATCTCCTTGAGAGGCGTACTATTAGACCCAAATTATCCCTTGATGCTAAGTTTGCTGCTTCTCCCATAAACATTATAGATGAAGATTATGATTTCTCTCTCGATCTATCTTACATAGCTATTGTCGAGAAAGAACCTTTTTGTGGGACTAAGAATGAAAGTGCGGAAGCACATATGAATGAACTTTCTACTATCAGTGGCTTGTTTTCTGATGATATTAAGATGCGTACTTACTTTGTTGCTAAGATTTTCCCCTTTTCACTGAAAGGAGAAGCTAAAACTTGGTTTAGTAATTTACCTCCTAGATCTATTGATAGCCCTGAGTGCTTGATTAGTACTTTCCTGCAGAAATATTTTCCTCCCAGTGCTAGACATGCTATTTTGCAGGAACTTTTTGATTTTAAACAGGGAGAAAAAGAGGTATTGCCTGAATCTTGGGCAAGGTTTTGTGCTTTGATTCATGCACAGGCTGGAAGTCCATTACCTAAGAATGAGCTTCTTGATATATTTTATAATGGACTAACCGAAGAATCTAGGACATTCCTAGATAGTTGTGCTGATTGTGTTTTCAGGAATAGGACTCCTAAGGAAGCTGAGGAATTAATGGCTAGAATAAGCAATAATTATGAAGATTGGAATCCTCCTAAATAAGCTATACCTGAAGTAATTGTACCTAAACCATCTATTCCTGTGCCTATTCCAACATCAAAGAAGAGGGGAGTTATTGAATTAAATGATGAAGTGATGAAGGAAGCTAAGAAAGGTCTTAAGGAGAAGGGAATTAAAGCTGCAGATGTCAAAAATTTACCTCCTATAGAAGAATTATGTAAGCCTATTCCCTACTCACCCACTATTGAGGTACACTCTCTCCAACACTTTGATGAAGGTGATATCCCTTACTTGAAACCTCCTGATCAATGCTTAGAGGAATTTGATATTTTTATTGTTAAGCAAGATAACTTTAATAAAAGGGTGCAAAATCATCTTATGGAAAACACTAGAGCTATTGTTGAGTCGAAAGATATTGTGGAAAGAACCTCTAATGATGTTAAAATGATTGTTAAACACTTTCAAATGGTCAAAACTCAAATAGATCAACTCGTTAAAGTGCAAAACGACTTGCTAGTTAATGCTTCTAAAGAAAAACATGCTTATGAAATTAGAACTAGAAGTGGAGCTGCTACCCAGGATCCTCTATATCGTAAGGGGCATCCCAAAAGAATTGAGCAGGATTCTCAACAAGCTGAAAACAATGGTTCTACTCGTATGAAAAGGAAAAAAGAAACATAAAATTGTTGTAGAACCCTCTGAACCTGCTATAGATCTTAATAGTATATCTATCTCTGATGCTGAAACTGAAAGTGGTAATGAAGAAAATGAAGTTCCTAATGAAGAAAAAGTTGAAGAAGATCCTGAAAACCACACTAAGACTACTAAATACACTAAAGAAGATTTTATTGCTAAGAAACATGGTAGTGAAAGAGAACCATGGGTCCAAAAATGTATGCCGTTCCCTGATAAGAAACACAAGTCAAAGGAAGATGAACACTGAAATAAGTTTTGTGAGTGGATGAAGCCTTTATTCTTGCAAATTCCTTTGACTGATGCTATTAAATTTCCTCCTTACTCAAAGTATATGAAGGACATTGTCTCGAATAAAAGGAAGATCCCTAATGAAAAAATCTCTACTTTGCTTGCTAATTATTCTTTCAATGGTAAGGTTCCTAAGAAACTTGGAGACCCAGGAATTCCAACTATCCCTTGCTCTATTAAGAATAGTTATGTTAGAACTGCTTTGTGTGATTTGGGAGCTGGAGTTAGTGTTATGCCTTTCTCTCTCTATAAAAGGCTTCAACTTGAAAAATTGATACCAACTGATATATCTTTGCAAATGGCTGATAAATCTACCACTATTCCCGTGGGTATATGTGAGGATGTACCTGTTCAGGTGGCTCACAATTGCTTGATATTAACTGATTTTGTTGTGCTTGAAATGCCTGAAGATGATAATATGTCTATTATTCTTGGGAGACCTTTTCTAAATACTGCAGGAGCTGTTATTAATTGTAATCAAGGAAAGGTGACCTTCAATGTTAATGACAAGGAACATACTGTTTATTTCCCCAAGAAGATTGAAAGGACTTATGGCTTGAATTCAATTGAACATGTTGAAGGCATTCAAGTTGGAGAAATATATTGTCCCATACTAAGAGAAAAATTTGAAACTATTATGATTGGGACCATTGCTATCAAGGTTAAGGTAACATAATCATTAGTGGAGTACAAAGTTTTGTCTCATATGCAATTGTTTTGGTAGCAAGACTTGATCAACCTTTCTAACAAAATGATTCCATTGAACAAAACAATGTTTTCATTATGATTATCTCCGCTTATTTCTATCCTTTGCATTTTAGTTTTGCTTTCGTTTAGTTTTCTTTGAGTTGTTAGTTGCTTGCATGCTAGAACTTCTGTAGTTCTAGCCTTGTTTTTTCCTTGCATCATGTTTCCAAAAAAGAAAAAAAATCTGTTTGTCAGAAAAATCATTCTTCTATTTTTGAAAAAGCCCAAAAATAAAGTGTCTCAAAAAATTTCAGAAAATTCATATTAAATTTTTACGTAAAAAAAGGGGCAGAGGAGTACCTGGTAGGTACCAAGGGGGCCCACCAGGCAGGCACACCATGTGGTGGCGCGGCCAGCCCTGGGTGGCGCCATGCCCTGGTGTGGGCCACCCCTGGCCCCCCCACTACTTCTCTCACCTGCCACTCTCTTCTCTCTCCCGAGTAAGCTCCAGTTCATAGCTCAAAATCGCGTTCTTTCTGTGGTTGCTCTCGATTTCTTCGATCTCTTTGCTCAGCCCATCTTTCTTGCTGAAATTTGGAGCAATTGTTCCTTGGTATGTGACTCCTCTCCTTGTCCAAGTAGATTTGTGTTTAGTGGATTATATGTTGAGTATTTTGCTGTTGTAGGTGACTGGTTATGAGAGCTTGTAAGCTTGTTTGATGCTTAGAGATAAAGTTTTGATGCATGTTTAGGCCTCTTGCAAGTCCCTATGAGTAGAATCCTTTATTATATTTACTTTGCAATCACTTGTTTAATAGGTGTTTAAATTTCAGAATAGAAGATGAGTAAACACCACCTAAACCAACATGAGCTTTGGGTGCCTGAGGTCATGAAGGTCCACAGGGAGGAGGAAGTTTTTCCCTCCATTTATCCATGCCCTGAGTTCATGAGAGCTGCAGGAATTTTACAAGATTTCCACACTTTGGTTTCTAATTCTTTATTGCCAAGTGTGTTCTTGCTAGGAAAACTGCCAATAAGTTATCTTCGTTTGATCTAGCATTTATCTCTGCTGCTCTTAGACGAGATAGGTCTTACAACTTGGGTGCTTTGATAGCTTTTCGTCTTGCTGCTAACCGTGAGAAAGGTGGAGTTTGTGGAGGCCTCGTTTCTTCTCGTTTGCTAGCATTGCATGGTTTAGTGCCTCATCATCTAGACCTACAGTTTCCCATAGAGAGGCTTGATTTTAATTCCATGATACAGCATAAATTTATTTCCTCGTGGGCTAGTTTGAGTGAGTTATCTTATGAAATAACCTTTCTCAAGTGTAGCATCCCATCTGTCTAACATATATAATGCTACATGGTCTAGTAATATAATGGCTACTTCTTACATAATTGTTGCATCATAATTATATCATGCTCATGTCATCATGCCACCTTGCATTTGAGCATCATATAAAACCCCTTTTCATTTGGTTCTTCTCTCATATGCATTAGTAATTGTATTTGGCTCTTGATATATTGTATTTGGTTCTTGATAAATGTTTGATGCCCAAGCTGAGTTGGGGGCATATCTTTTATTCAACTCCATCACCTTTTCCTTGGCACCACCTTATAACTCCACCATCCTAATTACCCATGAGCTTTTACTTGTTTTGGCATTTAATCTAGCTCATGTGGGTTGGGATGGATCAAATTCTATTTTCCTTTAGCTTGGCCTTACTCCATATTTTGGAATGCATGTGAATCAATGCCACGGGAATCCATTATTGTTTTCATAATAATAAACATGACGTTTACTATTCATGCATGGGCCATGCAGTGTCACCACCTTTTTCCTTTTCCTTGGTTTTCTTGTAATTATTGAAGTGGATCTTTGTCTTTTGGGAATCAAGTCAAGTGGAGCTTTCTTAAGCTCTATTCTATTGCCCTTGCTAAACCCTCATTATCTTGATCATGCACTTGATCATGCTTCAACAAAACTACCTCTCCATCCCTTATCACCTCTTTGCTTGATCTTGCTTTTGACCATGTTAACAATCCCTTAACACTTGATTCTCTCTCTCTCTTAAAACCCTAAACCCTATCTAACCTACTCTCTCTAACCCTAGCCCTAGCCCAAACCCTAACCCCTTACACTAAACCTCACCTCACCACCCTCCTCTCTCCATGCCGAGGCACCACCCTAACCTGGGCCTAGCTACCCCTCTCTAACCTAACACCAACCCTAACCCGAGCCCTCCTAAACCCTAGCCGAGGCTAACCCTAGCCACCCACCCTAGCTAAACCCGAGCCTCCCCCTCTCCATTCTCTCTCTCTATCTGCCACAAAGGAGCACCCGAGCCAGTCCCCTCCTCAACCTCGCCCTGGCCCCACATGCAGCTGCCTGCCTGGCCTCCCCATGCCCAGCACGTGAGGAAGGAGGGAAAGGTGACCACCCGAGCCACCTTTTTCCACCCCGAGCCCGCACGACATCCCCCTCCTACCCTCGTCCTTATCTTCACCCCTCTCGCCTCTGCCGTGTCCCAGTGCCCCTCCCTTGGCCCTGCGCCAACCCTTTTTCTCCCCAGCTCCCCTTGCTCCACTTCTTCCCAACGCCGGCCGCCACTCTCGGCTTCGTCTTCCACCTGCAGATCAAGGAGGCGGGCGTGGTGTCGTGGTTGTCGGGGAAGACCAGCAGGGACCACTGCATCGCCCTCGTACACGCCAGCAAGGAGGAGCCGATCCCTGCGTTGCTGATCGCCGATGGCCACCGCAAACCCTAGCTCCGACCGGTCTCTGTGTCGTCGCTGTTCTGCTACTCCTCGGCCCGATCAGACCTCTCCGTCGAACTCGTGGTGAGCTGACCCACTTCCCTGACATCCCCTCCCTCGCTAACACCCTCTGGTCTCGTCGGTCGTCATGTCGAACATGCTCTGTGCACCGGCGGCGTTGGCTTCGGCTCGTCTCCGTGCCGCATCACACCTTAGCTAGGCCCTGCTCTCCCTTCTGTCAACCTCCCCTCACAAGCCACACTGGTTCTAGCCCTCGTCGCGCACACCGCTGGTCGCGGGGTCGAACCCCCATGCTGCGCGTGTCGTGCGTTCTCCTGTCGATCACGGATCTGTCGGTCGATTTAGAGTAGGAGAAGACCATTGGGCCTGTGGTCACTTTACAATAGCCCCCTTTTTAATTCGCTCTCAACCTGCGGTACACTGGGCCCTACCGGTCAGCCTCCCTGTTCTTTTTATAGATAGGCACCCCAGTTTACCGCCCCTCAACCCGCACTCCCCTCCACGCCACGTGGCTGTGTCCGTCTCCCCCGCTGGCAAGTGGGCCTGCGAGCCCTGCCCCACTTTGTCTATCTCGAGGTGGCCACTTCATGGTGTAAAAAGTTTTCGCCGCGCCAGTTCGCCCAGTCAGCATCGGCCCCACCTGTCTGTGACTGTGGCTAGGTGTGGCTGAGTATAAAAAGTCTTTTCGTTTATCCGATTAATTAAAACATTTTCAGAAATGATTTAAATATGTTTTCAAATCTGTTTTTAATAACTTTTAATTTGTAATTCCAAACAATACAAATGATATATGTTTTTGAATCAGAAAAATGTGAGGATTTCAAATATGCCATTCAAAATAATGTTTGGGCACTTTAAATTTTCGAGATGATTAAAATTACAATAAAATGCCCTTTTCTTAATTAATTAACAACTTTGGTTCTACAACTCCAAATTCGACAAATAATATGTCTAAATCGATCAGCGCGACGAGCCCGTTCTATCTATGCCTTCCTTGTTCTGAATTGCAGCATGCATCATATAAATATTAAGTGGACAGCAAGTGTTATGGGAGCAAAACATGACTAAAACTTAATAAAATGCTTTATTCTTGTACCCCACACCTCACCCATGCCATGCTACATTATTGCCATGTAAATTGTGCATCACTCATCATAGCATGCTTGTTTGCTTGTCGCATTTTATTCATATGCTTGTGCACTTTATTTATGTTGGCCCTTGTTTGTTTGGTTCTTCTTCGAATAGACGCCGAGCAGGGGATATATCAGGAATCCCAGGAGCACTACCCAGATCCGACTCTCGCTTCAACTGAGCTGCCAGGCAAGCACTACCACATGCTTGCATACATATAGTACCTATTGCCTCTATCTTATTCTTGCATCATTGAGTCGCGATTGCATTAAATTGAATCCCAAGTACTGCATAGCCTTTACTTTTAAAACCCCACCGAAGCTTGTTCCTCCATCCCATGAGCCATTACTACAGGAGTTGTTTGAGCCATGCGAGTCGTAGAACTGCAGGTGTAGGGGATGTGAGTGTCTGATGGATAACGAGGTACCTAAACAACTTAACCTGAGTAGTAATGGGATAACTAATGAAAGAGGCACCGGTGAGTAATATCTGCTATTTGGTTCTTCATGCTCACTTGTGTCCCGTAGGACCCCGAGTACTTGATTCCTGTTCCTTGACTATTCGCACTATCCACATCCGGGAGGCCTTATGGACCCCTCCTGAGACAGAGCTTGATTCATTCTTATTTCTTGGGGCCACAAAGTAGTTTGGGGCTTTATTACTGTCATGTACTTATGCCATGCTTTACTGCTTTATTTAAGATTGTGCGAGGAGCACCTGTACTGTTTTGGATGCGGAGTGTTTTCGCGGTATCGACAAGCCCAGTCACACTTTCAGGTTCCCAGTCGTTTACAGCCATTGATGCAAACCTTGGGTCCGTCTCGGAGCCGGCCAACTTCGTTGCGGGTAGCTTAATGGGGTGGCCCCCTGAAATATTTCTGAATCCTGTGATCACTTTGTCGTGAATGCCTCATTGGATTTTGAGTTGGTTTTTCCGAGGTTGACCGAGTGTGTGTTGCTATTTGTGCACCCCTGCAGGGTAAATCTTTCTGAAAGCCGTGTCCGCGGTTATGGACGACTTGGAGCACAGTTTCTCGATCATAGACAAGTATAACTAAAGTACCGTTTTTAAATTGACTAAGTACCTGACTAGTAAATAGTGCAATACTCATGGAATGGTTAATAAAACTGCCAACGGAGGGGTTGTTCGTCCGCTTTCTCGTTGGTAAGCGAGAAGGAGGATGGATCTGTTAATTATACTGTTATAACTGTTGTTACTAATTAACGGACATCCGTCTATCATTGGTTAGGCGGATGGTTAGCGAGTATCTATAGACTTGTTAGTTATTATCTTTTGCTGCAATTGCGTCACCCCAGGTATATGTCCCCTTTAGAGGCATAAAGACTTGCTGAGTACCCCTAGGGTCTCACACGATAAATTGTTTGATTCAGATAAACAGGTGTACTCGCAAGATGGATACTGGGTGGAGGAGACGGATGATGTTGGCAACGATCACTCGGTGTAGAGATTCCGAGAACGGGGATCCGTGAGATCTATGGGCAGGATGTGGTTATTTATATGGCATCTTATGCCGATTTGCTTCTTATCCATACTTGGACCTTGTTTTCCGCTTCCGCCTGATACTCTGATGTTTAATGTATGAGGAGCTATCCTAAACTATTATCTCTATCTAGGATATTTGGATCTTGCCGTATGGCGTTGCAATATTTCTATTTCTTTTAGATGGAATGGCTCTGTGAACAGTTGTATGGTGGCTTGCATACATACTCACTTGTGTATGTAGTTGATCCCTTCGCCTGCCGATTACGCCGCTCGTTCTTGTCCCGATGTTCTGGAAGTGGTTAGGACGGCCGAAAGGTCTACCTGTGAGTGGCCCCTGGGCCCCACCGTACTATTTTAACCACTTTCGCTCATCCAGGCATGCAACTAAGAGCGTAATTCACCGAGGTAGTTACAATTGGTATTAGAGCCATCCCGCCCTTCAGGGTCTCAGCCAAATGGTCGTTGTCAGTCTAGCAAATATTTTAGTAGCTATGTATACTAGGGAAAAACAAAAACATGAGAGTAGGACTGCTTCCATTTTTCTTCTTACCCACCCACCCACCATTTTCTGGTAAGGAAGTGTAATGTTTTCAATCCTCTTCTAAAATTCAAACTAGGATTCACGTGTTCTGGGTTCCGTAGTACCATAGGTTGTGTGTGTGTGTGAATTCCTTGTCTATCTGTTGCATCCAACATGTTATCACTATCTGCCTTTGGGTTATCAACTGTTGGTACATTCCATATCGACAGGCCTTTGTAAACCGACGCGATCTATCTGATTCGTTGTATACCGGTGTGATATGTCCTACTCTTTGTTATCCGACGTTATCTTGTTTGGGGTGTTCGTTTCCGTAGTTACTAATCTTTAGGTTCATCTTAAAAAGAAGGTGTTGGGATATGTGTTTTGCTTATTCATGTGCGGAGTAATGATTTGAGTGCGGGATGGAGTCACGACCATACCACTACTCTTATCATTCACTCTTGTATATTGAATTGGTAGAGTTACTAATCTTGATTCGTTAAGTGGTTTTGCGCATATAGTGGTATTGTAATGCCGAAATTTGCGGAATTTTTTTATTTGTTAGCTTGTGTACCACACTCCTTGTTCAGTCGTGTGCGATATGCTTAATACCTTCTAGGTGCTTTGAACTTTGTTGATATTGTAATATCATCTTAGTAATTTGTATCCTTTAAATCTTGGTTAATTCCATCTTGGTACTATTTTGGATTATTATTATTCTCCATTATGGTACTGACTTGTGTTTGATATCAATCACAGGATGGCACCACCACGCCGTTCTGAGGAGGACATACCACCTGAACTGGGGGCTGCGTTGGCAAGTATTGCTAATGCCTTGGGAACAATGCTTAAAGAGAACCAGCGATTTGAAGAAAGTGTCGGGAGGAATGAGTTTGTTCATACCTCCACCTCCCAAGCGAGGAGACATCAAGAGTTTTCTGAAGTTCAACCCGCGCCACTTTGAGGTGTCCGATCAGCCTACGGGGCAAATGATTGGCTGCGTGAGATGTCAAGGTTCTTGATGCTGATGTTCCTGAGCAAGAATGGGTAAAATGTGCCACTCACCTTCTGAAGGGAGATGCAGCTCTGTGGTGGGAGAATTACCTGAAGGCAAACCACTCTGAGTTTCAGCCTACTTGGGAACAGTTCACTGGAGCTTTCAAAGAGCAATATTTGTCAGAAATTGTCATGGAAAGGATGAAGGAAGTGTTTCTCAACCTCAAGCAGGGCAATGACAATGTCAATACCTATATCAGAAACTTCATGAATCTTTCTCGGTATGGTGGCGATGAGATTTCTGATGACAAGAAGAAGCAAAAGAGGTTCAGACAAGGGCTCAATGCATCAATCAAATATGCAATCACTCATGCAAGGCCGGGGTCTTTTCTAGAACTCCAACATACAGCTCTGCAGGAAGAAGCAAGTAGGCAAGTGTTTGAGGAGTCAAAGAAACACAACCGCGATGCAGCAAGCTCTTCAGCTATGTCAGCTCCTTCTAAGCGTCGCGTGTGGGTTCCTAACACCCCACCGTCGCTCTCGGCTCCACCAAGACCTTCAACTACGCGGCAAGGCCACCAAACTCCTTCACTGCTGCTCCCAGGGGCTACAACCACAACTACCCTAGAGCGCCTGGTGGAGTCCCTGGCTACGTCCACCTGGTGCCTGTTACACCTGTGGGAACACTGGGCATCAACACTGGGATTGTCCAATGAGCAACAAAGCTCTTCCTCCACCACCTCCAAGACCTGCGGCAAGCTCTTCTATGGTTCGTGCACCTCCACCGCGGGCTCTCAACATCAACACCAAGCCCGGTCTCATCGTTGCTCGTGCCAGTGTCAACGCCGCTCGGAGCATGCACCGAGTTGTGATGGGTATGCTTCCTTAACTCGCCCCGCACGAGTTTTGTTCGATTCTGGTGCATCGCATTCTTTTGTTTCTCACAAGTTTGCAAATGAGAATGAGTTATAAATGGATCCTCTCCCTAAACGGTTAATGGTCCTTTCTCCTGGAGCAACAATGGCATCTTCTAAAATCAGCCATGGCAATCAAATTGAGATTGGTGGTTCTTCATTCCCGGCTTCCTTAATTATTCTGGGCAATTCTGACATTGATGTTATCTTGGGCATGGATTGGTTAACAGCAAATGCAGTTGTGATTGATTGTGCTGAACGCTCGCTTTCTCTGAAAATTCCTGAAGGCCATATAGTCTATTCTCCAAGTTTGACTCCTACAATTCATCTTTTCTCTTTGGTGGCTCTGAACGATGATGCTATGGAAGCTATTTAGAGTGTTCCGGTGGTCTGTGAGTTCCCAGATGTTTTTCCTGAAGAGTTACCGGGTATGCCTCCTGACCGAGAGGTCGAGTTTGTGATTGAGCTTGAACCTGGTACCGCTCCTATCTCCAAGCGGCCTTATAAAATGGGTCCTACTGAATTGGCTGAACTCAAACGTCAGCTTGATGAACAAGAGAAGCTGGGTTTCATTCAGCATAGTACTTGTTCTTGGGGTAGCCCAACCATCTTTGTGAAGAAGCGAGACAAGACTGATAGACTTTGTGTTGACTATCGGGCTCTCAATGCTAAAACCATCAAGAATAAATATCCCCTTCCGCGGATTAATGATCTCTTCGATCAACTAGTTGGAGATGTGGTATTCTCTAAGCTTGACTTGAGAAGTGCATATCATCAAATCAAGATTCGCAAAGAAGATGTTCCCAAAACAGCTTTCACCACCCGCTATGGCCTGTATGAGTACACGGTCATGTCTTTCGGTCTCACCAACGCACCTGCCACCTTCTCGAGGCTTATGAACTCGATTTTCATGGAGTATCTTGATAAGTTCGTTGTGGTCTATCTGGATGACATCCTAGTCTATTTTAAGTCAAAGGAAGAACATGAAGAACACCTTCGGTGTGTCCTAAACAAGCTTCGTGAGAATCGCCTGTATGCAAAGTTCTCCAAGTGTGAGTTTTGGCTGCCTTAAGTCACATATCTTGGTCACGTCATCTCTGCCAAGGGCATTGCCGTGTCCGCGGTTATGGACGACTTGGAGCACAGTTTCTCGATCATACACAAGTATAACTAAAGTACCGCTTTTAAATTGACTAAGTACCTGACTAGTAAATAGTGCAATACTCATGGAATGGTTAATAAAACTGCCAATGGAGGGGTTGTTCGTCCGCTTTCTCGTTGGTAAGCGAGAAGGAGGATGGATCTGTTAATTATACTGTTATAACTGTTGTTACTAATTAACGGACATCCGTCTATCATTGGTTAGGCGGATGATTAGCGAGTATCTATAGACTTGTTAGTTATTATCTTTTGCTGTAATTGCGTCACCCCAGGTATATGTCCCCTTTAGAGGCATAAAGACTTGCTGAGTACCCCTAGGGTCTCACACGATAAATTGTTTGATTCAGATAAACAGGTGTACTCGCAAGATGGATACTGGGTGGAGGAGACGGATGATGTTGGCAACGATCACTCGGTGTAGAGATTCCGGGAACGGGGATCCGTGAGATCTGTGGGCGGGATGTGTTTATTTATATGGAATCTTATGCCGATTTGCTTCTTATCCGTACTCGGACCTTGTTTTCCGCTTCCGCCTGATACTCTGATGTTTAATGTATGAGGAGCTATCCTAAACTATTATCTCTATCTAGGATATTTGGATCTTGCCGTATGGCGTTGCAATATTTCTATTTCTTTTAGATGGAATGGCTCGTGCAGGTTGTATGGTGGCTTGCATACATACTCACTTGTGTATGTAGTTGATCCTTCTAATGCACACGCCGCTGCTCGTTCTTGTCCCGATGTTCTGGAAGTGGTTAGGACGGCCGGAAGGTCTACCTGTGAGTGGCCCCTAGGCCCCACCGTACTATTTTAACCACTTTCGCTCATCCAGGCATGCAACTAAGAGCGTAATTCACCGAGGTAGTTACATCAAGGCTGGCTGGAGAAAGAGCAAGTCCGAGCGTGTTGTTCTTTTGCCTGCACCTGTTTTGTTTAACCTTGATAACAGGGAAGGATGGTCCCTCACTGAGGAGGAGCTTGACACGACTGGGAGAGCTTTCCCAGCAGGAGCAGGACGCTAGAAGGGAGGTCACGGATGATTCGGTCTAGCCTTCGAATGAGGGAGAGTCTTCATATCAGCAGCCCACTTATGATTGGGGAGCTTCCTCTTCTTCTCATGGGCCCAGCTACGACCATTCTTACCAAGATCCGCCCGCCTGGAACCCTTATTCGTACATGGATTGATACCCACTTAGGCCAAAAGCCTAAGCTTGGGGGAGGTACGCCGACACCCACTCATCTCCATATCATGTTGCGTCGGTACTTTGTATATTCATGTTTTCGTTCTCTTTTTAGTTTTAGTTCTTCTTTGCTTTTGCTTTCTAAAAACACAAAAAGACCAAAAATATTTTTGTTGTTTCTCTTTGGCTTGCTTCTTCTTTTTGCCTTGGTTTGCTTTTCCCTTTTTGCTTTGTTTGAACTATTCGAAAAACCCAAAAAGATTTTGCTTTGCTTGTTTTTCTCTTTTAGTTCTTGTTTAAAAATCAAAAACACCAAAAATATTTGTCGTTCTTCTTTGATTTTTGCGAGTTTGCTTCAGTGTTCGGCAGTCCTTAGTGGATATTGGTTTCATATTATTATTCAAGCCACACAAGTGAAGCAATGACAACTTGAGGCGTCGTAAGAGGCTGGTAACGAACTCTATTTGTTTTCATTTTTGTACATATACTCATCACTGTGGGCATGCTTAGTCCGTTCATGTAGAGTTTATGCTTTCTTTGGATGCTCAGTAGTTCTTGCTTTCTTATGATTAGCTCCAGCTTGCTAATAGTTTGTAGCATGTCTCATGAGTGTTTGCTTGCATTACTCTATTCATAAATTGGTATGACACCATGGTATCCTCCTCTGAATGTTTCATTTGAATTGACTTGGCACATGCTACGCATGCACATGACTGTAATAATCAGTTGAGCCTCGATGAATTATTTTGCCTCGAGGATCTTGAATCACTTTCATGCCATGAGTAGTCTTGTTTTGTTGCAAGCATGATAATGACAGCTATTGCTCTCTCGTTTGTTGCTCCCTTACTATTGCTAGCCTTCACTTCCACTGAGTGTTTTACTCAAGTTTCCAACTCCCTAAACCAAATATTTCCAAAGTGTCCACCATACCTACCCATTAGCATCATTTGCTACTTCCGTGCATATTCAATATGCCTTGTTTTCTTCCGAATAAAACGTTTGCTTGTTATGAGAAAGTTAGTTAGTAAAGCTCTCACGAACTTGATGGCACACTTTATTTTCTTGCACTTAATAAACCTGAACCATTGCGTCCTTCTTTGTTGTGCATATGCTTGCACTTTATGAGTTGAAGTTAGCAGAACCATGTATCATGGGGACCGCTTTCAACGCTTCATAGGTACTCTGTACCTAGTTGATATCATGTTCTTTTGCTTATGGATCCCGTCGGTGTGAAATAAAAGTGGAACTTGTAAGATCATGCAGTTTGTATGTATGTTAGAGAAACGCCTGGGTCGCTAGCCTAAGCCTTGCAGCATAACCATAATGAGCATTCTATGAAGCATCCTCAATAAAAATCTATGCACATAGTAAATAAAAAGATCACCGAGATGCTCATTGTCTGCTTGCCTTGTATTTTGATCATGGGATAGCTCCCGTGTCATGTGCAAGGGGTACCCCGTTGGCGGTTCTCTATGATACGTATGTACTTACAATGACAAGAGCTTACTTGTGACTGAAGTTGAGTAGCATGAGGATCGGTCTTCGTAAGTAAGGGGCATGAGACTTCAATTTATAACTTGTCAAGCATATCCTCTTAGTTGTGTCACTTTCACCTTAACCACATTAAAGATGCTTATGATAGGGCAATGAGAGCTCAAAGCTAACGAGTACCATACTTTCAGCATTTGGAAGCCTTTCAAAGTACTCAAAACCTTTTTCTTCTACTTGTTGAGTCTCCACTTATTCTTTGAGCACCTTCTTGAGAGCATAGTTGTCATCCTTTGTGTTTGTTCCAATACTTGATTATTTCTGTTATGTCTTTGATGCTTGTATCTTTGATATCTTTACTTCTAGTCATCACTTGAACTTCAGAGGTGCCTTGGCATTCATAATCAAAGGCAAGCGAGATACCACTCTATCATACCTTTCTATGAGCATTGTAATGTTGCTTATGTTTGTGCTTCGTGCTACTTATTATTCTTGAGTTGGAATCTCTTCATAGCTTGCAATGACTATTAAGTAGACTCAGTTGCATTCTCTTTATTATGAATTGTCTAGGTAGTTGATCACATTGCTGAGAATATTTACATCATATGAAGCAAATGTGTTCGTGAAAGTTCTTTTATCGCACGCAGTTTTCAACTGAATTGCTTGAGGACAAGCAATAAGCTAAGCTTGAGGGGAGTTGATACGTCCAAAACGTATCTACTTTCTCGAATACTTTTGCTATTGTTTCTCCTCTATACTTGTGTGATTTGGATGCAACTAATGCGAACTGACGCTATTTTCAGCAGAATTTCCTGGGTGTCTACTTTTTGTGCAGAAAATCAACTATCAGGAAAAATCCCGGAAAATATGCCAAAAATCCTATTTCACCCGAAGACTCCAGGAGCCAGAATACGAGACGGAGAAGAGCCCTGGGGTGGCCACACCACCTGGTGGCGCGAGCCAGGCCAGGCCGCGCCAGGGGGTGGTGTGGACCCCCTAGGCATCCCCTCGGCCTCTCTCTTCGCCTATAAGGAGCCTTCTGACCTAAAAACTTCGGTGGGTTTGACGTTTTTCCAGAAGGAGTTTCGCTCCGCCGCCACCACCAGATTCCACGAAACAGCACCAGAAACTCCATTTTGGCACCCTGCCGGGACAGGGAATTGGAGGAGATCATCGCCATCATCATCACCATCGCTTCTCCATCGACCATCCATGTTTCCCACATCTATGAGTGAGTAATCCCCCGCTGTAGGCTATGGGGATGGTAGGGATTGGATGAGATTGTTCATGTAATGGCATCAGATTGTTAGGGCATGGTGCCTAGTATCTTTTATTAGTGCTTTATGACTTTGTTGCAACTTGTTGTGCTTAATGCTTGTCACTAGGGCCCGAGTGCCATGATTTCAGATCTGAACTTATTATTGATTCATTATGATAGTATTGTTTTTGGTCTTATCTACACGTTGTTTACACACGTTGTTGTTCGGAACCTATGGCCCCGAAGTGACAGAAATCGGGATAACCGGAAGGGAAAGGCTTTGATGTGAGGATCACATGTGTTCACGGAGTGTTAATGCTTTGCTCCGGTGCTCTATTAAAAGTAGCACCTTAATTGCCAGTAGTTCCCTAAAGGCCCTGCTGCAAACAGGCTGGCAGGACAAAAGATGTTGTGCAAGGTCTCATTGCGAGCACGTATGACTATATACGAAACACATTCCTAGGATTGTCTAGTACTTGGGTGCTTTATCTTATTTATCTGCAATTTCCCTATGTTCTGATTGCTATGTGAATTGTCTTGTCCATGCAACGCCCGTCCATCCATCCCTATGCCTACCGCACTCGAATCCCATTGTTACTGCTTTTGTTACTACTGTCTTTGCTTTCCTACTGCTGTTACTTTACTATTCCTACTACAAAACTGATGCTACTGATAAACTGCTGTGAGCAAGATTGTTTCTAGGTGCAGCTGAATTAACAACTCAGTTGTTAAGGCTTATAAATATTCTTTGGCTCCCCTTGTGTCGAATCAATAAATTGGGTTTCACTTCCCTCGAAAATACTGCGATACAGCCCCTATACTTGTGGGTCATCATGGCCTATGCTTTATCATGCCATGCTTGATATTGTTTTGGCTTTATGCTTAGTATTCTTTGTTGTAGCATGACTTGTTATAAACAACTGAGATTGCTTAATGTGCCTTGGATGAATCATGCGTTGTTTTAGCATATTAAAGCATAATATAGTGGTATTCTCCTTTGATGCTTTATTTGGGTTGAGTTGGCGCATGCTCACACCATGTTATGACTATCTCAAGTCACCATAGCCTTTATGATCCTTTAGTTTTCAACTTGTAGTATCACTTTATGCTTTGATCAATGATGTTTTGTCGCTCTGCATGATTATGGCCATTATTGCTCTCTTAGTTTGTCGCTCCCAGTCTTTTGCTAGCCTCCACAACCAAGTATGAGTTCCACTCATGCATCCAACTCCTTAAACCAAGTTATTCCAAAGAGTCCACCATACCTACCTACTAGCTTATGCTATTCCAAATATATTCATACTTTTGTTTACCTTCCGAATTAAACTTGTTATGAGAAAACTAGTTATTAAAGCTCTCACGAACTTGATGGCACACTTTACTTTTCTTGCCCTTAATAAAATTGAACCATTGTGTCGTCTATGTTGTATATGCTTGCACTTATTTGTTGGGAATTAGCAGAACCATGTTGTCATGGGGAACGCTTTCAACATTGCACTTGGTACTTGTACCTAGTTGATATCATGCTCTTTTGTATATGGATGTCGTCGGTGTGAAATAAAAGGGGAGCTTGTAAGTCCATGGACTTATGTATATGTGTTAGAGAAACGCCTGGGCTACTGGTCTAATCCATGCTGACATGGTGGAAACCTACAGCGTAACCATAATGAGCTGTCTATGAAGCATTCTTCTTATAAAAAAGAGTCCTATATTGAGAAAAAGAGAAAAAAAAGAGATTATGAAAAGAGGAAAGAGAGAAAAAAGCACCATATTCCCATGGTAAATAAGAAGATTGCTGATATGCTCGTTGTGCCGCTTGTCATTTTGATATGGGGATTCTTCCGTATCATCGGGCAAGGGTACCTGCTGGGTTCTCTATGATACGCATGTACTTACGATGACAAGAACTTACCGGTGACTAAACTTGAGTAGCATGAGGAGCCCCCTCGTATACAAGGGACATGAGATTTCTAACTTATACTTCGTCAAGCATGTACACCATAGTTTGTTCACTTTAACCTTAATCACTTCAAGATGCTTATGATAGGGGCAATGAGAGCTGAAAGCTATAAGTACCATAATTTTTGGAAGCTCTTTATGAGACTTGAATCCCTACTTCCTTCTATGAAGGCCTTTCTTCCACCATTATATTGAGTCTCCATCTTCTACCTTTATGCACCTACTTTGAGAGCATAGTGGCCATTCTTAGTTCTATGTGCATTGTCCTAAGACTAGTTGATTGATGCATAACTTGATATTGCTTGTTTTAAATTATTTGTATCTAGTCACTCTTATAACTTTGAAGGTGTCCTACGCATTTATGTTTGCTACTCTATGAGGGTCAAGCTGAATACTATTATGCTATGTTTTCTTTATGTGAAACAAACAAACGTCTTGCAAAGCATTGTTATTCATGAATCTTTTGTTTGTGCCTTTTCATGTTGGATCATAGTTTCTTTGTCTTATTGCTAGAACTTTGTCTTTCATGTTATGATTGAAGTACTATGATCCCAGCTTTGAATGTTTCACAAATACTTTGATCAAGTTTATGATGGTGCATGTCACCTCAAAAATTATTCTTTCTTTTTATCACTTACCTACTCGAGGACGAGCAAGAGCTAAGCTTGGGGATGTTGATACATTGCAAATGTATCTATAATTTTTGGTGTTCCAACCTTGTTTTTATCTACTTTCTTATGTTTTGTCCACACTTTGGAGTACTTTTCATATGATTTCTCGGACTAACCTATTAACAAGAGCCATAGTGCCAGCTACCTATTTTCTGCTGTTTTTGGTTCCAAGAAAGTCAGAAAATGAATATTCTCGGAATTGGACGGGACAAAAGCCAAAGTTCCTATTTTACCGGAAGACTCACGGAGCCAGAATACGAGACGGAGGAGGGCCAGGGCCTGGCCACACCTCCCAGGCAGGTACCCCGTGCCGCGCCAGGCATGGTGTGGGCCCCTGTGCACCCCTCGGTCTCCATCTTCGCCTATAAGAAGCCTTCTGACCTAGAAACTCTGGGGGGGTTCGACGTTTTTCCAAAAGGAGTTCCGCTCTGCCGCCACCACCAGATTCCATGAAACAGCACCAGAAACTCCGTTCGGCACCTCCGGACAGGAATTGAGGAGATCATCGCCATCATCATCACCATCGCTTCTCCATCGACCATCCATGTTTCCCCCATCTATGAGTGAGTAATCCCCCGTTGTAGGCTATGGGGATGGTAGGGATTGGATGAGATCGTTCATGTAATGGCATCAGATTGTTAGGGCATGGTGCCTAGTATCTTTTATTAGTGCTTTATGACTTTGTTGCGACTTGTTATGCTTAATGCTTGTCACTAGGGCCCGAGTTCCATGATTTCAGATCTGAACATGATATTGATTCATTATGATAGTATTGTTTTTGGTCTTATCTGCAAGTTGTATACACACGTTGTTGTCCGGAACCAATGGCCCCGAAGTGACAGAAATTGGGATAACCAGAGGGAATGGCTTTGATGTGAGGATCACATGTGTTCATGGAGTGTTAATGCTTTGCTCCGGTGCTCTATTAAAAGGAGCACCTTAATTGCCAATAGTTCCCTTCAGGCCCCGTTGCAAACGGGATGGCAGGACAAAAGATGTTGTGCAAGTTCTCATTGCGAGCACGTATGACTATATATGGAACACATGCCTAGGATTATCTAGTACTTGGATGCTTTATCTTATTTATCTGCAATTGCCCTATGTTCTGATTACTATGTGAATTGTCTTGTCCATGCAACAACCGTCCATCCATCCCTATGCCTACCGTACTCGAATCCCATCACATCGCTATTGCAAGCAACTCTTTTACTTTACTAATGCTGCTACTTTACTATTCCTACTACAAAATCAGATAAACTGTTGTGAGCAAGATTGTTTCCAGGTGCAGCTGAATTGACAACTTAGTTGTTAAGGCTTATAAATATCCTTTGGCTCCCCTTGTGTCGAATCAATAAATTGGGTTTCACTTCCCTCGAAAATACTGCGATACACCCCCTATACTTGTGGGTCATCGGTAACTAGCAAGAGAATAAGTGATGATGTTCATCGAAAACAAATAAAGTGTTATTGTGTTTTTCGTTGTCATCAAACCTAGCCTTCAAGATTTGTTTTAATAATTGTTATTTTGTTCCTGTATTACGAGAACAATGGTTGTTCAAATAATTATCGTATTCCATAAAGGATGGATGAACTTTTACAAGTCTAGTTGGAGAAATCACATCCATAAACATTATTGCTAAAATGCCGTAAGACAAATGATTGGAAGATCACTTATGAAGTGACATCGTTGTTTGAATTATATTGGAAAGTAAACATGAAGAAACTCCATGTTGATGGATTTTTGGAGTCTTTTTGATTTTGATCAATTGATGCTTGTGAAACTTTCCTCGAGATAATTGAAACTCCGTCCATAGGCCAAAGAGGAACGGATGACTAATTTATTGGATATTATGCATGTTGATGTATATAGTCCATTATGTGTAGCCATATGCGATGGATCTTTTGGCTTCATATGCTTTCTCCAGAAATTTGAGTGAATATATCTATATATTTACTTAATAAGGAAGAAGTATGAAACATTTGAAAATTATTCAAAGACTTTCAAGATGAAGTGAAAAATCATTGTAACAAGAAAATAAAAGAGTTTATGATTTGATCATAAAGGAAGATATTTGAGTTACAAGTTTAGCAAAACACCTAAGATTTCAGGAATAGTTCCATGAATTTGCATTTCCCGATAAACCACAGGAGTATGGTATGTTCGAGAGATCAAATCAAACTGTGTTTGACATGGTAAGATCAAAGGTGTCATTTATAAAATTGCCATTATGTTTTAAGGATTAAAGCTTTAGAGACTACTGCTTTTACACTGAAAAGAGCACCATCGTGATCCATTGAAATGACACCATATGAGTTATGGTTTGGGATAAAACCCGAATTGTCTTTTCTTAAATTTTGGAATGCTATGCATAAGTAAAATGTTTACAACCAAAGTCGGATAAGCACGTCTTTGTAGGTTACCCCAAAGAATTTGTTGGGGATTCCTCCATAACACCGAGGACAAAAGAGTTTGTCGCTTGGAACATCAAGTTTCTTGAGAAGGAATTTTTCGTGAAAAGTTAAGTGGGAGGACAATAGAACTTTGATAAGGTTGTTGAACCTTAGCTATATGTATGGCAAGTATGCCGTAAAGTGTCCCGGTGGCGGCCACAATGCTCATGGCTCCCATGATTACAAAGGGTGTGATCTTGGAGATTAAAGTTCCTATTGAACCATGTGGGTCGATAAGAACCAAATAGTAAGATTTGAAACAGAAGTCGTTATTGTTTTGACAATGATGAACCGACTACATGCAAAGAAGCGATGATGGGCCCTAACTCCATAAAATGACTAGAAGTCACAGAATCCGTGATAGTATCCATACACAAGAAATCAAGTTTCTGAACTTAGAAGACCCTCCGGAAAGGCATGAAGCCTATCGGTTGTGTTTGGATCTATAAATAAATAGACATGGATGTTTAACATCTATGAAATAGTCGACATGTTGGAAAGAAGTTTACGGCAATATTCAAGGAGTTGACTATGACAAGATTTGATCTTTCATAGCAATAATTAGTCTTGACGGATTAATGTAGCAACCACTACATATAATTTGGTATATGGTAGTTGAATAAACAAAACAAGGTTCTTCTAATAGAATGGTTACCTAGGACGTGTACATGACACGGTCCGAAGGGTTTTGTTAATTCAAAGGGTGCTAAAAGGGCATGCAAACTTCAATAGTTGAAGTGAGCATAGCGGAGTTGGAATCTTCACCATGATGAAAATGTTAAAGGAGTTTAAATTCATCGGAGATGATGAAGATGCTTGCATTTGCAAGAAATTAAGTGGGAGCACTGAGACATATTTCTAATACATTATGTAGAGGACATGGTGTTGATTGGAAATGATGTATGTTGTATTGACACAAGTTAAGAATTTCATTAAAATAGGATTTCGATGAAAGACTTGGGCAAAACCGGAATATTCAGCATCAATGTCTATATGGATAGATTGAGGCGCTAATATGGGTATGCCAGACGTACATATATGAGATATTGAAAGGGTTCAATATGGAAACAACAAGAAAGCTTCATGCTGCATGGAAAAGATTGTATCAAGATTCAAGTTTTTCAACACTTGGTGAGTAAAATCACATGAATATTTTGATCGATTATACCGTGATATGTATATATCCAGATATGTCCTATGCTCTAAATGTTATGAGCACATACCATAATGATTCATAAGATGATCATTGGACGATAGTAAAGATATTCTTATGAGCTTTGGAAGAACTAAGAATATATCATGTATAAGTGACAAATAGTTAAAGGTAGTTCATTGTAAAGTGTTACATTGATACTAATTTTGTCACAAGATACAAATTAAATTTATCTCAATTTAGACTATGGATGGAACAATGTAATGGAAAGGATGTTCCATGATGGATTTGGATGAGTTCCAAAGTTGAGACATTGTGAGGGATACTACAACAAAAAGGCTAAGTATATGACTACTATAGTAGCAGCAAAGGAGGGTATTTGTGTTAAGAAGTTTGTTATCAAACTAGGTGTGGTACAAAGTGGGCTAATACTATGAAGATATATTGTATGAAAATAATATCAACATATTTTAACCTGAACGAACTAAAGGTCTCACCAAAGGACAAAATTTATACAATGCCATCTCATTTGAGAATGAGTGATGCGTAGAGATGCAAAGACAAGCAAATACACACGGATCTGAAACTGTCAGATCAGGAGATTATGTTAACCACTAGCAATCGCGTATATGCAACACCAAAAACCATAGGTGTTCAATACGCAAAGTTTTTCAAACTAGATTATTGACTCTAGTGCAAGTGGGAGACTGAAGGGAATATGCTCGAGAGGCAATAATATAGTGGTTATTATCTTATTCCATGTTTATGATAAATGTTTATTTTGCATGCTATAATTGTATTAATTTGGAAACTTTAATACATGTGTGTTTAATAAACAAAAAGAAAGTTCCTAGTTATGCCTCTCTTATAAACTAGCTCGTTGATTAACAAGATGATCAAGGTTTCCTGATCATGGACATTGGATGTTGTTAATAACGAGGTCACAACATTGGTGGAATGATGTGATGAACATTCATCCGAAGTATAGCATTACGATCAGAGTCATTATGTTTATATTGCTATAACCTCATACGAAGTAATCTTAGTCCTTAGACCATGAGATCATGTTAATTGCTAACACCGGAAGAGTATCTTGATAACATCAAATGTCACACCGTAACAGGGTGACTATAAAGGTGGGTTTAGTGCTACGAAGGTGTTATGTTGAGGCTCATGGATCAAGAGTGGGATTCTTCCATCCCGATGACGGATAGATATACTCTGGGCCCTCTCGGTGATATCACATTGAAATAGCTTGCAAGCAAGTGATGTTATCACTAGAATGTTATATCACGGGAATGAGAAAAGAGTGCATGTCGGTAACAAGATCAAACTAGGTATTTGGATACCAATGATCGAATCTCGGACATGTAATATATCGCGAGACAAATGGATTTAGTTACAACGTTAAAGGTTCACACGATCACAAGAGTCATCGTTGAATATGTGGGAGTCAATACGGATCTCCAGGTCCTGCTGCTGATTATTGATCGGAGAGGGGTCTCGATCATGTATGCATTATTCGCGAACCGTAGGGTGACACACTTAAGGGATACCGACACCATTTGGAGCAAATATGTTTTAGATAAAGATTTAAGAAAGTGCTGGAATCATTTCGATGGAAACCGGAATTGTTTCGGGTGAAATTGCTGAAACTGGTTCTGCATGTGATATTGAAATGTTGTAGGGGGGGTTTATGCGAATGTTTTTTAATTAATGTAATTAACAAAATTCTGAATAAAATAAATAAAATAGTTTTACTTAATGAGAGCTTGCATTAAATTTGGTGGAAATTTAATACATGTGTGAGTGGAATTTTGAGTGGAGGCTTTTTATGGGAGTGGGAGCTCCACCCACATGAATGTGGAAGAGGTGGGGGCACCACCATGGCTGCCACGCCATGGCCCTTGGGTGTCTCCCCTCTTCCCTATAAAAGGCCCCCCTCTCCTCCTCACAAAACACACCTCCTCGTGAAGGATCTCTCTCTCTCCCTCTAGTTATTCCCCATGGTCTCGGATTAGCGAGATACATGTTCCCGGTGGCTTTATATGGAAAGGAGTTGTTGCTTCTGCTGCTTTGCTGGAGCGATGGACGGAGGTTGTCGGGGTACCAGACGTGTGTGCGATCACGGATGCACCGCTGCTTTGCGGTGCTGGACTTGGTGGTGCTGGACTTGCTGGAGCTGGATCTGATGGACGTGCTGGAGCCGGACCTGCTGGACTTCATCACGATCTTGAGATCGGCAAGTGTACGACTAGATCATCCACAAGTTCCAACTTGTTAACAAAGCTTTGTTGTCTTGGAGGGTAAGTTCTTTATGGATGTATATCCACCTGTTGCTTGTATCTAGTAGATAGATCTTGGCGTATAGTTCCCATCGTAGGAATTTTTTGTTTTCTATGCTGTGAACCCAACAAATATATCACCAAGAACACATATGTTCTTGTAGTTCATCACCAAATTGATTCCAACCAACAGCTAGCACCACAAGAACCATCAGAATTACTTAGAGGATACTAGGAACAAGATCAAGCAACTGGAAGGGTAGGTAGCAGCCACGGGAGGTGCAGGCCAGAAACACTAGGAGGAGAGGGTTAGCAGCTCAAGTAGCTATTGATTATGATCAACAACAAGCCAACACAAGGTTAAGCCAGCAACAATAGAAGGTTGATATCAAATCTTGTAATACAAGTTCTTATCCTTTTTTGGACACAGAATTATGGGGGGGAGAGAGATCTCAGACTAGTGTAGAAGTGCTACACTAGTATCATCCTAGAGCTAAGAAATGCCAACAATAAAACTATGTGTTTAAGCTACCAAATTAGCTTTAACCTTTTTGCATCACAATCTAAGATCTCTATTTTTTGGATATCAACATCAACTACATCATTGTGGTGGTTCCCAACAGCAGATCATGCTACCTGGGCTACCACTGTGAACACTCCGAGGTTGGAGGTACCACAGCAGCAGCCCAGGACAACATAAGCCACTAGGGTAATTTTCCATAGTAATTAGTCATCAAGATTGTTCAAACAAGACATTTTCTATCATTTTCCTAGTAAGAAAATTTATGAATCAAATATGTACCTTTGTTCTCTATCCATAGTGATAGGAACACAAATCTTTCTCAAGTTCTCAAAATAACATGTTAGTTGAATCAACATATCCAAGATTCGTTAAGTTTGTAGTCCCACAACTATTAAGCATTACACTAGAGCAAATTAGTATTCACATATGAATCAATCGTAGGACTATCACTTATAATATGGATAGATCAACTTCACCAATCCCTGTACTGAATCCAAAAGATTTAGGTAAATATATCTCTAGTGTTATAAAGGCCCAAACACTGAACCAAAGTTCCAGTAATATATATTACCGAATATCAAGTAAGCGATGGCCAACCACACATTAGTTGATAGGGGTGGGACAACACCCAATCACATATGCCTGGGATAAATAAATCATCCCAACTTGGGGCATTAGGTCTAGCATTGTGCATATATATTGATTTTTTGAAATACAGTCTCACCAACTAAAGCCAAACTTATTAGAGATGAGCAATTCATTCTTATAAAATCAGCACAATAGGGTACAAGCCATGCTAAATCCCCAACAAAAGATCAATATTATCTTGTGCATCCTTAAGATTAAACCAAAACAGGGCATAAATCCACAAGTTCATCACCCTTAGCCTCAGTAAGATGCAGAGAGAAATCAATGATGTAAAGTAGGAAGAACATGAAGGAGTAGCAGTTGAGAAGAAGGGTGGATCACCAACCTTTGGGAAGCTTAAATCTCGTCGGAGAGGAAGCAGACAATGGAGTGAGATAGATGGTGGCGGAGTCCATGACACAGCGACAGAGGGGCACATCAGTGCTACACCTGCGCCAAGTCGCAACCAAAATCTCACTGGCATCAAGGGGGAGCTCCTAAGCTCTCAACAACCACGAGCTTGGTGGCAGAGCACCACCACAACCACATAAACTGAACCCTACCGCCAGTTAGAGAAGGGGGCGGCCAGGAGAAGACGAGCATCACAAATCAAAGTGGGGGCAAGGTAGAGTGTGCCAAGGCGCTACCACCGATGGCAACGGTCGAAATGACCTGGCCTCACCGAAATCGAGCCAGCGACGGCGGTGTCAATTACCGCAGGAGACGGCGAGGATGCATGTCCATGCGTGCGTGTGTGTGTGTTCAGGTGAGAGAAGAGAGAGTTGGACTAGGGTGGGGTTTGAACCAAAGCCCAATTGGGCCAGGTTGGACTAAATCGTCCGGCGAGCTAGGTTCAATTTTGTAGGAAATGAAAAAGAAACTAAAAACAGAATAAAAGAATAAAGGAATCATCAAAATACCCCTATGGATACTTTAAGCCCTATAACAATCTAGTAAAAGCATAAAATATATAATATATCAAAATGTTCATAAAAATAATAACTAACTAGGAAAAATATAAAGTTATTTGTTTGAGTGAAATAAAATGCAATTGAAAATAAAGGCCACTAGATCTCTCAACGAAATATAGCAAAATTAAGGAAAAGTCATAAAAATAAACAAATAAATCACTTTTAGATGTTAAATATAATTATCTATATTAGAAAATACTAACTATAAAATTCCTAGTTATTTTAGTTTTATTAAAGATAATAGTTATAAAAGAGTTTATAAAATCCTTTTCTTGTATTAAAATAATAGGATGTGTTCTTTTATCATCTATAAATCAAGATAAATTCCTTTTTGTTTCGATTAATCAATTTAGAAATTGTTATTTTGATGAAAAAGCATTATTTTCTTTATGAATGAGATAAAAATGTTTTAACATTTAAAATTACTTCTTACCTAATGATTTAGGTAGAACACCCAAAGAAAGATAAAATTCATATATTATACCTATAGCATTAACTATAGTTTATAATAGAACTTAAAAGTATAATGCACAACAAATAATATTCCTTTAGAATCTATTAGCAACTATAAGTCAAAACTTTATAATTTCATTTTACATATCATTCACTTACGTTACGAGTGAATGATCTGAACAGATTTAACTATACTTAGTACGACTCTAAAATTGGGTAGTAATTAAATGAACCATATAATGAGTTCACATATTTCTCATAGTCCACTCTTGTCATACAATCTATTTAAATTAAATGTGGTAGATCAAGGTCCTTAAATCTATACTTAATACCTATAAGATTTTGTCTTCGACCATGCCTAGGAAATACCTTATCACTCAATAGTGCTATAAAATACTATGTATTAATTTCAGTTATGTTTTATAGTTAACTTTGGTAGGTCACTCAACCAATTAGAAACTCATCAACTTAAATTTGTTAGAGTGATACAAATGCCTATTGGTTGTGTCCCGAGAACGTTATAAATTATTCCACTCTGCGTGATAAGTATTTTCCTCAAAAGTTACTCTTTTTGCCACTTCAAAGAAACACACTATGTTATTTCTTTTAAGTCTTAACAACTTAAAACATAGACTTTCATAATAGTTACATGGTGCCAATTAACTTTAATCTTGTATTCTTATTGTGCTTTACTTTTTATATCTTGTCTGTTAGTCTTAAGTTATTTGTAGATATATTTGCTTGTGAATTAAACTTGAAGATAAACCAAATCTTAAAGAAATCACCTAAGCTCAACTCACTTACAGTGTTGGGGAATTACTTAAGGGTTTTATAAAATGCATGGCATTACTTATGCATCACATCATCTTGTTTCTCTAAACATTAGTCCTTACCAGTTAATGGTCATTGCAAGCTATGAAGAGATTCCAACTCAATAATAATAATTAGCATGAAGCACGAACATAAGCAACATTACAATGCTCATAGAAAGGTATGATAGAGTGGTATCTCGCTTGCCTTTGATTATGAATGTCAAGGCACCTCTGAAGTTCAAGTGATGACTAGAAGTAAAGATATCAAGGATACAAGCATCAAAGTCATAACACAAATAATCAAGTAATGGAACAAACACAAAGAATGACAACTATGCTCTCAAGAAGGTGCTCAAAGAATATGTGGAGACTCACAAGTAGAAGAAAAGGTTTTGAATAATTTGAAAGGCTTCCAAATGCTGAAAGTATGGTACTCATTAGCTTTGATCTCTCATTGCCCCTATCATAAGCATCTTTAAAGTGGTTAAGGTGAAAGTGACACAACTAAGAGGATATGCTTGACAAATTATAAATTGAAGTCTCATGCCCCTTACTTACGAAGACCGATCATCATGCTACTCAACTTCAGTCACAAGTAAGCTCTTGTCATTGTAAGTATATACGTATCATAGAGAACCGCCAACGGGGTACCCCTTGCACATGAGACGGGAGCTATCCCATAATCAAAATACAAGGCAAGCAGACAATGAGAATCTCGGCGGTCTTTTTATTTACTATGTGCATAGATTTTTATTGAGGATGCTTCATAGAATGCTCATTATGGTTATGCTACAAGTTCCCACCATGATTAGGCATGGCTTAGGCTAGCGGCCCAGGCGTTTCTCTAACATACATACAAACTCCATGCTCTTACAAGTTCCACTTTTATTTCACACCGCCGGGATCCATAAGCAAAAGAACATGATATTAACTAGGTACAAAGTACCTATGAAGCATTGAAAGCGGTCCCCATGATACATGGTTCTACTAACTTCAACTCATAAAGCACAAGCATATGCAAAACAAAGAAGGACGCAATGGTTCAGGTTTATTAAGTGCAAGAAAATAAAGTGTGCCATCAAGTTCGTGAGAGCTTTACTAACTAACTTTCTCATAACAAGCAAACATTTTATTCGGAAGAAAACAAGGCATATTGAATATGCAAGAAAGTAGCAAATGATGCTAATGGGTAGGTATGGTGGACACTTTGGAAATGTTTGGTTTAGGGAGTTGGAAACTTGAGTAAAACATACTCAGAAAAGTGAAGGCTAGCAATAGTAAGGGAGCGACAAATGAGAGAGCAATAGCTGTCATTATCATGCTTGCAACAAAACAGGACTACTCTTGGCATGAAAGTGATTCAAGATCCTCAAGGAAAAATAATTCATCGAGGCTTAACTGATTATTACAGTCATGTGCATGCGTGAGCATGTGCCAAGTCAATCAAATGAAACATTCAGAGAAGGATACCACGGTGTCATACCAATTTATGAATAGAGCAATGCAAGCAAACATTCATAAGACATGCTACCAACTATTAGCGAGCTGGAGCTAATCATAAGAAAGCAAGAACTACTAAGCATCCAAAGAAAACATACACTCTACATGAACAGACTAAGCAAGCTCACAATGATGAGTATATGTACAAAATGAAAACAAATAGAGTTCATTACCAGCCTCTTACCACGCCTCAAGTTGTCATTGATCCTCATTATTGCTCTTCACTTGTGTGGCTTGACGGTTAGCAGCAAGACGGAAAGCTATCAAAGCACCCAAGTTGTAAGACCTATCTCGTCTAAGAGCCGCAAAGATAAATGCTAGATCAAACGAAGATAACTTATTGGCAGTTTTCCTAGCAAGAACACACTTGGCAATAAAATAGGCAAAATAGCGAATGGAGGGAAGATGAATGTTACAGATTTTTCCATTCTCCTTCGAGAAGCTACTCTCTTGACAAATTTCTGTGTATAAATCCATGAGTGGTTCCGGTCTCTCTTTAATCTTCTTACATGATCCCCATTGAGGTACCTTAATAGCTGCACAAAAATCATCAAGAGAAAGATTGACAACAATATTGTAAATTTTGTAATGGACCATGGGGTTAGGCAAAGAGTGACTAAATTGGAAATCCTGCACCACAGACATGGTTAGCTTCACAAATTGACAAGGTTCATCTTCCAAAAAGCGCTCTAACCTGCATTAGAAACCAAAGTGTGGAAATCTTGTAGAATTCCTGCAGCTCTCATGAACTCAGGGCATGGATAAATGGAGGGAAAAACTTCCTCCTCCCGATGGACCTTCATGACCTCAGGCACCTGATGCGCTCGACTTTCGACGTAGAGCTTGTTGGGAACCCCAAGAGGAAGGTACGATGAATATAGCAGCAAGTTTTCCCTCAGTTATGAAACCAAGGTTTAAGCGAACCAGTAGGAGCAAGGAAACACCCCAAAGGTGTTACTAGCTGAGCTTTGGCAGGGCGCACTACCGGTGCTAGTAGCGACGTGGAGACCTGCACAACACAACCACAGAACTTTGTCCCCAACTTGCGATGAGGTTGTCAATCTCACCGTGTTTTGCGGAAAACAAAGGATTAAACGTATCGAATGGAAAGAAGTAAAAGTTTGCAGAAAGTAAACACAAAGCAGTAAACAATTTGTAGATTGTATCTAAAAGAAAGGACCGGGATCCATAGTTCACTAGAGGTGGCTCTCCTTAGATAGATAACATGTTGGGTGAACAAATTACAGCGGGGCAATTGACAAACATCGAGAAAGCAATGCATGCATATACTAATCATCTTGAATCCTTTGGAACTTAATTGGGCATTACAACATTATACATAGACCACGATCGAACTGCATCTATGACTCACCTTCAGGTTATCATCCGAACCCCTCTAGTATTAAGTTGCAAGGAACAGATTATTGCTTTACGAACTACGTGTAAAGTAAACAATACGATTGTTCTATGAACAAAGGATTGTTGTTTTCTCCCTAGTAGCAATAGCACATCTAGTACCTTAGAGATTTCTGTCACTTTCCCAGATTACCAGAGGCATGAACCCACTATCGAGCATAAATACTAACTCTTGGAGTTGCTAGCATCTACTTGGCCAAGATAGCTACTAACAACGGAAAGCATGCAAGATCTCAAATAACAAAGACATGATAGAATCAATAATCAATCTGAAGTAACATCTCAATATCCATCGGATCCCCGCAAACACAACATGTATGAATTACAAATAGATGATCTTGATCATGAATGGAGCTCACAAGATCTAAACATGAAAGCACAGAGGAGGAGAAACCAGCCATCTAGCTACTACATGGATCCGTAGTCCAAGGATGAACTACTCACGCATCACACCAGAGGCTTGCATGGTGATGAAGAAGGCCTCTAGGGTGAATTCCCCTCTTCGGCAGGGTGCCGGGAAGAGCTTCAGATCCCTCCCGATCTAGGGACAGAGACGACGGTGGCTACAGACTCTTTCATGGATTTTTGATCGGGTACTTAGGGTTTTCGTCCCGAGGGAAACTTATAGGCGGAAGGAGAGGTCGAGGGGATGCCGGGAGCCACCACACCACCCCCTGGCGCGGGTCAGGCCTGGCCGCGCAGCCAGGTGGTGTGGCCGGCCCCTGGCCCCTCTCCGTCTCGTATTCTGACACTTGATCCCTTCCGGAAAAATAGGCACTTTGGCTTTTGTCCCGTCCAATTCCGAGAATATTCATTTTCTGACTTTCCTGGAACCAAAAACAGCAGAAAACAGGCAGCTGGCATTGTGGCTCTTGTTAATAGGTTAGTCCAAGAAATCATATGAAAAGTACTCCAAAGTTGGAACAAAACACAATAAAGTGGATAAAACCAAGCATGGAACATCAAAAATTATAGATACATTTGCAATGTATCAGCACCCAAAGCTCATGTTGGTTTAGGTGGTGTTCACTCATCTTCTATTCTGAAATTTAAACACCTATTAAACAAGTGATTGCAAAGTAAATATAATGAAGGATTCTACTCATAGGGACTTGCAAGAGGCCTAAACATGCATCAAAACTATATCTCTAAGCATCAAACAAGCTTACAATCTCTCATAACTAGTCACCTACAGCAGCAAAATACTCAACATATAATCCACTAAACACAAATCTACTTGGACAAGGGGAGGAGTCACATACCAAGGAACAATTGCTCCAAATTTCAGCAAGAAAGATGGGCTGAGCAAGGAGATCTAAGAAATCGAGAGCAAGCACAGAAAGAACACGATTTTGAGCTATGAACTGGAGCTTACTCGGGAGAGAGAAGAAAGTGGTAGGTGAGAGAAGTAGTGGGAGGCCAGGGGTGGCCCACACCAGGGCATGGCGCCACCCAGGGCTGGCCGCGCCACCACATGGTGTGCCTGCCTGGTGGGCCCCCTGGTACCTACCAGGTACTCCTCTGCCCCTTTTTCACGTAAAAAATTAATATGAATTTTCTGGAATTTTTCGAAACACTTCATTTTTGGGAAATTTTCAGAAATAGAAGAATGATTTTTCTGACAGACAGATTTTTTTTTGGAAACATGATGCAAGGACAAAACAAGGCTAGAACTGCAAAAGTTCTAGCATGCAAGCAAACTAACAACACAAAGAAAACTAAACGAGAGCAAAAGCTAAAAAGCAAAAGGTAGAAATAAACGGAGATAATCATAATGAAAACATTGTTTTGTTCAATGGAATCCTTTTGTTAGCAAGGTTGATCAAGTCTTGCTACCAAAACAATTGCATAGGAGACAAAACTTTGTACTCCACTAATGATTATGTTTCCTCAACCTTGATAGCAATGGTCCCAATCATAATAGTTTCAATTTTTTCTCTTGGTATGGGACAATATATTTCTCCAACGTGAATGCCTTCAACATGTTCAATTGAATTCAAGCCATAAGTCCTTTCAATCTTCTTGGGGAAATAGATAGTATGTTCCTTGTCATTAACATTGAAGGTCACCTTTCCTTGATTACAATTAATAACAGCTCCTGCAGTATTAAGAAAAGGTCTCCCAAGAATAATAGACATATTATCATCTTCAGGCATTTCAAGCACAACAAAATCAGTTAATATCAAGCAATTGTGAGCCACCTGAACAGGTACATCCTCACATATACCCACAGGAATGGTGGTAGATTTATCAGCCATTTGCAAAGATATATCAGCTGGTATCATTTTTTCAAGCTGTAGCCTCTTATAGAGAGAGAAAGGCATAACACTAACTCCAGCTCCCAAATCACACAAAGCAGTTCTAACATAACTGTTCTTAATAGAGCAAGGGATAGTTGGAATCCCTGGGTCTCCAAGTTTCTTAGGAACCTTACCATTGAAGGAATAATTAGCAAGCAAAGTAGAAATTTCTTCATTAGGGATCTTCCTTTTATTCGAGACAATGTCCTTCATATACTTTGAGTAAGGAGGCAATTTAATAGCATCAGTCAAAGGAATTTGCAAGAATAAAGGCTTCATCCACTCACAAAACTTATTATAGTGTTCATCTTCCTTTAACTTGTGTTTCTTATCAGGGACAGGCATAGGTTTTTGGACCCAAGGTTCTCTTTCACTACCATGTTTCTTAGCAATAAAATCTTCTTTAGTGTATTTAGTAGTCTTAGTGTGGTTTTCAGGTTCTTTTTCAACTTTTTCTTCATTAGGTACTTCATTTTCTTCATTACCACTTTCAGTTTCAGCATCAGAGATAGATATACTATTAGGATCTATAGCAGGTTCAGAGGATTCTACAACAATTTTATGTTTCTTTTTCCTTTTCTTACGAGTAGAACCACTATTTTCAGCTTGTTGAGAATCCTGCTCAATTCTTTTGGGATGCCCCTCAGGATATAGAGGATCCTGGGTAGCAGCACCACTTCTAGTTCTAATTTCATAAGCATGTTTTTCTTTAGCAGCATTCACTAGCAAGTCGTTTTGCACTTTAACGAGTTGATCTATTTGAGTTTTAACCATTTGAAAGTGTTTAACAATCATTTTAACATCATTAGAGGTTCTTTCCACAATATCTTTCAACTCAACAATAGCTCTAGTGTTTTCCATTAGATGATTTTGCACCCTTTTATTAAAGTTATCTTGCTTAACAATAAAGATATCAAATTCTTCTAAGCATTGATCAGGAGGTTTAGAGTAAGGGATATCACCTTCATCAAAGTGTTGGAGAGAGTGTACCTCAATAGTGGATGAGTAGGGAATAGGCTTACATAATTCTTCTATAGGAGGTAAATTCTTGACATCTGCAGCTTTAATTCCCTTCTCCTTAAGACATTTCTTAGCTTCCTTCATCACTTCATCATTTAATTCAATAACTCATCTCTTCTTTGATGGTGGAATAGGCACCGGAGTAGATGCTTCAGGTACAATTACTTCAGGTATAGCTTGTTTAGGAGGAGTCCAATCTTCATAATTCTTGCTTATTTTAGCCATTAATTCCTCAGCTTCCTTTGGAGTCCTATTCCTGAAAACACAATTAGCACAACTATCTAGGTATGTCCTAGATTCTTCGGTTAGTCCATTATAAAATATATCAAGAAGCTCATTCTTAGGTAATGGACTTCCAGCCTGTGCATGAATCAAAGCACAAAACCTCGCCCAAGATTCGGGCAATACCTCTTTTTCTCCCTGTTTGAAATCAAAAAGTTCCTGCAAAATAGCATGTCTAGCACTAGGAGGAAAATATTTCTACAGGAAAGTACTAATCAAGCACTCAGGGCTATCAATAGATCCAGGAGGTAAATTACTAAACCAAGTTTTAGCTTCTCCTTGTAGTGAAAAAGGAAAAATCTTAGCAACAAAGTAAGTATGCATCTTAATATCATCAGAAAACAAGCCACTCATGGTAGAAAGTTCATTCATATGTGCTACCGCACTTTCATTCTTAGTCCCACAAAAAGGTTCTTTCTCGACAATAGCTATGTAAGATAGATCGAGAGAGAAATCATAATCTTCATCTATATGTTTATGGGAGAAGCAGCAGGAGATAATTTGGGTCTAATAGTACGCCTCTCAAGGAGACTCTTAGCAGCGCTCCTATCATGGGTGTTCTTACATTCTTTAATAAACTCATCGGTCATCTCAACATAATCTTCTTCAATATCATAACTCTCACTAGACTCAGGTGAGCTAACATGTGTGGTAGTGTCTTCATTAGGAGTTTCGGTATTTCCAGCTATAATTCTAGCAATCGTAGCATCTAGGAAAGGACCTAATGAACCACTCTTATCAAGCACAGTAGAAGCAGCATCATAAGCATCAGAAGTTTCAGATTCAGCAGTAGTAGCAGTGTGTGTAGCATGTGTATGTGGTGGTGTAACGAGCTTACTTATAACAGATGGTGAATCAAGAGCAGCAGAGGTGTTCAGAACCGTACCTCTTCTTGTAGTGGATGGTAAAATAGGAACCTTACCATCACGAGACTTACCCATGATGGATGGATAGCAGCGAACAATAGAGAATCCAAGTGAACTTGATAAATAAAGCTATGCTCCCCGGCAACGCGCTAGAAAATAGTCATGATGACCCACAAGTATAGGGGGTGTATCGTAGTATTTTCGAGGGAAGTGAAACCCAATTTATTGATTCGATACAAGAGGTGCCAAAGTATATTTATAAGCCTTAACAACTGAGTTGTCAATTCAGATGCACCTGGAAACAATCTTGCTCACAACTGTTTATCAGTAGCAACAGTTTTGTAGTAGGAATAGCAAAGTAACAACAGTAGTAGTAAAGCAAAGACAGTAGTAACAAAAGCAGTAAACAGTGGGATTCGAGTGCGATAGGCATAGGGATGGATGGACGGGCGTTGCATGGACAAGACAATTCACATAGCAATCAAAACATAGGGCAATTGCAGATAAATAAGATAAAGCATCCAAGTACTAGACAATCCTAGGCATGTGTTCCATATATAGTCATACGTGCTCGCAATGAGAACTTGCACAACATCTTTTGTCCTGCCCGCTTTGCAGGGGCCTCTAGGGAACTACTGGCAATTAAGGTGCTCCTTTTAATAGAGCACCAGAGCAAAGCATTAACACTCCGTGAACACATGTGATCCTCACATCAAAGCCTTTCCCTTCCGGTTATCCCGATTTCTGTCACTTCGGGGCCATAGGTTCTGGACAACAATGTGCGTATACAACTTGTAGATAAGACCCACAACAATACTATCATAATGAATCAATAATAAGTTCAGATCTGAAATCATGGCACTCGGGCCCTAGTGACAAGCATTAAGCACAACAAGTCGCAACAAAGTCATAAAGCACTAATAAAAGATACTAGGCACCATGCGCTAACAATCTGATGCCATTACATGAACGATCTCATCCAATCCCTACCATCCTCATAGCCTACAGCGGGGGATTACTCACTCATAGATGGGGGAAACATGGATGGTCGATGGAGAAGCGATGGTGATGATGATGACGATGATCTCCTCCAATTTCCCGTCCCGGCAGGGTGCCAGAATGGAGTTTCTGGTGCTGTTTCGTGGAATCTGGTGGTGGCGGCGGTGCGGAACTCCTTCTGGAAAAACGTCGACCCCCCCGAAGTTTTTAGGTCAGAAGGCTCCTTATAGGCGAAGAGAGAGGCCGAGGGTGCTGGGGCCCACACCACCTCAGCACGGCGCCTGGCTCGCCCACGCCACCAGGTGGTGTGGCCACCCCAGGGCTCTTCTCCGTCTCGTATTCTGGCTCCCGGAGTCTTCAGGTGAAATAGGATTTTTGGCATATTTTTCGGGATTTTTCCTGATAGTTGATTATCTGCACAAAAAATAGACACCAAGTCAATTCTGCTGAAAACAACGTCAGTTCGCATTAGTTGCATCCAAATCACACAAGTATAGAGGAGAAACAATAGCAAAAGTGTTCGGGAAAGTAGATACGTTTTGGACGTATCAGGAAGTCAGCTAAATCTTCTTCCTTTCGCATGTCAACGAATGACTAGGTCATCGCTGTAATTCTCGGAGAGTATTGGCAACATAAGGGTGGGATCCCTCAACATCCCATGACATATGGTGTCTATGAGGTTTGTGCGCTTTAGGATGTAATTGGAAACGAGCTTTATCCTAGGTCTGGCATGCAATCCAATGGGCATGCGGGGTCACAAAGAAGGGCAGCAATCGGATTGGGTCCTTATACCGGGCCCCATACCAAGGAAGTATGGACAAGCTCGCTACTTGATTGTGCAACATGGATAAGGATCTCTCATGGGAAAAGCAACGCACCTCTACAAAGTGTAAAAAAGTGTGACATGTTACTCCCTGTTCTAATCAGGGAAGGAGCTCCGAACACTACAGGAAAGAAACTCCATAAAGTTCTAATCAACCTATGAAGGATGAAGGATATAGCTTTTCAGAATAAAAGCAACCTTTGAAAAAATGTTGACCTGCATAACCTACGGCCTGTGGTCTGTGGTTGTAGTTAGTGCATCAAACAGTCATTTTTAGTGAACTTGCTGAGTATGCTCGTACTCAACCGTACCTTCTTAACCCTTGCTATATCTCGAAGAAATCAATGACGTCTTCCATAGGTGGTATACTTTGAAGAGTGGAAGATATCAGTGGGGATCAACGAAGTCAACGACTACATTAGGAGCAGTAGAAAAGAAGTTGAAGAGTAGTGTATAGCTAAATCCCTAGATAGTAGAACCTACTTATGTAGAGCATTGTTTAACATCAATCACAAGCCATATGTATATACTAATAGTAGTATGACTTCTAGAATAGACTTCGAGTGTTATTTCTCGTTTTCTTCTGTATATTGTTCTCCTCACTATTCCATGGAAGTTTTCCGGATCTTTTGTAAATCCTTGAATTGTAATCTATAGTCATGTCTTGGACCCGTAGTGTTTCTATTGTACCACTCCGAGGGATGTAATACTAGCGGAACAATGTTTCATTGGTGTTATGTCAATGACTATAGTAGATTACATCATGAAGTGGTATGCTGGGTCACTGTAGCCATCCCACCACGCCTACATGGAATTGTCAAACCCCGATGGAAGATCGTCTTCTAGCGGTCAACAAGAGGTAGAAGCCCTTCCACAATATGTTCATATTTTCACACATTTCAAAGTGACATGATGACTGAGGAAACAAGCCTTCAGACCTAGACTTAGAAAAGTTGGTCGGAGGGAGGACAAGCATGTCTTGCGAGGTGGCGAGTAGTTGTGACCATTATTAGAAGATAGCGCAAAAGAGTGGTTTCTCTCCAACCTTTCACACACTTTAGGATCATAATATACACAAATAAATGTAGGTAATCCCTCCGATCCAAATTAATGGACTCAGATTTTTCTAGATTTGTATATATCTGGCAATAAAACATGACGAAATACATACGAATCTAGATAAATCTAAGTACATTAATTTGGATCGGAGGGAGTATGACAATTGCAAATGTAATAGTCGTGTAGTGTGTGGGCTACATGCCCAAAGAGCCGGTAGGACAATAATCATTGCACCTAAGATACATCCCCTAACGTTGAACATCGAACACGACCGCCCATGTAATTAAGGTTCAACCATACCCATGTCTTGGAATTCTATAACTATGGTGTGATCCCAACGATACACATCAGGCACCCTTATTCATTTTATTATCATTAAATGTTGCCTTAATGTACATTGCCTCCTCCTTGTACCAATGGCCAGAGCATTAGGTTCTAGTTATAGAATTGATGAGAGAAAAAAGAATGTTAAATCCAGTTTTATGAAACATCAAATATAGGCAATGCAGATTAATAGTCCCATTGTGTATTTTATATAAGAAAAAGGAAAACATTACACTATACATGGACAAACAAGACAACATGATACATATTATGTAATTCAAAACAAATCTACTATGCAACACATGTTTAACAAAATTAAATAGAAATAGAAGTCCACGATATTCAACTCATAAACTATAGTCAAACACGAAACCTGGGATCTTACCTAAAAAAATCCTTTGACTAATCCACTCGTAGGGAAATAACGTTTGCACCTAAGATACATCGCCTAACATTGAACATCGAACATGATAGCCTATGTAATTAAGGTTCAACCATACTCATGTTTTAGCATTCTGTAATAATGATGTGATCCAACATGATACACATCAGGTACCCTTCTTCGCTTTATTATCATTCAAGGTTTACTCTTTCACACCTTATTGTCCATTGCCTCCTCCTTATACCAACGGTCGGAGCATTAGGTTCTAGTCGTAGAATTGGGGGAGGGGGAGTTCAACAAATAATAATATAAATCAAGCTTTATGAAACATCAAATAGATGCTATGCAAATTAATAGTCACATGGTGTCTTTATATAAAAAAGGCAAACATTACACTATTCATGGAAACAATACAACAAGATACATATTATATAATTCAAAACTAATCTAAAGTGCAACACATTTTAACAAAAAGAAACATAAGTAGAAGTTCACAATATTCAACTCATAAACTATAGTCAAACACAGAACCTGAGATATTACCACAATGAAATCCTACTGATCCACTATTTTTTTGAGTTGCTACTAATCCACTCTTAATGGTAGATAATTGTATGGTTAAAATTACTATCAAAGTGAAGCAACCGTAATGCCTAAGCTACCACAAAATGGACATCATTAACTCTTTAGATACATGGCAATGAATAAAAGTATTTGATGTGTGGGCATGAACGGCCTTAGCCGTTAGTAGACACGACATGCGTTAAGATAAATGCACTTGGCTTGTTTATACTAAATTTGTTCACTTTGTATAACTCATTACCCAATAATATGATCTTCACTGTCAAGTTTATAGATCAATGCACTAATATATAAGGTTTTGTTGTACAATTGTGTAGTATACCGTTGCAAATGCGCATGCACTATATTTAAGCTATGTTTTACAAGGAAAGTTATGTGAGGTGTTTCCTCAAAAGGACAGCTAAACTGAAGCCCCTAGATTAATGAAAGTAAAAAGTCTAAACCACACACCTCTAAGGATCATTCTTTAGTCCATATGAGTTGTAGGTATATGCATATATTGGAGTCTGAGTGAGTATCCTCAAATATCTTAGTTGAGATCTACATAGTCTAACAAATATCAAGTAAATTTGTAAATTCTGAAGTAAATGAGGCGTTTAACATGGGGTTTTTCTTCACACCATTAACTTTATTTATATACTTTTTTATTTATTTATTCATGGTCAAGTATGTCTTTGACGTTCTCGTTTTGAAAAATATATGACCTGGCATGCATACTTATTAAATTGATAGGGGCCATCACGTGCATGCTTTATACTTGCTTAAATAAACCCTTTCCAATACACCCTTGTACATCCACTATTTTTCTGCTCTGATCTTCACTATATATAAGATTTACCATTCAACCCTAAAATTAACACTTACTTATCTTTTTTTTTCTGAATCCTCTCAAAGGCAACACAATTGGTGGGAGTAAATTCTAACCATTCAATTCGAAACCACCATGCTAGAAGTTTCATATGAAAAATCCCACAATATTTCTTGGATATATTTTGCATAAAGTGCTTTTGTTTATCATGTAGTCAAATGGATAAATAACTACACAAACTTGGTAGGACAGATAATTTTAGAGCGTTGCGAGCAAGCCATCTCGTACAAAAGTGCACACATTAAAACTGAGCTTGGCACAAAATAGTAGCTAAACATCATTTGCGAAAAAAGACATAGCATGGTCATCCCTCCTCTGTGTCTCAAAGACGACATCCTCGCTCAATACCATCACGCGGACGATCCAATGAAGAGGGCCACCAGCTTGTTATGAAGGCCCCATTCTTCATGCATGTGAGGCCATTGGTTTTATCTAGAGTCCACCTCTCACTATAATAATGTTTGTGTCTGGCAAGACATATCCTGGCTAGCCACCTTAGTTGATGAAGATAGAGATGAACATTATTTTTAGAGAGATGAACATTGTTTTTTTAGGACAAATGATAAAATCTAGATGGAGGTTGCATACATATGTGTTACCTTTAAACATGAAAAACTCCTATGAGATGTTTCTCTCAACAACATGGCCACACCAAAGCTAAGGAAGCACTGCCCACAATCATAGTGGGATTTTATGTCACCTTTTTTGTTAAGTAGAACCGTCGAACCCATGAGGGGGTAAGAAGTTGACTCGAGAAATATTCCACATTTTGATCAATTTAATAGGATGTCCAATCAAATTTAACAAGAAAATCACTAATAATAAAAGTAAACAAATTTCAGAGATATAGCACGACCACATGATGGGTGAAATCTGAGGTCAGCTATTGGGTCCACAAATAATAATGTATCATAGCACTCCCTCCATTTCTAAATATAAGGTGTATAGTTTTTTGCACGAAAATTAAAGAATGGACATGTAGGGTAAGATATACAAGTTTTGGGCGAAGTTACAGCTCACTAATTCGTATGAGAAAATAGAGGAGCTTGTCTAAGATAAGGAAATATAATCAAATCCCTAAACATATTATCCAAATGAGTGTTTTGATGCAATACACCTTATATTTTAGATTTTTTTTCTCAAAAAACCTATACACCTTATATTGATGAATATAATTTTGTGCGCTCTCATGTGGGTGAAATCTGGGTTTAAGCCGTTGAGGGTAATTTTTTTGGTAAGTCGTTTGGCGGGACTTGTCGATGGCTTTTACGGAAGGATTTGATAAAGTCAGGATGAAACTGGGAACGAAAATTGGCCTACTAGAGACGTGGACTAGAGGTAATATGTAAGAGTGTATTTGGGCTCTTGTGGGTGCAAAAGTGCCAACTGGTTCAGAAGGAAGCTGCTATCGAGCGCTCGCTGCGTTCCCTATCCGGGACGCCGCGTGAAGCTGGCAAATTGATGGTCTAGGCCCACTTAAATTGCAAGTCCACCTCTGCTTCACACGCCTAGCCGGTATTTTTTCTTCTTTTCTTTTCTTTTTATAGTTTACAAAAATGGCTCAGATAAGAAACTGTTCAGATTTTTTTTGTTGAAAATGTTCAGATTTTAAAATTTGTTAAAATTTTAAAATTGTTCGAATTCAAAAGCTGTTCAAATTTGAAAACATTTCAAATCTTAGTTTTGTTCAAAGTTGAAATTCGTTCAAATTTTAAAAAAATCAAATTTGCGAATCATTCAAATTAATAGTTGTTCAAATTTCGTAAACGCTCAGATTTAAAAAACAAAAAAACAAAAAAAATCGGCCAGAAAACCGAAGAGAGGAGAACCCAGAAAAACCGGCCAGGACGAGCGAATGCGGACTATTCCACAAGTTCTCGGGCCCGGCCCAGCCGACGACGGGGTACGCGGCGCCCCAGCTACACAACGCAACGGGCGTTGAATAGGATTTGCGGGTTCAGAACTTCAGATTTGTGTTCAGAGTTCAGACCCGTATCTTCCTCCGCCCCGGCTAGTCTCCCAACTCCCAACCGACACGCGAAGCACAGCACGTGCCCGCCAAACTTGCGATTCCCTCCGGCTACCCGGCGATCTGCTTCCCCGGAGACGGTCGCCGCATCAGGTTCCGCTGCCGCGCCTCCTCCGCGTACGCCACTTCGCCCCTCTACTCCTTGTTTTGACATCTCGTGCTAGCCTCCAGCTCGTCCAGATCCGGTAGATCTGACGCGACCGCTCCCGAATTCGGAAGCCGATCCGGTTGGTGTTTCTTAGGATGATTTTCTGGTTGGTCGGCGATGCAGCTGGGAGGGGTGGATCGGAATTCGCGATGCCCGCGTTCGCATCAATTGCGGATCATGCTGTTTCTGGATAGCGTTTGCGTCTTTGGTGCCTCAGTTGTTATAATATGAGTGCTCGAAATAAGCAGTTTCAGTAGAGGTTCTGGTCTAGCAGTTTGCTAGGGGTGAGCTGAATTGTGCATGTTCTCTAACTGGTTGGGTGCGTTAATTATCCACGATTTCTGGGAGCTGGTGGACTATAGTCTAGGGTAATCTATTTTCCTTCTCTTTCTGCTAGATGAGTGACAGCGGGGATGGATTCATTTCTAATATACTTTATGATCTAGAGTCATGCATGTGTAGCGTGTACCCTAGTAGTTAGCAATTCGAGAGAAACTGTACCTATATGCGTATTTGTATATTGGACAGACTGCTAGTTTGTGAAATGTGCATTTCTGCATGGGGACTGGATCATTGCATAGCTCATATGCGATCAGCTCATGTATTGGTTTGGATCCTCGGTGGGAAGCAGCAAATATGCATGATTATTCTCTCTGTCAGTTTCTTAAGTACTGGTGTTATGACTGCAATGTTTAGACCAATGAAAATGTGCCGTCTGTGAAGTGAGTAATTTAGCATGTGCAATTTATTTGTGGATTTTCTTATGGCTACACAAGTGGATTGCATTCGTGCGCTTTGTCAGCTATATCAGTAGCAGCGACACTCTCAATGCAAACTATGTAGGTTTAAATCATGGGATATTGGGATTTTTTGTATATGCATCATGATCGATTTTATCTTTTAGTTGCCATTGAATAAGCACCTAGCCTTGGATTACTTGTATGACAATGCACTAGTTGCTTCGCCAGGAGTGTAGAATAGACGATGCTGTAAAATGACACACATTTACTTGGTTATTGGCTACACTTGTTTTTCAATTGACTAGAATTTTGGTATATACTGTGCTTAATGCATCAAGCCAGAAACTGAAGCTAGACTACTTTTGAAGCACTCATTCCCTGCTTTGACTTGCAGGTGTAGCTGTAGGCTATCAAGTATATAGTTTCTAGTGCTTTCTGGTGTTCTTCCGAAATGGTGAAGCTGACAATGATAGCGCGGGTCACTGATGGCCTTCCACTGGCAGAAGGGCTGGATGATGGGCGGGATCAGAAGGATTCTGACTTCTACAAGCAGCAAGCTAAACTTCTTTTTAAGAACTTGTCAAAGGGGCAACATGAAGCCTCACGGATGTCAATTGAGACTGGGTCATACTTTTTCCAGTATCCTGTGTTGCGATCTATTTTATTTTTGGAAAAGATGCTTGTTTATGGATTCTGCTTCACCATGCCCATTTTATGCTTGATCATAGGTATTATATTTAAATCTTCAATGAAGTTACTGTATACTGTGATTAGTAATAGGTGTTTTTAGCTAGTCATTACATTTGCATTGTTCTGGTGACAGAGAAGTCAGCATCTGTTGACTAGCCATGAACTGCATTTACACAAGCACAGAGGAACCTGTATGACTCGTGGTCTTGATATTCCTGGTATACTAGTAATACTGATCTCTATAATTGTATGCAAGATCATTACCTTTACTATCTGTTAGATGCTTTTCTGATCTGTTGCTTCTATCATACTCCTATGCTTTAACTTCTATGGAAAAACATCCTGCAACCAGTTAGTTAAGTCCCTGTATGTATTTTCTTTAGCATGTGTTGATTTGTTTACATTTATTGTAGTATGTTGTTGTTCCACCTTAATTCAGATATGCAGTTACATCATTGAAGGCCGAGTATGTTATCTAACAATGTGTGACCGTTCTTATCCAAAGAAACTTGCATTCCAGTACTTGGAGGATCTGAAAAATGAATTTGAGAGAGTCAATGGGAATCAAATTGAAACTGCTGCAAGGCCTTATGCTTTTATTAAGTTTGGTATGTTTTTTTCTCTACTTTGTTGCCTGTATTGTTTTCATCCAGTCTCAAGTTCTACTGGTTTATAACCTATGTTTCTCTCTGTTTAGATACATACATACAGAAGACTAAGAAACTCTATTTGGATACCAGAACTCAAAGGAACATTGCAAAATTGAATGATGAGCTCTATGAGGTGCACCAAATCATGACTCGCAATGTTCAAGAAGTTCTTGGTGTCGGTGAAAAGCTAGACCGTAAGTTTGTAGATCTCTTTTGCCTTCGAGTGCTTCATTTACATTTCTTGGCTTGAGAAACTGGTAGGTATTTGTATCAGTTATAATGCGTTGATAACATCAGGTTTATCATCAATAAGTTCTCGTTTCAATAGGCCTGGATTTACTACTTCCTCCGTTTCAATAGGTTTAAAACATAACTAGATACATCCGAATCTAGAGAAATCTGAGTCCATTAATTTGGATCGGAGGGAGTACTTGTCTTCAAAAGCTTCACACTATGTTATTATTAATTTCTTAGCTTTACTTCTGGTGTGTGAACTCATTGTTTCTTAAATGTTTACAAAATGCTTCCCGTCTCCCCCTTCTAACTGCACTTCATTGCATTGGAAGATTTGACTGTATTGGCAAATAACTGTTTACTGTTCTGTACTTCTATTTTTGCAGAGGTCAGTGAAATGTCAAGTAGGTTGACATCGGACACGAGAATCTATGCAGATAAGGCGAAGGATCTCAATCGCCAGGTAATCCATGTGCACAAGCATATGTTTGTGACATATACCTTTGTTAGTTCTCTATCTTACTTGGGATTACCACATCTGCTTAATCTTTGTCACTATTTATCGTTAGACATATTGACTTAATTATATCAATTTCGTTAGTATGAGTCTTGCCCTTAAAGTAGCATAGCAGTATCATGTTCCATGGACGAAAACTACCGATGCTTGATTAATGAAAACCAGTCAACATGTCTCTTGTTGTTAGGTTGATAGTTCACAGTTATACCTTGTGGCTAGCAGAATGGTGTGTCTCAATTTGTACTACGTGTGGTAAAGTTCAATCAAAATATAGAAGAGGGCAAATATTTGCAGTTGCGATGTCTCTATCAAGACTTGTTTCGTTGATACATTTAACTGGTTTTTTTTACATTTTATCTTCAGCAATATGCTTCGACAGAAGTTTAAGTAGTATTAGCTTGGATATCCACATTTGTGTGTAGTCCCTAATTCGTATCACAGTATTCTTTTCCAGTGGCATCCTATATTATCTTTAGTGTTTTGACTTGTATGTGAACCGTGGCTTTCTTGTTTCAGGCCTTCATTCGGAAGTATGCTCCCGTTGCCATTGTGATTGGGGTCGTAATAATTCTGTTCTGGGCGAAGAACAAGATATGGTGATTGATTCCACTAAACAAAGGAAGCTGGACTGTGGTATAACACTGAGGAAGAAGACAGATATTCTGGATCAAGAGATGCTTTGATGGCTTGTAACCCGGATCTGCCTGTTGAAGCGAGAACTTTGAAGCTATCTTTACTCCATACAAGCAAAAGTTCTAGTGAATTCGTTGTAGTATAGACCATATATGACGGACTTGATTTTGTGAATCCTCAGAACCGTACATACAAGAGCTCTGTAGAGTGTTGACCTTTTCGATACCGGGATTGTATTTTTTGTGTTTACTCTTGTAAGAATTCAGGCGGATGAACTCTGTACTCCTTGCTCCCATCATGGCAACATATATTCCATGTTCGATGATAATTCTTCCTTGTGTGCAAGAATGAAGTTGTTCCACAGTTAACCAGCCGCTGCATCATCCTAGTTCTGCAAGCGCAAACCGATTGACATGCATCGCATCATCGTAGTTCTACAAGCGCAAATTGTTTGACCTGTAAAGATTAAGCAGGCAGCTGCATTTTACACCAGCTGTTTAATGTGTGAGCCAGATATTTTCATTGCATTTGCTGTTAATGTTGAACGGCAGGAACTGAAGCTGAATATTGGCACACGAATATGGGCAATGGCCACTGCAGATATCTTTCTCATGGAATGGCCACTAAGGATTTCAGCTCGAAAGATTACAGTGTTCCTACTTCCTAGAACTACGAACTTGACTTCCGATTCATTTCAGTCACTGTAAGCGAATGGCTAGTCCTTGATGCTCCGTGGAACATTCGTGGTGTATATTACAAAGCCTAGAAAACAGAAAAAGGAAGTAAAGGAGTAGCCGTGTAGCATCCAGCTGATCATTCTGCGGCGCAGGGCATCATCGTCCAGCTGCAACTTGCCCCCTGCAGTGCAGACGACGAATTATTAAGATGGGGAAACTGTTAGATATATATGCAGTTACTGTTCGATCATTGGGCTTGATCAGAAGGGCTTAATCTAGAAGAGAGAAAAGCTTAATCGATCGGTGCACGGAAGCCACAAGCGGCCAAAGGGATCGATCGTCAAGGAAGGCGCAGGACGTGTACCTGCTTGACTAGGAGGTGGGATCGGATTCGGCGGGGAGCTGCTCCTGGCGCTCGTGCTCGTGGAGGCGGGCGCGGGTCTCGTGGATCCGGTCGCGCGCGGCGGCCGCCACCCGCTTGAGCCGGCGGCGCTTGCCGTAGGTCTCCTCCAGCCTGCGCTGCAGCTCGGCGGCGCGCGCCCGGGCCCGCTCCAGCTCCGCCAGCGCCTCGGCGAGGCGCGCCCGCGCCGCCGCCAGCCGCGCGTCCGCCGCGGCCTCCCTTCGCCTCAGCTCCGCCGCCACCGCCCACGCCGGCCGGGCCGAGTCCGCGAGCCGCCGCCCCTCGCACATCCTCCGCCGGGTCGCGTCGCGGGGGGAGGGAGACGGAGAGGGAGGACTAAGGCCTAGTTGGGGAGGGAGGCGGAAGTGGGCTTTGCTTCGGGGTCGGGGTGGGTGGGGGGTGGATCACTTGAACCGGGCTTGTGTGCGCTTTGCTTGACAGCGACGACACACGCGCACGCTCATAACTTCCTTCCCCGAAACAGAATCACAGACGGAATTCTGCCCATTGTGCTGCCTGGCTCAAAACCAGATGAAATCCGTGCGAAGAAGTCTCACGAAATTCTACTACGAATCAAGGAAGGACGGTGCCAACTCCCGGCTGTTTTTATACCCTCACCGTGTGTCATCGCCCATCTTGAGACGGCACTACCACCATAATTATCACTCTCACAATTCTCATCCCCCTCTTTTGCGACCGTCGGTTCCCAATTATTGGTGAACCGGTGAAGCATCATCCTGCTCTTGTTGGGCGCAATTATTGGGTATTTCTTGCTCCACTCCACTAGCAGCACACCTTCCAAACAATGGCGAGACTCGAGACCAGGCAACTACTGGTACTACTAGTCTGCTACTCCTTGATCACTAGTAAAAAGGATTGGTTGGGCCGCTCTGGTTGCCTTTCACAGTTTCACGACGTTGTTCTGCCATGGTTAGGACCGGAGGATGCTCGTAGCACCGACGACGAACCTGGCCGGCGCAAGTAAGTGCCCAACTGCACTAACTACCAACCAAACATGCGTCAAATCATGACCAGGTCTCAGACATCAAACAGCCCAATGGGATTGAAAATTAATACTTCGTGCATTTCGTACAAGGTTGCGGTAAAACAATGTTAGTGTTCACTTGATCCAGCCCAGCACTCAGCTTACGTTCTAAACGTTTGTGCGCACATAGCCTAACAATAAGAAGAGAGTTCATCCCATCCTAAAAGTCCGGACTGAAAGGACGAATGAATCTCTTCCTTGTAGGTTGTGTGTGGCGTCCTTCTGTAGACGAGGTGAGACTAAACTAGTGTAGCCTCCACCGGACCGTCCCTAGCCGTGCCACCCGTTCGAGTGCTGACAATCAACAACATTTATCATGGATAAGAGGGAGTATCTAAAAGAGAAAATCGCCAATTTGGTACATCAACTTGCCCAAACTGAGAGCATTGGTCACGAAGTTGTAAAACACGAACTGCAGGTCACGAAGATGCCCACGCGAGCGTTTTGGTCACTCCGTCACGGTGAACGTTAATTTGCTGACGTGGCAGGCTGTTTCTTTACCAATTAGCCCTTAAAAATCATGCCCAGTGCTCAAGGATGCACGAAGCTAACCTGTTTTTTTTGTGAAATTTTACCGATCTATTAAAAATTATCAACAGTAGTACAAAGAGACCCAAAAGTAATAAAAATTACAAATAGGTTATTGGACCACCTAGCGATGACTACAACCACTAGCGCGAGCCGAAGGCGCGCCGCCGTCCTCGCCCCTCCATCACCGGAGCCGGGCAAAGCTTGTCGTACTAGAGCTTGTTGTAGTAGACAGACGGGAAGTCGTCGTGCTAAGGCCACAAAGGACCAGCACACCAGTGCAGCAACCATCGCCAAAGATGACAACCGTAGATCGAAAGAGACTGACCTTGAATCACACCAACGAACATGAAGATGGACTAGATCCCAGGAGATCCGCCGGACAAACGACTCCACGCGCTCTCCGCCGGCGCTAAATGCACCACCGGAGCGAGGATAGAGCGGGGAGGACCTTATTCTGACTCTAGGAGCTAGCCGTCGCCTCAACATCTCGAGGAAAACACTAAAAACAAGGCTAAACGAACAATGAAAAAACCTCCCGCCGGCATGAGGCCATGGTCCGCCACACCTCCAAGGCCCTAGGGCTACCGGAGGCGGAGCGGACCGGCGACGTCGCCGGCGGGGGAGGGGAGGGGGACATGAAAACCTAGATGGATTTTAGCTTTTTCCTCTCTTACGAAGCTAACCTGTTTGATTAAATAGCTAGACCATTAGAAGAAACCGATGAGAGCTAATTCGTAGAAAAGTATCCCGCGCCACGTCAGCAAACTAACGTCCACCGTGACGGAGTGACCAAAACGCTCATGTGGGACAACTTCGTGACCTGTAGTTCGTGTTTCGCAACTTCGTGATCAATGCTCATTTTAGACAAGTTGATATACCAAATTATTAGGATTTTTCTCTATCTAAAAATCTGTCTAAATTCAATAAACCTGCCACAAATAATTTGGATCAGAGTTAGTACCTAAATCAGTCAAGTAGCATCTTTATTGTGACCGTTTCTGATGGCACCGAGACGATACCAATACATCACATTTGGCGCAACACAGACGCATTGAACTTGGTCATCAAGCCGCCCCTGGCCAGCTGCATCATTCCGTTAGAGACAACTAGACAAGACATGACCAAGTACCGTACTGAGCTTGCTCTCTCCAGCTCCGTATGTATATATATATACGTGCTATGCAGGAGCCAGAAGCACGACACACAATCTAGCTACCTGCATCTGGCTAGAGATTTCAATCGCACTAGCAATCCAGAAGCAGAGCTAGCTAGCTACTAGATCTCCTGCTTACTCGTGATGGCTTCCAAGCAGATGCTCGTCTTCGCCGTGGTCGCCCTCGCCGTCGTCGCCTTCCTCCCGGGCCACGCCGTCGCCACGGAGCACATCGTGGGCGACGAAAGTGGCTGGGTCCTCAACTTCGACTACGCCAAGTGGGCCGAGACCAAGCAGTTTGTCGTTGGCGACACCATAGGTAACTAACCATACATTAATAAACCATATGCATGCATGCATATACTCCTCTGTTTCAAAATATAAGATGTTTTAGCTTTGTGTAAATAATGTATCTAGACTTTTTAGTGTTTAGGTTCACTTCAAACCTAGATGAATCTAGACACTAAAAGAGGTCTAGATATACTTCATTCACAAAGCTAAAATATCTTATATTTTGAAACGGAGGGAGTATAACTTTGCCAGGCCAGAAAAATGAGTAGCTTTGCCATCCACGTTTTAACCGTGTCGCAGTGTTCAAGTACGGGAGCGCCAGCCACAATGTGATGGAGGTGGGCGGGGCGGACTTCCTGGCATGCAACAAGGCCTCGACCGTGACCACCAACGTGTTGAAAAGCGGCGAGGACCGGATCACGCTCGACAAGGCCGGACGCCGCTGGTTCTTCTGCGCCGTCGGCCAGCACTGTAATAACGGCATGAAGCTCAAGATCACTGTCCTCGAGACTGCCGCCCCTGCTCCAGCTCTGCCGCCGTCCAGCCCCGCCGGCAATGTGCGGGCAAACTTCGCGCAGGCAGCGGCCGCGGTCAGCGCGCTCGCCGTGGCCGTGCTCGTGCTCTAGGTTCCACTCCATCAACCTTCCGCATGTAGTCAAGGATTTTTTTTTATGTGAGAGAGTTGTGTTGTGTATTGTTTGGTGCGCGTGGTCCAGATGATATTCTTGATGTTATAACGTTGTGAATTTGTGCATTTGAAAACTTTCTTCAATCAAAGATTAGTTTCATTTAATATATGTGTTGTTACAACCGTGGTTTGTTTATGTGTAATTATTAACACGTGGAAAAGTTGAGTGTGTCTTGTCATAAAGGGCAATATATTATTTAAAAATGATATAAATGACATCCAGCCGTTGCAACAACTCAATATCAAAAGCAGACACATACATCAAGAATGCACATAGCCCGAAAAAAGGACAAAAACATAACACAAAAGTGTCCTGCTGAAAAGAACACATGCACACAACAACATTAACCACAGTCGTCCTATGCAACATAGAATATGATAAAGGATCTCCACAAGCAATACCTTCGTAAAAGAAACGACACATGCCCACCGTCATCACTGGGTCTAGTCAATAAAGACATATGAGATTTTCACCCTAGAGAGTAGGTTTGAAATAATTTTCATGCAATAATACCTTTACCATGATAACAATACGTAAGCATCGTTATTGCTAGGTACAACCAACAAAGGTCAGAGCAAGATACTTTTACCATTGAGCTCAACACATGGTACTGAAGGAGCACCACCAAACCTCATCCACCATGTGCTACTACCTCCTCCACTTGAAATCAGCACGTACATACCTTGTAGCCTCGACAAAGACAAACTCAAACCAATCACCATCATAGAGATCATAATAGTCTAAAGGTTTGAATTTCCATCCAAGTTCTCCGGATGGACACAAGCACACCATGAACCTAAGATTGGCATCCATGGCAATACAAACCTTGGAGAATCACACATGCAGTGAACATCACCACACAAATGATAAGTGTGCCTTGCATGAACGCCATGATGGTCGAGGACAAGAGCTATCGGTGAAGACATCTGCCACGGCGCACAAACCAACACCCGCAGACTAGCACAAGTGGGGATGGCCACTGGCTGACTAGTCCATTGACAAATATCTTTATCCTCATCCGGTAGCTATTGGGACATGCATCCTTCCACTTCTAGGAATCGAGCTCTATTAGATTGGGATCTTCTAGCCTAGGCCTTCCACAACCAGGTGACGATCTCCACCAGATCTAGAGCTTGTAGTCAGATCCTTGCCTAGCCATGCTCCATTGCTGCACTAGGACTCACCGCTATTGCTGTCCTGAACGAACCTTAGTCATTGCGTCACAGGACCACCGAGGGATCTGCCTCCATCGACGGCCACATGCTTCATCAGTAGCGCTGGCTGACAGTAGCGAGAGGAAATCCTATATGTGGGCGCGCATCGTACTTGTAAGACTACAAGTATGACAATATGTTCTTCTATGTGCTTAGATTATTCGTCATGACACACATGTTAGCGGAACAACAAGCAAACCAAACATTTTTCCTCGACTCGCGCTAGACGAGAACCGTGGAAGTGCAGGCCATGCCTCCTGCCCACTTTGGCGGGCCTCTCATTATTCTTGCCCGTTGTCACCAGGGCCAGGGAGGATCCAAATTTAACTTTGGATGTTCAAATTCTAACCTACATAAAACATAAATTTCGGGTTTGAGCTCTTTGCGAGGTCTTTCTATTTGCTAATTTTGGGTTTGAGCTCGATTCAAATGAGAAAACGCGACATAAACATGCAAAAAAATACCACAAGTGGTACATATGTCCACTAGACACTATAAATATGAGATATTTCAAAGAAAATTGGGTGTACAAATGTACCCCCATGACCCATAGTAGATGCCCATGCAGAGGGCTCTATATGATATGGGGCTTACCCCTTCCATAAGATCAACACTTTGCTAGTTGACTTACATTACATCACTGCACATATCCTTCCCTGAGTCCACAGAAGAGAGTAAAGAACCCGCGGCGCCAAGGCAGGTGGAAACAACTGTGGCTACTGCCTCACACGTATGGATGTGTCCCCATCCCCTGCCTCCATGAAGGGGGTCTACATCTAGTGTGTCATGTGCGGGACTTCCGATCGGCCTCGCTACAAGGATGCCATGTCGCACCCGGCGTAGTGTGCCACCGCTAGTTAAGGTTGAGGTGGACAGGGGGATTCGATCCGGCGGGCGACATGCATCGATACCTACACGTGACACCAAGGTGTCCGACTGTGCCGCGCTTCAACAGTTTTGTCCGGCTATCGACCATCTCCCCTGATGCATCACATGATTGGGAAATACTACAACAGAGTATTAAACTTACCGAGGATTTAAATTATTTGATTGGTCAAGACTCGCCATTCGAGACTCTTAATTTCACTATTTACATATTTCTTTAATAATTATGTATAAACAATATAAATAAGTCACTATTAATGAACTTTATCATTTTCTAATAGTATTTCTTGGTTGCAGATTTTTGGTATTCACACACAAGATTGAAGTTCCTTTATTTTTCTAACATGCTGAGTAACTTTAATATTTAGTTCTGATGCCTTGACAATTTAGCTTAAGAAATATGCTCTAAGGTTCTGATTAAGTAGTCTTGTAGTTCAGATATAAGTAGTTTTCTAATTCTCGATTGGTTTTTTTCTTTTAATATTTGAGCCACCTTGAATTGCGTAGTTTTATTCTATAGTCAAATTACATCCAAAGTAGCAGGTAATACTTTTTATGAAAAAAGGTAGAACCGACGTTGGGTCTTTTTGTTTGCATTTCAAAATTATTTAAATTTTAACCGCTAATTAAAAAAGATAAATTTAGGTTTATCAATCCTAAATTATAGTAGTTGTTTATAGTTGTGTGTTGTGATGGTAGGGTTAGTTTATATAAGGAAAATGAGTATCTATCCAAGAGACCGTGTAGGTGTGATGGCGTAAGATATTTTTTGCGAACTCACCCACCCCACACATTGACACCTACACGTTGGCATGTGTTCTAGAGTTTTAAGATCAACAAAGTCACAACATGTAACAGGTGTCACATGTACATCACCTACTAGCGAAATAATTGTTCGTCTTGACCAGACACATAGATTTCAAGCATAACTGCATAAGGTTGATTTTTGATTTCCTGATGCGCAGGGTACATCTATCACTACTGTAACGGAGATCAACGGCGGTAGGTCACGTACGCCCTCTCCAACTCTAAAACTGGTTCAGTCTGGCTTGGCAGTTGATACCTAGGACATCTAATGCGGAGTTCCATGCCAATATATTTTTCACGTCAACTGAAAGACGTTATTTTAGTGCCACAAGAATTTTATGGGAAGTTGTTGGGCGGTAGGTGTAAGAGAGGAGGTATGGGACGTTTTTCGATTTCAACTTCTCATTGGAGCGGTATCCGATTAGCAAGATACCGTTAGCCGGTAGAGTGTTTGATGACATTGACAACTTCAATGACAGGTACGTGTGCACTCTGTTGAAATGCAAGATCTCTTATCAGCAAAGGTTGACTCGCCTGAGTCTAGGCCGGGAATTATAACTCGAACTCGCGAGCTAAATGAGTAACTCGTGACTCGGCTCGACTCGGCTTGAACTCAGTGTCTAACAGTCGAGCCGAGTTTTAGATTTGAACTCATTTGTTTATCCAAGCTAAATGAGCTACTCGTTTAGCTCGTTAAACTCGTTTAAATATAGAATTTGAAATTTTCCACTGATGAGTGCCATACTACGAATGTTTCTTCTACATGTAATGGTGTAGAACTACTATATTTTCCATTCGATATTGCCTTCGTGTTATTATGAAATTACTATCCTTATTCTAGTTCTTAATTAGTAGGATAATTACTAGTTTTTCTTATATGTGCTCTTGTTCGTAACTCATAACGTGCTAAACGAGCTACTCATGAGTTACTCGTGAGTTTACCGAGTCGAGCCGAGTTTCAAATATGAACTCGTTTTGTAAACGAGCTGAGCCAAGCTAGATCATTAGTTGAACGAGATTTAGCGAGTCGAGCCGAGCTGATTCGGCTCGGCTCGAATTCCAGCCCTGCCCGAGTCTTGTCCTTGTTAAAGGTGGTGGCTCGAAACTCGACTTCAAGGATAATTCTGAATTCATACGGTTAAACTCCTCATCCTCGGCGTACGTGCGACATCATCTTGAACGGTTTGCCTAGGAATCGAATGATTTTGTATATTTTGGTCACTTGTCATAGGGTTTATGATAGGTTCGTCGAGTTCTTGTCGCCAAAGACAGACTCTTTTTTTTATCGACATATACGACGCATTTGCTTGATATTTTCTAATGTATATTGTGTGGATCAATCGATCTAGAGTTAAGGAACTTCCACTTCTTTGAAAAATAATATGTCGCTACGTTTTCTATTCTGATTGACCTTTTTTATTAACAGGCGCGCACTTCATTGATCTAGAACAGAAATATCGTTCAGTACATCCATCGTTACAGCTGGGGGTGGATCACCATCCCAAGACATACTACCACCAGAATCGAAAACAAATTTAGCTAAACTGTGCGCCGTCTTGTTCGCCTCTCTAGGACAATGCTGAAACTTGATCAGGCGAATTTTGTTTGCAATCCGGAAGCAATCGGCTAGTGTTGTTGTGAACGGACTCCATAGGTCAATTACCCATGTACAAGCATTGATCAGTTCGAGGTCAATTACCCCGTGTGGTCGACCAACACGCTTCCACCGCGCCGCTGGTTACCGCTGCCATTGTGGACGAGTGGCGTACTTGGACTGCTACCAGGCTTTTAGGTAGTGTAGGTGGGACGCCGAGAGATGTAACGTAAATAGTCAGCATCGCCAGGCCCCCAAAAGGGCGGCGGTAGACCATCTTGTAACGGAATCTTGTCCTCTCTTTCGAGCTTAATACAAAACGCGCAGATCTCCTTCGGGTACTCGAAAAAAGAATCAACCGAGACAGGGGTACACCCAATATTCTCAATCGTCTGCAACCCAAAGCGCATAGTTGAAGCTTCTGTTGTCGCCACGTCCAAGATGTTTGTCATCGGTACTGCTTCTCCATGATCATTACGAGTGATTGCAGCAGCTGCACCCACACCACTAGCCCACTAGGGTAGAACGATGCATTGACATTTAGCTTATAGTATCCAGTAGTGGGCTTGCACCATCTCACAATTTTTTTCTTTTGAGGAACTTAAAACTGAACCCTAGTTCAGGGCTAGTGCCTGGATAGATAAAGCAAATCTTGCTGCAGGAACCACCTTTTCCTTTTTAACAGATTCACGTCTTTGCCACCAAATGTACCAAGTCACTACGGCTATTGTTTCTTGCAAACCCAATTGGCCAATGACCAGTGATTTTTCAGTCGGGCTCCTCAAAATTTCTTCAAAGACAACAGAACCAGATCTATTGAGAGACACGACTTGATCGATTACCGAATCCAATCTTAGAGAGCACCATACCTCTTTTGCTCGTTTGCAAGTGAACATTAGGTGGAGTATATCTTCAGCCCCTTGCCTGCATAACAGACATTCATCAGACACCTTAATGTGTCTATCAGCTAAGACCCCAACACCAGGAATCAAGCCATGAAGTGCTCGCCAGCTGAATATTTTGATTTTGGCCAGAACCCACAATTTTCACACCGGGTTTCTACTCATTGTTCCCTGCCCATCAGCACGTCTAAGTTTGCTCCCAAATTGACGGTCCCATTCAGAGTGATAGGCTGACCGTACTGAAAACATCTAGTTATTTTGTTTTATTCCATGCAATGAAATCATCTTCCAAATTTGAACTAATAGGAATCTGCAAAATACGCTGCACCTCGAAGGGATTGAAGATTTCTCTGATGAGGGATTGAATATTTCTCTAATTATTGGCCTTGTTCTGTCATGTGGGGAAATATATGGTTATATCGATCGCCGACTAAGAGTATCTCTAACAGCTGTCCTATTTTGGGGTAGCAGGCCCAATAACTGCCGGATGCGGCAGCTATGGAAAAAAAGTGTCTCCAACAGCTGCCGCATCCGATTTTCGTGCCCTAAATTTTTTGCGGCATGTCACGTATTTGCGGCAGCCATGCAGCTGCCGTATATTTCTTCCCCAACACGTGTGCACGCCAAACGTCGCTCTCCCCCTTCTTCCCCTTCCTGTTGCAGCCACCCAATCCACCGCCGTACAGCTACGCCCTCACTAGATCCGGCCGCCGCGTCGTAGCTCTAATCAACCCTGCCACTGGTCAATCACAGCAACTGGAATCGATGATGCCGCCACGCCTCCGCTCGAAGGGTGTCGCCGGCTTCTTCGGCGTGAAGATGCGGCCCTCTGCTCACTTCGCCGCCGACATCAGCCAGGACGGTGCCCGCTGGTGGCTGGGCACGTTCGGCAGGCTGACGAGACGGCGGGCACCTACGACGCGACGGCGTGGCGCTTCGGATGCTCCAAGCGCGACCTCAACTTCCGCGAGGTGGAGTCGTTGATGGAGGCCGAGTTTCAGTCGCCACCGTTGCAGCTTGTCGACACCAACGCGCAGAAGCAACAGCAGCAGCTATCTGCCTTCGACGACCTGCGCATGGCGCAGCTGGCCCGCGAGCATCCGGAGCTCGTGCAGGCCCAACTCTCCTACAACGATGCCGATAGGAAGAAGAAGAAGGTCGATGGAGCTGGGCCGTCGCATGTCGCACCGCGGCCACCGATTCCCGTCGACAACTCTGACGACTCGCTCAGCTGCAGCTTCTGGGACACCTCCGATTCCGATTTAGATTTAGATGATTTGTTTTAATTTCGCAGTTGCGGGTTTCAATTTCGCAGTCGTAGGTTTCGGTTTATTTGTTGAACTCTTAATTTTGCACTGCTGCTGTTCTTCAGTCCCGCGTTTACCGTAAAATTTGAATAAATATGGCCTGTATGTGGCAGCTGCTAGAGCAGCCGGTGCTCGGCCGCTGTTTTGTTGTCGTAAAACAGCAAACCAGTTGCCCAAAAGTGCTACGTCAAAATAGGGCGCAAGACGTCGGCGAGAGCTTCACCGGGTGCTATAAACCGCCGCGCTAAAATGCAGCGCTGAATTGGTCCTTTCGCAGATGCGCTAAAATGCATCCTAAAAATTATATTTTCACACAATTGCATATGTAAATAGATCAAACAAAATGTAAAAATAGACTATAAATATTAATATATTACATAGTACAACCGAATTTAAAACTAGACTAACTAGAACTAGACTAAACTATAACTAATCGGACTCCCAGTCGGATGAGTCAAATGTTGTGGACGACACAAAGTCGACGACCACTCGTACTCCGACGAGGAAGAGTCGACGGTGATGGTCGATGGACCGGCGTCATTCTTCTTCTCCTCCTTCTTCCTCGCGGCATTCTCCTCCTTCTTCCTCGCGGCATTCTCCTCCTTCTTCTTCTTCTTGGCCTCCTTCTTGGCCCTCCTCGCCTCCCGATCTTGCTTTTTCGCCGCCTTCCGTGCCTCCTTCTCTTCTTTTGGGTCGGCGTAGAAGGCGCGACCACGTCCTCCGGGAAGCGCCGCGCCCACTCGAGGAGCATGCGCTCGCCATGCTCGGCGACGGCGAGAGCGCTGCCTCGCCTCAGGACGTGGCGGCGGCGGCGGCGCGAGGTCTTCCGCCTGCTGGCGCGTCTAGACGTCCGTGAAGTTCATGGAGCGCCGAGGACGGCCGAGGCGCCAGGCGACCGCGTCGTACGCGTGCTCCGCCTCGTGCGCCGTCTCGAACATGCCGAGCCCGATGCGCTTGTCGTCGCTCCGGATCTTGGCGTGGAACGTCCCGTACGGACGCGCGTGCACACGGCGGTAGCCAGAGCTCGAGCGGCGACGGGGAGGCATGGCGCAGGCGGAGCGACGCGCGGCCGCTGTGAAGTCGAGGCGGAGGGCCGGGGCGGCGGGGGTGCGACGCGCAGCGAGGCCGAGGCGGAGGGCGGAGCGACGCGCGGTGAGGTCGAGGCGGAGGCCGGAGGTGGTGGTGAGGGGGTGGCAGAGCGACGGCGGAGCGGCGCAACAAAGGTGGAACGACGAACGACAGTTTTCGCGAGAGGACGCGTGGGGGGAATGTTCCGGACGGTTGGGTTCGCGCGCGCGGCTCGCTTTTGTTGCGCGCGATGGAAGCGACGCGTCAGATTTTCCGCGTAGGATGTCGCAGAAACCCGCGCGCGGCAAAAAAAATTAGCGTGCGCCGCGTTTTCGCGTGCCTGCTGGAGCTCTCCCGCGCTATATTTCCGCGGATTTTTTAGCACACGCAGATGCTCTTAGAGATGCTCTAAACCCGGCCGGCCCAAGTGCTTGACTGTGCTGACGACTGAGAGACCAGCAGATATGTGTCGTGAAGACCACATGTGTCAGGTAAAGACGACGCGTCTCACAGAAGAAACAGTCCGAGGGCGCCGCGGGAGGGATATGCTCCATCGACCAAATAATTAGCATCTGGTTCATTCTTCGCGTCACTCTCCTCCGATGGCACCAAGCGTAATGCGTCCATCCATTCACAATTGGCGCCACACGGACGCATTCAACTCATCATATCATTGCCGCCATTGGCCATTGTCCTGCCCAGCTGCCCTGCTTAGCTCCAGTTAAGTGGCTGACGGTGACTCTCTCTCGTAGTCCCTATATATATACGTGCAATGCAGGAGACAATAGCACAACAACACACAAGAAGAGCAAGCTAGCTAGATTTGCTGCTTACTCAGCGATGGCTTCCAAGCAGATGCTCCTCTTCGCCGCGGCCTCCCTCGCAGTCATCGCCTTCCTCCCAGCCTTCGCCGTCGCCACAGAGCACATCGTGGGTGACGAAAGTGGCTGGGTCCTCAACTTCGACTACGCCAAATGGGCCGAGACCAAGCAGTTCGTCGTCGGCGACACCATAGGTAACTACTTAACCGCGCACGCTTGATCGGTTCATTTCCTCCGCGGTGTGGAGAAACTAATTTGGTAACCGATCTCTTGCTGTTTATATGACCGCAGTGTTCAAGTACGGGAGTGCCAGCCACAATGTGATGGAGGTGGGCGGGTCGGACTTCCTGGCGTGCAACAAGGCCGTGACCACCAACGCGCTGAAAACCGGCGAGGACCGGATCACGCTCGACAAGGCCGGGCGCCGATGGTTCTTCTGTGCCGTCGGTGAACACTGCAAGAATGGCATGAAGCTCAAGATCACCGTCCTCGAGACTGCTGCCCCTGCTCCGGCTTTGCCGCCGTCCAGTCCCGCTAGCAACGTGCAGGCTAACTTCGGCCAGGCAGCGGCGGCTGTCACCGCGCTCGCCGTGGCCGTGCTCGTGCTCTAGGTTCCCACTCCATCGACCTTCCACGGTCCACAGATATAATATATAGCTGAGAGTCCTCTATGGTGGTGTAACGATTGAGGGCGTTGTGTTGCGTGTTGTTTTTTCTAGGTCATTCGGACATTCTTGATGTTAATTATAATGTTGTGCATTTCAAGAGTTAATTTAATTTAAGGTTAATTTCATCCGCTTTCGGTATTGTGCTACAACATGGTTCGTTTCTATGCACTTTATATCTAAGAAACCATGCAAGATTATTTTTTCAAGAAACCCACCTCCCTAAACCCCGACTACCACACGCACTCGCTCACATGCGAATTCAAGATAATAGTTATGGAGTTATGATTAACAAAGTCACCATCTGCAACACTTGGTCTCAGCTAGGTCACCTGCTAGTCAAATATAGTTTGTCTTACAAGATACATAGATTCAAACATAAGGTTTGGTTTCTTATTTTCTCGTGTGTAGGGTACACCTATCGTTCCCGTAACCAAGGCCAGCAGTGGTATGGGATGCCCCCTCTATCTCCAGATCGAGTTCATTCTAACTCGGCTAGAGATACACGAGGCGTCACATGCAGAGTTGTCATGTCAAATCTGTTTTTGACCCAAATGGGAAAACGTCCTTTTAGGTCCCATGAATTGGGCCGAAGGTTTCGTAGCAATGACCGTAAGAGGGGCGGTATGGGGCATTTCTTCCTTCTAGCATCTCCTTTTGCAGTATCCGACTAGCGAGATATCGTTAGCCGGTTGTGGGTTCGAACTTTGCAATAAAAATAGCTGTGTGCATCATTTGATGCAGAGGTCGGGGCTTTGCTCCCATTTCGAAAAAAAAGTGAAGAATTTGATAACTAATATGCATGTATCTAAGATTTGCATTTTGCTACCACTTTTGAGGCTAAAGAATCAAAGATCTTTTGAAATGCTACCAGTTTTCGTCCTGATTGTTGCGAAAGACTATCACTTCACACTAACCGGTCATCTTATGCCATTTGGCCTCGTGTGGTGACGGCGGACGGACACGGTTGTGTGTGACCATTCATGACATTTGTGGGATCCACCTATCGGTTTGCTAAAAAAGCACCTCCATATATTGTATTTTCTAATGTCGTCTCCACTTTCAACCTTTTTTTCATTTTTCTATTCCCTCTTCTTTTTTATCTTATTATGTGTTCCATTTTTTCCCCGCCTGATTGGACACCAACTAGAGTTGCAACGACGGCCGATGGCCGCTCCAGCATGAACCCCACTGTCGCCATGGCCTCACACGACTGAGAAGGACGAGGCCTACGAGGAGGCCGTGTTGCTGTTTCTTTTCCTAATGACAGATGACCGACTCCGGGGAGCACGACGACGACATAGACCGCATCAGGTGGTAGCTCAAGGAGGTCGACGCATCGTCTACTATGGTTGCCTCGACGTAGACAAGAGAGACACGTAGGACCCGCACGATGTGGCGCTCGCGCACCCGACGAACCTCGTCGCCAGTTCCTCCAACGGATCCTCTCTGGCCTAACCCACGCCGCCTCCGCCTCATATGCGCTGATGTCTACGGATGCCGCCCCTCTCCATGTTCTGCGCCACCGCCCCCCTTTTTATTCTGCGCCTCCGGCACCGGGCTCGACCACGATCAGCACTACGCGGCTCGGCCATGAGAAGGGACAGGAAGGATCCGCACGGGGATCCATGATTTGGGGCACCGCAGGGGGCCGGGAGCCGAAGATGGAATCGAGAAGAGCCGATGATGGGTTCCACAATAGAGGGTGGGTCATCTTTCTATTTTAACGGTGTGGTGAAACAGTGACAAAAATGTACATTACGACATGGCACATCAGCAATTATTGTGGGCCCTTCTTGCCAGAACTAGCGTCAACTGCCCTAAGATGATGGGTTGATACATGTTGGTAGTTTTTGAAACTATCACGGTGAAAAGTGGTAGTTTTTCTGAATAAGTTCTGAGAAGTGGTATTTTTTTCAACCTAAGGTTGACTGTTTTTGTTTGCATTTCGACATTATTTAATATTGTAATGGAAACCTGAGGTTGAGTATTTTTGTTTGCATTTTAAAATTATTTCATATTGTAACGGCTAATTAAACAAATGTAAATTCAGGTTTATCAATCTTAAAGTATAGTACTCCGCTTTGCCAAAATGTAGTGCATATAAATTTTTTAAGAAATTCCTTAAAGAAAAAAAATTAAAAAGTCCAACTATGTCAAGTTTGACAAAGTATATCGGAAAAGATACAAACATATAGAATACCAACTCAATACCATTAGATCCAGCATGATATATGTTTTTATCGGTATATATTTAGTATTATAGATATAGATATTTTTCTCAATAAATTTGGTCAAAGTTGATGGTGTTTGACTTTTTCAAAATCTTTTATGCACTATATTTATGGCAAAGAGGGGTAGTTGTTTATAGTTGTGTGCTATGCGGAAATCCCTCTGGCTCATGGGTGCATTTGCACCCATTGTGAGAAAATATATTTTAAAATGTCAAAAAAGTTTAAAAAAAAGTCTACGTGTATATTTGAACATTTCATGTTCATTTACAAGTTTTCAGGATAAAAGAATATTTTATGTGTTACTCCATCATATCGTGAATGTATCATATTATAAGTGAATTAGCGAAACATGTACTCGAGTAGATCATCTTTTGGTGATCAATTGAAACTTCATTAAGCCAGCCACGGTGGACTTTATGTGTTGTTGTTAGAGTGAAATGTGACAACACCATCTGACGCATTCGCATTTTTTCAAGAATACGCCATGAAAAATTCAGGTGCATCAATTTCATAGAAGAATTGTGCAAGGGCAACGATAATCCAAAACCTGTTCATCACACTCGCTACAACCACGATGAAAAGGTCACGCCTTTCCCAAACAGAACATCGATACCATGTCTCGACCAACGTCAGTCACCTCTCATTCTCTGAAGAACCACAACTTTACCAAAACACTCTTTCTCAAAACAGACATTGCGTCCCGCTTTATAAATAAAGCCACAACATACAGAGTACGATAGAGTCACCGATGCCATGCGTCAAACGGGAAAAACAAAGGAAATCCGATGGGGCCACAACACATCACGCCCAAGAAAACAAAAAGACAAAGAAACAGAGGAGCTGGTGAGGAGCTCGCTCTAGGAGGCCGCGGAGGTACTAGCAGGAGCCGTGAACCGTAGCGCCGACGCCTTGAGTGCCTGCATGATGCCGTCCATGCTCTCTCTGTCCCTCTGTCTAGAAAGCGGGTACCACTGCTGGAGGAAGGCAAGTAAAGAAAAACACGGAGTCAGAAGCACGGCGAGGAAAGACTCGCTCTATCACCTTCTTTTTACGAATGTTCTAGAGTGTCAACGTAATGGCCATAAACACCAACCATAAGAGGTGGCGCCTCCTTCTGGTACGGTTTGCCTCCGTCTCCAAGAACTCGTCGAGGTCTTGGGCCTGCCAGGACGGCCCAAGCGCTTCTCGGACAAAGTTTCACGGAAACTGTGCAGCTGGGCATGTGAACATTATGTGGGCGCAAGTCTCCGGCGTCCCACATAGTGGACACCTCCTGTTGCCCGGGCCATTGCGTTTCAACACCTCTACCCAGAAGGGAGACGATCCCGCAGCAGTTGCCACAGGAAAATCCGCAAGCTCAAGGGTAGGGGCGCCTTCCAAAGGTGTGTCGTCCAAGGTAACTCAGGCCCCTGGAACAAGGACCTATATGCCGAACTAACTGAAAAGGATCCTGAGGGAGATCGGCCCCACGTGACCCGCAGCCTCAGGAAGTCAGCAGCCTCAGCGTCATTGAAGGACCTCCGGAACGGGATGTTCCATTGTCCTCCTTGGGCTGCCTCGGCCACTAACATCATGGGGACTGCGCAAATGGCGAATAGGGTCGGGAATTCCTGGCAGAGGAGGACCCCCTGTACCCAGGGGTCTAGCCAAAACAGGACTTCCCAACAGTTTCCCACCTCGAAGGAGGATCCCTGACGGATGAGGTGCTTAATATCTTGGATGGCCTGCCAAAACTTCTACCCCTCCCTATGCTCACACGCCAGCAGGGGGCGGCCTCGAAGATATTTGGCCATGATGAGTTGCAGCCAAAGGCCTCCATCGTCTTGGAGGATCCACCACACCCACTTTAGCAACAAGGCTACATTGAAGCGGCGGGAGTTGAGGACTCCTAAAGAATTTTGGGGGTACATATATCTGCCCACTTCACCATATGGTACTTCTGGCGCCCATCTCTGGCAACCCAAAAGAACCTAGACAGCTCTTTCGCAAAGTCTGTGTGGGTTCCCTCAGGAAGTAGATATAGGTCCATATGGTACATGGTGAGGCTAGACAGGCATGAGTTGATCAGGATAGTCTTGCTCCCCTTGGATGTGAGGCGCGCACGCCACGGTTCGGCTTTAGACCGAACCTTCGGGACCATGGGAGCAAGATCCCTGATTAGCACCCTAGAGTCTCGCGTCGTCATCCCTAGGTAGGTGATGGGGAAGTCCGCCAGCCAACAGTTCAGGTGGTCTGCGATGCACTGCCTATCCTTGTCAGGGTAATCCAGGATCATGACCTCGCTCTTGTCGAAATTGATCTTGAGGCCCGACATGAATTCAAAACACAGGAGCATGAACTTGAGGTTAATAATATCAAGGTCCTATCCCTGTACCATGATCATGGTATCATCTGCATATTGGAGGTGAGAAACTGTTGGGGATCGGTGCAGAAAACAAAAAATTCCTACGATGAAACCCCAGAAACTGCCTAGGATCTATCTATGTAGTAATACAGTAACGGCCAATTCGTAGAGAATACATACCATTGTAGACCATACGCGGTTAACGTTCCACGGTGAACGAGGTTGAAGTAGTCGTACTCGTAGCCGACCTCAAGGTCACGAAGCTCCTCGCAGGTCACCCCTTGCTCCTTCGTCATCTTCATCGTGCAACAGCTCCGGCTCACGACATTTAAGCGCCCCAAGTGTTGCGCCTCGTGTCTTCGTACACATCCGGTGCACGATGAGACCTCCGGCTCCCCGATCCCGCCGGGAGTGTGGAAGTTGATATCCGGCTAGGAATCCCTGCAGCGCAACGACATACTGCAGGTGTGCCTTGATCGCACAGCCCAGACTTGGGGCCATGGTCACAAGGTATAGAGAGAGGGAGGAAAACAAAGTCAACCAAAGGACTTCTCCAATTGTTGGTGTGTAGAATCCCACCCATGGGCACCCCTTTATATAGGGGGAGGGGGTGTGCCCTTCCCTTTGGGTTTCCCATGTGGGACTAAACAAGGGAGAGGGGGGAGGCGCATGGCCCTTCATGGGCCGCCGGCCAGGGGTGGGCCCCACCCCACGCACAGCCCTAGGCTGGTCGGGTGGGCCCCCTTGAGGTGCCTGGGCCTTGGCCCTTGGCCCTTTCCCCCTTCGGTTTTCCCTCATGGGCCCTTTTTCCCTAGGAAGTTTGGCCCATTAGTGGAATAACCCTTCAAATTAGATTTTAACATTATATTTAATATTAATTACACTAATTAATATGTAAATACATATTACAAAACCTGATTCAACCCGAAACACCTTTCGGTTCCCTTTCGATTTCCTCCGAACGACTTTGGATCTTTCCGAGAATGATTCCGGTCCTTTATTCTTTCTTCGAACAACTTCGGATCTCTCTGTGGAACAATTCCGGCTTTCTCTCTTTCTCTACTATGATTTCGTCTTACAAATGATCGCTCTCATCGTACCCTTAAGTGTATCCTGTCACGGCTCAGGAATTCTTTAGACATGATCTATATCAATGATCAACAGAGGGACCAGGGATGTCCATGTGACCCCTATGCATTCCTGATGACAATGTCGTTTGAACCGCTAAATGTAGCATCCTCTTCCTTTTGTTCTTCGATACAACTTGTCCGAGATCCGATCATTGGTATCCCATACCTTGTTCAATCTCGTTCACAACAAGTTCTGTTTTCTTGTTACCGTGATATTACATCCCCGTAACCTAGTCACATGTTGCAACATTTATGGATGTAATCTCACCAAGCCGGTCGTATGTATCTTTACCCGTCATGTGGGTGAACAAATCCCGGTCTTGCAGTCATGTCATCTACTGTTCCTTCGGAATACCCAACGTACACCTTTATGGCCACCGTATTACCCGATGACGGTTGATGCAGTCTAAGCAGCCTAGGGAAACAGTGAGTAATATGAGCTCACGGTCTAAGGAGAAGGAGTCTAGGTATAGTTGTTGCAACAATGAACTATATGACTTGATCGTGTTGCAATCCTTCGAGGAATGTCCAACCACATCATTCTCCAATGATATGATCTTGTTGTTAGTTGGCATAAATGCCCATGATCTTGAAACCCAGATCATATTCGTGACCAACGAACTAGTATGAATAGAGGCTACTAGGGACTTGGTTGTTTCATACCACACATATACCAATGTTTCTACTTGGCACATTTCTAGCACAATATGAAACTATTATAAACTAATTGAGATATGACAATAAAAACCTATTTATTATTTGCCTCTAGGGCATATCTCCTTCAGTCTCCCACTTTCACTAGAGTACGAATATCCTAGCTCGCATTTTACTCATATAAACCATATACCATATGCGTTTACGGATCATGCATGCTTACAGGAAACGTCAGGTCCATGTTCTGTTTTACCAGATCATTATGTCTTTTGCAAATCGTTAATATCTTCCTAACTTTGACATTCACACCATTATTGTATAATGGGTCGAAGTATTTGTTTGGCAACAAAGCGAGACTTTTGTTTCTAGTGTTTATGATGACGGTCGTTTTCACCGTTGTCATCTAAATTTCGAAACACACTTTGATATCCTTTGTGTATATGCTATAGTCATGGCAGCAGAACGGGGACGGATTCCAGGAGCTTACAGTGACGTTAGATCAACCTCGAGGGCTTTCTCGTGGGCACTGGGCCCTAGGACACATCATTCTACGTTAAAAGCGAACTAGCCCCGCCATAACATTATACATCACATCAGATGTAGCCTTTATACTTCTATATCTATGTAGATCCTAGTGCATGAAATGCATCTATGCCACTTACATTGCTTCTTTCCATTTATGTACAAACTTAATTCTGGTTCAGTGATCAACTCAGGAATCACTTAAAGACACGTTCTTATAGTTAAGACTTTGTCCTACCAACCAGAACCTCGGGTTACTTTATGTCGAGTATACAATATGGTTATATGGAAGAACCTATGACTGAGGCATAGGAGATGCAACGCATCTCTTTCTTTCAACCATAGTTGTAATACTAACTCAATGCTTCATGTAGTAAGAACTTCTTTCTTACCCTGTTCCATTCTGAGCTACTTCAGAATCTTGCTTAGGACATTCTGAACATCAAGTCCAGGAAGCATCCGACATTCTGTGTTTATTAAACTCACCAATCTATCTCGATAGATCTTATTGTTTAATAACTTCAACTTCATCCTTATTTATCTAACTTAAACATTATTAACACCAATCACATCATTCACATATGTCGTCTACATATTCCAGAATGATTTCACGCTCCCACTCAAATATGACATTCATGTTTGAGATCCAGGGATTTCACTTAGCTCCTACTCAAAATATGTTAGCTACATATTATGAATTAGCCAAGCTGATTTGCTCCCACTCAAATCTAGGTTCTCTCGATAATCTTGGACATCCCAAAATTCTTTGAACATTATCAATTTGTGTATTCCAATTGCGAGACTTTAATATCCATATATTTCCAGTATAAATCCAAAAGACTTAAGCATCACTACTGTTGTAGTCAACTCCTTGAATTTATCCAAACTTGTGACAAATCGAGCTTTTTGTCATTCATTAAGTTTCATTTCCTTCTTATGACTTTGTAGTCATTCAGAAATATCAAGTAAATTTCTTTACGTTAATAAGATCAAGTAACATGTTACTTTGCAATCTTAAATGTAACTTAATATAGGATTTTATGACTCCTAGTCATTTCTCGCACTCAGGTCCATCACGCTTCTTTATAATTTGTACGTATGTCTTGTTCAAAACATGGCAAGTGAATCAATAACATAATTCTACAAACTTGTAGAATATATAGTTGGATCCTACTTTCTTTAGTAAAAGTATTCCCTGAAACTTTATGATCATTATTTCTCCTCTATTTGTAGAGTTTGGTTTCACGAAACGAATTTCGCTGCGCCCCTCATCAATTCAGAGGTAAGGTCAAATACCTTGTTTTGATCTTTTACTTTCTTCCACCTATATCTTCATCAAGATACGTCAACTTTGGAAAACAACAGGTTTTCCCCTTTTGTGGAAGATGCATTCGTAGCTTCCTAAGAATGCTCTACAAAGACTTGTTTATTCGTCACAATTTCGACTTATCGAAATCTCCAGAAACTCGAACTTGCCATAACACTTATGGTGTTGTTTCCACGAATCTTTTAGATGTTCCTTTGTATTTCAAATGAGTGTTTGCTTATTTTTGGTCTCTAACTCTAAACGATAACTATAACCCCTATAAGAGATAATACTATTCCATATGTATCTAACACATAATGATTATGATGTTTAGACATTTCAACACAGTTTGAATTCATCCAATTATCATAATTTGTGAAACATCTTTCACAAGTCCCTTTTATGATAAATTTAAGTTGAATACTTTAGTCATGTCGATCAAATCGAAGAGACTTGTTAATTCAATTAATTTAATATCCCATTTAGTCATGAACTCATTTGAACAATTCAAATTATTTCAAACTTCATGTTTCATTAAGTAAATACTTTATTCACTTAAGTCCACAATAAATGATTTCCACTACTTGTTGAAAATATGATACATCATTATGTATAAGTTTCAACATTTCTTCGCATATCACCGTTTTATCAGAATGCGGAGTTTCAGTCATTCTGCCCGAGAGGCATGGTTTTGCAAAGTCTCTAGATTATGCATCTAGGACCCCGATCTTTCATAAAGAACCTGCAATAACCAAAATGACTTAAACTGTAGTGTCATTTCATTATTAAACTTTGGATATCTTTTAGCATTCTAATCCTTTATAAATGTTTAAACTATTATCATTAACATCGTGATGAGAATAACTTATTTGTAATCGTAATTTGACCATAAGGTATTGTTCATAAGAATAGTACAAACTGGTTTGTAACTTGTTCATATGAATAATCGTCTCGCAAAAAGCAAGACACAGAAACTAGGATTACAAAATTATATTCAAGTCCACTAATCCAAATGACAAACTTTGAGGTAAGAGGTGATGTGGGCCATCAACTATTTTTCTTGCCGTCATCAAGTCCCGTTGCCTCAAAACCAGCAATTCTCAAGTAGATCCTCCTGTTTTCACAAAATGGGACAAGTATCTAATACTTTGCAAACTGCAACGAGTTTTGCAAGAATCACATTTAGAATTTGTATATCTAACATATACCTATTTCATCCATGACCTCCTTTTGCAATCAAGCCATTCCAAGAGTTCTCAACTCTAATGCAAGATCACTAAGTGTTTTTCCAAACATTCTCTTTTCATCCATGATGGAGGAAAACCCATCCAACAGCTCATACTCTATGTGCCTTATTCTGTAGAATACAAAATGTAGCCCAACTCTCCATCGAATGGAGAATGGCTTGTTGGATGATTATGGAGAAAACACAAACATTCCGGAGTCATCGAATTATCTCCTAATGGTTATTGTATCAAGAAGAGAAGATCACCTTTTACGAGGATATCCCTCAGGCGTGGGTATTAATCTATGAAGTTGGACCCTTTTGCTAAGTTCCATATTAAGCAATATATTCCCATGGTCGTAAAGGACCTCAATGGGATAGGCCAAGATCTACTAAGATATTTGCAAATAGACATCTAGACTAAGTTTATAATAAGAGATCAATTTATAATTGGTCTCCACTAAAATTGTCATCCCCTGGACGATTTTAGTGATCACATGATCCATATCCTCTGCACCTCCCCCGATCATCATGGCCATCAGTGCATTATCAAAGGTAGACATTCACTAATGTCAATCACATCATCCATGTGACTCATGCTCGATATTTCAATCTCTTGTGTTCTGAGGCCATGTCTGTACATGCTAGGCTCGCCAAATCTAACTTGTGTGTATTCGCTGTACAACATGGCTTACACCCACTGTATGCGAATGTAGATATGTCTGACCCCCGATCATCACGGCCGGCCTTATACCGAAGAACTTTCTTGGTGGTGCGCACACAAGGGGAACACGGAACATTGGAATTAAATAGGGATTATCTTATTTGCTACCGTTGAGTATCTAAATACTAGCACACAATAAGATGTAAAACAGGTATCAACATCATATGTAAAATGTGATATGATATGGTGCTTCTTGTGCCTTGATCTCCATGGAGCACTCCGGCATGATCTCCATCTTGCCCTTGGTTTGACGCCAAGTCTACGACGCCACCACTAGGTCGTCCATCGGAACGATGACTATTACTATACTACTTAGTAAAAGAGAAGTAAACTACTTTACCTTCGTAATGACCATTGTCATATCATAATCACATGCCCCCTGTAAAATAAAGTTAGACGTCTCTACTTTATCTATTGCAAGTTTTACGTGGTTGTTAGGGCTTTCGCAATAGAACCATTTCTAATCTACGAACTTTTCAACCACAACATGGATCCGACAGTTGTGTCTACTACACCCCTTTCGGGGCCCTCCGTTGTAAATGCTATATCAACTATTGAATGAAGACAGACACCCGCTAGCCACTTATACGGTACAAGCTATATGTTGAGCGTGGAACCAGTCCCGTGTACAAATACGCGTAAGGTCGGTCCGGGCCGCTTCATCAAACAATACCGCGATATAAACAAGTACACGTTAGAGGGTAACAACTAAGGGATCAATGCCCGTACAATACTTGTGTGTACTGGCCGTACAACACTCCTACGCATAGATCAGCCCTGATACCACTGTTGGGGACCCGGTGCAGAAAACAAAAAGTTTCCTACGATGAAACCCCAGAAACTGCCTAGGATCTATCTATGTAGTAATGCAGTAACGGCCAATGCGTAGAGAATACATACCCTTGTAGACCGTACGCGGTTAACATTCCGCGGGGAACGTGGTTGAAGTAGTTGTACTCGTAGCCGACCTCAAGGTCGCGAAGCTCCTCGCAGGTCACCCCTTGCTCCTTCGTCATCTTCATCGTGCAACAGCTCCGGCTCACGACATTTAAGCGCCCCAAGTGTTGCGCCTCGTGTCTTCGTACACATCCGGTGCATGATGAGACCTCCGGCTCCCCGATCCCGCCGGGAGTGCGGAAGTTGATATCCGGCTAGGAATCCCTGCAGCGCAACGACATACTGCAGGTGTGCCTTGATCGCACAACCCAGACTTGGGGCCATGGTCACAAGGTATAGATAGAGGGAGGAGGAGAAAGTCAACCAAAGGACTTCTCCAATTGTTGGTGTGTAGAATCCCACCCATGGGAACCCCTTTATATAGGGGGGAGGGGGTGTGCCCTCCCCTTTGGGTTTCCCATGTGGGACTAAACAAGGGAGAGGGGGGAGGCGCATGGGCCTTCATGGGCCGCCGGCCAGGGTGGGCCCCACCCCGTGCACAGCCCTAGGCTGGCCGGGTGGGCCCCCTTGAGGCGCTTGGCCCTTGGCCCTTTCCCCCTTCGGTTTTCCCTCATGGGCCCTTTTTCCCTAGGAAGTTTGGCCCATTAGTGGAATAACCCTTCAAATTAGATTTTAACATTATATTTAATATTAATTACACTAATTAATATGTAAATACATATTACAAAACCTGATTCAACCTGAAACACCTTTCGGTTCCCTTTCGATTTCCTCTGAACGACTTCGGATCTTTCCCGGAATGATTCTGGTCCTTTATTCTTTCTCCGAACAACTTCGGATCTCTCTACGGAACAATTCCGGCTTTCTCTCTTTCTCTATTGTGATTCCGTCTTATGAATGATCGCTCTCATCGTACCCTTAAGTGTATCCTCTCACGGCTCGGGAATGCTCTAGACATGATCTATATCAATGATCAGCAGAGGGACCAGGGATGTCCATGTGACCCCTATGCATTCCTGATGACAATGTCGTTTGAACCGCTAAATGTAGCATCCTCTTACTTTTGTTCTTCGATACAACTTGTCCGAGATCCAATCATTGGTATCCTATACGTTGTTTCAATCTCGTTCACAACAAGTTCTGTTTTCTTGTTACTATGATATTACATCCCCGTGACCTAGTCACATGTTGCAACATTTATAGATGTAATCTCACCAAGCCGGCCATATGTATCTTTACTCGTCATGTGGGTGAACAAATCCCGGTCTTGCAGTCACATGTCATCTACTGTTCCTTCGCAATACCCAACGTACACCTTTATGGCCACCGTATTACCAGATGATTATTGATGCAGTCTAAGCAGCCTAGGGAAACAGTGAGTAATATGAGCTCACGGTCTAAGGAGAAGGAGTCTAGGTATAGTTGTTGCAACAATGAACTATATGACTTGATCGTGTTGCAATACTTCGAGGAATGTCCAACCACATCATTCTCCAATGATATGATCTCGTTGTCAGTCGGCATAAATGCCTGATACGTCCATTTTGCATCACTATTCTATGTCTTAATTCACTATTATTCATTGATATATTTCGTATTGAGAGGAGATACTTATGTTATTTCATCTGTTTTTGCATGGTTGATGAATTTTGGAGCATGGATCGCGGCAGTCAGGATTCTGATGGAAAATGTGCTGTTTGGAGGCAAAATTCGCGAAGATCAGAAAATCCGGGAAAATATACGGAAAATCCTATTTTTCCAGAAGACTAAGGATGCCAGAAGACGAAGTGGAGATGGGCCACAGGGGGCCCACACCACCCCCTGGTGCGGGCAGCCCTAGGCCACGCCAGCAGGTGGTGTGGCCACCCTGTCCCACTCTAGGCACCCTCCTCTGGCGTATATCATCCTCCCGAAACCCTAAGACTCGGAGAGCGACCACATAAAGATTCCGCCGCCTCTGCGGGGCGGAAAACACCGAGAGAGAAAGATCTCTCCGGCAGATAGATTTCTGCCAGGGGAATTCCTTCCCGGAGAGGGGAGATCGTCGCCATCAACACCACCATCAAGCTAGACTTCATCAGGATCATCATCATCACCACCACCATCATCACCATCAGCACCCTCATCACCATCTCCATATTGCTGTAACAATTGTGTTGAATCTTGCATTGTTCATAGGGGAAACTTTCCCGGTGTTGATTACTCTTTATAGTTGATGTTATTGAGTGAACCATTGAATTATTGTTTATGTTCAGATTGTTATACATCATTATTCCATCTCTGATCATGATCCATATGATGTCTTGTGAGTAGTTCGTTTTGTTCTTGAGGACATGGGAGAAGTCATGTTGTTAGTAGTGGAGTTGTGTTGAGAAAGATTCAATAGATTGTTATTTAAGTTGTAGTGTACTTCTTCTAGTGGTGTCATGTGAACGTCGACTACATGACACTTCACCTATATGGGCCTAGGGGAATGCATTGTGTATTTGGCTACTAATCGTAGGGGTTGCTAGAGTGACAGAAACCTGAACCCCCGTTAGGAAACCATTGCACAAGGGACGTAAGGGTCTTAGAGTTTAAAGTTGTGGTTAGGTTTCCACCTTAATTACTTTCTTGTACTTACGGATGTTTGCAAGGGGTATAATCACAAGTATGTATTAGTCCTGGATAGGTCGGTACATTAGCACAGGTTCACCCACACAACACTTAGCAAGCTAAAGAAGATTAATCAACTATATGAAGCGAAAGCACTTGACAGTCTTCCCATGTGTCCTCGAGAACATTTGGTCATCTTAAGTAATACAACCGGCTTGTCCTTTGCAGCATAAAGGATTGGGCCACTTGCTGCATTTATTCCTACTGTCTTTCATTTACTCGTACTTTGTTTACTTGCTTTATCAAAAAACCCTAAAAAGCCGTTTGCTAGTATGAATAGAGCCTACTAGGGACTTGGTTGTTTCATACCACACCTGTACCAATGTTTCTACTTGGCACAGTTCTAGCACAATATGAAACTATTATAAATTAATTGAGATATGACAATAAAAACCTATTTATTATTTGCCTCTAGGGCATATATCCTTCAGAAACCCCACCTCCGGGGATCAGATGCCCTACCACACCTGAAATGTGGCCAGCATTCTTGGATTTATCCAAGATCTCTGTCAGGGCATCTACCGCAGCATTAAAGAGAAGGGAAGAAATCGGGTCCCCTTGTCTAACACCGCAGGAGGGTCGGAAGTATGGACCCAGACCCCATTAACATTGATAGCGGTGCTACCACTCATGACAAACTGCATAAGCCAACAGATCACCCAGTCGTCCAATCCTCGATGCTCGAGGACTTGCCTAAGGAATGTCCAGCCCATCCTATCGTAAGCCTTCTGGAAGTCGAGCTTGAGGAACACCCCTTTCTAATGGTGCACCTTCACCTCATGACTAATTTCATGAAGTGCGAGTACTCCATCATGAATCAGGCGTCCCTTCAAGAAGGAAACTATAGAGGGTGGGTCAAGCGACCCATGACGGGAGCAAGCCTAATGGCGCAGACCTTGCAAAAATGCGCTGGATGACATTGATCACCGTGATCGGTTTAAATTGGCGAATATCCGTGTCCCCCACTAGTTTGGGCATCAGGGTAACCACACCAAAGTTAAGCCTAGACATGACAAGAGTCCCAGAGTAGAACTCTAGAAACATCGGCATAACCACCGGACGAAGTTGCTCCCAGAGGTCTAGAAGAAGATTCACAAATCAACTTACCCTTGCATTAAGATTCACAAATGCTCGAGTAAACGAAACTTCGATCTGACGGCTAATAAAAAATATAGGTCGACTTGTAGTTATATATAGACAGACTCAATTTTGTATTGTGCAATTAAGTGCATAAAAACGAACCACGTTGTGACAATACCGAAAACAGATGAAATTAATCTTTAATTAAATTAAATTTTCAAATGCACAACATTATAACATCAAGAATGTTGGGACGGCCTACACAAAACAACACACAACACAACCCCTCAATCAGTCACCATAAAAAAATGCTCAACTACTGTGCCGACTGTGGAAAAGGTCGATAGAGTGGGAACCTAGAGCACGAGCATGGCCACGGCGAAGGCCGACCGCCGCTTCGCCTGGTTAGCCCGCATAATCGTCGGCTACGGATGGTGGCAGAGCCGGAGCAGGGGCGGCAGTCTCGAGGACGGTGATCCTGAGTTTCATGCCGTCCTTATAGTGTTGGCTTTCATTTACTCATACTTTGTTTACTTGCTTTATCAAAAAACCCTAAAAATCCGTTTGTTAAGTATTTGCAGAGAATTCCTGATCCATACCACTAGCCAGCACCTTCTGCTCCTCATTGGGTTCGACACTCTTACTTATCGAAAATATTGCGATACACCCCTATACTTGTGGATCATCAAGACTATTTTATGGCGCCGTTGTCGGGGAGTGAAGCGCTATTGGAGAGTGGAACTGGTAAAGGAAACTTCTACTGTGAGTATTGTTTACTTCTGCTAGTTGCTTTATTTTCATTATGGATAATTCGCTAAGTTTCTTATTTGGTAATGCTACTACCACTGCTAAGGTAGTAGATAAGCCACCACCTGCTGAGAATGATGCTTTGAAAATACCTACAAGAATTATTGATCGTGTTATGGATAACTACTATGTTGGGGATGGAACTGTCCATCCCGGTGATCATTTACTCTTTATACACGAATTATGCGGGTTGTTCAAGTGTGCAGGTATCACTACAGATCAAGTTAAGAAGAAGTTATTCTCATTATCACTGAAAGCAAGAGCTAAGGAATGGTATAAGCTGCTGAAGAATGGTCAAGCTCTGGCATGGGAGGAAATAGTGCCTCTCTTTTATTCAAAGTTTTATCCTCCTAGTGAGATTCATAAAGATCGGAATCAAATATACAACTTTTGGCCTCTTGATGGAGAGAGTACAGCTCAAGCTTGGGGGAGATTGAAGTTATTAATGCTCAAATGTTCCATTCATGAGCTCCCCAACAATATTATTATCAACAACTTTTATGCAAGGCTCCCTCTACATGACAAGTATTTATTGGATGCTTCATGTGTTGGATCATTCACTCGTATGGAAGAAGAAGCTAAGTGGGATCTTCTGGACCGTATTCAAGACAATGCTGAAGCTTGGGAGAATGACAAAGGTAGAAAGTCAGGTATAAATTATGATTATGAATGCATTGAATGTTTTATGGGAACTGATGACTTTCAAAATATTAAAAATGCTTATGGTCTAGACTCTCAAGCTATTGCTTCTTATTTTAAGGTTTTTGCTTCCTATATTGAAGTGCCTAAAAAGAAGTGGAATAAGTATCATGAACCTTATAAAGATGTTGCTAAGAGTGTTCCTGCAAGAAATACTGAAGTTTATACTGCTAATCATGTTTTACCTGAACCTTATATTGAGAAAATGCATTTCCCAGTTAAGATAAAGGAACATTCTATGATAGCTAGTAGGGTTAATGAAAGTATAAGCAAAGCTGTTGAACCTGATAAACAAATGGTTGATGAACCTATTATAGCAAATGTGAAAGACTTTGTTACTAAATATGTAGAAGAGGGACACACTATCCTTTGTAAGGATACCTCTAATATTATTTCACATAGTAGTGTTATGAGAGCTAGTATTCCTGTGTTTTCTGTTAGAATAAGCGATCAGTGCTGTGATGGCCCTTGTGATAGCTATATCTTTAAGTTTATGCATGATACTGAAAGTTACTATGAAAGAGGGAAAAGTGTTCTTATGCATCTCAATAATATCAAGTTTCCGCGTTTTATGCTGAAAGTTTTTATGATTGCACTTATTTTGCCTTCTTATGCAAGTAGCCTTTGGTTTCAATAACTTGTTTGTTTACAAAATTCCCTTGCATAGGAAGTGGGTTAGACTTAAATGTGTGTGTATTTTTGTTTCTTAATGCTCTCTTTCACTTCAATTCATATTCCTATGTGAGCATCATCAAAATTATCATGCCCATCTTAATGGCTATAAAGAAAGAGCTTTTTGGGAGACAACCCAATTTGTTTTTGCTTTCAGTTTGTTTTCGTTTCTTTAAGTCTTGCAAGTTATTACTTCGGTAATAACCGCTCCTTATCCGTTTTGTTTGTTTTTTGTGTCAAGATCAACCTCTAATGAGAGAGAAGTAAGATTTGGGGAAGTTGCTGTCCCGAAACAGATTTTTCGTGCTTCACCGTAAAAATTCGTGAGAGATATTTGTGTGTCGGTTTGAGCTGTAATTTTTTGTGCTTCTGCCCCAGGTTGTTATTTAACTTTCGTTAGTTTTGCACTTTTTGATTTGAGCAACAGAAGATTTTAGAAAAAATTGATCTTTACCTGCTGGTCTGTTTTGACAGATTTTGCCAATCTTGCATTTGCTTCTTTATTTGATTTCCTTTTTGAATTATTTTTGGGTTTTCGGAAGGAGTTGCTACAGTAGCTTTTGTTTTGTCGGTTCTTCAGTTGAAGTTGGACTCAAAAGGTTTTATCACTTCACTCATATTAATGTTGCTAATAAGAACTGTGTGAAGTTTTGTGTGAAAGAAATTTTCAGGAAGTGGAGATAATGGTGTAATAAGGAAGAGAAGGATTTTATGACTCAAGTAATAAGTGTATGAAGATGAAGACATTGATGTTATTCAAGTGATGACTCCGGAAGAATCTACTAGATACCAAATTCAGAGACCTACAGAGTCTGTTTTCAAATAGGTAACAGTTCTGGTAAGAAAAGTTACGCGAAAATACTATCCAACTATATTTTTGCAGTTTTCAGTCAATAAGGAAAGCTATGAAGCGAAAAAGGGACGGAAACGGAGCCAGGGTGGCTCACACCACCCTGTGACGCGGGCCCACCCCTGGCCGCGCCACCAGGTGGTGAGTCCACCCCGGACTCCTCCTCCGACTCGTTTTCTCCTAGTACCTTCCTTTTGATATAAAACTTCGTAATATATAACCCCCCGGATCCCCCGAGGTTCATATATCGTGTTTTCGCCGTGTTTTTGTTTCGACCTGTTTCTGCCAGGACATACTCTTTGAAAGTCTAGAAGCACCACGGTGTCCGCCAAGGATAAAGGGAAGGAGCCTATGGAGGAAGACCTCCAAGACCCCGGGAAGGAGAAGGAGATCAAGAGTGAAGGTGAAGAGGAGCAAAGCCAACATCCACACACTGGCACTACCATTGCAAGCATTGGAGTGGTGACGAAACCTACCAGGGTTAGAAGGACTGCACGGATGCAGACTGGGGGAAAAGCTCCTCGTCACAGCTTGGCTCCACGGTCACTTCCTCCACACACCAAGAATCCCTTCCATACCCTTATCCATAACCATGCAGGAAAAGAAGACTCCAAGAGGGAAGAATGGAAAAAAGAATCACAAGAGCTGGGATCCACAAACTGAAATGATTATGAGCCGTATTGAGCACAACTCGGAGTTGATTCGTACTCTCACCTTCGAGATTGAGGACTTGGGGAAACTGATCAAAGATCTCATCAAGAGAATACCACCACCACCAAAGGAGTAATTCGTCATCAGGTTTGGCATCCCCTTGGCTTGTTCCAAGCTTGGGGGAGTGCCGCGGTATCATATCACTATCTTCTATCTTTTTACCTTATTGGTAGAGTCATATCATGAATAGAGGAGTTATTATGTAGTATGGTTTGCATTATGGACGTGTCCTCTCTCTCGTTAGATATGTATCCCTTGGTGTGAGTTGCCGTTATGGAATATTAATGAGTAGTTCTATCATTCACTCTTTTGCATAGCTTATATTAGTTTTCAATTCATGGTTATATGATTGATCTTGTTGTTAGTATTGGTATCACTTTGGGATCATTGAGTTAATTTAGTTGGTTTTGGCAAACTTGGCTCGGTCAGTAGCAACACTATTTTTGAGAGTTGAATGAAAAGATAAAAGTACCTCTAAAGAAAAATAATTTCATCATCTTTCTTTCTTGATTTGCTCATAAGTTTACTATTCTCTAGTTAAGATCTTTTGTGCTTCCAAGGAAGATTGCATGTTTGTCTTTATCACTTGTATGTTTGTTTGTTTCCTTCAACTCTTATACTTGCTACCCAACCTTGCTAGCCAAAAACATGTACTGAGGGGGAATTCTTCTCGTGCATCCACCTCCTTTAAACCCAAACCTTTGCCATTTGTGTCCACCATACCTACCTAGTAGCATTATTGCTATTCCAAGTAAATTCATGTTATGTCTAGCTCCCAAATTAAACTTGTTATGTGAAAATTAGTGATTAAAGCTCTCACGAACTTGATGGCACACTTTACTTTCTTGCATTTAATAACCTTGAGCCATTGGGTCCTTCTTTGTTGCGTATATGCTTGCGCTTTATGAGTTGAAGTTAGCAGAACCATGCATCATGGGGACCGCTTTCAACACTTCATTGATACTTGTACCTAGTTGATATCATGTTCTTTTGCTTATGGATCCTGGCGGTGTGAAATAAAAGTGGAACTTGTAAGATCATGGAGTTTATATGTGTGTTAGAGAAATGCCTGGGCCGCTAGCCTAAGCCATGCCTAATCATGGTGGAAACTTGCAGCATAACTATAGTGAGCATTCTACGAAGCATCCTCAATAAAAACCTATGCAAATAGCAAATAAAAAGATCGCTGAGATGCTTACTGTCTGCTTGCCTTGTCATTTTGATTATGGGATAGCTCTTGTATCATGTGCAAGGGGTACCCCGTTGGCGGTTCTTAATGATACACATATATTTACAATGACAAGAGCTTGCTCGTGACTGAAGTTGAGTAGCATGAGGTTCGGTACTCATAAGTAAGGGGCATGGGACTTCAATTTATAACTTGGCAAGCATATCCTCTTAGTTGTGTCACTTTAACCTTAATCACCAAAAGATGCCTATGATAGGGGCAATGAGAGCTGAAAGCTAGTAAGTATCATATTTTTTGGGAGCTCTTTATGAGACTTGCAATCCCTGCTTCCCTCTGCGAAGGGCCTTTCTTTTACTTTGTAGTTGAGTCATTAAACCTATTCCCTCTCTATCTCAGCAAGTATTTTGAGTTGTTGTGTTTCATTCATTCATATGATGATTTCTTCAATCATGTCTTATGTTCCTTGCTTTGCACATTGCTCTTATCTTGATGTTTACTACTTTGAAAGCTATCTTTGAAAACCAGTTATTTGTGAACTCCAGCAAATTATCAACTATTCTTCGACCAAGAGCTAAGTTTGCCATTACCAATTATGATTCACTTCATGTATCTTTATTGTGTTTCCTTTACTCATTACAAGTTAAGTTATATAATAGTGAGTTGCCTTCTATTATGATCTGTGCATTTGAGGAATGTGATGCTTCTTGTCCGTATCTTTTATCGACTCTTCACTCCATAAACCTGAGGCCATGTTTATTGAGCTCAGTTTCGCTTGGGGACAAGCGAAGTCTAAGCTTGGGGGAGTTGATACGTCCATTTTGCATCACTATTCTATGTCTTAATTCACTATTATTCATTGATATATTTCGTATTGAGAGGTGATACTTATGTTATTTCATCTGTTTTTGCATGGTTGATGACTTTTAGAGCATGGACCGCTGCAGTCAGAATTCTGATGGAAAATGTGCTGTTTGGAGGCAAAATTCGCGAAGATCAGAAAATCTGGGAAAATATACGGAAAATCCTATTTTTCCAAAAGACTAAGGATGCCAGAAGACGAAGTGGAGATGGGCCACAGGGGGCCCACACCACCCCCTGGCGCGGGCAGCCCTAGGCCGCGCCAGTAGGTGGTGTGGCCACCCTGGCCCACTCCAGGCACCCCCTCTGGCGTATATCATCCTCCCGAAACCCTAAGACTCGGAGAGCGACCATAGAAAGATTTCGCCGCCTCTGCGGGGCAGAAAACACCGAGAGAGAAAGATCTCTCCGGCAGATAGATTTCTGCTGGGGGAATTCCTTCCCGGAGAGAGGAGATCATCGCCATCAACACCACCATCAAGCTAGACTTCATCGGGATCATCATCATCATCATCACCACCATCATCACCATCAGCACCCTCATCACCATCTCCATATTGCTGTAACAATTGTGTTGAATCTTGCATAGTTCATAGGGGAAACTTTTCCGATGTTGATTACTCTTTGTAGTTGATGTTATTGAGTGAACCATTGAATTATTGTTTATGTTCAGATTGTTATACATCATTATTCCATCTATGATCATGATCCATATGATGTCTTGTGAGTAGTTCGTTTTGTTCTTGAGGACATGGGAGAATTCATGTTGTTAGTAGTGGAGTTGTGTTGAGAAAGATTCAATAGATTGTTATTTAAGTTGTGGTGTACTTCTTCTAGTGGTGTCGTGTGAACGTCGACTACATGACAGTTCACCTATATGGGCCTAGGGGAATGCATTGTGTATTTGGCTACTAATCGTAGGGGTTGCGGAGATGTAAACCTGAACCCCCGTTAGGAAACCATTGCACAAGGGACGTAAGGGTCTTAGAGTTTAAAGCTGTGGTTAGGTTTCCACCTTAATTACTTTCCTGTACTTACGGATGTTTGCAAGGGGTATAATCACAACTATGTATTAGTCCTGGATAGGTCGGTACATTAGCACAGGTTCACCCACACAACACTTAGCAAGCTAAAAAAGATTAATCAACTATATGAAGCGAAAGCACTTGACAGTCTTCCCATGTGTCCTCGAGAACATTTGGTCATCTTAAGTAATACAACCGGCTTGTCCTTTGCAGCATAAAGGATTGGGCCACTTGCTGCATTTATTCCTACTGTCTTTCATTTATTCGTACTTTGTTTACTTGCTTTATCAAAAAACCCTAAAAATCCGTTTGTTAGTATGAATAGAGGCTACTAGGGACTTGGTTGTTTCATACCACACCTGTACCAATGTTTCTACTTGGCACAGTTCTAGCATAATATGAAACTATTGTAAATTAATTGAGATATGACAATAAAAACCTATTTATTATTTGCCTCTAGGGCATATCTCCTTCAGAAACCCCACCTCCGGGGATCAGATGCCCTACCACACCTGAAATGTGGCCAGCATTCTTGGATTTATCCAAGATCTCTGTCAGGGCATCTACCGCAACATTAAAGAGAAGGGAAGAAATTGGGTCCCCTTGTCTAACACCGCAGGAGGGTCGGAAGTATGGACCCAGACCCCATTAACATTGATAGCGGTGCTACCACTCATGACAAACTGCATAAGCCAATAGATCACCCTGTCGTCCAATCCTCGATGCTCGAGGACTTGCCTAAGGAATGTCCAGTCCATCCTATCGTAAGCCTTCTGGAAGTCGAGCTTGAGGAACACCCCTTTCTGATGGTGCACCTTCACCTCATGACTAATTTCATGAAGTGCGAGTACTCCATCCTGAATCAGGCGTCCCTTCAAGAAGGAAACTATAGAGAGTGGGTCAAGCGACCCATGACAGGAGCAAGCCTAATGGCGCAGACCTTGCAAAACTGCGCTGGATGACATTGATCACCGTGATCGGTTTAAATTGGCGAATATCCGTGTCCCCCATTAGTTTGGGCATCAGGGTAACCACGACAAAGTTAAGCCTAGACATGACAAGAGTCCCAGAGTAGAACTCTAGAAACATCGGCATAACCACCGGACGAAGTTGCTCCCAAAGGTCTGGAAGAAGATTCACAAATCAACTTACCCTTGCATTAAGATTCACAAATGCTCGAGTAAACGAAACTTCGATCTGACGGCTAATAAAAAATATAGGTCGACTTGTAGTTATATATAGACAGACTCAATTTCGTATTGTGCAATTATAAGTGCATAAAAACGAACCACGTTGTGACAATACCGAAAACAGATGAAATTAATCTTTAATTAAATTAAATTTTCAAATGCACAACATTATAACATCAAGAATGTTGGGACGGCCTACACAAAACAACACACAACACAACCCCTCAATCAGTCACCATAAAAAAATGCTCAACTACTGTGCCGACTGTGGAAAAGGTCGATAGAGTGGGAACCTAGAGCACGAGCACGGCCACGGCGAGCGCGGTGACCGCCGCTGCTGCCTACCCGAAGTTAGCCCGCACACTGCCGGCGGGGCTGGATGGCGGCAGAGCCGGAGCAGGGGCGGCAGTCTCGAGGACGGTGATCTTGAGCTTCATGCCGTCCTTGCAGTGCTGGCCGACGGAGCAGAAGAACCAGCGGCGTCCGGCCTTGTCGAGCGTGATCCGGTCCTCGCCGGGTTTCAGCGCGTTGGTGGTCGCGGCCTTGTTGCACGCTAGGAAGTCCGGCCCGCCCACCTCCATCACATTGTGGCTGCTGCTGTACTTGAACACTGCGATCATATAGACAGCAAGAGATTGGCTACCAATTTAGTTTCTCCACGCCGCAGAGGAGATGAATTGATCAAGCGTGCGCGGTTAACTAGTTACCTATGGTGTCGCCGACGACGAATTGCTTGGTCTCGGCCCACTTGGCGTAGTCGAAGTTGAGGACCCAGCCACTTTCGTCACCCACGATGTGCTCTGTGGCGACGGCGAAGGCCGGGAGGAAGGCGATGACGGCGAGGGAGGCCGCGGCGAAGATGAGCATCTGCTTGAAGGCCATTGCTGAGTAAACAGCAAATCTAGCTAGCTCGCTCTTCTTGATTGCTTGAGATCTCTAGCTAGATGCAGGTAGCTTGTGTGTTGTTGTGCTACTCGGCTCCTGCATTGCACGTATATATAGGGACTATGGGGAGAGAGTCACCGTCAGCCAGTAAACTGTAAACAGGAGCTACTTAAGCAGCTGGCTAATGGCGGCGATGATATGATGAGTTGAATGCGTCTGTGCGGCGCCAATTGTGATGGATGGACGCATTGCGTTGGTGCATCGGAGGATAGGAGAGCGACGCGCAGAACAACCCAGATGCTAATTATTTGGTCGATCGAGTATTTTTCTGCTTCTGCGCCCCTCGATCTCGGACTGTTTCGTCTGTGAGACGTGGTCTTTACTTGACACATGTTTGCTGGTCCGTCAGTCTTCACTCGTCAGCATAGTCCGGCACTTGGGCCGGCCAGGTTTAGTAAGAATTTGTTTAGGATTCTATTTCTTAAGATTTCTTTCTTATGGATATTATTTGGTTTGTAGGATTTTTTTTTTTTGTGCAGGTATTGGTTTGTAGGATTTGAAACCATATTTTTTGTAGTCTACTATGTATGCAATTACATAGAAATTGTTTCCAACCCCATGGAATTTATTTTCTTTGTGTCAAACAACTATGGAAAAGACTCAATCCTTTAGGAAATTCATGTGTTTTCCTGCAACAAAACCAAAGAACATTATTACACTCGATTCTGGTAAGATTCAACTTGTCATGACAACCTATCTCTATGTTGTCCATATTCCTTCATTCTGAAAATCATTTGAACCAAATAGGCCAAAGTTGCAACTTATCATCAAAAGATCTATGTCGTGATATGGGGAACCCTTCAACATAGGATATATGAAGGCCAATCTTTTAGGCTTCCTCATAAGCTGGCTTAAGTTAAATCTTCTAGGGGAGTTCCTTCATGGGAACCCCAAAGAATCTGATGTAGTATTATTTTTGACATATGAAATTTTAGGTTATTAACTATTATGAGTGATGCATAGTTTGTAATATATCTTGAATTATGGCATGTTCAATTGATAGTTCTTTTAGAACTTTTTAACTAGAAAGCGACCAAAAAATGTAAAGTTCAAACTTAATAAAGTGCTCAACTTACAATAAAACCTGGCTCAATGTATATATGATCACTAAAGTATGAATTAAATTTATGTTTTCTTAGAAGCAAATATAATTACAACAAATTGAGTAACCCATTGTTGTGAAATTGAAAAAAAAATAGTTGAGGTATTGTATCATAAATTGCTTACATGATAGTTTTTATTTATATATGTAACGGAATGACGTGAAAATTAATCGTGAAGATAATACATTTTCCCTATGTTCTAAATTGAAAACCAAGATGGGGATATTAATGTTGATACTGATCGAGTCAGTTCATAATGTTAGTTGATAATAATCCTCACTCGAGCCTACTATTACTAATTCCAACTCTTAACACGTCCCCATTGTAGAAGCACTTTTCGTTTTATTATTTACATGCATCTTTAAGTCTTACGAAAAAATTAGGGACAACTCATTTATTTTTTATCTTTTAGATAATAATACTGGACATCTTTCTCATTTCCTAATAGTATTTTCTCATTTTAAGATTTTTGTTTGTCCACATGCGAAAGCAAAGTAGCTCTTATATTTGAACAAGGTTAGGAACATTAATATCGGGCAATGAGGCCTGATGGTGCATTTATTATTTGAACTTAAGATGTGTTGTAAGTTTCTGATTAAGTTGTCTTGCATTTAGCATATAGTTATGCTAATTCTAAGTTGGCTTGACCTTCCAATCTTTGATCCATCTTGAACTCCATAGGATTAGGCCTCAAATAGTCAAAATACAGCCCAAGTTGCAGGCAATATTGTTGCAAAAAGAAGCAGTGTGAATCTAAGTCTTTTGTTTTATGTCCTTGAATTATTTATTCTGTAAATATTAAACAAATATAAATTTTGATGTAAATTAATTTAGTTGTGTGCTGAAGTCTCAAAATATTTCACATTTAGAAACATAGGTTGAGTATATTTGTGTTTATTTCTACCTTATGGCAGTAGGGGTGAGTTTATACTAGATGATACCTCCACGTTGCTGCAGGAGTCGGTATGTCAAACTCTTAATAAAAATGAGGTGCATTCCTAGAGGCCAAATAAGAGATAAAGGGAAACAATTTTACCACTTTAGTATAGGATGATTGTGAGCTCCGCGGACCAAATGATAATTATATAGCTTGTCAAACAATAAAACAATTGCAGTAAGGCATTCATTCTAAAAAAAAATCTTACAATGTGTTCCACCAAAAGAGAGGTTGTGACATGATGTTAATCAGAAACCTGTATTTTCCTCAAGGCCACCAAAGTTCTAGCCATGAGATAAAGGCTTAACTAATGAAACCTACTGTTTTACTACTCCATTTTCTAGTTGCCGACATTCAATTTTTTGTACAATGATATATTCATCAGAGCTTGACATGGACCAAAGAAAACCGGGCATAAGCCTGCCTATCCAATCAACTTCTGTTTATCTGAAGCTCTTGTACTACCTGATATGGCGCATTTAGATAAATGATTTATGGACAATTTACTAACTTCAAGTATCTTAACTGCTTGGCCATGCAAGCACACTGACAACGACGTGTGGAAACCTATGCAAAGAGGAATCGTATGAGTACATGCATACTTGCAGATGTCACACAATTTTAATCAGACAGCTCTCAAAAATTGAGGTGATGTGGAAGCACGCAATGCGCATAGAAATCTTGTAGATATACAAGATAAGGAAAATGAGCAGTGAGTGGCCAGATCTCAATCCAGGAGATAAGGTGGGACATTTTTTGGAGAAACGCCGAGTACAACAAGTAACGCCCACACGCTCAAGCTAAATCAACTAAGGTATGTACAGTCAGACGGTCCAGACCATGTTTTTTGGTAGCCAAAGTTTTCTATACCTGTCGTCATGTGTGTAACTGGCGAAAGTGTCAAACCTGCTCCCAAATGCACATTTGGAGGAAGGGCCTCAAACGAAAATGCATAGATCACAAACCTTGCATTGGAGACTCCGAACTGAAGCTCCATCCTCCACGCGTGTCTTGACTATTTCTCCCACATACGCCACAACATAAGTCTCGCCCTAGCTATATAACCATGTGTGTGCTCCACCCTCCATGTGTGGAGCGAGAGGCCGGAGTGAGCAGAAATTAAAGGAGCAAGAGGTAGTTTCAGCTCTCGACGACCTCCATGGCTTCCAAGCAGTTGCTTGCGGTGATCGCCGTCGCCTTCCTCCCCGTGATCGCTTCAGCAACCGTCCACCCCGTTGGGGACGCCAGGGGCTGGACGCTCGGGTTCGACTACACCACCTGGTCCGAGGCCAAGCAGTTCAGAGTCAGCGACACACTACGTAAGCTAGCACCCAACGGATCAGCTTTTCATCTTACTTTCTTTCGAGGACATCAAACAGTTTCATGCATGGCTATGGAGTCCTCTGCTTCGAGCATCACTTTCTTAATCAAGTCATGGTTAGAACTGTCGATCAGAACTGGAACTAATTCTGTGCGCAAATTTGCAGTGTTCAATTACAACAAGGCCTTCCACACCGTGGTCGAAGTGAGCGGGCCAGACTTCAAGGCGTGCAACACCGCCAACCCCATCAGCGGCTTCAGCTCCGGCAGCGATGAGGTCCAGCTGGAGAAGCCGGGGAGGAGGTGGTTCATCTGCTCCGTGGGCAAGCACTGCCAGTCGGGCATGAAGCTCAACGTCACCATCCTGGCGGCGGACGCGCTTACGCCTGCCCCGGCACCGGCTCCGTCGTCGTCTCTCCACCACAAGTCCAGGCGGCCCTTCGTTTCCAAGTGGTGATGATCACCCGCCGGCTGCTGGCCCTGTACCAACGATGCGATCCTAGTTCGTGCTTTTGCTAATCAAGTCGCACATGTACGACGTGATGTGAATGTGATCGACCGCAGTGTTGCTTCGTGCGAATTTATCCATACAGATGTATCCATTGTTCAACTGTTTAAGCCAATTGATTTGCCATTTTTTGTTTGTTCACTAAAACACATTTTTAGCCTGACAAAACTTGACCCGGGTCAATAGTTAATCTCTCGCAAAAGAAGAGTCAGCAAAACAACACAATCCTTGGAAGAACTCGATAGAAGCTTCGATTAAAGGAATTAATAAATGCAGTATGATACTCCCAGCCTCTGCAACGATATAATGTCTAGACCAGTTCTAAATATTGAGGACAGTAGTGATTAAGTATGCACCCAGCCGAAAAAAATAAAATAAAAAAGGAAAACAAAATACCCTGCTGAAGCACTTAGAAACTCGCAGCAGCTAGAGCACTGTACCACCAGTGCTGACCACACATAGACTCATACAAACACCGTCGTCGTCCAGTCTAACCAGAATAGTTAGATCCTTGGTTTTTACCCTGAAAAAAGGTCCAAACTACAGGCAAAGCCTTCAAGGAAGAAACGACTAGGAAACCTTCATTGCTAGGTACGACCACCGAAGGTCGGACTTAGGATTTTCACCCTGGAAATTGAGACCACCAAGGATGAAGTCATCGCCGTCCCCCACTCGTCGTGAACACGGCTGCAAAAACGTTGAACGTCCAACATGCATACTTCTTCCGATACGTTGCGAGTACTTCCCAAAATCTTCGATGGCTCTCGACTCGACCTGAGCATGCGAGATAGGAACGCGACCACCATGATCTCCCTCCCATCAACACCTTGGAAAACGCAGCAAATAAGGTCCCAAGGTGGTTCCAAAGTGCGTGGGAGTCGCCACTGGCCAAAGGAACCATGGATCTTCGTGTTGACGTAGATGACGAGTGCAAAGGGCCACACTTCCATGGCAAAGGCAGAGTGCGCGAATAAGCCAAACGCTCTGTTCAACTCAGATGTTGGTCCGGCACCTGTAGATCCCACATGTGCGTGTCATCGGCACGATTCAATGCTCGTTCCCGGCCGAAGCAGCCCCGAGAGGCCTCAGCGCGTGCTCTGGCACCGTCCCCTGCCCTGACCTGCTCCCACACCCGTCTGCGACAAGTGTCGTCAAGCATGGCGACCTAGCAAGTTGTGGTGGAGCTGGATCGTGGTCGGGCGCGTAGTGGACTGCACCAACAAGCCGGCGGCGCATATCGGATTCACATCTCATCAGGGTTGTGCCTGGCGATCTGCTGTTGCCCGGCGGCAGCCAAAGACGCAATCATGCTTGTCGGAGTAGCGGTGCACGCTGCAGGGCACTCTCGCAACGGCACCGAAAGCCCAGCAGCCCCACCTTCTTGCGGCACCGGTTGATCGCGGCCGTTCTCGTCTGATTCACACAATCAGGCGATGCGACGGATCGGAGACGACATTCGCTTCCGGCCGAGTCCGACACGACACGACACGACACGATCGATCGATGCATGTCCCCGTTGCGTTCCCTGTCCGTGCCGTCGTCCCATTCGACCCTGTCGAATCCGCCATGCATATGCATTCACCGAATCGACTCCCCGTTCTTCTGACGCTCGCAATGGTTAGGGGTTTCGACGAGATGCAGCCTACGGAGATTTCGTACAATACAACGACCGAGTGGCGGTGCACGCACGTCACGTACCCTCTCAAACTTCCGCGACTACATCGCTTAACTTGGTCACGGGACATTGTATGTGACCAGATGTTTAGTGACGCTCAGAGGGCGCGGATCATCAACATTATATTCTATTTGGTCATCGCGTAACCCAGTTACTCATGATGGCTGAGAGGTATGATCCTCAGCATTCTCTCAAGAAGATCAGAGAAGAACTACAGCTGATTGAATATCATAGAAGGAACTCAAAAAACCCTCCAGGGCAATGCTGGAGACCGCCGGATCCAGGATGGATTAAGATTAATACTGATGGGACAATATATACTGATGCACGGAAAGGTGGAGGAGGTGGTGTCGCTAGGTCACATCTCTCTTTCATGGGTGCTTTGAGTAAACCACTGATGGGTGTTACCGATCCTCTCATGGCTGAGGTGTTGGCATTCCGGGATGGAGTTCTATTCGTAAAGCTTCGAGGGTATTCACATGTGGTGTTGGAGACGGAGTGCTTAGAGATTGTCAATCTCTGGTACTCGCGCCAAGCTGATCGTTCAGTTGTGGCGCCTATCCTAGATGAAGCTGGAGGGCTGGTTTCGGATTTTACTTCCTTTGTAGTAAAGCATGTTAGACGGTCGGCAATAATTCAGCTCACTTGTGTGCAAAGCTCGCTTGTACATTAGAGGTGACTAGTAGTTGGCTCGATGAGAGTCCAGCTTTTCGTGTAACCAGTCTTCAGGCTGATTGTACCGGAACCGTGAAACAATAAAGCTCTCCAAATTCCACGCAAAAAAAAAACGTACCCTTCAAACGCACTGGCGGGCAGATACCCGGAAAGAATACAAGCTGCATCACTGCATGCATGTAGACCTCGTCAAACTACAGAAAACTTTTTGAGTCTCGCTGCTTTTCTATCATCGATGCCTCCATTCGTCCCGTTGGTCACTCCAATGCAGAGCTCCGCGTCCCTCTTGACCATTTCTCCCGTCTGTGGTGGGTACGGACAAGAGCAAAATCTCTATATAACCATGTAGGTGTACGTCTTATCATGACACCCACACAGCACACAGTTCACTAAGTTAGAACAGGCCAGAAGAGGCAGTTCTAGTTTCAGTTCCATTTGCACGATCGATCCCCATGGCTTCCATTAATCGGAGGATGCTCGCGGTGGCAGCGGCGGCGATGATCGCCGTCGCCTTCCTCCCCCTGCTCGCCTCGGCCACCGTCCACCTCGTGGGCGACGAGGAAGGCTGGACGCTCGGGTTCGACTATGTCGCCTGGTCCGAGAGCAACCAGTTCAGAGTCGGCGACGCGCTAGGTAATCAAATCATTCCAGTTGCTCCTTATTCCAAATCTTTAATTTATGTTCCACCAATCCGAAATTGGATTTGGTATTACTCTGCGTTATATATGGAACTGATCCCTCGAGACGCGTGCTTAATGGCAGCGTTCGACTACGACAAGGCGGACCACAACGTGGTGGAGGTGACCGGGCCGGACTTCAGGGCGTGCAACGCCGCCAACGGCCTCGCCACATGGAGCTCCGGCCGCGATCTCGTCGAGCTGGAGAAGCCTGGCAGGAGGTGGTTCATCTGCGCCCTGGGCAACCACTGCCAGCTGGGCATGAAGCTCAACGTCACCATCCTCGCTGCGGACGCTCCTGCCCCTGCTCCGACTCCTGCTGATCTCTCGACGGCGCCATCATCATCTCCCCACCACCACAAGTCCAGGCGGCCTTTCGTTTCCAGGTGGTGATCACCTGTGGCGCCCCTGTACCAACTACTACTAGCATGAAGCTGTTCGTGCTTTATTTTGCGCTAGTCACATTGATCGAGCACTGCGCGGTGTGGTCGATCGCACCGTCGAATTCGTTTAGTAATTATTTATGTTTTTCATAACATACCGACGTAGTAATTGTTTGCTATGCAGCCGCAATAAAAGTGCCCATTTTCCAGTATAATATGTTCTCGTGGTATGTGCACTGGACCTATTATTCCTCTGTTTCAGTTACAAGTCTTGCTGTGCGATCGTTAATTTAATCAATAAAATACAAATTATATAATAAAAAATTATATTATTAGAAACTTTAGATTTTATATTTTCAAATGATATAATTTTTATGCTCTCAAAATTTTATATTTTAATAGTCAAATTGGTAACAAAGATATACGCGCAGGACCTGTAAACCGAACGGAGGGAGTAGTACATTTTATTTGGTACCGCTGAATTTTGTTCCTACCAATTGATATCTATATACCCATTGAAAAATTGTCCACGTTACATTTCAAATGGTGCCAAAAACTCCACCGAATACTACCCAAGTTCCTTGCTAACAATGACCACTACACAATTCGTTCACGATGGAAACATACCCGAATTATCGGTACCCGAAAGTTTCGGCAGTAAAATAAGCGATTATATTTTGGTCTTCCCTTATAGAAGACCGGATTTAAAATAGACAGAATTACAATGACTGAACTTCTGGTCTAGACCGAATGCCTACCCCTAGTGAGGCATAAGGCCTCATGGCAAGAAATCAATGAATAAAAAGGATAAAACAAACTCAATTTTAATACCAAAATAATTATCTTTTTTTGTGCATATGCGCGTGACAATTGGCTTCATTTTGCTTTGCTGGTTTGAGGTAATTGTATATACTCCCTCTGTTTTAAAATATAAGATGTTTTAGCTTTGTGAAAAAAGTGTGTGTATAGGTTTACTCTAAACCTAGATGAACCTATACACTAAAAGATGTCTAGATGCATTTCATTCACAAGCTAAAACATCTTATATTTTGAAACGGAGGGAGTACTGTACTCCTAAAGACGAGCATATTGGAGTTTGGCCTTCTGGTAATGACCAAAGAAAACAAACCTTTTAACGGCAATCTGGACATACGCTTTCTGCTTTCCTGTAATGCGAAAAAAAAACAGTTCCATTTCCATACATTTGGTGTGGATTGGATATTTTTTTAGTTTAAAACAAAGAGTATCATACCATTATCATTAGGTCTAACGATGCACAAAAGCTTCAGCTGTTAGAGTATCTCCAATAGCATTGGCAAATTCTGCCTGAGTTACTAAGGACTGCCATTTTAGCAATTTCGGCAAAAAAAAATACAACTCCAAAAGAGTATTGCTATATTTGGTCCCCCACGCAAAAAAATAGCAAGCTTGTTATAATTTAGCTCTCATTTGGTAAATATGCCATTCCAAAGCCAAACCCCAAGAATTGCTAAAACAAACCGCGAGAGGGGCAATCGCTCATGTGATGAAGTCTCACCCTTGTGTCGGCCACTACCCCTGATATTTTGAGATAAATAATAACTTGTAGTGATTTGAACAATAGTACAAGGTTTATATAGAAGAGAGGAGGGGGGCGGCCGAACCGACTTAGGACTAACTCTAACTCAATTCTAATAATGACCACTACCCATCTTTCAAATGGTGCCAAAAACTCCACCGAATACTACCCAAGTTCCTTGCTAACAATGACCACTACACAATTCGTTCACGATGAAACATACCCGAATTATCGGTACCCGAAAGTGTCGGCACTAAAATAAGCGATTATATTTTGGTCTTCCCTTATAGAAGACCGGATTTAAAATAGATAGAATTACAATGACTGAACTTCTGGTCTAGACCGAATGCCTACCCCTAGTGAGGCATAAGGCCTCATGGCAAGAAATCAATGAATAAAAAGGATAAAACAAACTCAATTTTAATACCAAAATAATTATCTTTTTTTGTGCATATGCGCGTGACAATTGGCTTCATTTTGCTTTGCTGGTTTGAGGTAATTGTATATACTCCCTCTGTTTTAAAATAAGATGTTTTAGCTTTGTGAAAAGAGTGTGTGTATAGGTTTACTCTAAACCTAGATGAACCTATACACTAAAAGATGTCTAGATGCATTTCATTCACAAGCTAAAACATCTTATATTTTGAAACGGAGGGAGTACTGTACTCCTAAAGACGAGCATATTGGAGTTTGGCCTTCTGGTAATGACCAAAGAAAACAAACCTTTTAACGGCAATCTGGACATACGCTTTCTGCTTTCCTGTAATGCGAAAAAAAACAGTTCCATTTCCATACATTTGGTGTGGATTGGATATTTTTTTAGTTTAAAACAAAGAGTATCATACCATTATCATTAGGTCTAACGATGCACAAAAGCTTCAGCTGTTAGAGTATCTCCAATAGCATTGGCAAATTCTGCCTGAGTTACTAAGGACTGCCATTTTAGCAATTTCGGCAACAAAAAAAAATACAACTCCAAAAGAGTATTGCTATATTTGGTCCCCCACGCAAAAAAATAGCAAGCTTGTTATAATTTAGCTCTCATTTGGTAAATATGCCATTCCAAAGCCAAACCCCAAGAATTGCTAAAACAAACGCGAGAGGGGCAATCGCTCATGTGATGAAGTCTCACCCTTGTGTCGGCCACTACCCCTGATATTTTGAGATAAATAATAACTTGTAGTGATTTGAACAATAGTACAAGGTTTATATAGAAGAGAGGAGGGGGTCGGCCGAACCGACTTAGGACTAACTCTAACTCAATTCTAATACCCCCTGCAGTGTCAATGTCGGGCGCCACGATATTGAGACTGGAGCGAATGTCTGTAAATGCTGCAGCGGAGAGACCCTTGGTGAAGATATCTGCAAATTGAGCATTGGTCGGAACATGAAGAACGCGAACATCACCGAGAGCCACCTTCTCTCGAACAAAATGAATGTCAATCTCTATGTACTTGGTGCGTCGATGCTGAACCGGATTAGAGGCCATGTAGACTGCAGATATATTGTCACAATAGACAATGGTAGCACGCTCAATTGATCGATGGAGCTCGGCAAGAAGCTGACGTATCCAGACCGCTTCGGCCACTGCATGAGCAACCGCCCGGTATTCTGCTTCCGCCGATGACCTGGAAACTATAACCTGCCTTTTCGAAGACCAAGAAACAAGATTATCACCCAAATAAACACAAAAGCCGGATGTGGATCATCGAGTATCTGGACAACCTGCCCAATCTGCATCAGAATAAACTATCAAGCTTGTAGGAGTAGAAGAATTAAGAAGTGGACCATGGTGGAGAGTGCCTTTGAGATAGCGGAGAATTCGTTTAACATGAGAAAGGTGGAGAACACGAGGATAATGCATATACAAACAAGCTTGCTGAACAGAATAAGAAATATCAGGACGAGTGAGAGTAGCATATTGTAGTGCCCCTGTGAGACTGCGATAGAATGTAGGATCGGAACAGGATCACCATCCGCCGATAGTTTGGCATTGATGTCAGCAGGGGTACGGCTGAGCTGACAATCAAGCATGCCAGCACGAGATAAGAGATCGATAATATATTGGCATTGAGAAAGAAAGAGAGTGGAAGAATTTTGAGAAGCGGTAACACCGAGAAAATGATGAAGTGGTCCTAAATCAGTCATAGAATATTCCTAATTATGAAGGGTGATAATATGGCTAAGGAAGGAGTCAGAGGAGGCGGTTAGAACTATATCATCGACATAGAGAAGAAGATAAGCGGTTTGAGTAGAAGAGCAAAAAATAAAGAGAGAGGAATTGTATTTAGAGGAAAGGAAACCTATAGTTTGAATAAATGTAGCGAAGCATTGAAACCACGCATGTGGTGCTTGTTTAAGACCGTAAAGAGACTTTTGGAGAAGACGCACAAAGTCAGGATGGAAAGAATCTATAAAACCAGAGGGTTGTTGATAATAGACGGTCTCATTGAGAGTGCCATGCAGAAAAGCATTTTAAATTCAAGTAGATGAATCGGCCAAGAGGAAGATACAGCAAGACTGATAATAATGCGAATAGTACTTGGTTTGACAACAGGTGAAAAGATTTCATTGAAGTCGATCCCTTGCTGTTGAGAAAAACCCCGGCATACCCAACGAGTCTTGGACCGTGCGAGAGACCCATCAAAATTATATTTGTGGCGAAAAACCCACTTGCCTAAAACCACGTTGGCGCCGGAAGGTTTAGGAACAAGAGTCCATGTATTATTTTGAAGGAGGGCATCGAACTCATCACACATGGCAGAATGCCAAAGAGGATCTAGAAGAGCTCGTTTGTAGGAGGTAGGAATTGGGGAAATATTTGGGGTTGCATTAAGAAAATAGCGAGGAACGTGAAAGCCCTTTTTACCACGAGTACACATGACATGATCGTTAGCGGGAATAGTGACGGGAATGGTGTGAGGAGGAAGTTGTGGAGTGGGAGAGTTATTCGGAGTAATAACAGCGCTGGCAGGAGACGGGGTAGGTGTGTCTGTTCCTACAGAGGACGTGGTGGTGGTGGGCGAGGACCCGGCAGGAGATCCTGCCGTGGCAAGAGAAAGTGGTGCGGCAGGCTACCGCGAGGCCTCGGCAGACTGCCGCGGAGCCTCGGTAGGCTGGTTGGCTTCCACAGCAGAGGTGACCGCGGGCACGAAGGCAGGGATAAGGGAGTGCGGTGTGATCATATGTTGGGTAGGCGGAGAAGAAGTAGGTGTAGACAACTGGACGATGGAGTATGGAAAATTATTTTCGTCAAAGATGATATGACGTGAGACAAGAACACGTCCAGAAGAGGGGTCAAAACATCGAGAGCCTTTGTGATCGTCGGAGGGTCCGAGATAAATGCATGGTAATGAGCGAGGACAAATTTTGTTAGGGGTGGTGGAGGCGGTGTTGGGGAAACAAAGACAACCAAAAACACGCAATTCGGAATAGTCGGGATGATGTAGGAAGAGAGACTAAAAAGGAGTATAGAGTGGACACGTTTTTGTTGGTTGGATGTTGAGGAGATATGTTGCCGTGCGAAGGGCTTCATCCCAAAACCGAGGGGGAGAGAGGCTTGTATGAGTAAAGTACGGAGTATATCATTGATGGATCGTAAGGATCGTTCGGCTTTACCGTTTTGAGGATAAGTGTATGGACAAGAAAAACATAAGAGAATGCCTTGAGAGAGAAATATTTGTTTTGGGTATTGTCAAACTCTCGGCCATTGTCACATTGGATAAAACGTATGGGAAGGCCAAAGTGTGTAAGAACATATCGCCGAAAATTTAGAAAAATTGAGTGCACATCGTATTTGGCGCGAATAGGAAAGGTCCATATGTAGTGAGAATAATCGTCAAGAATAATAAGATAGTATTTGAAACCAGAAACACTAGGAAGCGGAGAGGTCCATAGATCACAATGCAATAACTCAAACCGAAAAGTACTATAGGTAGTTGATGTGTCGAAAGTTAATCTAACATGTTTGGCGCATTGACAGGCATTACAAATAGAGGGATCATGAGAAGAACTAGAACTATCAATAGGGAGTCTAAATTCTTGAAGCAAAGACAACATAGTATTTTTATTGGGGTGGCTGAGCCGACGGTGCCAAAGGTCGACGGAGGTGTGCATGGCTTGAGGTGTGGAAGATGGTGCGCCATGTAGAGGATAGAGATCACCCGAGCTATTGTAGCGAGCGAGGACCTCCGCCGTTTTCAGATCTTTCACAGATAAGCCAGACGGGTCAAACTCTAAAGAAACATTTTTGTCGATAGTAAAGAGACGAACAGAGATGAGATTTTTGATTAAAGATGGATCAACAAGAATATTGCGGAGAAGAAAACTTGTGTGGGGATTAGTGATGTATGATTGACCGACACAAAATATAGGAATTGAAGAACCACCACCAATAGTTATATAGGAAAAAGGGGAAGAACAAGCTGACAGAAAATCCATATTTGAAGACATGTACGAAGATGCACCAGAATCGAAAATCCAATCTGTACCTTTGTGATTGTTGAGCGTGAAATTGTTCATGGCAGCGATGAAGGCGGATTGGTCCCAGCTTGGTGGAGCGGTTTATGAAGCAGTTGATGGCGATGGCGTAGGCATGTACGGTAGTGCCTGAGGAGCCCTGTACATGTAGTTCATTGGCGTCGAGGATGGCATGTAGTATTGTGGCGCGTGGGGCGCCATGTAGGAGAATATCATTTTGCGGCCTGAAAGTTGGGGTGGCCAGGCAACGCGGTACCCAAGTTCCCTGAAATCAGCCGGGATGACTAGAGTTGGCATGCCAAATACTCAGAGGGTCTTTTTCGGCACGAATTCAACTTTACGTTTCAATACAAAAAATCAGGCTAACGGCCGTCAAGTTGGGGCCCCCCTTTCAGCTTTCGTCGTTATGTCGCTGCAGTCGTGGCTGCCATGTAGACTTGCAGCATTGGCGCATGCATCCTTTACGCGTCTTCTTCTTCCTCCGGGGCGGCAATCTGTGGTCGTGGCTGTGGCATGGAGCTAGGACTTGGACGAACCTGCTCGGCCCCGTTATCCTTCCTATCCCGAATCGGAGCTCGCCCTCACCATGACCGCACCCATGCCACGACGCGGGGACGGGAATTCATTCCCGAGTGAGATCTGTCACCATGCCGACCATGCTCGGTCCTGTTGGACTCCTCTAGAATCCGAGCTCACTGTCGCCGTGGTTGCACACGCACCAGCCATGCCACCTTCCTCTCTGAACCCCAAAGCCGCATCCACCCAGTTCGGCACAACGCCAACAAGGTGAAAATGCATCAAGTTTTCTTCTTGTGATTGTAGAAAAACATGTATGTACCGTGGCCGTAGCATACTCTAACAATGTACACATATGTTGTTTACTAGATTTTTATTTGAAATTAGTAGCTCCGTGATGACAAAACATAGATAACCTAAATGGAATGACGATGACGACCATGTTCTGTACTTTGCATTGCATCGACAAGTGCTCACTGACGAAGCAAGTTACCAAGAGAGTGGAGTTCATCAGCCATTGCCAAAAAATATATGAACAAATCAATGAGCGATTCAATGCAAATACGCGTAGAAAATCTAGATCCATGTCATCAATCATCAATAGGTGGCACATTCTAGTGATGCGTTCAAATGCGTACACCATGTATCATTTGCTTGAAGTGGTTGTTATCCTGAGCAAAAATGCCTGGTATGCACATTACATTTGTATGTTGTATGCTGCAATTCTGTTGTTATGGGCGTGGAAAGAAAAGCTGGGGTTCACTGAATATTACGCAGTTAGGCCTAACTTAGTCTTACACAAATAAGCACAGTTTAGTCTTTACACACATAAGCGTAACTAATGATAAAGATAAAGACAAACGGTTCATCGGATCTGCCAGTATGAGCACTAGGTCCCTGGAGTTGGTGGTATCGTCGGAACGAACCAGAATGCTGCATTTGGTCGTCTGGCATTCTCCTTCAAATCGTACGACCCCACTGATGAGCCAATTATAGGCCCCCTCGCCCTCGACGTGGATTCGGCTCTAGGTCGGATATGGAGTGTCAACATGATAGGCGCGTGAGTGTGCAGCAAACACACAGTCTGCTATCAACACTGGAAGTGTTGGCACCTCAGCAACAACACCATCATGTTCTTCCTGGACTCCGGCAGCAGCTCAGTAGGTATTTCGTTAGCTTCACTAGCAGCAGCCTCAGCAGGTATTTCGTCAGCTTCACCAGCAGCAGCATTAGCAAGTATTTCGTCAGCTTCACCAGCAGCAGCATCACCAAGTATTTCGTCAGCTTCACCAGGAGCAGCAACAGCTAGTTCTTCGTCAGCTCCACCACCACCAACACCAAAGAAGATCGGGGACTGTGGCTGCTGAGCAATTACATGTTCAACAGCTCCATGGGCTCCGACAAAGAAAGGGTAGTTGATCCCAAGAAACACAGATTGTCCCTTCAGATTGTTGACTCTACTCCAGACTTGCTCTACTGGGTCTTTGGATGGGCATGCGGACCTCGAGAAAACGTGACACCGCAGCGATGGGTATGAAGAAAGTTGTGTCCCCATATGTTCTATTGTATCACCAACATTGTTTAGTGCTCCCCTGATATGAATCCACATGAGTTCATCATAATGATCTGTGTCGCCTCCGAGAGGTGCCAGGAACCAACGCCGTGTCCAAAGTTCAGCATCTGCTACTGCATCTTCGATGATCGGAGCTGGAATGATGCGCAGGGCTGCGTGGGTACCTGCGTGTTACTTACAGTCAGTAAGTAGAATTTTGAATGGGATTTTACATGCTATATGACACCATGACTCACCCCAAATGGACGGCTCCCAAACACGCACGTCACCGCTTGGTTCAGTGACCGCATAAATGCGTTGCGGTTTGTACGAAGAATAGTTGTAGGTGAAGACGGTGTCGACATACTTCTCCGACCGCAGGAAGTCGTCACGCAAGACTGTCCATTCCTTGTCTTCTGGGCATCTAATGAATGTGATTGCCTTGTCGAACACCGCTAAGAGGTCATACTCCCAGGTCTTCCACGCCCCCTCCCGCGGTCTATGTGGGAGTTGTACCTTCACGAGGTCAAGTTCTGCCATGTTGAACCTGTAAGTGAATTTGGAAATGGGCGGCGGCCACCCGTTGTTGAATGCAGTAATGTCGACACCCTCCAAAGGCGGCAATGCAAGTCTCACCGATCTGTAACCATTTTTTAGAGTCCAAGTACTGCCATCCTGTGATAAAAGGACCAGCCACTCGCCGTTGCCACCCACCCAGTTCTGGTCATCTTCCATTTCCGTTTCTTCTACTTCCTTGATATTCACCACTACTGATTCGGACCACTTATCCAGCAGCATCAGTTTTGCATGAATATTCTACAGAGTTTGTTGTCAGTTGGTACAATCACCTAGTATGGATTCCATTGCAAATACAATTTGACAACTGGACCTTCAGATTAAAGTACACAAAATATCGCCTAAATACGAGTGTCTCCTCAGATATCGCCTAAATTGTGCCTGTGTCACTTCGAAGATACTCAATATATGGAGTAGTAGCAGAGCCCCCAGAACAAACTCCTAACGATGATCATAAATAGCTCGGGGCATAATAGTCTTAAATCGTCTAATCTGTTTGTTTTTATTTTAGGAAACAGAATATCACCTAGTAGGCATTCCATTGCAAAATCGAAATTGACAACTCGTCTATCACCTAAAGTAAGACCGTGTCACTATGAAAATAGCAGAATATCAGGTACGAGCAGAGCTTCCGCTGTACAGAATAGTCTTAAATGGTTCGATTTGTTCAAACCGCGCGTGCACAAAACATGTTCGACGAAAGGAACATAGGATTCCGATGAGAGTTCAGCACATATGAATCAACGATATGACTGAATGAATAATCTAGATACTGGAACTTACGTGGCCATCGCGGTCGTTTGGCCATTTGCTGTTATCGGGGTAAAGAAGGCATGGTGTGCCAAACGGTTGTTCGTCCATGTTCCGCATCGTGAAGCGATAGCCAGGGTTGCAGCGAGCGAGGCGGCCGGCTGAGATGATGTCCAACCCCAAGGCGATCATGTGCACGTTCGCGGCGCTGAGGTTCGGCCATCCCCAATCCTCGCGGTAGCGGTTGCCCTGACCATCCGCATCGTCGTCGCATGCCTTTCGCTTTAGCCTACTGCTACCCCAAGCTCTACCCATAGCGGCAAATGGAGTCTGGAATCTGGTAGATTAATGGAGGTGTTGTGATAAGGAGGCGGATGGATTCGAGAGGGGATGGAATCAGGGATGGGGGCAGTTGTTTGAGTGGGGAGTGAATCTGGAAGGAACCGCCGCCGCCGCCGGTTCTCGTCCGCGTGGAAGACAAGAAGGGGGCATAATTATTGAGTGCGGGCACCGGAACCGTCTAGAGGAAGTGAAAAAATAAATCGTAAGAGAGAAATGTGCGGCCCGCCTGTCAGTGAGTGAAGGTCGGCACGCGCAAACGTGCCTACGTTTACTTGGATCGTGCATGGCAGACCTCGATTCCACCCCATGCAAGTGGCGCAGAACAAATTTTAGGAAGCGCTAGCGTCGACGTGTAAAACCGCCGTTTTTCTCCACCTTCACCCTACTACGAACGGTCATGCACCATTCCAGATATTGGTAAGGGCGGTTCCAATCTTTCACTTCTCCGTCTCATTTCCTCCTCCACGGCCTCATCGTCTTTCTCCTCCACCGCATCACCCTCTTCCTCTGTATCCTTTCCCTCTTGCCTGTAGTCATGGACGCTTCAGACGTCCGAAATGACGGCAGGCAAGAAACTGCGCACTTCGACATCGAAGTACATGGCGGGAGGAAGATTGATGTCGTCTACACCACCGACCCTCGGATGGTGAGGAACACTCTGAATAATTACACGAGTTGGCTGCAGTTCGAAGAAAACAGGTTCGTAGGTCTTGACCTCGAGTACAGTCGCGATCACCGTAGGATCGCCGTGGTGCAACTCTCCATGAAGGGGCACGTCCTCGTATACTAGCCTTTTTGTGAGAAGGGGGCTGACGGGATCTGGTAGACTTTGCTGTCTTTTTGTTCCTGAACCGTCTGTTTACAAAAGTTATTGCTATATTATTTGTCTGAATTCATTTTCATGCAGGTGGGGCGAAAGCATTAGGGATCTGTTTCATGACTTTATCGTGAACCAGCACATAACATTTACTAGTGTTGACATCACGAATGACACTAAACTGCTTGAAAGCCCGACTGTCAACATTAGAATCCCAAAGGAGTGTAGAGTGGACATCCAGGAAATTTACTGGATCCCAGGGACGAAGGGCGGCAAGACCAGGATGGCCGCTCTTGCCTTCGAACTCATCGACCCGTGGTACGCTGACATGAAGGGCAAATTGCCGAGATGTTCGTGGAGGCGTTTAGGGCACGATTACTGGGAGGATAAGACACTTTCTGAACCTAATCTAAAGTACGCTGCAATTGAGAGGTATGTTAGCCACGAGCTGTACCGCCAGATTGTAAAATCTTGTTCCAGGCATCGCATCATTGAACCACCACCAATGCAGGTTTTTTGCCCTAGATGCCGGAGTGTAGATGAATCTACAAGCTGGGGCAAGCGACCAAAGGCATCCTGGGATCGGTTGCCTTCTCCAACAGGCTGGGATGTAGACTATTAGTGCATAATTGTTGTTTTTATGAAAACATGTTATTTCAGAAGTACACTATGTGAGCAATTATGAACTGCTGTGTATTACCTTTGTCAAACTATAATCTGGGTTTGGTTATGACTGTATCCTTTGCTATAATCTAGGTTTGGTTATGACTTATGACTGTATCACACCTTATGCATGTCAGTCCTGGATTCTGCCGCATGCAAATGGCATGTATGTAATTTGTAAGAATGAATATTGAGCATACAAAAGGGGGAATGTAATTCATACAGGTTAAGTAGCTAATAGCACAAGGATCATACGAGCTTGGTTCTTACACACAGAATGCTTAGAAAATATATGCGATATAAAATACAGGCGAGATAAAACTAGGAACGAAATGCGAAACTAGTAGTGGTAAACAGCACACTCACCCACCCGCCAGATCCTGCTGAGCATCTCATAACAGACATACGTGTCCCTGGCTGCATACTTGATCGCATCGTAATCCAGGTGCCTCCACTCCCATCTCTCGTGTAGGTGCTTCGGGAACTCGACTTTCATGCCGGCGTACTCGCGGTCGATGATGTCGGCAGCGAGTCTAGCCATGCTGGCTTTCCCCGTACCGCCATCCAGGTACCTCCACAAACGTTGGAGATCGACGTGATTGACGACATGAACGAGGAGATCCCATTCTAACTTCGGAGTGTCGTTCTTGATGTTGACGCTGGCGAAGTAGATCTCCCTCCTGTGTAGGAACTCACGAAGCTCCGGGCATACAGATTTGGCCCTACATACGTGGTATAGGAGGCAGTGGTTGCGCAAGGACAGCTGCAAAAGCGCCGTCCTCTTCCTATCTCCGGTATACTCGAGGTGAAGGCCGACGATCATGTACTTGTCCATCGGCTCCTGTAGCCACCGCTCGTACATTTTGATGACCCTGACGACCTCCGTTGATGCATTTGTGTGGGCGACCGTTAGCTTGGTGGTGCCATGGGCGGTGACGGTGTACTCATCAGTGTAGTCGCTCCCGTCGCCGAACACGCCGTACTCTGCATCCATGGCAGCAGCTAATGCAGCGGCGGTGGAGTGATCTGTTGCGGTGGTATGGCCAGGAGGAGGCAGTGCCTGCGACAGTGTCGATGGTTCTTGCAGTGGTGGCAGCGGTGGCGGAAGGAATGAGTTGGGGATTTTTGCACAGTGATGTGCTTAGGAGACGGAAGGCGATGCTTAAATTGCGTTTACCAATATTCCGGTCATACCCATGCGGAAGCAAGTTTGACCGGGAGAGCACCGTTGGTTTCCAATCCTAGCGATTAAATTGGGCATCCGTCCCAGTAGGCGATGGGACGGATGTGCAACGTGGCTTTGGCGTGGCAGAGACCGGTCACGTAGACCACCGTCCCGTTGCCGATCCGCAGCGGGTGCGCGGTGCTGACACGACATAACGTGACAGGACAGAAGGAAGTGTACATCTATTATTAATTTCTAACAAGTTTAAGAAGTGTAAGCATAGACATGGACCTAGCATCCCTGCACCCCGGGGCAGCCGCCCAGCCGATCATGCCTGCCGATTGCGCAAAGCGTGTCCAGAATTTGCCAAAATGAAGCTCATTTGCCCATGCTTCTATAAGTTTCTCTGTAGGCCACTTGTGTAAGCATGCACGATCAAGCAACTTTGCAACACACGTGTCGGTGGAAAAGCATTAGGTTTCAACGCACCACATAGTTTAGGGATTTAGAATAGCTACATTGTGGAGCTCTAGCCAAATTGCATGGTAAAGCCAAATTCAGCTTTTTGTCAGATTTAGCTATAGCAAATTGTGTCTCATTTGTCCTCACTTTTGCCCTCCCGATATTCCGAAGCCCTCACATGCGCTCGGAGGGGGTGCCGTCTGGTCAAAGGCTTGGCCGTTACGTGCGCCATGACGCCTAAAGTGGAAGTTTTTTTTGTTATTTGGCCTTTTTAAGAGCGCCTTTTCCTCTCTCTCTCTAAAAGTTGTGGTTTTTTTTGCCCAAAAGGTAGGGAATCTAGAGCAGATTCTCTCTTCATTCACTGTTCCTTTTGCGATCATTTTTCCCCAATCTAGTAGCAAATCTAGAGCAGCAAAACAAACCAGCACCATAAATAAATTCAGTAAACAGAGCAGATGTAGATAAAGCAGCTAATATAGGTTATATAGTACGGTACTTAACGAGGTTCGACAATTAGGCTGCTTAGCAGCATGTGTTCAACACGTATAAGACAAAAGAAGTCGCTTTACAAGAAAGAGCAATGATCAGTGGCCCCTCGTGGCCTCTGCTAGGAGGGCATCCGCCTCCTCCCTCTGGCGGCTCCTCCACTTCTTGCTGCCCAGCCCCTTGACCTTGGGCGCCTTGGGTCTGATCGGGGGCATGCGACCCTCCTCGATAGCCACCTTCTGGAGGTTGCGGAGGTGAAGACCGAGTGCATGGTGCTTGTCCATGAAGCCATGGATGTTCACGGACTCACCGCAGGTCCTCACGTCCTCGGCATGCTTCACGAGGGAGCTGAAGTCCGTGGCGTGGAGCCTCCTGGTGGGGCAGAAGGGGCACCTGTACACGTCGCCAGTGAAGAAGTTGTTGTACTGACCGGACTTTAGCCTCCTCAACACATGACGAGTCTTGGTGTCCTTGGACTCGTCGTCGCTGTGGAGGTTGCTGCTATCCTCCTGTTGGAAAAAACAGTAGAGTGAAATAAGGACATGATTGAGATACTTTGATTATCGGGATTGATTTTTTGCATAAATTAACCGAATGAGATCTCCCGATTATTCCCCAAATCTCAAACCAAATCGAATACTGATCCCAGCTACAAACAGAGGGGTTCATCGAAAATCAAGATTTAACACAAGAGGATTAGCTACTATAAAAAATACGAACAGACGAGCCCTAATAACATACGATCTAGCATCCAACGATGGGAACGGGGGAAGAACAAGGGAAGGGGAGAAAACCCTGGTTACCTCAGACCATGGGTCGGCGATGCTGGTGTCGTAGGGGTTCTCCGGCCTTATGTAGACAGCCTCCTCGTAGGGGTCCCCGCCGAGCGGGATCTGTCCGAGACCGGTGGGGGCCTCCTCGCCGGCGGCTACGGCGGATGCGAGGATGGGGATAGGGGCTCCTCGCCGGCGTCCTTGGAGGCGTCGATGGCCACCGCGCCATTCTTCTCCATCGCCGGCGTGGTTGGAGTTTTGTTGGGCGTTTGCAGAAGGTGATGGGACAGTAGAGCCGGTTGAGTGAGCGAGTGCGTGATGAGTAGGAGTAGGGAGGCCTCTATTAAAGGAGAAGGGAAGCGACGTTTCGTTGCACTACCGTGCAGCGCATACGCTAATGCACCATGCACGGCCACACGTGTCCGCTACCTCCCCGTGCACCGCATACACGTACCGTGAGTCGCGTTTTTTTTCCTCGTGTCTAACCCTAGCGATTCAGTTGTACTCAGTTTTGCCCTCGAGCGTAACACTGGCGGTTTGGTTCCATTTTTAAATCATTTTCTATTTTCTATTTGAATCCCTTTATCATGCATGCCCTTGGTTTTTAAGTTCTACACAGTCTTGCCCTTGGTTTTTAAGTTCTACTCAGTTTTGCCCTTTGTTGCTACTCGGTTTTCCCCTCTCTTTGTATCCATCTCTCGCACCTGTGCTCATCTTCGCTGCTACGCTCCGATTGGTCAAGACAGTTTTCACACGGAGCATGCCCACCAACTGTTGATCCTCTATGATCTAGCGGACAGGATAACCCTTATATTTGTCGGGGGGCACCCTTCTATCCATGCAAAATAACAAGTATGCCACCGGAACTTTAACTCCATAAACAGATGAACTTGAATATATTTTGAAGGGTACGAAAATAGAAATCCCCATAGTTTAAGGGTCTAGATACGGTAAGAGAACTAAATATTATTAGTGGCTGGGCCAGCACAGTTACGGGGTTGGTCGGCTAGAAGTTGCTGATTCCTAAGTAAGGGGACACTAGGCCGGTCTTGACATACTCCCTCAAGAATTTGCCATAAGCAGCATGCTTAGCCTTGGTCGTCGACTTGTGTTTACTAGCCAGGCTTTTACCGATGCCAACCGCATGCGGAATCAAGCTGGCAATCCTCGGGTTGACTCCTTTCTTACAGAAAGGGCACTTGAGCTCCCCAAGTTGAGTGCAGAAAGGGATTATCCCGCTCTTGAGCTTCTTCATGACATGGCGACTCTTGTTGTCCCTAGTCTCCTTGTCAGAGTCCATCTCACTTGAATACACCTCTAATGTATGGAATACAAACCGAAATGAGCAAAATAATAAATATATATTCCTTCCACCATTCCAAGTTACTTTCGATGCAATAACATGTCTATACAGGTTCAGCAGTTCATTACGGCCGTCACCCCAGCTCGCTCCTAAATTAATGTGGTTTGTGTTCTTGGTAACTTATTAATAAATAATTAATGTGGATTCATTCAGAACAGACTAGATCTCTCCATGTACCGGTTTGTATGTTGCATCTAATCATTAGGACTAGATTTTTTATGACGCCAGGATAGATTAAGCTCGAGCAGAAAATATGGAACATGTAGAAATAGATGTACCTCCGGGTACACGAGCAGAGCGTGTTCGTCGAACTCTACACCCTCATCGGCGCCTCCGAAGTCATCAGCACCGGGCGAGCACATGGTCCCCTAAGGGGTTGAACTACACGTCCTCCTCGCCTTGTGTTGCGTGATGCTCCTCTAGATCTGCCGCGTGAAGCACCACCCCGGCGGCGATGCCCGGACACTCACCCCCACGCACTGGTTTCATGGAGAAGGTTCGTGCAAGTACGTTCAAGATTGTGGGGTTTTGCTGGATAGGGAAGAGAGAGTAGTGGATGAGTGCGAATGGAGGACCCGATAGGCTGGATTTTTAATGCGGGGACGTTTAGGCCTCCTCGAGGGCCTCGATAGGCAGCTCTTCCGGCTGCGGTTGCCGTGTGGAAGGTTCGTGTGGTGGGGGCCTGTCGGAAGTGAGAGTGCAGGCGCGCTGCGTAGTAAAAATGGTATAGCCCGTGGGCAGTGGATGACCAGTTGTCGTGCAGTAGACTTGTAGCCTTTGTAGACTAGATTAAACATGACATGACCACTCGACGACTTTTTCCATGGACGGCATCGTGTTCCTTCTTGTAGAAGTCTCGTTAAGGGAGACGTCCGTGTTGTCTCGCGCTGTCCTGTGAAGGGCATGACGTATGCAACGAGCCTCGTTGGATCACACAGGATCAACGGTTGGTACGCATGATCTGCGTGATAACTGTGACAACCAATCAGGGCGTAGCTGATAGAGTGGGTACAGGTTTGGGCTTCTACGAAAGAGAGAGAGGGGGCAAAACTGGGTAGTATCAAAAAACCAAGGGCAAAGCTGAGTAGTATAAAAATGGAAAGTGGGTGTCTTTTACAATGAAATACATCATGGCATACATCAAATTATGCCAAGATAGATCCACTAGAGTTCATTGCATGTGTGTTCTTTCCACAAACCACATATGTATCCACTAGAGTCATTGCATGTGCGTTCCTGTCATGAACCACATTTGGATCAACTAGTTTCATTTCATGTGTGTTCTTTCCACAAACCACATATGGATCAACCAATGGCATTGCATGTGTGTTCTTTTCACAAACCACACATGGATCAACAAGTGTTCACTGCATGTGTGTTCTTTCCACAAACCACTTATGGATCAACCAGTGGTCATTGCATGTGTGTTCTTATACTAAAACCATCATATGGATCCACTAGAGTCATTGCATGTGTGTTCTTTTCACAAACCACATATGGACCCACTAGAGTCATTGCATGTGTGTTCTTATACTAAAACCAGCACTAGACTCATTGCATGTGTGTTCTTTTCACAAACCACACATGGATCCACCAGTGTCATTGCATGTGTGTTCTTTCCACAAACCACATATGGATCAACCAGTGTTCATTGCATGTGTGTTCTATCTAGAAACCACATATGGATCCACCAGTGGTCATTACATGTGTGTTCTATTCACAAACAACACATGGATCAACCAGTGGTTACTGCATGTGTGTTCTTTCCACAAACCACATATGGATCCACTAGAGTCATTGCATGTGTGTTCTTTTCACAAACCACACATGGATCAACCAGTGTCATTGCATATGTGTTCTTTGCACAAACCACACATGGATTAACCAGTGGCATTGCATGTGTGTTCTTTCCACAAACCACACATATGGATCAGCAAGTGGCATTGCATGTGTGTTCTTTTCACAAACCACATATGGATCCACCAGTGTTCACTACATGTGTGTTCTTTCCACAAACCACTTATGGATCCACCGTGTTCATTGCATGTGTGTTCTTTTCCACAAACCACATATGAATCCACTAGAGTCATTGCATGTGTGTTCTTTCCACAAACCACATATGGACCCACTAGAGTCATTGCATGTGTGTTCTTTCCACAAACCACAAATGGATCCACCATGTTCATTGCATGTGTGTTCTTTTCCACAAACCACATATGGATCCACTAGAGTCATTGCATGTGTGTTCTTTTCACAAACCACATATGGACCCACTAGAGTCATTGCATGTGTGTTCTTATACTAAAACCAGCACTAGAGTCATTGCATGTGTGTTCTTTTCCACAAACCACATATGGATCAACCAGTGGTCATTGCTTGTGTGTTATTTTCACAAACCACATATGGACCCATTAGAGTCATTGCATGTGTGTTCTTATACTAAAACTAGCACTAGAGTCATTGCATGTGTGTTCTTTCCACAAACCACATATGGATCCACCAGTGTTCATTGCATGTGTGTTCTTTTCCACAAACCACATATGGATCCACTAGAGTCATTGCATGTGTCTTCTTATACTAAAACCAGCACTAGACTCATTGCATGTGTGTTCTTTCCACAAACCACACATGGATCAACCAGTGTCATTGCATGTGTGTTCTTTCCACAAACCACATATGGATCCATCAGTATTCATTGCATGCGTGTTCTTTCCCACAAACCACATATGGATCCACTAGAGTCATTACATGTGTGTTCTTATACTAAAACCAGCACTAGACTCATTGCATGTGTGTTCTTTTCACAAACCACATATGGATCCACCAGTGTCATTGCACGTGTGTTCTTTCCACAAACCACATATGGATCAACCAGTGTCATTGCATGTGTGTTCTTTCCACAAACCACATATGGATCAACCAGTGTTCATTGCATGTGTGTTCTTTTCCACAAACCACGTATGGATTCACTAGAGCCATTGCATGTGTGTTCTTTTCACAAACCACATATGGACCCACTAGAGTCATTGCATGTGTGTTCTTATACTAAAACCAACACTAGACTCACTGCATGTGTGTTCTTTTCACAAACCACACATGGATCCACCAGTGTCATTGCATGTGTGTTCTTTCCACAAACCACACATGGATCAACCAGTGATCATTGCATGTGTGTTCTTTTCCACAAACCACATATGTATCCATTAGAGTCATTTCATGTGTGTTCTTTCCACAAACCACACATGGATCAACCAAAGGCATTGCATGTGTGTTCTTTCCACAAACCACAGATGGATCAACCAGTGTCATTGCATGTGTGTTCTTTCCACAAATCACATATGGACCCACTAGAGTCATTGCTTGTGTGTTCTTTTCCGCAAACCACATATGGATCCACCAGAGTCATTTCATGTGTGTTCTTATACTAAAACCAGCACTAGACTCATTGCATGTGTGTTCTTTTCCACAAACCACATATGGATCCAGTAGAGTCATTGCATGTGTGTTCTTTTCCCAAACCACATATGGACCCACAAGAGTCATTGCATGTGAGTTCTTATACTAAAACCAGCACTAGAGTCATTGCATGTGTGTTCTTTTCCACAAACCACATATGGATCAACCAGTGGTCATTGCACGTGTGTTCTTTTCACAAACCACATATGGACCCACTAGAGTCATTGCATGTGTGTTCTTATACTAAAACTAGCACTAGACTCATTGCATGTGTGTTCTTTCCACAAACCACACGTGGATCAACCAGTGTCATTGCATGTGTGTTCTTTCCACAAACCAAATATGGATACACCAGTGTTCATTGCATGTGCGTTCTTTTCCACAAACCACATATGGATCCACTGGAGTTATTGCATGTGTGTTCTTGTACTAAAACCAGCACTAGACTCATTGCATGTGTGTTCTTTCCACAAACCACATATGGATCCACCAATGTCATTGCACGTGTGTTCTTTCCACAAACCACATATGGATCAACCAGTGTCATTGCAGTGTGTTCTTTCCACAAACCACATATGGATCAACCAGTGTTCATTGCATGTGTTTTCTTTTCCACAAACCACATATGGATCCACCAGAGTCATTGCATGTGTGTTCTTTCCACAAACCACACATGGATCAACCAGTGGTCATTGCATGTGTGTTCTTTTCCACAAACCACATATGGATCCATTAGAGTCATTGCATGTGTGTTCTTTCCACAAACCACACATAGATCAACCAATGGCATTGCATGTGTGTTATTTCCACAAAGCACACATGGATCAACCAGTGTCATTGCATGTGTGTTCTTTCCACAAATCACATATGGACCCACTAGAGTCATTGCTTGTGTGTTCATTTCCACAAACCACATATGGATCCACTAGAGTCATTGCATGTGTGTTCTTATACTAAAACCAGCACTAGACTCATTGCATGTGTGTTCTTTCCACAAACCACATATGGATAAACCAGTGGCATTGCATGTGTGTTGTTTTCACAAATCACATATGGATGCACCAGTATTCACTGCATGTATGTTGTTTCCACAAACCACATATGGATCCACCAGTGTTCATTGCATGTGTGTTCTTTTCCACAAACCACATATGGATCCACTAGAGTCATTGCATGTGTGTTCTTATACTAAAACCAGCACTAGACTCATTGCATGTGTGTTATTTTCACAAACCACATATGGATCCACTAGAGCCATTGCATGTGTGTTCTTATACTAAAACTAGCACTAGAGTCATTGCATGTGAGTTCTTTCCACAAACCACACATGGATCAACCAGTGTCATTGCATGTGTGTTCTTTCCACAAACCACATATGGATCCACTAGTGGTCATTGCATGTGTATTCTTTTCCACAAACCACATATGGATCCACTGGAGTCATTGCATGTGTGTTCTTATACTAAAACCAGCACTAGACTCATTGCATGTGTGTTCTTTGCACAAACCACATATGGATCAACCAGTGGCATGTCATGTGTGTTCTTTTCACAAATCACATATGGATCCACCAGTGTCCACTGCATGTGTGTTCTTTCCACAAACCACTTATGGATCCACCAGTGTTCATTGCATCTGTGTTCTTTTCCACAAACCACATATGGATCCACTAGAGTCATTGCATGTGTGTTCTTTCCACAAACCACATATGGATCCACCAGTGGTCATTGCATGTGTTTTCTTTTCCACAAACCACATATGGATCCACTGGAGTCATTGCATGTGTGTTCTTATACTAAAACTAGCACTAGACTCATTGCATGTGTGTTCTTTCCACAAACCACACATGGATCAACTAGTGTCATTGCATGTGTGTTCTTTCCACAAACCACATATGGATCAACTAGTGGTCATTGCATGGGTGTTCTTTTCCACAAACCACATATGGATCCATTAGAGTCATTGCCATGGGCGGACACACATGTATTCATGGGTATTCAGCTGAATACCCATTATTTTTGGTAAGGAAAAAGCAATTAGTATTCAACCCACTTAGCCCAGGAATCACTAAAGCTTCTAGCTCAAAAGCAACAATAAATTTGCACCATTACTACTCCAGTGAGGTCTGCTCCAGCGACATGGCCTGATCGAGGTGGTGATTAATGTTTTTCCTCTGGACTTTGAATACCCATTGTAAATAACCTGTGCCCTCCCATGGTCATTGCATGTGTGTTCTTTCCACAAACCACACATGGATTAACCAATGGCATTGCATGTGTGTTCTTTCCACAAACACATATGGATCAACCAGTGGCATTGCATGTGTGTTCTTTTCACAAATCATATATGGACCCACTAGAGTCATTGCTTGTGTGTTCTTATACTAAAACCAGCACTAGAGTCATTGCATGTGTGTTCTTTTCACAAACCACACATGGATCAACCAGTGTCATTGCATGTGTGTTCTTTCCACAAACCACATATGGATCCATCAGTGGTCATTGCATGTGTGTTCTTTTCCACAAACCATATATGGATCCACTGGAGTCATTGCATGTGTGTTCTTATACTAAAACCAGCATGTGTGTTCTTTTCCACAAACCACATATGGATCCTAATCTTAGGAGAGCCCTAACCTTAGCCCCCCAATGGATCCACTTTTAGACCGAGTCTTCTAGAAGGCATGACATAACACAGTTGTTCTGCTTGACGATTGTTACATACCGTTCGATTGGGGCGCTTGGATGATTGGGATGGTCTTCATGAGAGCGATCCTCGAGCAGGCTGTTCTGCGACATGATTGGCCACGCTTGCTCTGGACAAACTGGCATGTTGTGAGTGTCACGACTCACGAGTTCAGTGGGCCATATCCTAGTGTCATGTCCCCGTTACTTCTCTTCCTCCCCGTACTTCTCTTCCTTCCCCTCGAAGCCACTTTCTCCACTTCATTTCCATCCTGCCGTAGCCCCAAGCCGACGACATCCGCCAATTCTCGGTTTGCTACCTTCATGCTAAGAAATCATTTTACAAGCTTTTGAACTTATCCTACATATTTTCGCTATTCGCCAATCTAACTGCTGATCTTTTTTCCGATTTCTCGACGAACTTTAGATGTGGCATATGCTGCAGCCCAGGAATCTAGAGATCCTCACGCGCAACTTCGCAGCGACGTTCCTGCTCATGTGCTCCCACACAGGATGCTTTCGCCGTTACTCCTACCACGAGCTCCCGCTCCACGAGCTCGCGTGCCCACACGGCGCGTGCTCCTACACGGAGCCGGGCTGCAACTACACCGGCCCGCCGGCAGAGCTTGTCGTCCACCTTGTAGAGGGGCACTTGATCGAAGTGATTAGGATCTCGTACGGGCAAGCCCAACTTCTCCAAGAGCAGGTGTCGTTCACTGACTCCGCACGCCGCCGGCAAATTTTCCAGGGGGGCGGCTCTATTTTCGTCCTGACCATCACCGCCGGTGTTCCGGGAACCAGAGCCGGGCCCATCATCGTGTGCGTGCAGGTCGGTCTCGTCCTGCCCAGATATACACGATGCGCATGTGGGCGAACGCCCAACCGCCATCGTCGGATAGCATTCTTGTGCTAGCCGAGGCGCCGAGCTGCCCGACACCGCGGGGGGTGGAGTATGTGGACCTAAGGTTGATCCTATGCGTGCCATCTCAGTACCTTGTCGGTGCTGGACCGAACAGGCAGATGCATTTCTACATTTGTATCGAGAAGATCGACATGGAAATATAGTACTTGTGATGTCGTTACTGTTTGCCTTAGCGATGCTTCTCAGGTGCTTAGAGCATACGTGTTGTGCGAATGTACCCCAGTTGTAGTTTTTAGTACTCCTTAATAATTCGACGAGTTATTATATTGGTCCAATCAGCTTGATGTTGTCACATTGCAAAGTCCGCTTGCTCTGGACAGACCGGCAATACCGTGTGCTCCCGCACCCGCATGTCAGTGTCACGTGTTCCGAGGGCCCACCTGCCAGTGTCACGCCCCTTCTCTTACTTCCCCTCGAAGCCACTGTCCCAACTTCTCTTCCATCTTGCCACTCCCGTCTGATGGTTGTAATCTGATTTTCGTTGGATTGTTTACATGTAATCTACGTTGATAATGCAACATGCACATGGCACAGACAAAATTTCTAAAGTGGAAGCACTCACATGCTGCTATTGCACGTATTTCTCAATATAGCTTGACAAACCCATTACAATAATTGTACTCGCATTAAACACAACCGAAATTGCAACCATCCTAAACAACATCTAAACCCACATAACACCACTGTCGTCGGAGTCCACCTCGATTGGTGACACCGCTGTGCCCTTCCCAGCGACATCCACTCCCGCCCGTGGCTTGTCCTTCGCCAAGGAGGCAACAATGGCGTTCTGCATAGCTTCATCCCCATCATCCTCCACATCGGAATCGACAATGACGAAGGTGACGGGGTTGGCATGGACCGAGCGCCGTCGCGCCTAGCGGCTCCTGCTCGAGCTCGATGCCGCATCAGTCCTTCTACAGGTAGGAGGGGCCGAGCTCGGATACGTAGCATCACCGCTCCTCTCAAGAAACAATGGCCATTTGATACTGCAACGGTAGGATCTTGGGGTGGATCCGCCGCGGCGAGCCCTACCGGAAGCGGTGGAGCGGATGGATCTGCCGGCGCGAGCCATGACAAGTTCCTAGGAGGGAGTAAGATTGTGGGCTAGGCATGTCTGGTTCCTCAGCAAGGCCTCCCAGTGATATGTACACGAGCAAGGTGCCAAAAAAATTCGTCTAATGCGCGCGAGAGGGCTTTTGAACCACAAAGGCGCGAGGTTTGGTTGACAAGTCCACACGCTAGGTCACCCACCTGTCAGCCGACTGTGGACGGTAGGATTCTGCCCGATTTATTAAGTAGGGATCAATCATGCTGCACTACCCTGACATCCAAAGGCTCCTCTTTCCTCTGCCCTCGCTCCCCTCGCTCATGGCTCGCAACTCGTGCAGTTCGTATCAGGCGGAATCAGGGTCGGCTCAACGCCGTCTGGAGGGTGCCCCCATCAGGTACCGAAGGGCGCCCTACGATTACTACCCCAATATGCTGTGTTTGTGCGGTGAGAAGATGCCAATATGGATTTCGTGGACCGACGAAAATACTGCAGGAAAATTCAGCAACCGCGAGATCGAGCGGTAAGTTCTTCAGAGGTACAATGGTAACCCGGATCCAGAAAGCGTAATGTAATTCTTTTTTTTGTTTCCTTCGATCTACTACGCAGGAAGGGAGGGGGACTGGCTATGACAAGTTTGTGTGGATCGAAAAGCCACTGACAGGTTTTCACAGAGAGCTTGTTCAGGATCTGCGTGATGTTGTGTGGGACAAGAAAGAGGAGATTCGTGCGATAGAGCGAGAGATCCGGGAGCTTCGCCAGGTGCAGGGGAGGCAGGGGCAGGGAGGTGGTGAGACAGACGGGCTCAAGATTAGGCCAGATAGTGGAAACAATTTCCTCATTATCTGGGCATTATCTGTTGCATTTGCAGTTTATGTTGCCATGTCGTTGTCCAGCAGCTGAAATAAGTTGTTGCTTCGTGGAGTGTAGCAGCCAGCTTAAGAAATTGTTTTTCAGCCTAGAAACTTATCATAAGTGTAATGCTAATAGCAGGGATTTATTAAGCGCCTATAAATAATTCATATTTGTGCCACTAACACCCATCGATTTTGGAGAGGATTTAACCGCTCAGCTATCACGATTGTTCAGATAGTAGTGGCACAGTCACAATTTTGGATTCAACTAGTGGCCTCGACCGTATCCAATCCTAAAGCTGCGATACATTTTACTTCGAGTACGGGAGGCAGATTGTTTCACCCGACAACTTCCACGCACACAGCTCCAGAGTTTAACCGAACTACATATATAGGTTCAAGTTCAATACATCATTAGGCTTCTACACTGCTAGCCTTCTTTCTCTGCTTGGGTGCCAACTTTCTTCCTCTTTACTTCATGTCCACTGGCTTCTTCATCTCCTGCCTTCTTCATCTTCCTAGGTGCCAATTTTCTTACCTTCACGTACCCTGCATCTCCGGTCCGAGGGAAGTCAGGCCAATCAGCACCAGAATCTTGTCCGGCATCATCACTCCACTCGTTTTGGTTTTCTTCCCGTAGCAAAATCACTGAGTCGGCTGTCTTGTTTCTTACCTTGCGCTTCCTGTAAAAAAACAGTACATGGATTACTATCTTATATCTACAAACTATAAACAATTTTTTGTGTGAATGTACCATCTCATACCTAGGTTTGGGAGCATTAAGGGGACATCCAGCTGCTCTATGGCCTATAAGATGGCAGGTCTTGCATCTGTTTTTGCCCTTCTTTGTAGCAAAGCGAACCCTTCTTCTCGAGAAAATTCTTAAACCTATTCACCGGGTCTTCCTCGCCTTTTGTAACTGGCGGGCAAAGCTCGAAAAATGCTTGGACTTGAGGCCACTAAGATGGGTCTCAGACATGGCTCGATGGATCCAGTGACGCAGCTCGAACTTTTCCATAGAGTAGTAGTCGACAAATCGATCCAAATGTGGTAGAGTTCTTTTATTCACCAAGAAGGCCAAGGCGTGGTCGCAAGGTTTCCCGGTATGCTGCCACTCTAAGAAGGTGCATTCTCGCAGCTGGATGTTCACAACATCCCTTTTGCCACTCTTGGACATATTGACCACCTCACAGCTTCTGCTGGTTGACGGGAGAACCTTAAGATGAGCAAGTCCTCGGCTTCTCCTGTGCAGTTGTTGTACAACCGGCGGTAGCATATGTCCTCTAAGTCTCCTACCGATATCTCTCCTTATATTTAACAACTTCATGATCATACCACGTATGTTGTCCATCAAGATATGAATAGGACGCACTTTTATGTCCTTCACCTAGTTATTCAGGCATTCTGCAAGGTTGTTGTTTATGTAATCAACTTTGATGTCAGGTTTGAATTGACTCCTCTTCCATAGCTGCGAATGATGGATGGCTAAGTACTCTAGAAGTTCAGGGGCTTCGGCAAAAATCTTGCTCATGAAATATTCGCTGCTACTAGTTTTGTAAACTCTAGCAGCAGGAAACATGTAACAAAATACGCTGCCTGCATAGTGTGAGTACAAGTTGAGCATCATATGGGCATGGCATTCTCTACCTTCAGCTCGCGGGAACACCTCCTTCACTGCATTCGTCAGCCCTTTGCATGCATCCATGGATATAGCCAATGGATCCATGTGGCATATTGATCTCCTGAGCTGCCTCATAAACCAGACCTAGTTTTCCTCCGTTTCTATTTCAAACAGCCCGAATGCCACTGGGAACATCCAGTTGTGACCATCAAGTGTTGTGGCAGATGGCAGGCAGCCTTTCCATTTGCTAGTTAGGATAGTGCTGTCTACACTTAGATACGGCCTACAACCGTCCTTGAATCCCTGGATGCAAGGTTTAAGCGCCATGAAAAATCTTTTGAAATATATTTTACCACCTTCTGATTCGGTGTCAATCTCCACAACACTCCCTGGACACCTAGCTTGTACCTCCGCCTTGAAGTTGTACAGCATCCTGAAGCTATTAGTCCAATCCCCATGCAAGACCCCCAGAGCTTTCTATTTACATTTCCAAACCGTGTAATACAGAAGGACAATGTTGTATTTAGAACCGAGGCTAGTCTGAATATTCTTCGCGGTCTCCTTAGGGTTATACTTTAGTATGGACATAGATTGCATAGCCACCCACTCCGTATCAGCCATTGAGGATTTTAGTTTGCTGCATGTCGGGCACATGTGTGGAGGGCCCATTTTGTTCACCTGTAACACAAATTCATTTAAAAGATAAGCGGAGTCGACTAGTTGCCAAAAAGATATCGCACATCAATTGTAGTTATAGAGTGAAAAGAGAGAGAGAGAGAGAGTTCTAATGGTTTGCTGCAGTCATTGCCCCAGTACCCTAATTGCATTCGACACAGGTAAGGCTCTTGATATGATCCTCCATGGACAATGTACCTCGGCCCATCCATTCATCCACGTTAACTTGCAAACAGCCTCATACCTCTTAGCAGTGTTCTTCAGTCGATAAATGTCGAACTCCCCCTTGATACAAAAATGTCGGAACAACATCCTGAACTCATGCATGCTCCTGAACTCGGTGCCGACCGAAATTATAGGATACTCGTGGTCATGTTTCATTTCTTCTACTTCAACACCCAAATCATCGGCTGGAATACCAGCCTCATTGTTAAGTTCCTCGTCTATTTCATCATCACCAGATTCTTGATCCTCTATAGTGCCTTCTTCTTCATCTGATTCAGAATCCTCGCCATCATCTCTAATGCCTAGTACTTCACACATCATATTGACTCCCATGGGTGGGGCTCCACCATCGTCTCCACCCGGATGGACCAGAACATTGCCCCAATCCACCTCACCGGCAACTCTATTTTCTCCAAGACACTCGGTTGGTTCTGCTGCAACCACATGGGGTGGTCTTACATTTGCACGCATCCCAGGTACTTTAGTGGACAAACAACAGTCAGAATCAATTTCATCTTGAGTGTACAGAACCCTCTTGCTCTTCCTGTGTACATCCTCCTTCCTGATGTAATCTTTCCTGATGGTATCAGTAGGGCTTGACATCCGCATTCCATTCCCCATCGAACTAGGCCTTTTGCTGCCGCTCTTGGGTGTGATCTCCTTACTGCCTCCCCTCACGGGTGTTGGCTCCAGGGTGCTGGCATTATTGCCTGACCTCTGCGGCATGTTCTACTCCAAATTAGCCCTTTTGCTGCTACTATTGGGCGTGTTCTCCTCCGTGCTGGCATTATTTCCTGACCTCAGTGGCGTGTTCCGCTCCAAATTAGCCCTTTTGCTGCTACTATTGGGCGTCTTCTCCTTCGTGCTGGCATTATTGCCTGACCTCAGCAGCGTGTTCTGCTCCAAATTAGCCCTTTTGCTGCTACTATTGGGCGTGTTCTCCTTTGTACCGGCATAATTCCCTGACAGCGGCATGTTCCGCTCCAAATTAGTATTTTTTCTGCTCCCACTGGGTGTGGTAGCCTCCGTGCTGGCCATCTTCGCCTCTTTGCTACCACTCTTGGGAGTGTTCACCACGGTGCTAGCCCTCTTAGCGTTTTTGCTGCTACCGTTTGGTGTGTCATTTTGACTGGATCTCAGGGGTGTACTCTGCGGCGTGGTGCCTTTTTTCATGCGACTCTTGGGCGTCCTCTTCTCTGGCGTGGTCTCCTTGGTGACGTTCTTCTTGAGGTGCCTTCGGGATGCTCTTCCTGCTCCTCTTTATGACGCTTCCGTAAGACTCTCCTCGCTCGGTTACCCTCGCGCACCAGCCCCAGTGATGCCATGGATCAGGTCACGCATGCCTTTTAAAATTCCATCATCTCTATTGTCGAGTTCCAATTCCTCTCCAACCGTGAGCACTATCAAGTGGAAGTACACTTCACCTCTATAACGTGTCCTTGTAAACGATACGACTATATCCCTGGTATCTTTCACTTCGATAGCCTTTTTGCTCCTGTAACCATAATATAACAAACGTGCTTCCTGGGAGGACCCCCACAACACCTTCACACGTAACGATGCCATCAGGTCAAATAACTCTACCACTTCAGGGTCGTATCTGCCAAGGATTACATCAAACTCATCATAGAATTTTCTGTGCCATCGTCTAATTTTGCAGTATAATCCATGACACCGATACGAACGATTACTTTGCCATCATCAGGTTCTTCAGGATAGAAACCTCTGAGAGGTTCGAGAGATGGAGCAGCACCATCAGACCCAGCCCCAATGCCACCGCCGCCATCACCAGCATCATCGTTAGCTGGATCAACCTCGATGGAAGTACCAGGACCAGGAGCAAGGCGAGGGCCCTTAGCAGCGGGAGCTACATTACATGGTGGACAGGCAGGGCCCCTTATAACGGCAACCACAATAGGATCAGCTGTTGCCATGTCACATCGACGATCAGGAGAAGTTCCCACAACAGCAGTGTTTCGAGTGCTAGCAGAGTCTAGACCATGAGCTGGCTCTAGACCAGCAGCTTGCTGAACCCGAGCACGGGTTCGAGGAGGAGACAAGGCATCAGTCTTTGCAACAATAGTGGGGCAGCCTCCGGAAGCCTTAGTTTGCTCAACAACGGCAGGGATTGGGTCAACAACGTCCAGATCAACAACAACACAAGGACGACTAGTACCAGCAGATTCCAGAGCACGGGTTCGCACAACTTGATGACGGTTTCGAGGAGGAGCAGCACACAAGGCGGCGGTCTTGGCAACAACAGCGGGGCAGCCTCCAGAAGCCTTAGTTTGCTCAACAGCGACATGGATTGGGCGGACCTTTCTATAGACGTGGTTTCGGCTGGGCGTGTTGGGGCTTCGTCGGTGACGACATGGCGGCGAGGGGCAGCTGGGAGAAAGCTCTGCATCGAGGAAGAGCCAAATCGTGGTGAAGAATGAGTTGTATCGCTGACAGGGTTGGCCCATCCTATTTTCGCTTCATCCGGCGTTCCCACGCAGTTCCCGACACACCGGATTCGGCTTGAGAACCCCGGATGTAAAATGGGCAAAATTCGACGAAAACTAAGCGCCTGACAATGCTACTGGACCATTTTTCGCCGTCAGAATAAAAAAACGCTCGGAGGCCCTCCTGGTAATGCTAGTGGAGATTGGCACCAAGTTCCACTTTTGACATATGCACCTTTTTTTTATAAGGAACAACTTTATTCTATTAGATAATAGGCTCAGCAGACCTGCTGGCCACTGAGACACTAACCAAGTCTGGTAGCGATTCAGGCCATAAGCACCTGACATCGCCCCTACTCACACCAACAGCCACAAGGGCATGTGCCAACTTATTACAAACACGAGGACAGTATGAATAAATGACTGAAGAAAAGTTCAAACGGATAGAGACTCTAGTGTCTCGGTAAATTACTCCCTCAGGAGTCAGATCAAATTCCCTGCTCTTCAGCGCATTGATGAGATTCTGCGCATCAGCTTCAATGTGAATATGTTCCATTCCCCACGCTGCAGCTGCGCTGACTGCCTCTGAACATGCGATCGCTTCAGCCTGTGCCGCGCTGGAAGCATGTGCAATTTGACCCGCACCTGAGCCCCGGACAGCGCCATCGTTGTCCCTGATTACAAAACCCCATCCACCAACACTCGTCTCTGGATTGAAGGCTCCATCAGTATTGATTTTCAACACATCGCCTCCGGCACCTCCCAGTTCACTTGCTGTTCATGGCTTACTCGGACAACAGTCGACCGACAATACAGTTCTGATTCCGATGCCCAATAATGTGCCTGACCACGTACCTCCTGTATTGAGGTATTCCTGCCCTCCGAGTTTAGCTTGTTTCTTTTCAGCCACCACCTCCAGAGGACACAACAGACCAAGATCTTCTCCTTTTCTTCCAACGCTAGAATTTCTTGCACCACCGCATCAGCACACCCAAGTGTGCCCATGCGATCACTCCACTTCTCCATAACCATTCTCCACAAATTCTTCACTTCTTTGCATTTAAAAAATAAATGAGCTCCATCCTCATCAAGCCGTCTGCAGCATACACATAGTGTATCACATTCCATGCCTCTCCTTTTAATATTTGTTTCAGCGGTAAACTATTATGTGCAAGTCTCCACACAAATTGTTGCACCTTCGGTACACATGGAATTTCCCATATCTTCTTCCATTGTATAACATTTTCAGCCGTGCCCGAGCTCTGACCAGTATCTCTCATTGACACATACACATGGTATGCAGATTTGGCCGAAAATTGTTCCTTACTATCATAGTGCCATGCAGGGACGTCCTCAAAATCCTCACGGATAGGAATCGTAAGTATTTTTTCAGCATCAGCAACCCAGAAGGTGTCTCGGACAAGTGTCTCATCCCACGTTCCTGTGTGAGGATCGATGAACTCAGCCACTTTTGTCATCAAATTATGTCCCCTTGGCGTAATTGGAATTCTAGAGGCATTCCTTGGTAGCCACGGATCCATCCATGCATTTACTTGTGTACCATCACCAATTCTCCATATAAGCCCCTCCTTAAGTAATTCAACTCCCTTGAGAATGCTCCTCCATGTATAGGATATTCCTAGGATAGCTTGGGCCTCCAAAATAGATGAGTTTGGAAAATATCTCGCTTTAAGAACTCGTGCACACAGGGAATCCGGACTTGATAACATCCTCCACGCTTGTCTTGCAAGCATAGCAAGGTTAAAGCCATACAGATCTCTAAAACCCAGCCCTCCCTCCTTCCTTGACTTAGACAAAATGTCCCAACTAAGCCAATGAACTTTCTTGTCATTATCCTGTTGTGCCCACCAAAATCGGCATATCATGGCACTAATTTTCTCGCAAAGAGTTTTGGTAAGATCAAAACAAGACATAGCAAATGTAGGTATTGCTTGTGCACAAGCCTTGATAAAAATATCCTTGCCTGCCTTGGACAAAATACGTTCCATCCACCCCTGAATTTTCTTCCAAATCTTTTCCTTTATATATTCAAAAGCCTGAGTACGTGATCTGCCTACGTACACCGATAATCCAAGGTACTTTTCTGTTCTTGCTTCAGCTCTGATATTCAACACATTCAGAACTTGTCGCCTCCTATTCTCCCTTGTATTTTGACTAAACATCACTGACGACTTATCAAAATTTATAGTCTGTCCCGAGCAAACCTCATATAGTTGAAGAACATTCTGCAGAGTCCCGACACTTTCGCTAGTAGCTTTAATGAGTACCAAAGAGTCATCCGCAAACAAAAGATGGTTAAATCTCGGGGCATCACTACAAATCTGAATCCCTTCCAATTCAGCACTATTCATTAAGGAGGAGAAGCCTTCTGCACAAATGAGAAATAAGTAAGGGGATAAAGGATCGCCCTAACGCAAACCTCTTTGTGGTATAATCTCATCAGTTAATGAACCATTCACTCGCACTTGATACTTAACCGAAGTGACACACAACATTATTAACTCAATCCACCTCTCCGCAAACCCCATTTTTCTCATCATCCTCTCCACAAAAGCCCACTCCACCCTGTCATATGCTTTACTCATGTCCAACTTAACCGACGCATACCCCTCCCTTCCACTTCTTTTGTTCTTCATGAAATGCGTGCATTCATATGCCAACAAAATATTATCCGTAATGAGACGACCCGGCACAAAAGCACTTTGGTTTGGAGAGATAATTTCATCGAGAATGATCTTCAACCTATTTGCAAGAATTTTGGAGATCAACTTGTACACCACATTACACAAGCTTATAGGCCTCAAATCTTTCATGCTTTCTGGATTATTATTTTTTGGAATTAGCACAACACATATATCATTCCATCCCTCTGGCATTGGTCCACCATTTAAAATACTCATAACCTCCTCCGTCACCTTGTCACCAACCACATCCCAAAACTTTTTATAGAAAATAGAATGCATACCATCCGGTCCAGGAGCTTTCATATAACCAATATTATCCAAAGCATCAACAACCTCTTGTGCCGTGAACTCCTTGCACAATGTTTCGTTCATCTCCTGAGTGACACGGTAATTGACCTTTTCCAAGATTTCTTCAATTCGTGTACCTGCAGTTGTTTGGAAAAGGTTTAAAAAATAGTTAGTTACCACCTCTTTCATGGCCTCCTCTTCCTCCACCTCAACACCATCCTCCCTTCTTAGCTTCTTAATGTGATTCTTTTTCTTTCTTTCTGAGGCCACCGTATGAAAGTATTTAGTGTTTCGGTCTTCCTCTTTCATCCAATGGACATAGCTCTTTTCCTCCAATAAATATTTCTTTGATCTTCTAGTCTACTTAGCTTAAACCGGAGTAGAGCCTCCTTACGGACCTGTTCCGGTCCAATGCTTCTTCTCCGCCATTCCTCCAACTCCTTTTTCAGCTTCGAAATTCTCTTATCTAAGTCACCTAGAACTTCTCTACTCCACGTAACTAACTCCCCCAAAACATCTTTCACCCCACCAGCTACATCCTTCTGATTCAACACGACCTCCCTTGCCCAAGCATTCTCCACAATCCCCCTACATTCCTCTTCTTGTAACCATTTTGCTTCAAACCTCGGAGTCCTTCCCCTCATCGACCTACGCCGGACAGCTGCTGCTCCATGTGTATCGACTAGTATAGGCCTATGATCAGAGTGTCTTGGATCACAATTGCTGACTTTGTACGCCGGAAATCTTATCTTCCATGAATGTGACGCTACTGCTCGATCCAGCCTCTCCCTTACGTACTGTTCAGCAGTGTGACAGAGATTTCTCCATGTAAATGCATCTCCCACAAAGCCAAGGTCATCTAACTCACAATATTCCAGAGCTTCCCTAAATCTATCCATGCATGACTGTGGTTTCGGCTGTCCCCCTCCTTCTCCCACGAGTGTAGTACCTCATTAAAATCACCAATGCACAACCATGGTTTATCGCTTTGATTCCTCAACATCCTCAGCAGCTTCCAAGTCTTTTCCCTCTCATCACTTTTCGGTTCGCCATATTTACCGGTGAAGCGCCACACAGATCCATCATCCTCCGTGATTTCCACATCAATATGATATTTCGATGCAAAACCCACTTGTTTCAAATTCACTTCATTCTTCCAAAACAGAGCCAGACCACCACTTTGTCCCTCACAATTTTTAACAATTAAATTTGGCATACCCAACTTCCATCGTACCCAATCGATTCTTGTCCTATCCATCTTTGTTTCGAAAAGGAAAAGAACATCGGGGTCCTCCCGCTTCTGAATATCTAGAAGCCCATCAACTGCCGGGCCGTTCCCCAACCCCCGACAGTTAAAACCTTCTAGTCTCATTGGGTCCCGCAGGGCTGTTCCGACAGCCCCGCTACAGTTTCATGTGTGTTTTCGCTACCACTCACACTCGACGCCACTTTACTCTTCTTCTGGTCGTGCTCTTCATCTACTTCCATTTCATCTTGCCTCTTATTCTTCTTCCCTAGAACCCCCTTTTCTCCCTTCTCCCCCATCGCCTTCCTATCCACCTTCTTGTAACGTCCATTTTTCTCTTTTTTCTCTACTCCCTCCTTTCCCTCAACACTCCCTCCTGTTCTCCCTTCCTTCACCAGCGACGCATCATGTGATACCGCGAAGTTTTTCCCTGTCTCATCACCGGGCACTAGAATAGCTGGTGCTTCATTTGTCCCTGCCACTTTAGAAGACGAACCACATTCCTTATGTGCATGCTCCTTGTCCTTTTCACTGGTACGTATCCCTTCTGCCAGTTCAACTTGACTAAACATGAGTTGCTTTTGGGACGTGTGCTGGTCAGTATTGCCTGGTTTTAACAACTCTCTGTCTGTCATAATCTGAACCTTATCAGCAATTTTCAGAGGATGCACTACTTCCTTTTCTCCTCTACCCGGACTCCTTCCACCTAATTGTTTTTCCAGGCTGATTCTTCCTCCATGTTGACCCGTCACTCCCTGACTTGCTTCCCAAATTGTTAAAGCCATAGCTAGTTCTTCCACCACGATCAGACCAACTATTCCTCCCACTTTGCTGATTTCTTCGAGGCGGCATCCACTTCAACCATTTCCCATATTGCGGTTCTTCCCCTTTTTTCAGCTTGATTGAACAATCTTTGTCCAAATGTCCGATAATCCCACACACAAAGCAAAAATCTGGGAGAAACTCGTACTCAAACGGACACCATTTCACCCTCCCCGTATCATCCGCTTCAATCATCGTGCCTCGCATTAGCGGTACCTTAATATTCAGACGAACTTTGACACGGAGACATTGTCCTACTGCCATCCCATTTTCCACACCACCCACCTCCATGAATTCACCGATCTGCTCTCCAATTATTATACCATTTTCTCTATACCTTTCATCGGACAGAAAATCGGCCCTAATGCATTCTCGATCGCTGCACCAATCGCAGGCTTCTCTGCGAAAAGCTTACCGACTGCCTGCGTCGTTCCATGTATCTCCTTCTCCTTCGGACTACTGCCCATCTTGACCCCTCTCTTCTCCGCTTCAGACAGCATCAGCCCCTTCATCATTCCTTGCACACACTCCATCCCCCTTCCAACGCTAGACAGGACCAGATCGTAAGATTGGACCAAAAAACTAGGATTTGGTGGTGTACGATCACGTGCCCTAGCAACACACGGAAGGCTTTGGTGTGAGGCTCGGGAAAGGGTTTGCGTGGAATTGGCTCAGCCAAAAGGACAGACGCGTCTCCAGAGAATCAACGTTGAACCTTGCCGATCAACCAGGACGGCGACCACCGGCGACCAAGATCGGGATCGCTTCCAGATCGCCAAAAACCGCCAGTGCGCGAATTACGGAAACCGCCACACACGGGGCAGACTCTCTATCTGTTAACTAAATTCCTGGTGTTTTGGCGGTGTAAGAAGCGAATTTTATCATCTCCACATCTTGTTCTGACTTTTGACATATGCACCTTGAAGCCTAGTCTCGCAGCGAACCAATCAAATAAGATTTGCTGGAGAGATGCCTGCCACGTCCGTGATCCGGCCTCTCTGGCAGCGAACCAATCACATTACCCCGTTTCTAACCCCGCGGATCGTCCCTCCTCCTGGCCACGGCCCCGAATCCTAACCGTCAATCCCCAATCGGACGCGCGAAGCCCAATCTCCATTTCCAGCATCGCGCCCTCCCGCCGGCATAAATATCCCTCATGCCCAGCACTGCTACCACACACCAGAAAAATTCCCCAATCTCCACCTCATCTTCTCCGAGCTCTCCTCTCATCGCCAGCAAGCAATGTCGGGCCGCGGCAAGGGAGGCAAGGGTCTGGGCAAGGGCGGCGCCAAGCGTCACCGCAAGGTCCTGCGCGACAACATCCAGGGCATCACCAAGCCCGCCATCCGGCGTCTCGCTCGCCGTGGCGGTGTGAAGCGCATCTCCGGGCTGATCTACGAGGAGACCCGCGGCGTGCTCAAGATCTTCCTCGAGAACGTCATCCGCGACGCCGTCACCTACACCGAGCACGCCCGCCGCAAGACCGTCACCGCCATGGACGTCGTCTACGCGCTCAAGCGCCAGGGCCGCACCCTCTACGGCTTCGGAGGCTGAGCCTCAGATCCCTTCCGAGTGTTCTCATCTGGTAGTTGGATGCTTAGGGTTGTTAGGTCTTCGTTGGTTGGGGTGGATGGCCTGTAATCTGTCGTGGAATCTGTTGCATATGGATGAATGGATTTGGTGTCGATTCATACTTGATTGTTGTTGCTGGATACTTTGTGCTGATGTAGATGAAGCGAATGAGTGAAATGTCTGCAGGTTTGTGTTACACCAAGATAACAGTTATCTAAATGACATGGTTTGTGTTACACCAAGATAATTGTTATCTGAGGTGTCAAATTTCAATTGAATAGGTAGCAGTGGTATAACCAGTATGAAGATTGACTTACTGAATCACTTTCGAAATGGTTTGCAAGCACAGGTTAATCAAATTGCTGAATCTCACTAGCTTGAATGCTTCTCTGTTATTATTGCAACTCACAGGCGCATGTCCAATGAAAACGGTTTAGATGTTGCTGTGGTAGAATGAAGGCGGCGAGTCAATTGCCTGCACGTTTGTTCTATGCAGAAATGCATCTTAATGCTCTGTGGTATGCTTGTTTTGAAACTTCGAATCTTACAAGCTTTAGGTCACTTGGACTGTTATCTGGATTTTATTTGGATTGTTATCTGAATTTTGGTGTTGAACTTCATTCACTGCAATCCGTTACTATCATGGTTCTGAAACTTGGCATCGGTGTCAAAGGACTGGTTATGTTCTGCGATCAGCACAGGTTCAGAATCATAATTTTGCAATTTGACCTTTGTTCTCTGTCATTGTTGTATCTTATAGGCAATATAACTGGTGGAAACAATTTAGGTGTGTTTGAATGTGCTATTTGCCACTATTCAACTTTGTGTGCTTGGATTATCACAACTCTTCCACAGGATAAATAATATTACTCCACACGAAATTATGTACCCTTGTGGTAACTGAACCTAAAGGCATCATGTCATACGTGATAGAATGTGCTGGCAAGACTGTCGATTTGACGTGCCAATAAACTCTTGTGCTTGTAATTTCATATGTGTTCATGTAGAAAGTTCATATGTGCCAATAAAATGAGTATGTTCCCTCACTGTATGCTCTCTCTTTTAACTCATATTGTATCCTCTAGCTGAAAGGAAGTGTTCGCTATTGGTTAGATTGTTATCTGAATTCTGTTGCCAAATTTCAACAGAATACGTATATGTGGTATCTCCAGTCTGAAGATTGGCTTAGACCGCATCAGTGCCAAAATGTTCTGCAACCAACACAGGCTAATCAAATTGCTGTACCCCACTAGCATGATGCTTCTATTTGAACTCGTGCTTCAGAATCATGATTTGGTAATGTGTCCTTTGTTCTCTGTTATTGTTGCATCTTACAGCCTTACAGGCTCGTAAACAGTGAAATCATCCTTAGGTGTGTGTTCCAGTGTGCCATCTGACACTATTCAACTTGGTCACTTGGTGTGCTTGCGTTATGTTAACACTTCTGCAAGATGAATAATACTACACTTGTCACGAAATAATATTCAATCGGGGATGATGCAAACTGTGAACCTGAAGGCTTTGGCAGCTCGTTGTTATCACCAGTTTACCATTTCGATTCAGTAGTTTCGACAGGCTTCGCTCTTCCAGCATGAATTGCTCATTTCAACTTGCTCAAGCAACGTTAACAATGTGTGTGTTCCCTTACCGTCTCCTCTTTCTGTTTACCCATACTGTATCCTTTATTTTTTTTTTATTTTTTTGAGAAACACAGTACAATCGTAGACGCTCACAACACGTACATGCACCCACCCCTATGAACGCACACACGCACACCCTACCCCTATGAGCACCTCCGATAGACTGAGCCGACAGAGCGGGCCTTGAGATTGATGAAGTCACCACGGGCGCCTCGCTGTCGACGGGAACGTCGCCTCCCACTGAAAGAATATTCCGTCTTTTATGCAACACACAGTGTCAAACCTGGGGTTTGAACTCTGGTGGGCTGGGGGTACAACCACCCCCAAGCCACCCAACCACAGGTTGGTTTGCACTGTATCCTTTATTTGAAAGGAAGGGTTCCTTGTCCTTCTTAATCGTTCTAGTTCCTGCATCCTAATTTTCTTTTAGGTCTTCAGAACGAATTATATCTTGCAGATGGTTTTAGTTTAATCTTAAACTGAATGTAACTAAGTACAGCTAATGGTTTAAATAAAAACTAGCTACAGCTAATGTTCTTTGTATTTTTACTGCTATCTTGGCGTCATAAAAAGAAATTTTCATCGAGGCCAAACAGGCTGGTGCGTGTCAAGACAGCATTTCAGAAATAATACCATCGAGCTACTAGCATCCACTTTGAAAATTGAAGTTGCCACACATATCATTATCCTTGGTTGCAAAAAGCCTTACAGATCTCAAACCCCTAGGTAGAATTACTAATGCCATTCCGGAAAACATAACATCTCGCCGGTCTATCCTGCCAACCAAAACCACCATATCCAGCAAAAACGAAAATACTACCTAGTGCAGAAGAACAAAAGCAGTCTCTGAGCTGAATGCTGAATTGCCTCAGACTTGCACACCTTTGTGCAACCTGCAGAGCATGTTGAGCTAGCAGAATCCTGAATGCCTTTCAACCACAGCAGCTCTCTGCACCCTCCTTTCATAGTTATATGGATGCTCCTTTCATAGTTATATGGATGCTCAAATGACTTAAGCTGCGAAAATTAACAGCTCTTTGCAACCACTGCAGGATTTTTCATCTACTGACGCAACAGAGTTCACAGCTACAGTACAACCTAATATTATTTGTCTAAATTTCCTTTTATCCTCTGGGCTCTAAACAAATAACAGGCTCTCCCTTTGAGGAAAATACAAAGAACAATGATAGTACTATTATACCTCTTTGAATCATTACAAGATGTTGTGTTCATCCTAATGGATTCCGGTTATCATCATGTCGGCTTCAGATATAGATGTTCGAACAAACGACAGCGAACATACAGAGGACATCGATCAGATTTCTCGAGAATCGTTACAAACTGTCCAGTTCATCTAAATCGCCTGCCTTTCTGCGATCTCGTGGGCTTCTTCAGATCCTGGTACCGATCTTGTCGGCGACGACCAGCGGGTTGTGCTTGGCGATCTTCTCCTGGCCTGCGGTCTTGTAGTCGAAGCCGCAGGCGTGCTTGTCGGAGTAGCGGTGCACGCTGCAGAAGGTGCCCTCGCACCGGCAGCGGAACCCCAGCAGCCCCACCTTCTTGTGGCACGTCGCGCACCGGTTCGCCGCCGTCGACGCCTGCTGCTGCTGCTGCTTCAAGGACGGCACGGGCGTGCCAACTACTGCGGATGAGGCGGACGCGTCGTCAGATGACGCCGCGGCGGCGGTCATCTTGGCCTTCTTCTCCGGTGGCGCTGTGGAAGAAGCTGCTGCAGGGGCGATGAAGGGGTTCGTCTCGGCGGCCGTGTCAGAGGCGGCGGCGGTGTCAGAGGCGGCGTCGGCAGCGACGTGATCCTGGTAGCACTTGGAGCACATGGTGCCGGTGGCGGCGGCGCCGAAGAAGCCGCATCGGTTGGCGCACATGCCGGCGCCGGCCGTCTCCTCCTCGGGCTCGGGGCACTTTCGCTTCTGCGACGTCGCCGAGCCGTGATGCGCCATGGCTATTAGCTCCTCGTCGACGGAGCACGTACGTACGGGCGTTTCTGCTTGGGCGCCGGGAGTACGAGCGTGATCTGCCTCGGCGCGATCTCTCTACGACTGCGTTTCGTGGGGATCATCTGCTGTGGGTGAGGTTCCTTTTTATCGGTTGGACAAAACAAAGACCGGAGCCGAGGTGGTTTCGAGTCCGTACCCCGATCGGGCCAAACCCGACTGCATTACGCAAACCGTACGCAACACATTGGCAGGTGCCGGTGGAACTGCACGTGGTATACGGATCGGACTGGTACTGCAAGTCGACACAAACGGGCTCAAACCGTGCTTTTGGTCCGCCGGGATCGGTTCAGGGACGGAATTTGGGTTCTGGTTCGGCTTGCTTTGATAGCCATTTAGCCATTTTGGTCAGCGCTAGCCATTTGGTCAATTATTTTTTTCATTTCAGTACAAAGACATAAATAAACATATAAGTTGGCGACCCTGTAGGCATGGCCAGTTCGTCCCATATGACCAAAACAATACAAATATCATACAATTTGTTCACAAACTAGCAACTTTCTTCCAATTGGCAATCGTCTATGCCATTGCCCTTCAAGCATCGCAAGCCCAGATGATTTTCTGCTTCCTCTCAATCCAAGCCTATCGTTCGGGGTTGGTGATGTTGTCCAAGTCGGCGCATGATAACGTTCTCCCTGGCCATGATCTTGGCTTCGGCCTCCAACAACCTAGACTTGGTCTCGGCCTCCATGGCCTTGTCTTGGCCTCGGCCTCCATGAGTCTAGCCTTGGCATTAGCCTCGTCCACCATAATAGATCTCATTTGGAGATCAACAAAGCTCTTGGCAATGGTCTTTTTCTCTTTGCGTCGTCTCTCTTTCCTCTCGGCAATGGCCTCTTCCTTCTTGCCCAACAAATCCTTTTGGAATGCAAACGCACCGCTTGACGGGAGATGTCGGCCTCGGTAGCCTTGTGGCCTGCAGGCCGGCGGGCTCGGTCGGCCGATGCCAGGCCATCGCCTGCAGGGTTGCCGCTGCTTTTGGCATTGTCATCAAGGTTGATGACACCGTCCGTTGACAATTTGCACCGCTGAAAGCGGCGGTCGGCGCCTCCTGCTTCATCAGCATGACGTCATGCTTGGTGGCTTCCATGGATAGCTCCTCGGCGTTGGCCACGGCCCGCGTGACTATGATGCAGTAGTTCTCCTTCTGTCGCTCCTCATCGAGCTAGGCAGTGAGCACTCGATTTTTGGCGGGTACTCTTCGGCCTACGTGCTTCTTCGACTTGATCCGCTGCTCCTCCTGGGTCATATCCTTGGCCAACTTCTTCGGATTGCTCTGTTTCTTGGTGGCATGGCCAGCGGCAGGCGCAACAATGGTGGTGGCGACGGGATCCATCGCTTTCGCTCCCTCCAATAGAATTTTGGGAGATGGATTTTTGAGGGAGAGGGGAGTGGTTTGGGTGCCACTAGCAGGAGACACCGCCAAGGTGAAGGGGAGGACGCGGGAGGATGAGCGCGCTGTCTGGGCCGCTGCAACCAAGGACCAAATTTGGTGCATGGATGGGAAAGTCCGCACGATTCGGTTTGTTCGGGTCGCCCCACTGGTTGTGCTACAGCTTCCCACCCGTCTGGTCGGATGGGTTCGGACGCGGCAAGACAGTTTGCGTCGTCCCACTAGAGATGTCCTTAAGCATGGATTCGACGCTAGCCCTAGAAAGTTTCCACTAGGTTTGCTGAGTGTGACATCACAAGATTTCCATTTGTCTAAGAGCATCTCCAGTCATTTGCCCCAGTGAACCTAGCGGTATAGTTTAGGCGCTTTCGTTAGCGAGCGTCGATGATTTTTTTGAAGTTTGTTCCCTGCTACGAAAAAAATAGCCACAAGTTCACCCAATTCTATAGTACAGCGATCAGACCAGCCATAGTTCGGCCATGAAATTATTACAGAAAACGTAAAAATCTCAAATAGTAGGTTCCTCCGTCGTGGCAGAATGGTCCTTCTCCGCGGGGGCAGAGATCAGCGACAACGTGGAGGACGAAACAGGAGCAAAGTTGGGCAAGGTAGTGGCCGCAGTCGTGGTGGCGTTCATGGGAGAGGAGATGATGATCATCAGCGGAGGCAACCACATCTCTTCCAGGATGAGCCCGCGTTGCGCCATGTACCATGCCTTCACCTCATCGTCCATCGTCGTCGTGTCGCCGCCTAGCAGGAACGCGAGGTTGGTGTTCCTCTTCTTCGTCACGATGTTGGCGTAAACTAGGCTGATCTTGATGTCCTACTTCTACAGTATCACCATCCACCCCGCGTCGTTCTTGTCCCCCTCATGGCAGTGTGGTTCTTGACATCGGCGATGCACTACTCGACTAACGACGCCAGCCTTTCGCCAGATGTCGCCATGTTCTTGATGAGCTTGGATTTCTTCTACCCATCAGGGCAACCATCCATCGCGTTTGGTGCTGGCTCGTCAGGGTTGTAGATGTCGTCCTTGCCCTTGGCCAGTGAAGTGCGGACATCCTTCCACTTATCACAATTTTCAATCCTCGAGAAGACATGGAAGTACTTGAAGTCGACATCATTGCTATCTCGGTGGTAGTTGTCGATCATGAGGACCATCTTCAAAATAAGTTGCCGGTGAACAGATAGGCAACAAGATTGGCGAGCTTGTGGCGAATGTGTGTACCTTGAGATCGAAGTTGGCGCCGCTCTATGGCCGATTGTTTACTTCCTCTTGAATGCCATGCCATTTGTTTCACGCTTGCTAGATGATCACCCAATGGTTGGCCATGGCCTTCTCGCCGCATTCCATATGAATCAACATGAATTAGTGATCACAAACCTTGTGATTGTCGAATGATGACTTCACCCTCTTTTAGTAGTTCTCATAATTTTGATTTGCATCGGTGATTAGACCCATGCTCAAGCTCTTCCACGCTTTAGGATCTTGTCTTACTTGGCGGTCCACTTGACTCGAGGCTCGGCCGACGCGCGAACTTTCACAATTCCCTTCTTATTCTTCGCTTCGGCGAGGCACTTGTATTCCTTGGCGGTCCACTCGCCTTCCCTCTCGGGTTCATGCGAGTCCATGCCATCATTCTTCTCTTGTGTGAAGAACCCGGGGGACGATGCGGCAGCCATGGAACCGGGGCGATGAGCTCGCTCATGTACGTTTTGTGTGACATTCCGTCGAGCATGATGTGGGCGTCGACAGTACCTACGAACAATGACCCAACACCATGGTTGGGGACGAAGGGAAGGGGTCCGCGGTGCAGAGCCAACAAGTTGGCATACGCTAGTGAGGTGTGGTAAGGGACGTCGAGGTCAGTGTTGAAGAGGGGAGTGCCATGAGAAGGAGCGGAGTGCCGGAAGGAGGTGTTGGGGTTGAAGCCACCGAGGGGATCGTCGTGGGCATAGTCCATGGATGGAGGCGAGAAGTGCGTGAGCAGCATGCTATGGCCTTGGCTCTCCTAGAACATCGCCGGAGATGTTGGCGAGTAGCCAGATGGAGAGGCCACGCTTGCTTGGCTACTCCACACATCACCAGGGAAGTAGTGGCTGCCCTGGCTCGGCCGATGCATGGCCATCTTCATCATCGTGATGTTCCTCTCCATGAGAAGTTGCGCCTACTAGGCCTCCTCTGTCTCCTGCTTCGCCTGGAATTTCAAGCCTCTCTATCGGCCTCCTAGGACCGCCTTCATGCGGTTGGCGCCGGTCACCCACTCGGTGTTAGTCATGCCCGACAACCTCTGCTTCTCCTTCCTCTTTTTCCTCTACTTCGACTCCCCCTCCTTTGGTAGCGGACAGAGGTCCTGTGAACTTCTTCGGCGCCACAGAGGTTGGGCGGGAGGATCTTGGCGGCAGGTGGGCGAATGGCGGGCATATGTGGGGAGGAAAAGAAGGGAAACAAAAAAGGAAGGGAACCTCGGATTGTTTCGTCGATAGAGTTGGACCACACTCTTTTTTGCTTCGTCCGGCGCAGCCGTTTCAGTTAGCCTCCCGTATCCCCGTGCGAACTTAGTGGAGGGTAAGTGGCTAATTAATCTGAACTCAGTGGAGGTTGCTCGGCTCCTACTCGAGCCTGCTCGGTTCACCTCCCGTCTCCCTGTGCTGCCTGTCCGACTCCTCGATATGTGCCTATAAGAGACACTAGCACAACCATCGTCTCCACTCCCGGAGCTTTATGCAATCATCAAGTCTTCGCCATCCTAGCTTGCGGCGTGCACAACGACTTGGGACAGTAGACCTCTGGAACCTCGCTGCAAGTTGGGACAGTAGGCCTCCAGAACCCTGTTGCTTTGTGTCTTGTATGGGAGAAGGGCGATAAGGTTTTTAGGGAGCGCTCCGTGTGACTACTGGCTTCATCATGGAATCCTTCACGAACGACGACAACTTCTTCTCGGAGGATGACTTCTTTTCAGACGTCGGCCATCTCTTACACGACATGGCTGAAAATACCGCCAAGATCAATGCAAGTGGTTCCTCTTCTGCATCGTATGCGTTCTTCAATCATCTTATTCGGACCATACTCCTACTATTGCAAATTATGCCTCATATATTATGTGTAGCAATTTTTTTAGAAATGCTTCTTACAATCTATTTGTTAGATTGCATGGTTACTTTTATTTTTATTTTATTAGTCATGTTTTATCTATTGTATTTATGGATTAATTCATATGGTAAATTTCTCATATTTCCAACAATCCAAAAACCTTATTGCAGGCAATTTACTCCAAGTGGTTTTACCGTGGATATGAGACCCCGATCTTTGAGAGTATGCAATATAATAAGAAGTGGTGTGTGAGAGCATCCTGTGGTTTCAAACCATGAGTTTCTATAGCACCACTTTTGGCAAACCTAAGGGATACCTCACTACTATTCAGGGGTAGATTTTCAGAAAAATGATACCCTCTTTAACGCTGCTCCGTTGAGTGTTCTTGAGGACAAAATTGTATAACCCTACATGTCATTAGATAATGGCAAGGACATGTGTGTTGTGCTCAACGTCAAGTTTGGGGTCTTAGGTGCTGGTAATGAACTGTATGTCATGTAACAATTCTATGACTACAAGATGGTTGATGATCGCTTAGTAGTTGTGACATGGGTATACCCTACGGATACCCAGGATTAGCCTATGTGGTCCGGCCCAAGAGAAGCCCACGGTATAAATGGAGCCCATGAAGATTCGGGTGGCCCAAGCTCGTGGAGGTGTGACTCCTTGGAGGACACGACAAAGAATAGATAGAAAATTTAAAGGGTAAAATCCTAATCTGTAACTGACTCGCTCTGCTATCCTGAGAACCCGGCCTCTCCATATAAAGCCCAGGAGGGAGAAGCAAGAGGGACATCACCAAACCCTAGTTCATATACCGCCAGATTGCATCCGTGCACCCTGTAACCTTCGGTTCCCTCAATAATCAAGAAGAGACAAGCAGGAGTAAGGTTTCCCTCTGAGGGCCCGAACCTGGGAAAACTTTGTGTCCCCGATTTGCCTGCCTATTATCCGAACGAAGCTTCCAGCACTCCCCTCTTTCTCAAACCCAAGTCCATCAATCATTGGCATTGACGTGTTAACCCCATGTCAAGTTGAGCAGGCTCACAAGATATAATGACTTGCTAAGGAACCTGAGCACTCCACGCAAAGATTTTCACTTTAGGTGGAGCTTGATTATGCAAAATATATTGCCACTCATGATTTGTACCATGATGTGTGCTACATGTGCCCCTATCTTGTTCCCGAAGTAATTCTTCCATACCTAACTGATCTGCACTGCTAATTGAATTTTTTCGCTTTCTATCTAGGTTCTAGGATATTAAATCCTCCTCATTGCGATGCGATGGTTTAATTCTGCCAATGTGCTTAATATCTATAGGTAGGAACCATCTATTAAGTAGATGCGTGTTCCATGTGCCTTTTGGAGTGATAGGATCATATAACCATCTAAGTCTACATCGTCCTTTATGAGAGATCAGTGTAAATTGATATTTCCTAGATATCCAGTGTTGGAGTTTGATCTCGGGTAACAAACCGAGAAATAAAACAGGGTGTGGCCCCACCACACTTCTCTTATGTAAGCACCATGATCGTAGGTACCACGACTTGGTTTAGGTCGTTGTTTCCTAGTGTTGCATGTATAAAAAGAGGACCTCTCCCGTTACTAATAAGATGAGCTTAGACACCATTATAACTCCATTAGATCTCTATTCATATGCATCAATCATGTTAAGAGTTATCAGTCCCTAATACAACACTTAGTGTTGATATTCAAGAATTTCCCTACGATCAATGAATAACACAAGTGTCTTGAAAGAACTTGTGGCATTAATTATTTGTCTAATGTCTGACTGTTTTTCAATAAGAACCAACCCATCATCTAGGTCCATATCTGGTAATAACCAATAAACTGACAACCTCTCATCTTTGGTGTAGCCTAATATATTTAGAATCTGATTAATCCATCCAAATGACCAAGTGTCACCAGTGCAGTTATCAAAATGATCAGTTGATGCAGATTCATATGTAATTTTTCCTCTTAATCCACAGAAAAATCCATTGTGAACAACTTCAACAGTGAACATGCCATCGTCCTCTCTTGGAAAAAGAACTACAGAGTTTAAAAAATAGGCAGAATTCAGTTTTCAGAGGGCAAGAAATTGACAAAACTTTATAAAACTATGAAACTTTGAATACTGCGTATAAAAGAAGAGAGAAATTGCAGCTATCTATCTGAATATTAACTGAACTGAGACTTAACTGAATATGCGGCTAACTGTCTGAATATGCAGTTAACTGAATATATGCAGCTAACCTGTCTGAATATTCAGTTAGCTACATCGGGTGGTGATCATCAATAAAACATGATCAAACCAAGTTCTTTGACCCAATTGAGCTTCCGTGCACGCACATTAGGTTCGTACAATAGGTATTGCACCGAAAAGACTTAACTTTATAACCTAGATCGTCAAAATTCAATGGCTCCGACGAGCTTTCTAGCCATGGCCGAGAAGAGCCAATGTGCCCTCTACAAATCAGGGAGAAATCACTACAAAAACCGTACTATTCGCTCCGCAATCGAGTATTACCCTATTCCCCATCGATTTCCCGAGCTAAAACCGAGTACAACGCCGACGAGAAAGCGCCCACCTTGAGCTTGCCGTCGGGCACGTGGAGGAGAAGAATAGAAGGAGATTCGAGGGGGAAAAGGGCATACCATAGGCCGGTGGGTCTTCGCCATGCTGGCGGTAGTGCATGGCCGGCGGGATCGAGACGGAGACGACGACCTCGACGACGCTGCTAACCTCGCCGCTGACGGTGCCGAAACTGGAGCGGCCTTCTGTTCTTGACGACAAAGGGAGGCAGGGAAGGAAGAGGAGATAAGGAAGAGACAAAGGGGGTTTTCTGAAAGTTTGTCATCGCCAGCTTGCACAGTAGGACCAAAGCGTAAATATTAAATCTTTCCTGGACGTATGATTCATTACAATTAACAGATCGCTGACGTGGCAGGTTTGGACTAAAACCGTTCGCTGACGTGGCAGGTTTGGACTAAAACCGTTCGGTTAGTGCAAGTTGTTGTACCAATTTGTGTGGTTTGCAAGATGTGGTACTAAAATACAATCTGAGGACAAGATGTGGTATCAAAAGTGTAATTAGCTCATTCCGGACATCACGTTGGCTTTTCAGATACCGATGCTCAAACCAGTAATTACAAGTGGTAGACACAGAACATCGATGAGATTCTCGAGAATCATTACAACGTACTACTGTTCATTGTTCAGTTCATCTAATGATCTAAAGTTCTAAATTGCCTTTCTGCGATCACGTGTCGTGGGCTTCTTCAGATCCTGGTGCCGATTTTGTCGGCGACGACCAGCGGGTTGTGCTTGGCGATCTTCTCCTGGCCTGCGGTCTTGTAGTCGAAGCCGCAGTGGTGCTTGTCGGAGTAGCGGTGCACGCTGCAGAAGTTGCCCTCGCACCGGCAGCGGAACCCCAGCAGCCCCACCTTCTTGCGGCACGTCGCGCACCGGTTCGCCGCCGTCGACGCCTGCTGCTGCTGCTGCTTCAAGGATGGCGCGGGCGTGCCGACTACTGCGGAGGAGGCGGGCGCGTCGTCAGAGGACGCCGCGGCGGCGGTCATCTTGGCCTTCTTCTCCGGTGGCGCTGTGGAAGAAGCTGCTGCAGGGGCGATGAAGGGGCTCGTCTCGGCCGTGGCGTCAGAGGCGGCGGCGGCGGCGGCGGCGGCGGCGACGTGCTCCTGGTAGCACTTGGAGCACATGTTGCCCGTGGCGGCGGCGCCGAAGAAGCCGCATCGGTTGGCGCACATGCCGGCGCCGGCCGTCTCCTCCTCGGGCTCGGGGCACTTTCGCTTCTGCGACGTCGCCGAGCCGTGCTGCGCCATGGCTATTAGCTCCTCGTCGACGGAGCACGTACGTACGGGCGTTTCTGCTTGGGCGCCGGGAGTACGTGCGTGATCTGCCTTGGCTGCGACTTGGTTTCGTGGGGATCATCTGCTGTGGGTGAGGTTCCTTTTATCGGTTGGACAAAGGCCGGAGTCGAGGTGGTTCCGAAATCGATCGGGCCAAGCCTGACTGCATTACGCAAACCGACCGACACCGTGCAGGAACGTCTCGTCGTCGTAAGCAACACATTTTGCCAGCTAAAGCGTGGATTCAACGCTAGCCGTAGACGGTTTCCAATAGGTTTGTCAAATGGCTTGACCCTTTAGAACTAATAAAACAAAATTGATGTGTAATTGTGTGAATATTAGTCAAAAAACTTTTATTTTGTATAATTCAATTTTTGAATTGCTCAAATTTGAAATTTGAATTATTCATGTTCATTAGGTCAATTCCCAGTGATGCCTATTTGTAATTCATCACTAGACTAAACCTAAACACTTTAGTCATTTCAATTCAAAAAGCGAAAAAATTTCCCTCAATTTTAAATGCATGCTCTGTAAATGCACCAATTCTATATTTACCCTCATGTGTCCTATTCTACGGCCGTTACAAGAATCTACTCCAGAGTCTGGTATCTCTCTAAGTCTTATCATACTGATTCCAACGCTAAGTCTTATCTCTCTAGGTGAAAAAAACAATGAGATTTTCACAAGTCTTAGTTTAGAACTATATGAGCTGCCCTACATAACTATGATCTTCAATGTAATTTCCCGATGATGAATCCTATGATTATTTGATGAGATATGCAATGCAATTTTAGTATGTGCTTGATGTATTTGTAGATAATTTTTTCTGAATCTTATACGCTTTTACACTGAAAAGAGCATCATCGTGATCCGTTAAAATAACACCATAAAGGTTATGGTTTAGGATAAACCCCGAGTTTTCTTTTCTTAAATTTTGGTATGCTATGCATAAGTAAAATGTTTACAATCAAAGTCGGATAAGCACGTCTTTGTAGGTTATCTGAAAGAATTTGTTGGGTATTCCTCCATTACACCGAAGACAAAAGAGTTTGTCGCATGGAATATGAAGTTTTTTAAAGAAGAATTTTTTCACAAAAGTTAAGTGGGAGGACAGTAGAACTTTGATTAGGTTGATGAACCTAAGCAACATGTGCTAAGTAGCGCAGCGCCGGAAAGTGTCCCGAAGGCGGCTAAAATGCTCATGGCTCCCCTGATTACAAAGGTTATGATCTAGGAGATTAGAGTTCCTATTGAACCATGTGGGTCGGTAAGAATCAAATAGTAAGATTTGAAACAGAAGTCGTTATTGTTTTGACAATGATGAATCAACTGCATGCAAAGAAGCGATGATGGGTCCTGACTCCACAAAATAAGTAGAAATCATAAAATTCATGATAGTATCCATACACGAGAAATCAAGTTTCTGAACTTGGAAGACCCTCCGGAAAGGCGTTAAGCCTATCGGTCGTATTTGGATCTATAAAGAAATAGACATGGATGTTTGACATATATGAAATAGTCGACATGTCGGAAAGCAGTTTACGACAATGTTCAAGGAGTTGACTATGAAAAGATTTGATCTTTTATAGCGATATTTAGTCTTGACAGATTAATGTAGCGACCACTACATATAATTTGGTATATGGTAGTTGAACAAACAAAACATTATTCTTCTAATAGAATGGTTACCTAGAATATGTACATGACACAGTCCGAAGGGCTTTGTTAATTTAAAGGATGCTAAAAGGGTGTGCAAACTTCAATGGTTGAAGTGAGCATGACGGAGTTGGAATCTTCACCGTGATGAAAATGTTAAAATGTTTAATTTCGTTGGAGACGATGAAGATGCTTGCATTTGCAAGTAATTAAGTGGGACCGCTGAGATATATTTGTAATACATTATATAAAGGACATATTATTAATTGGAAATGATGTATCTTTTATTGATACAAGTTAAGAATTTTATTAAAATCGGATTTCAATGAAAGACTTGGAAAAAACTGGAATATTTGGCATCAATATCTATATGGATAGATTGAAATGCTAATATGGTTGTGCCAGACGTACATATATAAGATATTGAAAGGATTCAATATGGAAACGACGAGAAAGGTTCTTGCCGAATGGAAAGGGTTGAATCAAGATTCAAGTGTATTGACACTTAGTAAGTGAAACGAGATTCAAGTGTTTTGACACTTGGTGAGTCAAATCACTAAAATATTTTGATCAATAATATATACCATGATATGTACATATCCAGATATATCCTATGCTCTAAATGTTATGCGCATATACCATAATGATTCATAATATGATCACTGGATGATAGTAAAGATATTCTTATGAGTTCTGGAAGAACTAATGATATATCATGTATAAGTGACAAATAGTTAAAAGTAGTTCATTATAAAGTGTTACATTGATACTAGTTTCTCACAAGATACAAATTAAATTTATCTCAATTTAAACTATGGGTAGCACAAAGTAATGGAAAGGAGGTTCCATGATGGATTTAGATGAGTTCTAAAGTTGATACATTATGACGGATACTACAACAAAAGGCTAAGTATATGACTGCTATAGTAGCAACAAAGGGGGAATTTGGTTAAGAAGTTTGTTATCAAACTAGGTATGATTCACAATGGGCTAGTACTATGAAGATATATTGTATGACAATTATATCAACATGTTTTAACCCAAAAGAACTAAAGGTCTCACTAAAGGACTAAATTTATACAATGCCATCTCATTAGAGAATAAGTGATGTGTAGAGACGCAAAACATGCAAATACACACGGACCTGAAATTATCAGATCCGAAGATTATGTTAACCACTAGTAAACGCGTATATACAACACCAAAAAGCCATAGGTATTGAATGCGTAAGTTTACAGACTAGATTATTGACTCTAGTGCAAGTGGGAGACTGAAGAGAATATGCCCGAGAGGTAATAATAAAGTGGTTATTATCTTATTCTTTATTTATGATAAATGTTTATTTTACATGATATAATTGTATTAATTGGAAATGTTAATACATGTGACGATGGTTTAACTCATCAATGCCCATTGTTATGGACTTGGGTTTTGGAGAAGGAGGGAGCGCTGGAGACATCTATCGGCTAGCAAACAAGCACACAGGGGACAAAGGATTTACCCAGGTTCAGGCTTCGTAGAGGTCCCTACTCCTGCTTGTCTGCTCGTGGAATTATCGAAGGAGTCGAAAGTTACAATGGTGCGCAGATGCAATCTGGCGAGGGTTGTGGAAACTAGGGTTGCATGTGTCCTCCTCGCCGCCTCCTCCTAGCCTTTATATAGATAGGCTAGGTCTCGGGTAGCAGGTCGAGTCGGTTACAAGTTAGGGTTTTTCCCCTTCAAACTTTCTATCTTTAGCTTCTTCTTGTCCTTCAAGCAATCGAGAGTCTGTAGGTTACTCGAGTCCCTCCATCCGGGCCTTGGCGACACCGTGGGCCTGTATGTATTTGGGCCGTATATACCAAGCTCGAGTACCTGTAGGGTATACCCATGTCAGTAGCCCCCGAGTGTCCAGTGGAATCGCAGATTCGACTGGAGACTTTAGAAGCCTTCGAGTGCCTAAATGAGTATATTTCTATTGCTTTTATTTGTGTCATAGGGATTGTTGATATACGTGCCTGATATAACTGAAGTATCGGTATCAGTTAACCACCTTAGGGTGAAACAACGCAATCTACTCGAATTCGAGTCCCCGGACTCGAATCCGAAAAATCTTTGGTGTAATTCGACTCAGCCGGAGGTCTTACAGGAGTCGAATTCTAGTTATATGGGTGTGAGCACTTGACGCGTCCGTCAAGGCATGTTCATCGTGCCTGTAGGCACGGATATGTTTCTGGTAGTGCGCAGTTAAATGCGTTGCCATGCCTTATTCAGGTCTTACCTTCACGTCGTAGGCGCGGCATCCGAATTTTATCATCGCGGAGACGATTCGGGTAACCCAGGAGACGCAGTCTTTGTGTAGGGAAAAAATTATGAGGCGGTGTCGCCATAAGTTTCGAGTGTGGATGTTATCAACACACAGTTTTTTGTTCAAATAATCATAGGGTGCGCGACCAGCACTCCCTATGGGAGTAGCCCCCGAGTGCCTGGTTGAGTCGAAGACTCAGGCAGGGACTAAAAAACTTTTGCGACTGCTGTCGTCTTTTTTCAGTCGATGACCCGGGCAGGTGGAAAAACACCTTTGCGACTGCTGTCGTCTTTTGCCTGCTTGTTTCAGTCACTGACCCAGGCAGGTGCTAAAATATTTTCACGACTGCTGTCGTCTTTTGCCTACCTGTTTCCGACGCTCCCTATGGGAGTAACCCATGTTCATAATCGAATTGTGTTTCGAGTGGTTGGGTTTGCCTTTGTGATTGTCCATGTTCCTGCAACAAGAAAAAGAAAAGTCATAGGGTGCGCGGCCAGCGCTCCCTATGGGAGTAGCCCCCGAGTGCTTGGTGGAGTCGAAGACTCCAGCAAGGACTAAAATAGTCGAAGTTCTCCACTGCATAGCCTTGATGACGTCAGTGTGAGCGATTTTGACGGGACGTGACGAGCGGTGGGCCCCATTTTCTGACTTTGATTTGACTGGGCGTGCGTAATCTTATTTTTAACTGTGCCTCCTCGATTTCCACGCGTAATGGTAGAAGTGGGGGGACGGTTCGCGCTTCCTCTTCTCCACATGTCTTACGCGATGCGTGCCACGCATCCAATAGGGTTTTTGTCAGCCGTTGGATTGCATCTTCCAGGGGTTAAGTAGCGATGCCGTGGCGGTAATTTCCCATCTGTGTTCTTTCTTCCTTGCTGCCATCGCCATTGCCCTTTGCTTTCCTGCTTTCCTCTGCGCCCATCTTATCCACGATGCTGGACCAACTCCGTTCGTTCCCAAGCTATTTTCTTCGCTCTCATCGCCGCCGCGCAATGGGGAAGAAGAAGGGAGGCGCTGCCGCTGATTCCGCGGCCACCCTCGCTGCAGCGAAGAAGAAGGGTGGCTCCGCTGCTGCGGCCACCAGCGCCGCCGCCCCCGGGAAGAAGAAGGTCGCGGGCACCCGCGTGACTAATGGCGCGTGGCGCCCCTCCATCATCAAGGCGTCGGATCTCCGTCTTCTTCGCCAAGACGGAGTGATTTCGGCAGCAGTCGCCGATTCGCGCATCCCCAGCGGTGAGACCGTTCCTGTGCCTCCCGCTGGTTATCGAGTGATGTTTCTTGCATTCATCATTCGCGGTCTTTCCTTGCCTCTTCGCCCCTTTCTTCGGGGTCTTCTGTGTTTCTATGGGCTCCAGCTCCATCCGCTGTCCCCAAATTCTCTCCTCCACATCACTTGTTTCATCACTCTCTGCGAGTGCTGGCTCAGAATCGAGCCGCACTTTGGTCTTTTCAAACGCATCTTTAAATTGAAGCGTCAGTCCGCGTCTGGCTCCTTAGTTTATGACGTAGGTGGTTACGGAATCCATGTTGACCCATCCGCCACCTACTTCGATATCAAGCTCACCAAGTCCGTCCAGGGATGGAGGGACAGATGGTTTTATGTGCGCGACCAGAAGGCCAAGGACGAGCACTTTGGACTCGCGCCCTTCGATCCCGCGACTCCCTGCAAGAAGATGTGTTCTTGGAAGAACGTGATCATGCCTTCTGAACTCGCGGAGACAGACGTGTTATATCAGCGCGTCTGCGACCTTGAGAGTCGCATAGGCGTAGAAGAGGGAGGCTGCGCCCTTGTCAGGACTTGGCTGCGTCATCGCGTCCAGCCTCTCCAGGCCAGGGTCCATCCCATATTCCAATGGGGTGGCGCTGATGATCTCACTCGCATGTCTGCTGATGGCATGTCCGCGAGTGAGGTAGATAAGAGAGTGCGACTGGTCACGAAGTACACCCTCAAAGATGTGCTTTCGAACGAGCCAGTCGTTCCTCTATTCGATGCTTCGAATCCTCCTCCCGAGGTACAGTTGCGCTACGTAGTAGCTTATTTGCTCGATTGCATTTTCTTGTTGTGTTTGCTGATCTTTACATTTTGTATGCAGGAGTGGGCGGCGTCGCCTTGCATGCCTCCCCTCCCTGAGGGGATTATTCCTCATGAAGCGTTGGAAGAGGACGAGTCTGAGTCGACTTTCCCTTCCGATGTGGAAGAGGAAGCCCCCGAGTCCGAGAGTCCGAATACTCGCAAGCGTTCGCGTAGCGGGGATTCCGATGCGTCGACTCCTTCCACTCTAGGAGGCACGACTGTTGGCGCGGAGTCGCCAATTCCCGCCGTTCTTGTGAGGGCTATGGCACCGTCTTCTCGTAAGAAGATGCGATTGCCCAAGGAGTCGTCGTCGGAGTCGACGGAGGCCACATTTGACCTTGACAGATTTGACTGGTAGGTTTGCTAGTGCCTTCATTCTTCTTTTGTTTTCTTCTTGTTGGCTTTTGCCCTGGAGGTTGCCTTGTCTGAGTGCGGATTTTGTCTTGCAGTCAAGAGGCGTCGTCATCTTCTGGCGACGTCGAATTTTTTAAGGAAGCAGGAGTCGCGACCTCAAAAGCCAAGACAGAGGTCGAGCGCGCTCCTTCTCCTTCGGCGGCGGCCCACTCCGGGCATAATTCTTCGAGTTCTCCTCACGTAGGGGGGCATCGAGTAGTTGCTCGGATGACGATTCAGGAATCTTCTTCGGAGTCGCTGGAGGACCATGTAAGTATATCTTTCTTTCTTTTATAATTTGTCAGTCGACGCCTTTATGTTGCCCTCTGCTGACTCCTTGTTTTGCGCGATACTTCCTTGTAAAGGAGGCCGCGCAGGTGGCGGAGCAGGTGATGGGGATAGGTCGCCAGCATGCGATGCTGGAGACGCGTCACCGCGTGGTTGAGAGTGAGTGTTCTATACTTTATTCTTTTCATCTTCTCTGTATTTTGGTATAATCGACTGATAGCCGAATTTTGACTGCCCTGTAGCTGAGCATAATGCTTTACTGCGTGATGTCGCCACGCTGGAGAAGACGTTGGCCGCAGCTGTAAAGGGGCGTGACGAGGCAATCGCGGCTCGTGATGAAGCCCAGAAGCGCGAAGAGGATCTGCGTGCCTCCTTTACGGCCAGGGAGAAGTTGTTCGAAGAGCAACTGTTCTCAGTCGCCAAGGCCCTCTTAGGTACCTTTACTTGGTAGATATTTTATTGATGTTCTTCTCTTCCTCTGTAGTGCCGGTGGCATTACAAGTTTGATCTGTGTGTGTATTTTGGTGTAGATGCTGGCGGCTTGAGTTTTGATCCGCGAGCCCTTGGTCGCGATGACGCTCTGGCGGGCGCGGTATCTACGGTCGAAGACCGTAGCGCCTGAGTCGCCTCCAGGAGGAGCTGATGCCGAAGGCGGAGCTGGTCGACAATGTGGAGGAGCTGGTGGAGTCACTCGCTGGGGGTGTGCCTGCCACATACAAGAACTCCCTCCGTGCAGCTGGCGTGACCATGTCCCTTGCCATGGTGCAAGCCCACGGAGTCGCAATGGATCCCTCTGCGGTGTCGAAGACGATGCCTGTTGGCGCGGATGGTCAGCAGGTAGTATTCGCTCCCTTTGCGACTGCCTGTGCCAAATATGGCCATTCCTTGATAAACACTGTTGCCAAGTATTCGGAGGAGCTCAATCACGCGAAGAAGGCGGCGAAAACTTCGGCCTCAGGGGCCGGCGGAAAGTTAGTGGTGTCTGATACTACCACGGACTTGATGAAGCCCCCAAGGTCATCGAAGTCGAAGAAGCCAGCTGCTCCGTAGTTAGTTCATTGTAATAGCTGATGAACTTGCTCTTTTGACTAGAGAACATGCCTGTTGGCGAATGTGTTTGTAGATACTTTTATTGATCCGGAATGCACCTGTCGCTTTTGACTTTTGAGTTGGTCGCCTTATTTTGCTTATGGCTTGATTTTTGGTAGGGTACGTCAAGTGGCCCTGTGGGGGGAACCCCGGACTCGCCATCTTTTGAGGATACAATGGCACCACCCTGCTCCAGGATAGAGGAGCTTTCCTTGCTTTCGCGACTTCGTGATCGCGTTAAGCAACTGGAGCGTGAGTGGCCAGTGATCCGCGGTAGCGCGGACGTGTGGAAGTCAAAGGCTGAAAAAGCCGCCGCCCGCGAGCAATATCTGCTTGGGGAGGTGACGCAGCTGGGCGACCAGTTTAAGTGTTAGTTTGCTCATCCTCATCTTTTCCTTTGTTAGTTAATTGCAATGATACGTTGTACTCATGCTGTTGATGCTGCTTCATGTAGTTATTAGCGCACGCCGTCTGCAGGAGGAGAGGGATAGGATTGCCATCCGCCTTCATGATCTTACCCAAGAGCAACTTCAGGAGAGTGGATACTTCTGGGTAGATCATGATCGTGCGACTGCGTTAGCGACCCTGCAGGATCGCGCCTCGCGAGTGCTGCTCTTTCTGAAGAAGTCGCAGTCATGTTTGAAGAACATCTACCGGGCGATGTTCCCGCTGGATGATACTCCATCAAGCCTATTGGCCCTTCTGACGAAATTTCAAGATATGTCCGCGGTTCGCGAGTGCGTGAGGCGCGGTGGTGGTGGTGCCAAGGCTGCGCTCTCCGTGGTGCGTTTGCACAGGCCTGACGTGGATGTCGCCACCATTGCATCTGGGCCACCTGTGCCACCAGCAGGATCTTCCTGGAACATGGTGCCGCACTATCAGGCGGTGGATCGTCCAGCCGAGGAAATCGTCGACTTCTTCGAGGAACAGACTAATGTTCTTCTGTTGCAAGGGTAGCCATATATGTATCCTGCATGTAAGTATACTGGTGTTGTAAAGCTCATATATATTTGTAGATAACTTATTGTTGAATGCATACAAATAGCTTTATAAACGTGGGGTGCGTTGCACTTATGCGAGTCCTTTTCGTTAGCCTGGCCATCTTTGTATCGTTCCCTTGTCAACCTGTCAGGTGCGTGGCAGCTGGGTTGAGTTTGTGTTAAGGGGTTCGATTGATGTGCCAGCTACTCAGGATGTCGCGTTGTTGTTGGAAGAACATATGTGTACAGGGTGGCATAGCCCCTGAGTATGAAAGTTGACAAAGGAAAGGAGAACACGGAGTTTTGGGGCACTTAGCTTTTATTTATTCGGAGAACAGTACGTAGTACAATGTGCGGCTAAGTAGCCGTGGCTGAATAGCCTTATTTGCGATGCAAGAATAAAGAAGAAACGACTAAGGGTAGAAGCGTCGCAGTTGTGCGACGTTCCAAGGGTTGGAGTATGTGACTCCTGTCTCTAAATCTTGAAGGCGATAGGCGCCACCTAGGATTACTTATGTAATCACGTACGGTCCTTCCCAGAGGGACTCGATCTTGAGATGCCCCTGCTGCTTCAGTCGCAGGACCAGGTCACCTTCGACGAAGGATCTTGGGCAAAGCCTTCTGCTATGGTAGTTGCGCAGGTTCTGCTGGTAGATCATAGATCTTTCTACGGCGATTTCTCTTGCTTCATCAAGGAGGTCGACGGAGTCTTCGAGTGCGAGGGATGACTCCTTCTCACTATAGGCGACTACGCGTGGCGCTTTGTACCATACTTCGGCGGGTAGTACTGCCTTTGCTCCATGTACCATAAAGAATGGTGTGTAGCCGGTGGCGCTGTTTGGAGTTGTACGCAGGCTCCAGAGTACGGATTGCAGTTCGTTTGGCCAGCAGCCCGCAGCTTGTTCGAGTGGCCGGAAGAGTCGCTTCTTGATGCCGCTGCAGACGAGCCCGTTTGCCTTTTCCACCTGACCGTTGGTCTGCGGGTGTGCGACTGAGGCGTAGCTGATGTTGATCCCTAGGTTCTCGCAGAAATCTTGGAACTCCTTGGATGTAAAGTTCGTTCCGTTGTCGGTGATGATGTTGTGTGGCACGCCGAAGCGGTAGACGATGGACTCGAAGAACTTGACTGCGATGTGCCCCGATTGTTTAGTCACTGGCATGGCCTCGATCCACTTGGTGAATTTGTCGACTGCGACCAAGAGGTAGACGTAGTGTCCTTGCGAGGACCTTGGAAGTTTGCCAACCATGTCGAGTCCCCACTGGGCGAAGGGCCAGGCCAATGGAATAGGCCGTAGTTCTGCGCCTGGTGCGTGTGGCTTGTCCGCGAATCGCTGACAGGCGTTGCACTTTTGGACTATATCCTTGGCGTCGTGCATGGCCGTGGGCCAGTAAAATCCAGCTCGTAGAACTTTGGCGACGAGGGCGCGGCTGCCAGCGTGGTGCCCGCAGGTCCCTTCATGGATGTCGAGGAGGACTACTCTTCCATCGGCTAGGAAGACGCATCGCTGTAACACGCCTGTGATGCTGCGTTTATACAGTTCGCCGTTGATAACGGCGAATGCCTTGGAGCGTCGTGATATGTGTCGTGCATCCGTCGGGTCATCCGATAGGCGCTTGCTGAGTAGGTACGTAATGTACGGCTGCGTCCAGGATTGTTCGATCATCATGACGCTCATTGGTCCCTCGAGTCCTGTGTCGAGCTCCAAGTCATTGATTGTCATTGGCTCATTGTGTGGCGTAGCCCCCGAGTCCGTTGATGCGCTTGTTTTCTTCTCTGCGGCCTTTGGCTTGATGGAGCGTTCGCATATGCGCTCGAGAAATACCCCAGGTGGTATGGGTGCGCAGGTGGAGCCTATCTTTGGCGAAGTCGTCCGCCTCCTCATTGCTTTCGCGACCTATGTGTCGCAACTCGCAACCATCGAAGTCTCCTTCAAGTGTGTCGTAGAGGTCGCGGTATGCGATCATGTTGTCGTTTAGTGCGTCGCACTCGTGCATTGTTTGGTTGACGACCAGCTTGGAGTCGCCATATATGATCAGCCTCTTTGCGCCGCAGGCTTTTGCCATCCTCATCCCGTGTAACAGGGCCTCGTATTCAGCCTCGTTGTTTGAGGCTGTGAACTGCATTCGCAGGACGTACTTCAGCTTGTCCCCTTGAGGCGATGTCAGTATGACACCTGCTCCTGCTCCATCTTTTCTCTTGGACCCATCGAAGTGCATTGTCCATAGGTAGGACATGTCTGGCTTGTCCGGGAGTTGGTTTTCCATCCAATGTACGAGGAAGTCCGGGAGAACTTGCGACTTGATTGCGCCGCGCTTTTCGTATGTGATGTCTCGTGGAGACAGTTCGATTCCCCAAAGCGCGACTCGCCCTGTAGCGTCAGGGTTATTGAGGATATGTCCCAACGGGGCGTCGTTGACTACCACGATTGGGTGTTCCTGGAAGTAGTGGCGCAGTCGCCGGGCGGTCATAAAGACGCCGTATGCCAGCTTCTGATAGTGTGGGTACCGCTGTTTTGTTGGCGTGAGGACCTCGCTGAGGTAGTATACCGGGCGTTGTACGCCGTGGACCTTGTTTTCCTCGGCCCGTTCGACGACGAGCACTATGCTAACCACTTGGTTGGTGGCGGAGATGTATAGCAGCAGTGGTTCCCTTTCTCGTGGAGTTACCAATACTGGTGAGGTGGATAGCAGGCGCTTGAGGTCTTCGAATGCTTCTTGCGCTTCATTGGTCCACTCGAATTTGTCGATTTGCAGAGGAGCTGATAGAAGGGCAGCGCCTTTTCTCCCATTCGACTGATAAATCGACTGAGGGCCGCGATTCGCCCAGCTAGTTGCTGAACGCCTCTTATGTTCTTTGGCTTCTCCATGGCTAGTATGCCCTTTATCTTTTTCGGGTTTGCCTCAATCCCTCTCGCGGAGATGAGATACCCGAGCAGTTGCCCAGAGGGTACGCCGAAGGCGCATTTGTCCGGATTGAGCTTTATCCGGTAGCGATCGAGGTTGGCGAAGGTTTCGCGCAAGTCGTCGATTAGGGAGGCTTCTTCCTTGGTCTTGATTACTATATCGTCGACATAGACTTGGATGTTGCGACCAAGTTGCTCCTTGAGGCAAGCCTGCATGCACCTCTGGTACGTGGCTCCTGCGTTTTTTAGCCCGAAGGGCATTGTGTTGTAGCAGAACACGCCAAAGGGCGTTGTAAACGTGGTCTTCTCCTGGTCTTCCTCCTTCATTCGAATTTGGTTATAGCCTGAGTAGGCGTCGAGGAAGCAGAGGCGCTCGCATCCAGCAGTGGAGTCAATGATTTGATCGATCCGTGGTAGCGGGAAGTGATCTTTGGGGCAGTGTTTGTTAAGAGAAGTGAAGTCCACGCGCATCCGCAGGATATCCGTGTCCTTTTTTGGCACCAGCACCGTATTGGTGAGCCAAGTGCTTTCCTTGATTTCGCGTATGAATTTTGCCTTGAGGAGTCTGTTGATCTCCATTCCATTTACTGTGCCGTGGCTCGAACGATCGCTGATGTTGCTTGGCGGCCTTGCGTCGGGGTTGACGTTGAGTGCGTGCTCGGCGAATTCCCTGGGAACTCCTGGCATGTCCGCAGGACACCAGGCGAAAATTTCCAGTGCTCATGGAGGAATTCGACGAGCGCGAGTTCCTATGCGGGACTCAAGTTGTTGGTGATGAGGGCCGTTTAAGCGGGATCCGATGGATGGACCTGCACCTTCTTTGTGTGCACAGATGAGTCGAAGGAGAGATCAGGTGAGCTTGGCCTACTCAGAGGGGCGGTATTTGTCTGTCGTTTCCTTTAATTCGCGAGTTCCTCCTGCATGCGAAGGACCGAGATCTGTTGAATTCCTCATGGCTGTCGGATCGCTTCGAAACTTTCGTTGATCGTGATGACGCCCGTTGGGACCTCGCATTTTCATCTGCGCAGATAGGCGTGGTAATCGCCATGAACCTAAGCGAACGCCGACGCGAGGATGCAATGGTATTGTGAGGGCCATCGACAACTTCAAAGTCGATGCGCTCGTGCGGAAGTTCTTCGTGCGAATATGACGTCGAGGTTGATTTTGCCCAGGGGGTATACGCCTTTTCCTGGGACGATGCCGTGGAACATTGTGTCCGATGCCTCCAAGCAGGTTAGAGGGATCCTCATTGCTCGCAAGATACTCGCGAATATGAGGTTGATACCGCTTCCGCCATCCATGAAGACGCGGCTCATGTCGAAGCCTCCAATTTGCGCCTCGATGAGAGGGCAATGACCTGGGCGAGGTACTTGAGGCGGGTGGTCGCGTTTGTCGAAGGTAATGCACGACTCACTGCCACTGAGGTACTCAGTGGTGGATGGTGGCGAGTGCATGGCCAAGTTGACTTGGCGAGTGATGGCCTTCTGCACCCTGTTGGAGGGGCATCCCTTTTGGATCATCATGGTGCCCATGGCCCGTGGGTATGGTTCGCCTCCATGATGCTGGTCCGATGCAGCTCCGTTAGGGGGTGGCCCAGGTGGTGGTGGTGGTGCGCCATGTGCCACCACGCCTGGAGCGGTTCCGTAGCCTCTTTCGACTGCATTGCGGTTCATCCGAACCAACCCCTCATGTAGCTTGAGGAACTCGCGGCAGTCTTTGAGGAGGTGACTGGATTTCCTCTTGCCATCATGCTTGTCGATGTAGAAGTGTACCGTGCATGGCCCGGACAGTTTGTCCTTGATGAAAGTCGCGGGTACTTCATCGCGAGTGCGGTGTTGCCACACTTGCGTGGTTTTTCCGGAGTCGCGGTATCCGCCGCTGCGGTATCTGCTGTTGCGGTTATCGTCGCGTCTATCGGCGTAGCCGGCTGCGACCATGTTGACGTCATCGCGATCGTCGTAGACGCCAAGATCTGACGTTGCCCCGGCGGTCGCGTCTGAGTTCTGCTTCCTTGTCAGAGTGAACGCGGTTCTTCAGCGAATCTTCCCCATTGGCCCATCGATTCGCGATTTCCATCAGGTGGTTGATGGTCTTGGGCTTCGAGCGGCCTAGCTCCTCCCTGAGTTCCATGCGGCGGACACCACCATTGAATGCATCAATCGCGCGGTCTTCCGAGATGTTTTCCGTGGAGTTCTTGATGATGGACCATCTTTGAATGTAAGAGCGTAGCTATTCGCCAGATTTTTGCTGGCAGCATCTCAGTTCTTCGATTGAGGCGGGGCGTTTGTACGTGCCCTTAAAATTGCGCACGAAGCTGTAGACCAGCTCATCCCAGCTGCGAATGGATCCGCTTGGGAGGTTATTGAGCCATGCCCGGGCGGCGCCCTGCAGCTGTAGCTACAAGCATTGCATGGCGATTTGCCTCCGTGCAGCCTGACTGAGGAGATGTGATCCTCCAGCCAGATCTTGGGGTCCTGCAGACTGTCAAATTTCGGGTTCTCCGATGGGAGTTTGAACCCTTTAGGCATTCGCTTTTGTCTGATGGATCTGCTGAAGCATCGGGCGCCGCAGATCTCCCCATCTTCTTCTTCTGAGTCAGTCGACCGAGCACGTCGTGCCCTTGACTTGTCGATCTTGCGCTGCGTGAGTTCATCGCGTGCATCATAGTCGCGATCGTGTAACCGTGTGGCGGCGAGACAGTCATGATCATCGCTGACGAGGCGAGGAGTAGCGTCTTGCTAACGCTTTGCCCTTTTTGGGTCTGCATCGGTTCTTTGTCGAGGGCGGCCTCGATTAGTCCTAGGCCTGCGATCGTAGATCGGTGCATGGCCATGCGCGGATCTCCAGCCGGTGGCTGGTTATTGAGAAGGTACATGGTGGCCGCCGTCACCGCGGCTTGTGGCGTCCTGGGAACCACGTTGCCTCTTGTGTCGACTGTCATAGAGCCGAAGTCGAGGACTTTCGCGGCGTCTATGCGTTCGTGTTCGGTGAGGTGAGCCATCCGCGATTGCCTCTTTCTGGCGAGTTGCTCATTGCCTCTTGAGGAGGATCCTCCGTAGGAGGAGAGTCCAGCACGACGAAGGCTTGACTCGTCTGCCGCCCTTTTACGCGCCTCAAGTTCCGCGATTGCTTATTTCTGGCGCTTGAATTCCTCCTTTAGGAGCTAGTGGTAGCCCATCAGCAGTTCCTGCGGGGATCCGAAGGGTAGAGGTGCACCTCGTAGGGCTTCGCGGTAGCATTCCCACTCTTGCTCGTTGAGCCTGATCACGACGCGTTCGCCGGTTTGCTCGTTGATTATGCTGGGGGGTTCGATTGCTCCTCCATTGCCACCGTTGCCGCCGTTAGCGGTGTTAGGCGGGTCGGTGCCGTTGCCGGTGTTACCATTGTTACCGCGGTTGGCAGAGGTGTCGCCCGCATCGATGACGACGCACATGAAATGATTTGGGAAGCTGTTGCTTCCACAACTTTCAGATCCGGAACCGTAGGTTCCATCTTCAGTAGCCAGATCGCTTAGATCGGAGTCGCGACTGCTGTTGCTGACCATGTTCCCAACCGCTGCCGGAGCATTGAGCTTGCTGAGGGTGTCGATCGATGGAGGGAACCATGATGCTGGGGCAATCGCCGGTGCCGTCGGCTGATCGGGCATGCGTAGCGTATCCATCTGACCAACTTGGAAGCGGAAGCTCCCAATTGCCAAGCTGATTCCTTCGCCCACGGAGTCGAAGGCCGAGAGAGTGGCCGGCGTGTGGACGGTGAAGTCGAAGGCACCGAAAAGCTGGTGAATCTCCGCTGTTGCAGAGTTGTAGATCGCGTTTGATGGGGCTGAAGAAGCCACAACATCAGCACTCCCACTTCCCACAGACGGCGCCAATTGACGAGGGTTTAACTCATCAATGCCCATTGTTATGGACTTGGGTTTTGGAGAAGGAGGGAGCGCTGGAGACATCTATCAGCTAGCAAACAAGCACACAGGGGACAAAGGATTTACCCAGGTTCAGGCCTCGTAGAGGTCCCTACTCCTGCTTGTCTGCTCGTGGAATTATCGAAGGAGTCGAAAGTTACAATGGTGCGCAGATGCAATCTGGCGAGGGTTGTGGAAACTAGGGTTGCGTGTGTCCTCCTCGCTGCCCCCTCCTAGCCTTTATATAGATAGGATAGGTCTCGGGTAGAAGGTCGAGTCGGTTACAAGTTAGGGTTTTTCCCCTTCAAACTTTCTATCTTTAGCTTCTTCTTGTCCTTCAAGCAATCGAGAGTCTGTAGGTTACTCGAGTCCCTCCATCCGGGCCTTGGCGACACCGTGGGCCTGTATGTATTTGGGCCGTATATACCAAGCTCGAGTACCTGTAGGGTATACCCATGTCAACATGTGTGTTTAATAAACAAAATAAAGGGTTCCTAATTATGCCTCTCTTATAAACTAGCTCGTTGATTAACAAGATGATCAAGGTTTCCTGATTATGGATATTGGATGTTGTTAATAACGAGGTCACAACATTGGTGAATGATGTGATGAACATTCATCCGAAGTATAGCATTATGATCAAAGTCATTGTGTTTATATTGCTATAACATCATACGAAGTAATCTTAATCCTTAGACCATGAGATCATGTTAATTGCTAATACTAGAAGAGTAACTTGATAACATCAAACGTCACATCGTAACAGGGTGACTATAAAGGTGGGTTCAGATACTCCGAAGGTGTTATGTTGAGGCTCATGGATCAAGAGTGGGATTTTTCCATCCAGATGATGGATATATATACTCTGGGTCCTCTCGGTGATATCACATTGAAAAAGCTTACAAGCAAGTGATGTGATCACTAGAATGTTATATCACGGGAACAAGAAAAGAGTGCATGTCGGTAATGAGATCAAACTAGGTATTGAGATACCGATGATCGAATCTCGGACATGTAATATATCATGAGACAAAGGGATTAGTTATGACATTAATGGTTCACACGATCACTAGAGTTATCATTAAATATGTGGGAGTCGGTACGGATCTCTAGGTCTCGCTACTGATTATTGATCGGAGAAAGGTCTCGATCATGTCTGCATTATTCGTGAATCGTACGGTGACACACTTAAGGGATACCGACACCGTTTGGAGCAAATATGTTTAGATAAAGATTTAAGAAAGTGCTAGAATCATTTCGATGGAAACTGAAATTGTTTCGGGTGAAATTGCAGAAACTAGTTCTGCATATGATATTGAAATATTATAGGGGGTTTTATGTGCATGTTTGTTAATTAAATTAATTAACAAAATCCTGAATAAAATAAATAAAAGAGTTTTATTAAATGATATCTTGCATTAAATTTGGTGGAAATTTAATGGAGGTGAGTGGAATTTTGAGTGGGGGGCTAATTATGTGAGTGGGAGCTCCATCCACATGAATGTGGAAGAGGTGGGGGCACCTCCATGTCCGCCGGCCATGGGAGGGGGCTGCCCTCCACTCCCTCCTCTCATCTCACACCTCCTCGTGAAGGATCTCTCTCCCCTCTAGAAATTATTCTCCATGGTCTCGGATTAGCGAGATACATGTTCTCGGTGGCTTTATCTGAAAAGGAGTTGCTGCTTCCGTTGCTTTGCTGTAGCGAAGGATGAAGGTTGTCGGGGTACCGGATGTGTGTGCGATCACGGATGCACCGCTGCTTTGCGGTGCTGGACTTGCTGGTGCTAGATCTGCTGGACTCGCTGGACTTCATCACGATCTTGAGATCGGCAAGTGTATGACTACATCAACCACAAAATCAGTTTCATTAACAATGACTTGTCACTCTTCAAGGGTATATTCTCTATGGATGTACATCCACCCGTTGTTTATATCTAGGTAGATAGATCTTGGTGCTTAGTAGTTCCTATCGTAGGAATTTTTTTGTTTTCTATGCTGCGAACCCAACACTAGGAACACGGATGGTCAAAATATCGAGCACGAGTCACATGAATGATGTGATCGATGTTTCGGCATCCACCTTTGCAACTATACGCCGGCCGTGACGATCGGGGCGGTGTAGTGAATAGGGATCTTGTAATAACCCTTCTAGGGATAGGAGTTTTTAGTGGAGTTATTATTTTAACTCATATAATTATAAACTTAGTCTAAATTCCTTTTACAATTATAAATGTAGAAAATGATTCTCCCCGATGCTACCTTCACTGTTGATGATTAGTTAGATGGAAGCTCAAACTAGATGGATCAAACTTTTCTATGTGGGTTGCGCGTCTCCATGTTCTCCTTAGTGAGAATGATGTGGTCGACTATATACTCTACGAGATGGATTTGGATCAGCCCTATTTCTATGAGACCCTAGAGCAGCGGGAATACCGCTATTACCGTCGTGAGATGTCCAGCTTCATATCAGTGACAATGCGCTTCGGAATGGTTGATGAGCTGTGGCCAATCATGGGTAATCTTGACCCTCATAAGATAATGGTACATCTTAGGTCACATTTTGTGGAACAAGTGCGCATGTGACAGCATGAGCCAATGGAAGATTTCCTCTCCGTAAAGATGGAGGAGAACTCTTCGCTTGACGACCACTTGGAGCGCATGCATGATGCGTACATGAGGCTTGCATATACTTTTTGGACAACTAGTTGACGATCTCTTTTACAAATGGCTTGGTTCTATGATCGCTGCCACAAAGCTACCAAGCACATGCCAGGACTTGCATCATGAGAGGTGATGGGGAAACACAGGATTTCCACGAGTTCATATCACATTTCAGGAATGTGAAGGTTGAACCCATTGCTGGAGAGGTCATCGATGACAACGATATATATTTGATATATAGTTTTATAAATGTTATAATCTTGAAAACACATATTGTAGTGTTAAAGTATTTGATACTTATTCTGTTTTGGTGAAAATAAGTCTTTCTGCATGAGAGCTGCTTGCTGGAGAGGAGGTGATGTTGCGTCTCGATGGCGAGCATGATCATGATGGCCAACGACACTCTCTCTCGACCTTTATCACTTAGTTTATCGTTTTGGATGATTATTGTAATCGATGGATTGTGAACTTCTTTAGTGTGTCTCAAACTTCGTGAGATGGTTATTCATATGAGTCTATAACAAACAGTTGTTCTGCTTCTATGAATGATTTCTATTTGCGTTCATATCTTGTTCAATTATGTGTGAATTATCCAGGTTATGAAACTAATTGATAATGCATGAACATTTGTAAAATATTGAAAAATTCCTTGAAAATACCCAACTTAATGATATATTCATGTTGAATGAACGCGTTGTTTAAATTCAAAGTTATGTTGATAATATGTGAAAGACATTTGATTTCTTGTCACATATGAATCGTGCCAAGTTCGGCTAGATAACTTAAACACCGTGTATTGCATGAATACAAAGTGTTTGATGAATTGTTGAAAGAGAATGCATATTCAATGTATTGTATTTCAACAAAATGGCGATTATCATTATATGATTGTTTGAATTTTGTAAAGAGGTTTACCAAAGGAAACATGAGCATGAAACTGTTTGATGTGATCAAAGTGTTTCATCAACCAAGGGTATTAAAGATAAAGGAGAATTTAATTGCTAAGATTTGATCAATAGTAATGAAATTCTACATTATAAGATTGGCATAAGGAATTGTGAAATGCAATATGTTTGAAACGTTAAAGTGCAAAGCATCGCAATGTGATATTTGATATCAAGTGGGTGAAAAGATGGCACCGAATAAATCATTGTAGTGTAAGTGTAAAGACCATTAGTTAGAAAGAGTAAACAGTCAATTAGTATATATATATAGTGAACCATCTGAATTCATAAGATCGGCACCATATCTTGTATGGATCTCATCGTGAAAGTTTTGTAGTTATTCGATATCACCAAAATAATAGCGAATAAGTCCTTGTAGAGTATTCATTGGAAATATTGAATACGAAATCCATGGCTAGAACCAAAATAAAGGCAAAACTAGTATTGCTTGAGTTTCGGTGCATTCTCGAGAAAGTTTATGTTCTCAACTACAAAGCTTATGGAATATAGTGAAAACACGAGGAGAATTCAAAACATTGCATCAGGGTGTTGAGAAGCGCAATGGAAAGCATTCATGAATGATTCTCTTCATAAAGGAAAGAATCAATAATAATGATCACTGTGTTTTCCCCACTAGTGTTTTCACTACATGAAGCAGGATTCAAAATGCACCCCACATCTTGTATGGAGACATTTGTGAATCACTTGTCATATTACCAGAATATGACATACCTACAAACTACTAAGGAAAGTAATGGTAAACTAAAGTTATGAAAAATCCTAGAGGCAAAATTCACTTAAGATTAGAAAGCAATTCATTGCTAAATCTTACCAAGTAAAGGGTTACTTGAATTTTCCAAAATACTACAAGGTCATGATGGAATAGGTGAATGACAAAGGCACGATTTCTCATGAATAATATATTGGACAAATTCAAAAGAATTTGATTCGGAAGTGTTGAAAGTCTAGTGGATTTGATAATACTAAGGTACTAGTATATTGTAATAAAAATCTCAGATTGATAATTGATCAAAAGATTTTTAAGTTATTCAAAATAGTGAGAGGATATGCAATTTGCATGAAATTGAGTGGGAGCTGTAAAAGTCTTCCTAAAACAATATGTGAATGACATATATTTTTGAGTGGGAGCAATATAAGTCTCGGACTTAAATATGTTGGGAACATATTTTGAGTGGGATTTTAAAGATTGATTCTTAAGTGTGTGTACGACACATTAAGAATGAAAGCGCAAGTATCGATAAATAAAGATTTATAGGGATTAGAAGTTGAAAGTAAGTATATTACGTTATTATGTTGTATTCCTAAAAAGGATTCTAGAAATAGTTTCAGAATAGGAATTGATTAAGGACTATTCCTTGGTCACTCAGATTAGGAATAGCGTTAAGTTAAACATCAAATGGTTGAAAGAAAGAAAAGGGTGATCGTCATCCACTATGTTGAGACATAGGTTCTATCTTGAAAACCATGATGAGAACTTAACATAATATATGATCCAAGAAGAAACGTTTGGAAAGTGATTAAGTATGAATCACGGAACATTGAGCTAAGTTTGTCCACAGTGTCCAAATTGAGAACTATAGACATGTTTCCAAATCTAAGAAGGATGACATATCTTAATACATAAAGGGTTATATTATAAGGGAATATGTTAACCTTAGAATATTGGAAACTCCTACATCGATAATACTGACTGAAGTCAAGTAGGAAGCGAGGTGATAAAACATCGAAAGTTGCACATAGTGCACTAGTGTTTCGATGGTTACATTTATAATAAAAGATAAGGGTACCATCTAAAGTGATGCATATTGTTATGGCGGGACTAGTTCGTCTTTACATAGAAGGTGTGTCCCAGGGCACAGTGCCCATGAGAAAGCTCGATGTGGCTGATCTAATGTCACTGTTGACTCCTGGAAACCAACCTCATTTTTTTGCCATGACTACGACGCATACACAAAGATGTTTATCATGAGATTATAAAGTATTAATGTCAATCAAAGTGACATTAGTAAGTTGCAAAGGATTTGGGGCTATAAATTACAGGCCCAAGACTCAACGTCTTCCATGAGTAAGCATGATCAAAGGTGCCAGGTTACATGGTGCCAATGATTAGGAACAAATGTAGTTAGTTTATTTGTACTCTAGTGCAAGTGGGAGATTGTTGGAAATATGCCATAGAAACAAATAATAATATGCATTGTTATCTGATGTCTACGCACTTCTATTCTTGTAGACAGTTGTTGGGCCTCCAAGTGCAGAGGTTTGTAGAACAACAACAAGTTTTCCCTTAAGTGGATCACCCAAGGTTTATCGAACTCAGGGAGGAAGTGGTCAAAGGTATTCCCTCTCAAGCAATCCTGCAATCAAGATACAAGAAGTCTCTTGTGTCCCCAACACACCCAATACACTTGTCAGGTGTATAGGTGCACTAGTTCGGCGAAGAGATAGTGAAATACAAGTGGTATGAATAATTATAAGTGGTAACGGTGCGAGAAAATAGCTTGCTGGCGTGGAAAAGATTAAAGGCAAACTAAAATAAAGATGGAAGCAAGCAAACATGTAACAGATCTAGATGCAAACGGTGTTTCAATGCTTATAAACAAGGCCTAGGGATCATACTTTCACTACTGAACACTCTCATATAAATATCTTCTCTTTATGATACTACTCTTAACTACTCTCCAGTTGGACACTCTAATCCATGGTAGGGCTATAACAGCACACCTCAAAGTAAGCCTTTCCCATCTAGATAACCCCACACTGTCACCTTGAGCACTAGATGGTTACAACAAACACCACAATTTCATAGAGACATCCAACTCCAAATATAACTCATAACAAGTATTTGTAATCTCTAGCCTAAGTGCCACCATGGTGTGCACGCTGTCACTTTCACACACATGGGGAGAGCAGAGATCTATTAAAGCACTTGAGTAGAAAGGTAGATCTATAGATTACAAGCTCATGATCTCAATAAGATCATGCATAGAGAGAGAGATATGAACACATAGCTACTGGTAGAACCCTTAGCCTCAAGAGAGAACTACTCCCTCCTCATCATGGGAATCAGCAATGGTGATGGAGATGGTGGTGGAGATCGATGGAGATGGCTCCCGGGGCACTTCCGTCCCAAGTGGTCTTAGGAACAGAGACTTTCTGTCCCCCGAATCTCCCCTTCAGTGGCGGTGGCGCTGCGGAACTTTTTATGGATTTCTGATTGACGATTTAGGGTTTCTGCCTCGGAAGGAATATATAGGCGAAGAGGCAAGGTCGGTGGGCGGCCAGGGGGCCCACACCATGCCCTGGCGCGGCCAGGTGGGACCCGCGCCTAGGGGTGGTTTGGCCACCCTATGGCCCCTCTCCGTCTCGTCTTTTGGCTCCGTGAGTCTTCTGGTAAAATATCAACTTCGGCTTTTGTCCCGTCCAATTCCGAGAATATTCATTTTTTGACTTCCTGGAACCAAAAACAGCATAAAACAGGCAGCTCGCACTGTGGCATCTTGTTAATAGGTTAGTCCAAGAAAGTCTATGAAAAGTACTCCAAAGTTTGAACAAAACATAAGAAAGTAGATAAAACCAAGCATGGAACATCAAAAATTATAGATACATTTGCAACATATCAGTTTACTTTGCACACTTTGCTTAATGCAATTATCTGTTGCTTGCAACTTAATACTAGAGGGGGTTCGGATGATAACCTGAAGGTGTATTATTAGTCATAGATGCAGTTGGATTACGGTCTATGTATAATGTTGTAGTGCCTAATCAAATCTCATAGGAGTCCAGATGATTAGTATATGCATGGTATGCTTTCTCGAGTCTGTCAATTGCCCCGCTGTAATTTGTTCACCCAACATGTTATTTATCTTAAGGAGAATCACCTCTAGTGAAATATGGACCCTGGTCCATTCTTTTACCATTAATAAACCATCTACTATTTACTTTCTGCAAGCAATTACTATCTTCCACACAATACGTTTAATCCTTTGTTTTCAGCAAAACCGATGAGATTGATAACCTCATTGTAAGTTGGGGCAAAGTTCTGTGGTTATGTTGTGCAGGATTCCAAGTTGGAAACAACACCTTGGGGTTGTTTCCTTGCTCCTACTGGTTCGATAACCTTGGTTTCATAACTGAGGGGAAACTTGCTATTGTGTTGATCATACCTTCCTTTTGGGGTTCCCAACGAGCTCGATATATTTTGAGCCATCAAGCCTTTTTTCTGGCGTCGTTGCCGCGGAGTCAAGGACATCTTAACAAGGGGAGTCCCTCACAACCAATCTCTTAACTTTGTTTTTTTTGTTTTGCTTAGTTTATTTCTGCTTTGTTTCTTTGTTTCTTTTACCAAAAACACACAAAAATAGTTGTAATGGTTTGCTTCCTTTATCAGAAGCACAAAAAAAATAGTTCTTTCTATAGTTGCTACCTCGTTCTTAGCTCACCATGTTGACCCCTAAGTTCACCCTGAAAGACCTTTCAATAGGCAGTGGCTCTATAATTGGGAAAGATAATATTGAAGAATTCTTTAATCATGTTAGCAAGCATGAGGATATTGAGGATAGATCCCTAGCAGAACTTGCTCCAAATTATGAAATTGCTGCAGCTTCTTTAGTTCACATGTTGGAAGTTAGGTTTGTTAACCTTAACCCCATAATGCAAGTAATGTTTCTTAAACTTAAAGATATTGAGGACACTGAAAAGAGAGATTTTATTCTAGAAACTTTGCTTAAAGAATTCTATGATGTTGTTAAGGAAGCTAGAAAAGTCTTTGATCGTTTTAATATGCTAGGATCATGTGTAGATGTTATTGGTACGTGAGAAAAGATGAAAAAAACCAAACCTAAAAATGGAGAGGAAATTAAAATACTGATACCTTTTAAACTTGTAGGAATGCATGAAGCCTTAGAAAATAATTTCGATTGGATTGTTCCCGAAAACCCGTTTGATGAAAATAGTGAACCCAAGAGTAGTGAGAGAGGATCATCTAGACTTATTTGGATGAGATACCTTGCCTTGTTGAAGATATTTCTGGTATTGATCTTAATGCTTCTTCATTTGAGAATACTTGATTCTTGCTTCTTATGCCTAGCTCAAAGGCGTTAAAGAAAAGCACTTATTGGGAGATAACCCAAAATTTTTTGAGTCTTGGAAGTTATTGCCTCAGTAATAACCTCTCCTTATCATTTTTGTGTGGTTTTTGTGCCAAGAATAACCTCTAATGAGAGAGAAGTAAGACTTGGGAAAGTTGCTGTCCCGAAACAGATTTTTGTGCTTCACTGTAAAAATTCGTGAAAAAACCCTGTACGTCAGATTGAGCTTTAATTTTTTGTGCTTCTGCCCTAGGTTGTTATCTAACTTTAGTTAGTTTAACACTTTTCTATTTGAGCAACAGAAGGTCTTTGAAAAAATCGGTTTTTACCTGCTGGTATGTTTTGACAGATTTCTGCCATTATTTGCATTTGCCTCTTAATCTCTTTCTCTTTGAGTTCTCTTTGACCACTTGAGCTTTTAGAAGGAATTGCTACAGTAGCTTGTGTTTTAATGGAAGTTTTACTTGTGTTGAAACTAAACCCAAAGACTTATTATCTTGAGTACACTAATGTTGCTAATGAAGATCGTGTGAAGTTTTGTATGAAGGAAATTTTGAAGTGTAGGGAAGAACAATGTGATAAGATGAAGTATGGACAAAATCTCAAGCTTGGGGATGCCACCCATGTCACCCCAAGAAATATTCAAGAAGTACAAGCGTCAAAGCTTGGGGATGCCCAGGGCATCCCCTTCTTCATCAATAAAAATCTCAGGTTTCTTCCAAACACTTCATTTTTATTGTTTCATGCACAATTGTGTCGTTCTTTGAGCGTCATCGTTTTTGGTTTTAGTTTTATTTTGCTTAGTTTTCTTAAATAAATTGGTTGGACCCCCGCATGCATACATAGTTTCAAATAAGTTGATTTGGATTGGAAAAGAGTAGGAAAGTTCAGGTTTATGAGTGGTACAAAAAGGAGCTTGTTTTGACTGTGGCCTAGACTTTATCATGTCATGTTTGATATTTCTTTGAATTTATGCTTAGTGATTATTGTTGTAGCATGACTTGTTACAAACAATTGAGATTGCTTAATGTGCCTTGAAAGAATCATGTGTTGTTTTAGCATATAAAAGCATAATATTGTGGTATTCTCCTTTGATGCTTTATTTGGGTTGACTTGGAGCATGCTCACACCATGTTAAGACTATACCAAGTCACCATAGCCTTCATTTAGTTTTCGACTTGTAATATCACTTTATGCTTTAATTAATAATGTTTGTCGCTTTGCATGATTATGGCCATTATTGCTCTCTTAGTTGGTCGCTCCCAGTCTTTTGTTAGCCTCCACATGTACCAAGTATGAGTTCCACTCATGCATCCAACTCCAAATAAAACCAAGTTATTCCAAAGAGTCCACCATACCTACCTATTATCATTATTGCTATTCTAAGTATATTCATGTTTTTATCGACCTTCCGAATTAAACTTGTTATGTGAAAATTAGTGATTAAAGCTCTCACAAACTCGATGGCACACTTTACTTTCTTGCACTTAATAAACTTGAACCATTGTGCCCATCTATGTTGCGTATATGCTTGCGCTTTGTAAGTTGTGAATTAGCAGAACCATGTTATCATGGTGAACGCTTTCAACATTGCACTTTATTTAGATGATATCATATTATTTTGCTTATGGATCCCGGCGGTGTGAAATAAAATGAGAGCTTGTAAGCTCATGGAGTTTGCATATTTGTTAGAGAAACGCCTAGGTGGCTAGCCTAAGCCATGCCTAATCATGGTGGAAACTTGCAGCATAACCATAGTGAGCAATCTATGAATCATCCTCAATAAAAAACCCTATGCAAATAGCAAATAAAAAGATCGCTGAGATGCTCATTGTCTGTTGTCTTGTCATTTTGATATGGGAAACTCCTATATCATGGGGCATGGGGTACCCTATTGGCGGTTCTCTATGATACACATATACTTACAATGACAAGAACTTACTCATGACTAAAGTTGAGTAGCATGAGGTTCGGTACTCGTAAGCAAGGGGCATGAGATTTTCAACTTATAACGTGTCAAGCATATCCTCATATTTGTTCACTTTAACTTTAATCACCTAAAGATGCTTATGATAGGGGTAATGAGAGATGAAAGCTAATAAGTACCATAAATTTATGAAGATCTTTATGAGACTTGAATCCCTGCTCCCTTCTATGAAGGGCCTTTCTTTTACTTTTATGTTGTGTCTCCATCTTCTATCTTTATGCACCTATTGAGAGAGCATAGTGGTCATTCTTAGTTTAATGTGCATTGTTCCAAAACTTGTTGATTGATTCATAACTTTGATATTGCTTGTTCTTAAACTATTTGTATCTAGTCACACTTATGAACTTTGAAAGTGTCCTATGCATTTATATTTTGCTACACCATGAGTGACAAGCTGAATATCATTCTCATTATGTTTTCTATAGGTGAAACAAACAAACGTCTTTCAAAGCATTGTTATTCATGAATCTTTTGTTTGTACCTTTTCATGTTACAACATAGTTGCTATGTCTTATTGTTAGAACTATATCTTTCATGTCTATGTTAGAGTACTATGATCCCAGCTATCAATGTTTTATAAATACCTTGATCAAGATTGTGATGGTGCATGTCACCTCAAAAATTATTGTTTTTATCACTTACCTACTCGAGGACGAGCAGGAGTTAAGCTTGTGGATGTTGATACGTCGTAAACGTATCTATATTTTTTGATGTTCCATGCTTATTTAGTACCTACTTTCTTATGTTTTGTTCATACTTTGAGGTATTTTTATACATTTTCTGGAACTAACCTATTAACAAGATGCCACAGTGCGAGTTGCCTGTTTTCTGCTGTTTTTGGTTTCAAAAAAGCTATCATATTTAGATCTTGTGAGCTCCGTTCATGATCAAGAACATCTATTTGTAATCTTACATGTTGTGTTTGCGAGGATCCGATGGATATTGATATGCTATTTCAGATTCATTATTGATTCTATCATGTCTATGTTATTTGTGATCTTGCATGCTTTCCGTTGTTAGTAGCTATCTTGGCCAAGTAGATGCTAGCAACTCCAAGAGGGAGTATTTATGCTCGATAGTGGGTTCATGCCTCTAGTAATTTGGGGAAGTGACAGGAATCTCTAAGGTACTAGATGTGCTGTTGCTACTAGGGAGAAAATAACAATCCTTTGTCCATGGGACAATCGTATTGTTTACTTTACACACTTTGCTTAATGCAATTATCTGTTGCTTGCAACTTAATACTAGAGGGGGTTCGGATGATAACCTGAAGGTGGATTATTAGTCATAGATGTAGTTGGATTACATTCTATGTATAATGTTGTAATGCCCAATCAAATCTCATAGGAGTCAAGATGATTAGTATATGCATGGTATGCTTTCTCGAGTCTGTCAATTACCCCACTGTAATTTGTTCACCCAACATGTTATTTATCTTAAGGAGAATCACCTCTAGTGAACTATGGACCCCGGTCCATTCTTTTACCATTGATAAACCATCTACTATTTACTGTTTACTATCTACTTTCTACAAGCAATTACTATCTTCCACACAATACGTTTAATCCTTTGTTTTCAGCAAAACCGGTGAGATTGACAACCTCACTGTAAGTTGGGGCAAAGTTATGTGATTGTGTTGTGCAGGATTCCAAGTTGGAAACAACACCTTGGGGTTGTTTCCTTGCTCCTACTGGTTCGATAACCTTGGTTTCATAACTGAGGGAAAACTTGCTGTTGTGCTCATCATACCTTCCTCTTGGGGTTCCCAACAAGCTCGATATATTTTGAGCCATCAGCGGCGGCCAGCCCCTCTCCCCTCTCCCTTGTTTACTCCCACATGGCTAAGCTAGTTAGCTATGGGGTGGTTTTTCCCCTATATAAAGAGAGGTATTTTGGCAAATTAAACACACAATAATCAATAAAAGGTCCCCTCTCTTTTTAGGGAGATCTCTAGTTGATTTCTCTCTCTCTCTCTCCTGTGACCGTGGTCCCAAGTCCAGATCACGCGAGCAGGAGTCTTCATCACCGCGAAGCGCTGTCGTGTTGCGGGATTCGGATCTAGAAGCTCTACTTCCGCAACTATTGCTGGATCGGAGGAGCGGGAGTCATCGTCAGGCACCGAACGTGTGTAACTCCCTACGAGGTGCAACACTTGGGGCACTAAGGAGTCATTGGAGCCACAGGAGCTATCGGGACATCAACATGACCTCGAAGTCGGCTTCGGTTCGTCTACATCAACCACACTCTCCCAAGCGTTAACAATGCTTTTCGGTCTTCAAGGTTAAGTTCGCGAAAATCCTCTCCCATTACTGCATTACTAATAGATAGGTCCTGGCATTAGGGTTCTTGGCGTAGGAAAAAATATTATTTTCATGCTGAACCCCTACACTTCGATCTTCCACTCCTCGGTGTAAAAAACTCTTCAAGGATTAAGTCCTGTAGACGAGGAAACCCATATGCAGAGCATGACATGCTCTGTCCACTGTACCCATCTAACTTTAGCACAACAAGACACTGAAGTTTCTCCAACACTGGTATCAGGTCTTGTTTAATGACATAAGTAGTTAGACTGAAACTTCGTAGGCTTTGCAGGAAGTGATGGCACTCAGGTAATTTATCGATCACACTTAATTTATAGAGTTCAACATCAACAAAGCATGGCATGTTTGGAAATATATTCATCACTTACACAGACATTGGTGGATCTATTTCCAACGACAAGGTTATTAGTTGAATCATTTGGCCCAAAATCCTCGCCATGTCAAGATTGCAAAATTACTACTATCAGGTCCAAGACATAACCAAAAGGTCTGGAGATTTTTTTGTTGCACACCCCTTAGTGGAGAAATAATCCCATAGATGTAAACATGCCTTAGAGAAGGGATATCCCACATCGATATTGGTATAGTGAAAAATGTGCCCCTCGTATCAATAGTTTGCAAGTAAAGGTGTTGTACATCTGAAGAAATCTGGCTAGTTAGAACTACACATCTTATCAATCCAAGGTATCTTAGGTACACACACCCATCAATTTCCTTAGATAAATCCTTTAGGGCTGAGTTTTCAATGTGAAGAACTCGAAGAAATCTTTGTTTAGGTAGGGATACTATTGATTCAAAATCAAATCCAATTAGAGCTCGAAGATTAGGTGTTGAATGCAAATTATGACCATTAAAGTTTTGATAAGAAGAATAGTATAAAATCATGACATCAGGAGATGATTCACCAACTTGACTTACAAATGTTTTTGGTTTCCGTTTGTCAGCAAGAAGGACGCATGATCTTGACATACTGAAGAGTGATTTAACCAGCTGCAAATTATAATGAGAAAATCCCCCATACCACTGGTAACTAATTTATCTCTACATTATTTCATTAGATGGGATGCACACATGCACATTCTACTTATCTCTAAGTACAACATATGTCTTCCTTGTAATCTGAAATGGTATGTAGTGGCATATTTCAAAGTATGCAAACTTAGTGAAGACATATTTGAAAGACACAATAGTAATGCATTTGTCAAAACCAAAAAAATATAGTGTATCATATATCAAATTAACAAGCAAAACACACAAAAAAGAATGTATGGTGGATAGGTATGAAAAGTGGCATGCCATGGAAACAATCCAAAATCAAGATATTGTAATGGCAAGTAAAGAACCACGATGGTCACAAAGCCAAATAAATCAATCCATAAGAAAAGAATTATGTTTAAGAAAACACACACGATGGGATAAATGAGACTTATGGTACGGAGAAAATGAGCTAAAAAACAAATGATTACCTAGTAAAGACTATAAGCTCGTGTCGCACAAATGCAAAGATAGACGCTAGTTCGATTGCATAAAAATTGATGGGCTACAAGATTTTCACAAAGTACTATGCCTATATGATGTGCATAGATCTTATGCTTCCTATTCTATCAGGCACTTGTTCTTTCTTTTATTTTTCTTTCTTTTTTACTTGCCTCTTCCTTGCGCGAACAACTATACAAGATAACTATATGAGATAGCGCTCACAACTTTTGCTCAAAATTCTACAAGGTATCAAATGTGTAAAACTCAAGAAATCACACGAGTAACTAGTCTCAATACGTGTTTGTTATACGCAAAGATAGTATAGTTCACAAAGTAATGCAAGTGGGGATAAGTCACGAAATGTTTATACCTTTCATCGTCGACCTTCACCCATTATTATTGGATTCCGCCTTGATCATGAAATTTGGATGGAGTAGATAGCATGAACAACGTTGATGGTGATCTAGAGCTCCTTATCCTCTTCAAAACAAGTTAAAGAACATCAAAATCCGAGTTTAAATGCAAAAAAATATGCTCAAAATGGTGCGGAGCTGAACCTGTTGGCGAGAAAATTGGTGGCGGCGGGCCTGTCGCCGGATGATTGGCAAATCATGGAATGAATTCGGTGGCGCTAGAACGGTGTACTGAGAGCAATTTCAGCGGGGCATCGGGATGATTTTGTGTCGCTAGAGCTGGCTCCGATTTGTTCGGCTGAAGGGCCTGTGGCGATGGACAGTCCGCCAGAACGAGTTCGTGAACTCAAATTTCATGATTTTTACGAAAAACTTGATGAAGAACTTCAGATCTGAGGGGCAAATGCTGGAATTAGGCCATGAGAATGCAAGGGAAGGTGATGGCTCAAAATATATCGAGCTCATTGGGGAACCCCAAGAGGAAGGTATGATGAGCACATCAGCAAGTTTTCCCTCAGTTATGAAACCAAGGTTATCGAACCAGTAGGAGCAAGGAAACACCTCCAAGGTGCTGTTTCCAACTTGGAATCCTGCACAACACAACCATAGAACTTTGCCCCCAACTTACAGTGAGGTTTTCAATCTCACCGGTTTTGCTGAAAAAAAATGATTAAACATATTGTATGGAAGATAGTAATTGCTTGCAGAAAGTAAACAGTAAACAGTAAATAGATGGTAGATTGATGGTAAAATAATGGACCAGGGTCCATAGTTCACTAGAGGTGATTCTCCTTAAGATAGATGACATGTTGGGTGAACAAATTACAACGGGGCAATTGACAGACTCGAAGTTATGAATCAATCAACAAGTTTTGGGACAATGCACATTAAACTAAGAATGGCCACTATGCTCTCTCAATAGGTGCATAAAGATAGAAGATGGAGACTCAATATAAAAGTAAAAGAAAGGCCCTTCTTAGAAGGAAGCAGGGATTCAAGTCTCATAAAGAGCTTCCAAAAATTATGATACTTATTAGCTTTCAGCTCTCATTGCCCCTATCATAAGCATCTTGAGGTGATTAAGGTTAAAGTGAACAAATATGAGGATATGCTTGACAAGTTATAAGCTGAAAATCTCATTCCCTTTGCTTATGAGTACCGTTCCTCATGCTACTCAACTTTAGTCACAGGTAAGTTCTTGTCATTGTAAGTACATGTGTATCATAGAGAACCGCTAACGGGGTACCGCTTTCCCGATGATACGAAAGATTCCCCATATCAAAATGACAAGGCAAGCAGACAATGAGCATCTCAGCGCTCCTTTTATTTCCTATTTGCATACGCTTTTTTATCTTTTTTTCTTTCCTATTTGCATAGGTTTTTTTATAGAGGATGCTTCATAGATTGCTCACTATGGTTATGCTGCAGGTTTCCACCATGATTAGGCATGGCTTAGACCATCCGCCCATGCGTTTCTCTAACACATATACAAACTCCATGAGCTTACAAGCTCTCATTTTATTTCACACCGCCGGGATCCATAAGCAAAAGAACATGATATCAACTAAATAAAGTGCAATATTGAAAGCGTTCCCCATGGTAACATGGTTCTGCTAATTCACAACTTACAAAGCGCAAGCATATACGCAACATAGATGGGAACAATGGTTCAAGTTTATTAAGTGCAAGAAAAGTAAAGTGTGCCATCAAGTTCGTGAGAGCTTTAATCACTAATTTTCACATAACAACTTTAATTCGGAAGGTAGATAAAAACATGAATGTACTTGGAATAGAAAATGCTAATAGGTAGGTATGGTGGACTCTTTGGAATAACTTGGTTTTATTTGGAGTTGGATGCATGAGTGGAACTCATACTTGGTATGGAGGCTAGCAAAAGACTGGGAGCGACCAACTAAGAGAGCAATAATGGCCATAATCATGCAAAGCGACAAAACATTATTAATTAAAGCATAAAGTGATATTACAAGTCAAAAATAAATGATCATAGAGGCTATGGTGACTTGGTATAGTCTTAACATGGTGTGAGCATGTGCCAAGTCAACCCAAATAAAGCATCAAAGGAGAATACCACAATATTATGCTTTTATATGCTAAAACAACACATGATTCTTTCAAGGCTCATTAAGAAATCTCAATTGTTTGAAATAAGTCACGCTACATCAATAATCACTAAGCATAAGTCAAAACAATATCAAGCATGACATGATAAATTCTAAGTTATAGTCAAAAACAAGACTCCGTTTATACCACTTATAAGCATGAACTTTCCTACTCTTTTCCAATCCAAATCAACCTATTTGAAACTATGTATGAATGTGGGGGTCCAACCAATTTATTTAAGCAAACCAAGCAAACTAAAACTAAAAACAAAAATGAAGATGCTCCAAGAACAACACAATTGTGCATGAAACAATAAAATGAAGTGTTTGGAAGAAACCTGAGGTTTTTATTGATAAAGAAGGGGATGCCTTGGGCATCCCCAAGCTTTGACGCTTGTACTTCTTGAATATTTTTTGGGGTGACACGAGTGGCATCCCCAAGCTTGAGATTTTGTCCATACTCCATCTTATCACATTATTCTTCCCTACACTTTAAAATTTCCTTCATACAAAACTTCACACAATCTTCATTAGCAACATTAGTGTACTCAAGATAAAAAGTCTTTTTGGTTCAGTTTCAACATCAGTAAAACTCCCATTAAAACACAAGCTACTGTAGAACTTCCCTTAAAAAGTTCAAGTGATCAAGGAAAACTCAAAAATAAAGAGATTAAGAGGCAAATGCAAATAATGACAGAAATCTATCAAAACAGACCAGCGGGTAAAAACCAATTTTTTCGAAGACCTTCTGTTGCTCAAATCAAAAAGTGTTAAACTAACGAAAGTTAGATAACAACCTGGGTCAGAAGCACAAAAAAATACATCTCAATCCGATGTACAGAGATTTTTCACGAATTTTTACAGCGAAGCCCAAAAATCTGTTTCGGGATAGCAACTTTCCCAAGTCTTACTTCTCTCTCATTAGAGGTTACTCTTGGCACAAAAACCACACAAAAAGGATAAGGAGAGGTTATTACTGAAGCAATAACTTCCAAGACTGAACAAAATATTCCTAAAGAAATTTGGGTTATCTCCCAATAAGTGCTTTTCTTTAACGCCTTTGAGCTAAGCATAAGAAGCAAGAATCAAGTATTCTCAAATGAAGAAGCATTAAAACCAAATTTCTTGCCCCTACCTCTCTTACCTTTATTCTTATCCTTGGGGAACGTATGATTGTTTGGTGGAGAAGCAAAATGCATGATGCCCTTTTCCACATCTATTATTTCTCCAAGGAGTTTTAGTAGGGATCTTCCAAGTATAATTTGTCCTTTTCTACACATTCAATAACAAGATAATCAGTAGACACCAATTTCCCTAGAATCTTTGTAAACACTCCTTCCGCTAGTCTAATGGGTAATTGACATGGGTATACCCTACAGGTACTCGAGCTTGGTATATACGGTCTAAATACGTACAGGCCCACGGTGTTGCCAAGGCCCAAAATGAAGGACTCGAGTAACCTACGGACTCTCGATTTCTTGAAGAACAAGAAGAAGCTAAAGATAGAAAGTTTGAAGGGGAAAACCCTAACTTGTAACCGACTCGACCTGCTACCCGAGACCTAGCCTATCTATATAAGGGCTAGGAGGGGGCAGCGAGGAGGACACACGCAACCCTAGTTTTCACAACCCTCGCCAGATTGCATATGCGCACCATTGTAACTTTCGATTCCTTCGATAATTCCACGAGCAGACAAGCAGGAGTAGGGACCTCTACGAGGCCTGAACCTGGGTAAATCTTTGTCCCCTCTGTGCTTTCTGTTAGCCGATAGATGTCTCCAGCGCTTCCTCCTTCTCCAAAACCCAAGTCCATAGCAATGGGCATTGATGAGTTTAACCCTCGTCAATTGGCGCCGTCTGTGGGAATTGGGAGTGCTGATGTTGCGGCTTCTTCGTCCCCATCAACTGCGATCTACAACTCCGCAACAACGGAGATTCGCCAGCTCTTTGGTGCCTTCGACTTCACCGTCCACACGCCGGCCACTCGCCCGGCCTTCGAGTCTGTGGGCGACGGAATCAGCTCAGCGATCGGAGCTTCCGCCTAAGTTGGTCGATGGGCACGCTTCGCATGCTCGATCAGCCGACAAAGACCGACGATTGCCCCAGATCGTGGTTTCCTCCATTGATCGGCACCTCCGAAGCTCAACGCCCGACAATAGTCGAGAACATCGCCACGACAAGATCGCGACTCCGAGCGATCCGCCATCAAGATGGGACCTACGACTCCGGATCTGAGAGTTGTGGAAGCAGCAGCTTCCCCAATCACTTCATGTGCGCCGTCATCAACACAGGCGACACCTCCGCCAACCGCGACAACAGCGGCAATCACGGCAACGAAAACGACCCGCCTAACAGCGGCAATGGTGGCAATGGCGGCAATGGCAGTAACGGTGGCAATCGCGTCCCCGTTGACAACGGAGGGGTAGTCGAACCTCCAACCATAGTAAACGAGCAAACCGGCGAACGCGTTGTAATCAAGCTCAACGAGCAAGAATGGGCTCGCTGCCACGAGGCCCTGCGAGGCACCCCTCTACTCTTCGGATCCCCGCAGGAACTGCTGATGGGTTATCACTGGCTCCTAAAGGAAGAATTCAAGCGCCAAGTACAAACAATAGCGCAACTTGAGGCGCGCAAAAAGGCGGCAGACGAGTCGAGTCTTCGCCGTGCTGGACTCTCCTCCTACGGAGGATCCTCCTCAAAGGGCAACGAGCACCTCGCCAAGAAGAGGCGGTCTCGGATGGCCCACCACACCGAGCAGGAACGCATAGAGGCCGCAAAAGTCCTCGACTTCGGCTCTATGATAGTCGACACCAGGGGCAATGTGGTCCCCAAACACACGAGCTGCGGTGTGACAAGGCCACCATGTACCTCTTGAACAACCAACCACCAGCTGGAGACCCCCGAGCCGCCATGCACCGATCTACAATCGCGGGCTTGGGATTAATCGAGGCCGCCCTTGACAAGGAACCGACACCGGAGCCAAAGAAGGGCAAAGCGCTAGCAAAGCATTACTCCTCGCCCTCATCCAGCGATGACAACCATGACTTGTCTCGACGTCGTCGCTCACGACGACACGACCACGACTACGATGCACGTGAGGAAATCACGCAGCGCAAGATCGACAAATCAAGAGCACGACATGCTCAGTCGACTGACTCAGAAGAAGAGGACGTGGAGCTCTGCGGCGCCAGATGCTTCAGCAGATCCATTAGGCAGAAACGAATGCCTAAGGGGTTCAAACTCCCGTCGGAGAACCCGAAGTTTGACGGTCTACAAGACCCCAAGATCTGGCTGGAGGACCACATCTCCTCCATCAGACTCCATGGAGGCAGTCGAAGCACTGCCATGCAATGCTTGCAGCTACAGCTGCAGGGCACCGCCCGGGCATGGCTTAATAACCTCCCACGCGGATCCATTCGCAGTTGGGATGAACTGGTTTACAGCTTCGTACACAACTTTAAGGGTACATACAAACAGCCCGCATCAATCGAAGAGCTGAGATGCTGCCAGCAAAGATCTGGCGAATCGCTGCGCTCCTACATCCAAATGTGGTCCATCATCAAGAACTCCACGGAGAACATCTCGAAGGATCGCGCGATTGATGCATTCAACGGTGGTGTCCGCCGTTTAGAACTCAGAGAGGAGCTGGGCCGCTCAAAGCCCAAGACTATCGACCACCTGATGGAGATCGCGAATCGGTGGGCCGATGGAGAAGACTCGGTAAAGAATCACGTTCACTCCGACGAGGAGGCGGATCTCGAGCGCAGACGCGATCGCCGAGGCAAGCGTCGCATGCGCATTTACGACGATCGCGACGACGTCAACATGGTTGCAGCCGGCTACACCGATAGACGCGACGATAACCGCAACTGCGGATACCGTAGCGGCGGATACCGCGACTTCGGGAAAACCACGCAAGTATGGCAACGCCGCACTCGCGATGAGGCACCCGTGACCTCCATCGAGGACAAACTGTCCGGGCCATGTACGGTGCACTTCTACATCGACAAGCATGATGGCAAGAAGAAGTCCAGCCACCTCCTCAAGGATTGCCGCGAGTTCCTCAAGCTACATGAGGGACTGGTTCGGATGAACCGCAATGCAGTCGAAAGAGGCTACGGAGCCGCTCCAGGCGCCATGGCACATGGCACACCGCCACCACCACCTGGGCCACCCCCGAACGAAGCCGCACCGGACCAGCACCACGGAGGCGAACCGTACCCACGGGCCATGGGCACCATGATGATCCAAAAGGGACGCCCCTCCAACAGGGTGCAGAAGGCCATCACTCGCCAAGTCAACTTGGCCACGCACTCGCCACCATCCACCACTGAGTACCTCAGTGGAAGCGAGTCATGCATCACCTTCGACAAGCATGACCACCCGCCTCAGATACCCCGTCCAGGTCATTGCCCCTCGTACTCGAGGCGCAAATTGGAGGCTTCGACATGAGTCGCGTCTTCATGGATGGCGGAAGCGGCATCAACCTCATATTCACGAGTACCTTGCGAGCAATGAGGACCCCTCTAACCTGCCTGGAGGCATCGGGCACAATGTTCCACGACATCATCGCAGGGAAAGGCGTATACCCCTTGGGCAAAATCAACCTCGACGTCATCTTCAGCATGCCGAAGAACTTCCGACGCGAGCGCATCGACTTCGAGGTCGTCGACTGGCCCTCACAATACCATTGCATCCTCGGGCGCGTCGCATTTGCTCGGTTCATGGCAGTGCCCCACTACGCCTACCTACAGATGAAAATGCCAGGTCCCAACAGCGTCATAACGATCAACGGGAGCTTTGAGCGATCCAACAGTTGCGACAGGGAATTCAACAGAATCTCTCAGTCCTTTGGCATGCAGGAGGAACTCGCAAGATTGAAAGAGACGACAGACAACAGTCTGCCTCCCCTGAGTAGGCCAAGCTCACCTGATCTCTCCTTCGACTCATCTGTGCACACAAAGAAAGTACAGGTCCATCCATCGGATCCTGCCAAGATGGCCCTCATCGCCAACAACTTGAGTCCCGCATAGGAACTCGCGCTCGTCGAATTCCTCCGTGAGCACTGGGAAATTTTTGCCTGGTGTCCTGCAGACATGCCAGGAGTTCCCAGGGAATTCGCCGAGCACGCACTCAACATCAACCCCGACGCAAGGCCAGTCAAGCAAACAATCAGGCGACTGTCTGAGCCACGAGCACATGCAGTTGGAATGGAGATCAAAAGACTCCTCGAGGCCAAGTTCATACGCGAGATCAAGGAAAGCACTTGGCTCGCCAATACGGTGCTGGTACCAAAAAAGGACACGGATATCCTACGGATGTGCGTGGACTTCACTTCTTTAAACAAGCACTGCCCAAAGGATCACTTCCCGCTGCCACGGATCGACCAGATCATCGACTCCACCGCGGGATGCGAGCGCCTCTGCTTCCTCGACGCCTACTCAGGCTATAATCAAATTCGAATGAAGGAGGAAGATCAGGAGAAAACAGCGTTTACAATGCCCTTTGGTGTGTTCTGCTACAACACAATGCCCTTCGGGCTAAAAAACGCGGGAGCCACCTACCAGCGGTGCATGCAGGCTTGCCTCAAGGAACAACTGGGTCACAACATACAAGTCTATGTCGATGACATAGTAATCAATACCAAGGAGGAAGCCTCTCTAATCGACGATTTACGCGAAACCTTCGCCAACCTAGATCGCTACCGGATCAAGCTCAATCCGGACAAATGCGCCTTCGGCGTACCATCTGGGCAGCTACTCGGGTATCTCATCTCTGCGAGGGGAATCGAGGCGAACCCGAAGAAGATAAAATCCATACTAGCCATGGAGAAGCCAAAGAACATAAGAGGCGTCCAGCAACTGGCCGGACGAATCGCGACCCTCAGTCGATTTATCAGTCGGATGGGTGAAAAGGCACTGCCCTTCTACCAACTCCTCCGCAAAGCTGAAAAATTAGAGTGGACCAATGAAGCGCAAGAAGCATTCGAAGATCTCAAGCGCCTGCTATCTACTTCGCCAGTGCTGGTGACTCCACGAGAAATAGAACCACGGTTGTTGTACATCTCTGCCACCAAGCAGGTGGTCAGCACAGTGCTCGTCATCGAGCGAGCTGAGGAAAACAAGGTCCACGGCGTACAACACCCGGTGTACTACCTCAGCGAGGTCCTCACGCCAACAAAACAGCGGTACCCGCACTACCAGAAGCTGGCGTACAGCATCTTTATGACCGCCCGGCGACTGCACCACTACTTCCAGGAACACCCAATCGTGGTAGTCAACGACGCCCCGTTGGGACATATCGTCAATAACCCCGACACCACGGGGCGAGTCACGCTTTGGGGAATAGAGCTGTCTCCACGAGACATCACATACGAAAAACGCGACGCAATCAAGTCGTAAGTTCTCCCTGACTTCCTCGTGCACTGGATGGAGAACCAACTCCCGGACAAGCCAGATATGTCCTACCTCTGGACAATGCACTTTGATGGGTCCAAGCAGAAAGACGGAGCAGGCGCAGGTGTCATACTGACATCACCTCAAGGGGACAAGCTGAAGTATATCCTGCGAATGCAGTTCACAGCCTCAAACAACGAGGCTGAATACGAGGCCATGTTGCACGGAATGAGGATGGCAAAATCTTGCGGTGCCAAGAGGCTCATCATATATGGCGACTCCAAGTTGGTCGTCAACTAAACAATGCATGAGTGCGACGCACTGAACGACAACATGATCGCGTACCGCGACCTCTATGATACACTCGAAGGAGACTTCGATGGTTGCGAGCTGCGACACGTAGGTCGCGAAAGCAACGAAGAGGCGGACGCACTCGCCAACATAGGCTCTACCTGCGCCCCCATACCACCTGGGGTATTTCTCGGGCGCATATGCGAACGCTCCATCAAGCCAAAGGCCGCAGAGAAGAAAGCAAGCGCAGCAACGGACTCGGGGGCTACGCCACCCAGTGAGCCAATGGCACTCGATGACTCGGAGCTGGACACAAGACTAGAGGGACCAATGAGCATCATGATGATCGAGCAATCCTAGACGCAGCCGTACATTACGTACCTCCTCAGCAAGAGGCTACCGGACGATCCGACAGATGCGCGGCACATCGCGCGGCGCTCCAAGGCATTCGCCATTGTCAACGGCGAACTGTATAAACGCAGCATCACAGGGGTGCTACAACGATGCATCTCCATGACCGACGGAAGAGCAGTTCTCCTCGACATCCATGAAGGGACCTGCGGGCACCACGCTGGCAGTCACACCCTTGTTTCCAAATCTCTATGAGCTGGATTTTACTGGCCCACGGCCATGCGCGATGCCAAGGACATAGTCCAAAAATGCAATGCTTGCCAGCGATTCGCGGACAAGCCACACGCGCCAGGCGTAGAGCTACGGCCAATTCCATTGGCCTGGCCCTTCGCACAGTGGGGGCTCGACATGGTCGGCAAGCTTCCAAGGTCCTCGCGAGGAGGCTACGTCTACCTCTTGGTGGCAGTCGACAAATTCACCAAGTGGATCGAGGCCATGCCGGTGACCAACCAATTAGGGCACAACGCAGTCAAGTTCTTCGAGTCCATCGTCTACCGCTTCGGCGTGCCACACAGCATCATCACTGACAGCGGGACGAACTTCACATCCAAGGAGTTCCAAGAATTCTACGAGAACCTGGGGATCAACATCAGCTACGCCTCAGTAGCGCATCCACAGACCAATGGTCAGGTGGAAAAAGCAAACGGGCTCGTCTGCAGTGGCATCAAGAAGCGACTCCTACGACCACTCGAACAAGCCGCAGGTTGCTGGCCAGATGAACTGCAATCCATACTCTGGAGCCTACGTACAACTCCAAACAGCGCCACGGGCTACACGCCATTCTTTATGGTGCACGGAGCAGAGGCAGTGCTACCCGCTGAAGTACGATACAAGGCACCATGTGTAGTCGCTTACAGCGAACAAGAGTCATCCCTTGCACTCGAAGACTCCGTCGACCTCCTTGACGAAGCAAGAGAAATCACCACAGAAAGATCCATGATCTACCCGGTAACTCAAGAACTACCACGATGAAGGCTTCGCCCCAGATCCTTCGTCTAAGGTGACCTAGTCCTGTGACTGAAGCAGCAGGGGCATCTCAAGCTCGAGTCCCCCTGGGAGGGACCGTACGTGATTATAGAAGTAATCCCAGGTGGCGCCTACCGCCTCCAAGATCTAGAGACAGGAGTCGCATACTCCAACCCCTGGAACGTCGCACAACTGCGACGCTTCTACCCTTAGTCATTTTTTACTTTTACATTGCAAATGCGGCTACTCAGCCAAGGCTACTTAGCCACACATTGTACCTCACACTATTCTTCGGATAAATAAAATCTAAGTACCCCAAAACTCTATGTTCTCCTCTACTTTGTCAATTTACGTACTCGGGGGCTGCGCCACCCTATACACGTCTATTCTTCGAACCAAAAACGCGAGATCCTGAGTAGCTAGCACATCAATCGAACCCCTTAACACAAACTCAACCCAGCTGCAACGCACCTGATAGGTTGACAAGGGACTGAGATAAAACATGGCCAGGCTAACGAAAAGGACTCGCATAGTGCAACGCACCTCATGCTAATAAAGCTCTTTATACAAATTCGACAATAAATTATCTACAACATCTATATGAACTTTACAACACAAGTACATTTATGTGCAGGATACAAACTAGGCTACTATTGCAGCAGAAGAACGTTGGTTTGTTCCTCGAAGAAGTCGACGATCTCCTCTGCTGGGCGATCCACCGCTTGATAGTGCGGCACCATATCCCAAGCAGATCCTGCTGGCGGTGCTGGCGACCCAGACGCAATGGCAGCAACATCCACGTCAGGCTTGTGCAATCGCACCATCAAGAGAGCAGCCTTGGCACCAGCCACCAACTGTTGCCTCACGCACTCGCGAACCGTGGACAGATCTTAAAATTTGGCAAGGAGAGCCAGCAGGCTTGATGGAGTGTCATCTAGCGGGAACATCGCCCGATATATGTTCTTCAAGCACGACTGCGACTTCTTCAGAAAGAGCAACACTCGCGATGCACGATCTTGCAGGGTCGCCAGCGTAGTCGCACGATCATGATCTACCCAGAAGTATCCACTCTCTTGAAGTTGCTCCTGGGTAAGATCATGAAGGCGAATGGCAATTCTATCCTTCTCCTCCTGTGGATGGCGCGCGCTAACAACTACACGAAGCAGCGCCAATAGCATGAGTACAACGTACCACTGCGAATGACTACAAAGGAAAAGATGAGAATAAGCAAACTAACAGTTGAACTGGTCGCCCAGCTGCGTCACCTCGCCAAGCAGATATTGCTCGTGGGCGGCGGCTTTTTCCGCCTTCGACTTCCACACGTCTGTGCTACCACGGAGCACGGGCAACTCCCGCTCCAGCTGCTTCACGCGATCACAAAGTCACGAAAGCAAGGATAGCTCCTCTACCCTGGAGCGCGGCGGTGCCACGGCATCATCAAGAGATGGCGAGTCCTGGGGTCCCCTCACGGGATCACTTGAGGTACCCTACCACAAGTCAAGATAGAAGCAAATAAGGCGATCAAATCAACACAAAGGCAAAAGGTCAGATGCATTCAAAACCAGCATAAAGTATCAGCAGATACACTCGCCAGCAGGCATGTTCTTATACAAAAGGACATAAACTAATCAACTATTACAAAGATAACTAAGGAGCAGCTGGCCTCTTCGACTTCGATGGCTTCGGGGGCTTCATCAAGTCTATGGCAATATCAGACTCCACTGACTTTCCGCCGTCCCCTAAGGCCGAAGCTTTCGCCGCCTTCTTGGCACGTTGGAGCTCCTCAGAATACTTCACAACCGTATTTATCAAAGGATGCCCATATTTGGCATAGGCAGTCGCGAAAGGAGTGAAGACTACCTGCTGACCGTCCGCGCCAACAGGCATCGTCTTCGACACAGCGGAAGGATCGATCTCGACTTCGTGGGCCTGCACCATGGCGAGTGACATGGTCATTCCAGCCGCGCGGAGTGAGTTCTTGTAGCTGGAAGGCACACCCCCGGCGAGTGATTCTACCAGCTCGTCCATATTATCGATCAGCTCCGCCTTCGGCATCAACTCCTCCCGGAGGCGACTAAGGGCGACCTTGGCCTTGGAAAGTGTATCTTGGACGGCGGTGCTACGGTCCTCGACTGCAGACACCGCGCCTGCCAGAACATCATCGCGACGAAGGGCCTGCGAGTCAAAGCTCAAATCACCAGCATCTGTGCATGAACCCACACATGGACCAAAACTTTAGCGTCACCAGCAAACACATTAGATGCAGATAAGGACAACAATATCCACAAGCAAAGGTACCTGAGAGAGCCTTAGTGATTGAGAATAGTTGCTCTTCGAACAACTTTTCCCTGGCCGCGAAAGAGGCACGCAGATCCTCTTCGCGCTTCTGTGCCTCGTCACGAGCTGCGATTGCCTCGTCGCAACCCTTCACAGCCGCGGCAAGTGTTTTCTCCAAGGTGGTGACATTACGCAGTAAGGCATTATGTTCAGCTACACAACAATCAAAAGTTGATTATCAATCGACTATACCAAAAGGAGAAGACAAAAAAGAATAAGTGTAGAACACTCACTTTCAACCACGCGATGACGCGTCTCCAGCATTGCATGCTGGCGGCCCATCGCCATCACCTAGTCTGCCACTTGCGCGGCTTCCTTTACAAGGAGTTGTCACACAAACAAAGAATCAGCGGAGGCAACAGACAACGTCGACTGCAGCACTAAAAAGAAGAAAAGCTATACTTACATGGTCCTCCAATGACTCCAAAGATGTTTGCTGTACCGTCATCCGAGCAACCATTCGATGCTCCCCTACATGAGGAGAGCTGGAAGAATTGTGCCCGGAGTGGGCCACCACTGGAGGGGAAGGAGCGCGCTCGACCTCTTCCTTGGCCTTCGAGGTCGCGACTCCTGGTTCCTTTAAAAATTCGACATCGCCAGAAGATGACGACGCCTCTTGACTACAAGACAACACCCACCATTGAGTAAGGGCAAACTCCAGGGCAAAGCCAACAAGAAGAAAACAGAGAAGACCAAAAGAACACGAAACTTACCAGTCAAACTTGTCAAAATCAAACGTCGCCTCCACCGACACCGACGAAGATTCCTTAGGCAATCGCATCTTCTTGCGAGAAGACGGTGCCACAGCCCTCATAGGAACGGCATGAATTGGCGACTCCACGCCAACGGCTGTACCTTCTGGAGTCGATGAAGACGACGCGTCAGAATCCTCGCTGCATGAACGCTTGTGAGTATCCGGACTCTCGGACTCGGGGGCTTCCTCTTCCACATCAGAAGGGACAGTCGACTCTTCCAAAGCTTCACGAGGAATAATCCCCTCAGGGAGAGGAGGCATACACGGCGACACCGCCCAATCCTGCATACAGACAACAAAGATCAGCAAAAAACAAGTAAGCAATAGGAAAAGCAATCGACAAAATAAGCTACTGCGTAGCATAACTATACCTCAGGAGGAGGATTCGAAGCATCAAAGGAAGGAACAACTGGCTCACTAGGAAGCACATACTTGCCAGTGTACTTCGTGACCAGTCGAACCCTCTTGTCCACCTCAATCGCGGACATGCCATCGATAGACACGCGAGTGGCATCATCAGCACCAGCCCATTGAAACATGGGGTGGACTCTGGCTTGAAGGGGCTGGACGCGACGATGCAGCCAAGTTCGGATGAGGGCGCAACCTCCCTCTTCTTTGCCTATGCGACTCTCGAGGTAGCAGACACGTTGATACAGCACGTCTGTCTCCGCGAGTTCGCCAGGCATAACTACGTTCTTCCAGGAACGCATCTTCTTGCATGGAGTCGCGGGATTGAAGGGCGCGAGTCCAAAGTGCTCATCTTTGGCCTTCTGATCACGGACATAGAACCATTTGTCCCTCCATCCCTGGATGGACTTCGTGAGCTTGATGTCGAAGTAGGTGGCGGATGGGTCAACGTGAATTCCGCAACCACCTATGTCGTAAACTAAAGAGCCAGATGCGGACTGGCGCTTCAATTTAAAGATGCGCTTGAAAAGGCCAAAGTGTGGCTCGATTCCGAGCCAGCACTCGCAAAGGGTGATGAAGCAAGAGATGTGGAGGATCGAATTTGGGGACAGCTGATGGAGTTGGAGCCCGTAGAAACAAAGAAGACCCCTAAGAAAGGGGTGAAGAGGCAAGGAAAGACCGCGAATGATGAATGCAAGAAACATCACTCGAAAACCAGCGGGAGGAGCAGGAATGGTCTCACCGCTAGGGACGCGCGCATCGGTGACTGCTGCGGAGATCACTCCGTCTTGACAAAGAAGACGGAGATCAGACGCCTTGATGATGGAAGGGCGCCACGCACCATTCGTAACGCGGGTGCCTGCGACCTTCTTCTTCCCACCGGCGGCGGTGCTGGCACCCATAGCGGCGGAGCCGCCCTTCTTCTTCGCCGCGGCAACAGTAGCCACGGAATTAGCGGCAGCGCCTCCCTTCTTCTTCCCCATTGCACGACAGTGATGTGAGTGAAGGAAGTAGCTCGGGAACAAGCGGAGCTGGTCCAGCGTCGTGGAGGAGACGGGCGCAGGAGAAAGCAGAGGAGAAGAAGCAATGGCGATGGCAACAAGGAATAAAGAGTACAAATGGGAAATTACCGCTGTAGCACCGCTACTTAACCCCTGGAAGATGCAATCCAACGGCTGAGAAAAACCCTATTGGACGTGTGGCACACATCGTGTTTGACACGTGGAGAAGGGGAAGCGCGAACCGTCCCTCCACTACTCCCATTACGCACAGAAATCGAGGAGGCGCAGTTAAAATAAAGATTCACACGCCCAGTCAAATAGAAGTCAGGAAATGGGACCCACCGCTCATCACGTCCCGTCAAACTCGCTCACGCGGGCAACTGAGGTCATACAAGTGTCAGCACTGACGTAGTCAAAGCTACGCAGTGGAAAAATTCGAATACTTTAGTCCTTGCTGGAGTCTTCGACTCCACAAAGCACTCGGGGGCTACTCCCATAGGGAGCGCTGGCCATGCACCCTACGATTTTCTTTTTGCAGGAATAAGGACAATCAAAAGGCAAACCCAACCACTCGAAATACGATTTGATTATGGACATGGGTTACTCCCATAGGGAGCGCTGGAAACAAATTCGACAGCAGCCGCAAAATGATTCTTTAGTCAATGCCTGAGTCTTCGACTCAACAAATTCGACAGCAGTCGCAAAATGATTCTTTAGTCCCTGCCTAAGTCTTCGACTCAACCAGGCACTCGGGGGCTACTCCCATAGGGAGCGCTGGTCGCGCACCCTATGATTATTTATGCAAAATTGTATGTCGATAACATCCACACTCAAAACTCATGGCGACACCGCCTCATAATTTTCCCTACAAAGAGACTGCATCTCCTGGGTCACCCGAATCGTCTCCGTGATGATAAAATTCGGATGTCGCGCTTACAGCGTGAAGGTAAGACCTGAATAAGGCCTGGCAACGCATTTAGCTGCGCACTACCAGAAATATATCCGTGCCTACAGGTACGATGAACATGCCTTGACGGACGCGTCGAGTACTCACACCCATATAACTGGAATTCGACTCCTGTAAGACCTCCGCAGCCTGAGTTGAATTACGCCAGCACTTTTCCGGATTCGAGTCCGGGGACTCGAGTTCGAGTAGATTGCGTTGTTTCACCCTAAGGTGGTTAACTGATATCGATACTTCGGTTACATCAGGCACGCATATCGACAATCCCTATGACACAAATAAACGTAGTCGAAATATATACTCATTCAGGCACTCGAAAGACTTCAAAAGTCCCCAGTCAAATCTGCGATTCCACTGGACACTCGAGGGCTACTGACATGGGTATACCCTACAGGTACTCGAGCTTGGTATATACGGTCTAAATACGTACAGGCCCACGGTGTTGCCAAGGCCCAAAATGAAGGACTCGAGTAACCTACGGACTCTCGATTGCTTGAAGAACAAGAAGAAGCTAAAGATAGAAAGTTTAAAGGGGAAAACCCTAACTTGTAACCGACTCGACCTGCTACCCGACACCTAGCCTATCTATATAAGGGCTAGGAGAGGGCGGCGAGGAGGACACACGCAACCCTAGTTTCCACAACCCTCGCCAGATTGCATCTGCGCACCATTGTAACTTTCGATTCCTTCGATAATTCCACGAGCAGACAAGCAGGAGTAGGGACCTCTGAGGCTGAACCAGGTAAATCTTTGTCCCCTGTGTGCTTGTCTGTTAGCCGATAGATGTCTCCAACGCTCTCTCCTTCTCCAAAACCCAAGTCCATAACAATGGGCATTGACGAGTTAAACCCTCGTCAGTAATATTGTGGCATTATTAGTAAGAGATATTTCTTCTCCCCCTTCAGAAAGTTCCCAAAGATTCAAAGATTCATACATATCTTTAGGCATAAGACAGAATTCAGACATGATATCACAACGAGAATAAAAAATTCATTATTTATAACAATTTTTACCGTAGGAAGCCATTTTGAAGATTCAGAATTTATTGGAACATATTCATGATGCTCTCTAAGCATTTTATAGCATTCTTTTAAACTAGTTGTGTTGGCCTCAAGAGTGTTCAATCTAGCAGTAATGTTTATAATGGAGGGATCAGATTTGTTAGGCAAGTCATATGTTGCTACCAACTTTTTTATGTCATTAAAAGCTTCACCCTCATTGCATTGGAGGAAATATCCTCCTACTACAGCATCCAAAGCATATCTATAGCAAAGGGCAGTTCCAAAGTAAAAAACTGTTAAGAAACAAGCTTAGAGTCATTTTAGGTTCAGTTTTTGCATGTAATTCAGAGATTCTAGACCAAGCTTCTTTGAAACTCTCTTCAATTCCTTGTTTTAAAGTAAAAAATCATTTCCTCAGGCGACATAGTGATTGGAGCAATGCTAGACATAATAGCAACTTTAGATAGAAACTATTTTTTTGTTTTTAATAAAAGGAAGCAAACTAGTACACCTATTTTTTTGTATTTTTGATAAAAGAAACAAGCAAGCAAAGTAGAAATAAACTAAGCACAAGAAAAAAACAAAGTAAAGAGATTGGTTATGAGGGACTCTCCTTGTGAAGATGTCCTTGACTCCCCAGCAACGACGCCAAAAAAAAGGCTTGATGGCTCAAAATATATCGAGCTCGTTGGGAACCCCAAGAGGAAGGTATGATGAGCACAGCAGCAAGTTTTCCCTCAGTTATGAAACCAAGGTTATCGAACCAGTAGGAGCAAGGAAACACCTCCAAGGTGTTGTTTCCAACTTGGAATCCTGCATAACACAACCACATAACTTTGCCCCCAACTTACAGTGGGGTTGTCAATCTCACCGGTTTTGCTAAAAAACAAAGGATTAAACATATTGTGTGGAAGATAGTAATTGCTTATAGAAAGTAAACAGTAATCAGTAAATAGATGGTAGATTGATGGTAAAAGAATAGATCAGGGTCCATAGTTCACTAGAGGTGATTCTCCTTAAGATAGATGACATGTTGGGTGAACAAATTACATCGGGGCAATTGACAGACACCGAGAAAGCACACATGCATATACTAACCATCTTGACTCCTATGAGATCTGATTGGGCATTACAACATTATACATAGACCGTAATCCAACCGCTTCTATGACTAATAATCCACCTTCAGGTTATCATCTGAACCCCCTGTACTATTAAGTTGCAAGCAACAGATAATTGCATTAAGCAAAGTGTGTAAAGTAAACAATACGATTGCCCTATGGACAAAGGATTGCTTTTTTCTCCCTAGTAGCAACAACACATCTAGTACCTTAGAGATTTCTGTCACTTACCCAGATTACTAGAGGCATGAACCCACTATCGAGCATTGATACGTCCATAACGTATCTATAATTTTTGATGGTTTTATGCTAATAATATGCTTTTGATACTCCTTTTTATATAAAGTTTATGATTTATTTGGACTAACCTACTAATAGTTGAAAAAGTGCACAATGTTCTTGTTTTACACTTTGATGTGTAGGAATTACCAAGAATACAAGTGGAAACCTTGTTGGAGTCAAATTGGGATTTTCCAGAAATCTGTCTACTCTTTTTGAAGATGGTCACGTTTCGGGTCGAAGATGGCGTCAAACGGAAAACTATTCAACTACAAAGTTGTTGGAAATTTCGCGACAAACATTCTGAACATACAATTTAGCTGATTCCGAGTCCGGACAGGCCCGACAGGCCTGATTTACTGTAGCCCAAGATGGGGTGACGGGATTCCGAGAAGCTATATAAAGGGAGGAAACCTAATTCGTGGGAGATACCTCCACCCACGAATTTGCAGCCACCAAAACCACATTTTTGCCTCTCACATAGATCCCATCTCCATGGGAGAGGGCTCCCAATAAGCCATGAAGGAAGGGGGTTAAGGGGCAGTGCTCCCCTGTGATACCGGTGGCGGGGAAGTGCCCACAAAGCCATCTCCATCGATCTCCACCATCATTTCCATCGCCGTTGCTGATTCCCATGATGATGAGGGAGTAGTTCTTCCTCGAGGCTAAGGGCTCTACCGGTAGCTATGTGTTCATCTCTCTCTCTATGCATGATCATATCGTGATCATGAGCTTTGTAATCAAGTAGATCTACCTTGCTACTCAAGTTCTTTAATAGATCTCTGCTCTCCCCACGTGTGTGAAAGTGACAGCGTGCACACCGTGGTGGCACTTAGGCTAGAGATTACAAATACTTGTTATGAGTTATATTTGGAGTTGGATGTTTCTATGAAATTGTGGTGTTTGTTGGAACCATCTAGCGCTCAAGGTGACAGTGTGGGGTTATCTAAATGGGGAAAGCAAACTTTGAGGTGTGCTATTATAGCCCTACCATGGATTAGAGTGTCCAACCGTAGAGTAGTTTAGAGTAGTATCATAAAGAGATGATATTTATATGAGAGTGTTCACTAGTGAAAGTATGATCCCTAGGCCTTGTTTCTAAACATTGAAACACCATTTGCAACTAGATCTGTTACATGTTTGCTTGCTTCCATCTTTATTTCAGTTTGCCTTTAGTCTCTTCCACGCCATCAAAGCTATTTTCTAGCATCGTTACCACTTATAATTATCTATATCACTTGTATTTCACTATCTCTTCGCTAAACTAGTGCACCTATACACGTGACAAGTGTATTTGGTGTGTTGGGGACACAAGATACTTCTTGTATCTTGATTGCAAGGTTGCTTGAGAGGGATACCTTTGACCACTTACTCCCTGAGTTCGATAAACCTTGGGTAATCCACTTAAGGGAAACTTGCTGATGTTCTACAAACCTCTGCAAAGAATACAAACCAAGAATACAAGGGAAACAGATAATTGCATTAAGCAAAGTGTGTAAAGTAAACAATATGATTGCCCCATGGACAAAGGATTGTTGTTTTCTCCCTAGTAGCAACAACACATCTAGTATCTTAGAGATTTCTGTCACTTCCCCAGATTACTAAAGGCATCAATCCACTATCGAGCATAAATACCCCCTCTTGGAGTTGCTAGCATCTACTTGGCCAAGATAGCTACTAACAACAGAAAGCATGCAAGATCATAAATAACATAGACATGATAGAATCAATAATCAATTTGAAATAACATCTCAATATCTATCGGATCCTCGCAAACACAACATGTAAGATAAAAAAATAGATGATCTTGATCATGAACGGAGCTCACAAGATCTAAACATGGTAGCACAAAGGAGGAGAACCAACCACCTAGCTACTACATGGACCCGTAATCCATGGATGAACTACCCACACATCATACCGGAGGCAGTCATGATGATGAAGAAGGCCTCCAGGTTGATCTCTCCCCTCCGGCAGGGTGCCGAGAAGAGCTTCAGATCCCTCCCGATCTAGGGATGGAGATGGCGGCAGATACAGACTCTTTCGTGGAATTTTGATCGGGTACTTAAGGTTTTCGTCCAGGGAGGCTTTTATAGGCGAAGGGGCAAGGTCGGTGGAGTACCATGGGGCCCACACCCCCTAGTGGCGCGCCCCCCAGGCCGCGCCGGCACCAGGTGTGGCGGCCCTGGTGCGCCACTTCGTCTCCCCTCCGGACTTCGTGTTGTTTCGGGTAAAATATTGACTTTGGCTTTTGTCCGGTCCAATTTCGAGAATATTTCCTTACTAGCTTTTTTGAAACCAAAAACAACAGAAAACAGGCAACTAACACTGTGGCATCTTGTTAATAGGTTAGTTCCAGAAAATGTGTAAAAATACTTCAAAGTATGGATAAAACATAAGAAAGTAGATATAAAACAAGCATGAAACATAAAAAATTATAGATACGTTTACGACGTATCAGAAGGTAGATCAACAAATTTAGCAAGTAATACACAGATCAAAACCTACCAAAACGCACCCAAATCTTAGATCGATCCAAAACATGAAATTGGGATATTTCTTGTTGAATTTTCGAATTTATGGGAAAAATATCAAATAGATGAGAAATCTGTGGAAACTAAAAGCTGCTGATACCAAATGATAAGGGTCAACCTCAATGGTGGTCTGATCTTTACAGATCTCTTGGTCAAATCGAGGGACAACACGAGGGAAAGAGAGAAGGTAGCGGAGGCGAACACACACCTCATGAAGAACACGATGAACACACGCAAACACGACATGGTACAAGGCCTATTTCTCCCGAACAGTGGCCACCGTCCAATAGAATCCTCACAAGAAAAAATCAGTCAAGGCGCATGTCACTTGTTGTGGTTGTTGCGGACTTGTTAGATACCCCTGGTGTTGGCTTCGTCCTCTGGGCTGCCCGCAAAGCTGTTACCCAACTGCATCGCTCAATGTCATTCGTGTGGATAATATTTTTCGATGAATGAGCTGCCTTCTGATGGTCTGAGTGTACTGAAGAAGTTGGACTCCACAGTTCAAATTCCTCCAAAGCCATATCATATGCCCTTGTGAGAACTATTCTTATTATAAATGAGATGAGATAGCAAAGGTTTTGGAAGAACCTGAGTTTGGTATACCAAAAAATTCCACGAAGTTAAGAAGCTACTTCGTTATATGTGAGTATCTTCTTATCTAGGTTAATTTTTCTTCTGTGGATAGATGGGACAACAAGGAGCACACATTATTTTTTTAGTTATGGCCATATTGGGAGAATAACCATGCGTGTGCTCCATGCATCACCAGACAGTGCTACTTTCAAGACTACAATAGTACCTCGAAAATAATTCTGAGTGGGCAGATTCTTTTCAGTATTCATTCTCCTTGATCTTGAAGTTTAAGGTTTCTCTTGATTTTACCTTCCATATTGTAAAAGTGATAGGATGGATTATTCCATTCTCAAGTGATGTCGTGATCAATTTTGGTTTAAACGAGGAAAATCACAAAAGCACTTAGACTCTGACATTTTTTTTTGTTTTTCAAGATTTTATCTCTCTGTCTCGACTCCATACGATTGCAGCGCAGCTGCACCCTCCGGTTTATCTCAGCAAGATGAACCAATGAAGCGTGGAGAAAGGAGTTTCAATAGCAAGTGAGAGGTTGGACATAAGATTATGGTACTGCTATTCCGTGTTGAATTAATAAGCATTAGAAGATATTCTGAACATAAGATTTGATATTCACAAAAGGTTTGGTCTCTTTTTTCATCTATATGTGAATCACGGATTATGATACTAGATGTGCACTACTAGGGTGTATAGAAGATTTTCTGAAAGCTTTGTGCATTTGTATATATGAGTAATTTGTGTACTTTTTGTGAATTTGTATAGGCGAATTTGTTTATTTTTCAGTGTATTCACATATGTACATAATAATTTAAATTTGAATTTAAAATATTATTTTAATTGTAAACTTGAATAATTGACTATCGCAGTACAAATAACAACTTATTTTGTGTGCTTACTGACACATATTGTTGGTCCGTCGTTTTTCTATCTTCCAGTGCAACGCACATGGACATTTTCTGGGTCTATTTATACTGTTGTTGATGATTTTTAATAGATCGGTGAAATTTGGCAAAAAAAAAAAAAATCCTGTTTGACTGCTCTCTGGCTTTCTGAAAATAGCCCACGTCCAGTAAACTCAGCATGCCAACTCCTCCACGTCAACGATCCGGCCTCTCCTCTGTCAACTAATCACGTCGCTCTAATTCCAATCCCGCGGATCAGTTCGCCTCCAAGCCACGGTAATGAATCGCACCCGTCCATCCCCAATCAAACGCGCGAAGACGGACCTCCGTTTCCACCAGCGCGCCCACCCGCTGGGATAAATAAGCCGCAGACCCCGCACTTCTCCCTCACCCGCTGGGAAAAATCCCCCAATCCCCACCTCGTCTTCTCCGACCTCTCCTCTCATCGCCAGCAAGCAATGTCGGGCCGCGGCAAGGGAGGCAAGGGTCTGGGCAAGGGCGGCGCCAAGCGCCACCGCAAGGTCCTGCGCGACAACATCCAGGGCATCACCAAGCCGGCGATCCGGCGTCTCGCTCGCCGTGGCGGCGTGAAGCGCATCTCCGGGCTCATCTACGAGGAGACCCGCGGCGTGCTCAAGATCTTCCTCGAGAACGTCATCCGCGACGCCGTCACCTACACCGAGCACGCTCGCCGCAAGACCGTCACCGCCATGGACGTCGTCTACGCGCTCAAGCGCCAGGGACGCACCCTCTACGGATTTGGAGGCTGAGCCTCAGATCTGTAGGCTGCTTAGGACTGTTATGGTTCCGTTGTCTGTGGTCGATGTCCTGTAATCCGAGCTGCAATCTGTTGTGTATGGACGAATGAATGGATTTGTGTTGCTGGAAATTGTTTTAGTCCATCTGGTTAATGGCGTCCCAACTTGCATTCAATTGAATCTGTAACAATGAAATCAGGAGTCTGAATCTTGGCTTGCACTGCATCAGTCTCCAAATAGTCTGAACTAACACAGGTTCAGTCAAGTTGCTGTACCTCCTAGCGTCATGCCTCTGTTTGAACTTGTTTCAGATTCGTTATTTTGTAAGTAGATTGTACTTTATAACTGTTGCATAGTTGCATCTTACAACCTTATAACTGGTTAAAGCAATTTATTTATGTTTGATGAAGTTGCCGATTGACACTACTCAACTTGGGGAGAATGTGCTAGTTGGAAAATGTGTTTGAAGCCAAGCTTAGATTGTATCACTGTCAAAATGGTCTGCAAATAACACAGGTTCAATCAAATTGCTGTACCGCTAAGCCTCATGCTTCTGTTCGAACTAGTGTTTCAGAAATCATTGTTTGTTCTCTGTTCTCTGTTACTCTTGGTCTGCAAATAAACACAGGTTCAATCAAATTGCTGTACCGCTAGCCTAATACTTCTGTTCGAAGTAGTGTTTCAGAAATCATTGTTTGTTCTTTGTTCTCTGTTACTCTTGCGTCTTCTAGGCTCATAACCGGTGGTAGCAATTTTGGTGTGTTTGAAGAATGTTTTATTTGACACTAGTATTCAACTCGGTGTGCTTTGGCACCTCAACTCTTCTACTCCAGGATCAATATTATGTACTTATCACAAAAATTATAATGTACAGTCAACGGATAATGCAAACTGTGAACCTAAAGGCGTCATATCGTGTATGTTAGGAATGTGCTGACGAGACTGTCGATTCAGCACGCTGATATAAAACTTTAGCTTGTAAGTTCATAAGTGTGTTTATGTAGAACAAAGGAAAATTCAATGGCATTCTTTTGGACCTGGAAGTCTGGAACACTCATATTCCACATCAGTACACGGTCAAATCACAGTCGGCAGCAAGTTTTTTTTTAAGAGTAAGGGTCGTCTTGCACGAGTTGTACCCCTAGCTGCTAAAATATGAGCAGAGATGCAATAAAGGACCATAGCTAGAAATAATCAGCAGAGCATGAGATCAAAAGCTTAGGATCATTGAAGCATGCTGTCAAGAGTCCTGGTGGAACGAGTCGACGGCTATTTTTGTGGACTGCATGGACCTACTCTATCGGAAGTGTTAGCTTCAATCATTGTTTGAGGGAAGCAAACCAAGTAGCTCATAATTTAGCTAAGTTTAGTTTTCTCGGTAAAAGTTCTTGTAATCGGGTCGATGAGCGCCCTAACTTCTCGCTGAACACCATCATAAACGATGTAACTGTGGTTTGAAGAGCTACAAATTTCAGACGCACTCTTTTTTCTTACTAGGATACCTAAGGAGACTGGAAGATTTTAATGAAGCGGCTTGCATGCTTATCATATGATGGTTAAATTCAAAAAAAAAAAGATCAAAAGCTTAGGAGCTGGGCTGATAGGTTGCTTGAGAGTTTGCAATCGGCTGCAACAATCACCCGGCCAATGCCCAGCTGCCAAGCAATTTGAATGCAATTGATTTTGAGTGGAGAACTTCCATGTGTGTTCCCTCACTGTATATAATTGAAAGGAACTTCTTCCTCCCTCCAGAATGTTCTCTTTTTTACGTCCAAAATACATCTTGCAAGATTCTGGCTTAATCAAAGAAGCATAAAATTCACAGGGAGTTGTAATTATACAGACATACTGTGCAATCCCAGAATCCCCATTAAGCATAAAATTCGAGCGACATTCTTTTGGAAATGGAACACTCACATTCCACATCAGGACACTGGCCAAATCACGGTCGATAGTATGGGTTGCATCAACAGCAAATCTTTCAGCCACGACGTTATTTCCATGGATGTCCCCTGCACCCCTTAGCTGCCAAAATATGAGCTGACAGTATGGGTTGCATCAACAACAAATCTTGCAATGAAGGACATAGCAAGAAAGGATCAGCGGAGCATGAGATCAAAAGCTTAGGTTGCTTGATAGTTTGCAGTCGGTTGCAAAAATCACCCAGACAATGCCCAGCTGCCAAGCAATTTTAGTTGAATGCAATTGCTTGTGAGTGGAGAACTTCTTTGTATGTTCCCGCTTTTTTATCTAATTGAAAGGAACTTCTCTCTGCCTCCAGAATGTTCTCTTTTTTATGTCTCAAAGAACAAAATACATGTTGCCAAGATTCTGGCTTAATCTAAGAAATGTAAAATCCGCAGCTGAGCTGTAGTTATGCAGACATACTGTACAATCCCAGAATCCTCAGTACAAAATTGTGCGAAATTTATGTCAAAATTCTGTTAGATCGAAATTTGCCCAAAACGCCAGCTCGGGGTGGCATGTCGGGATCCTGGTTGAGAGTTGGCTGACCCAGACCGAAAGTTTCCTCCATTCGACGCTAAATAGGCATGCAGGCCGTCAGTTCAGCGGACATGACGGACTGTCCGTGTAATCAGTACATGTGCTTAGTGCATGGTCAAATTGATTTAGGGCTGGCATAGAAAACGAATTGGCGGACAGGTTTTTATGTCCACACGGACGTCCGTCTGCATCCATAACGCTAAATAGGACAAAAAATGGCCTGAGATCACTAAGGAGTGAGGATGCTAAGGCAACAAATGCAACGAAGCAGTTTTTTTTTGTTCGAGTATCCAGAGCACGTGCATCCAAATTCCCTATTTGACTCCTATGTGGCTTTCAGAAAATAGCCTACGTCCAGCAAACTCAGCATGCCAACTCCTCCACGTCAACGATCCGGCCTCTCCTCTGTCAACCAATCACGTCGCTCTAATTCCAATCCCGCGGATCAGTTCGCCTCCAAGCCACGGTAATGAATCGCACCCGTCCATCCCCAATCAAACGCGCGAAGACGGACCTCCATTTCCACCAGCGCGCCCACCCGCCGGGATAAATAAGCCGCAGAGCCTTACTTCTTCCTCACACCTGGAAAAATTCCCCAATCCCCACCTCATCTTCTCCGAGCTCTCCTCTCATCGCCAGCAAGCAATGTCGGGCCGCGGCAAGGGGGGCAAGGGTCTGGGCAAGGGCGGCGCCAAGCGCCACCGCAAGGTCCTGCGCGACAACATCCAGGGCATCACCAAGCCGGCCATCCGGCGTCTCGCTCGGCGTGGCGGCGTGAAGCGCATCTCCGGGCTGATCTACGAGGAGACCCGCGGCGTGCTCAAGATCTTCCTGGAGAACGTCATCCGCGACGCCGTCACCTACACCGAGCACGCCCGCCGCAAGACCGTCACCGCCATGGACGTCGTCTACGCGCTCAAGCGCCAGGGACGCACCCTCTACGGCTTTGGAGGCTGAGCCTCAGATCCCTTCGAGTGTTCCCATCTGGTAGTCGGATGCTTAGGGTTGTTAGGCTTTCGTTGATTGGGGTGGATGGCCTGTAACCTGTCATGGAATCTGTTGCATATGGATGAATGAATGAACTGATTTGTTGTTGCTTCATACTTGATTTGTGCTGATGTAGATGAAGCGAACGAGTAAAATGTCTGCAGGTTTGTGTTACACCAAGAGAATTGTTATCTAAATGACGTATTTTTTGATGCTTGGTTGAAGGATTAGACCATACCTTAGCTTGTCATCTGAATTCTGGTGTCAAATTTCAATTGAATACGTAGCTGTGATATTACCAGTCTGAAGATTGACTTGCACAGGTTAATTGAATTGCCATATCTCAGTAGCATGATGCTTCTCTGTTATTATTGCAACTTACAGGCTCATAACTGAAGAAAACGATTTAGGTGTTGCTGTGATAGAATGAAGCCAGTGAGTCAATTGCCTGCACGTTTGTTCTGTGGTATGCTTGTTTTCAAACTTCGAATCTTACAAGCTTTAGCTCAATTGGACTGTTATCTGAATTTTGTTTGGATTGTTATCTGAATTTTGGTATCAAACTTCATTCACTGGGATCTGTAACTATCATGATTCTGAAGCTTGGCATCAGTATCAAAGTACCGGTTATGGTCTCCGATCAGCACAGGTTCAGAATCATAGTTTTGCAATTTGACCTTTGTTCTCTGTCATTGTTGCATCTTACGGATAATATAACTGGTGGAAACAATTTAGGTGTGTTTGACTGTGCTATTTGTCAGTATCCAACTTTGTGGGCTTGGGTTATCACAACTCTTCCACGGGATGAATAATATTACTCACAAAATTATGTACCCTTGCGGTAACTGTGAACCTAAGGCATCATCTCATACTTGATAGCTGGCAAGACTGTTGATTCGACGTGCCAATAAACTCTTGTGCTTGTAAATTCATGTGTTTATGTAGAAAGTTCAGTTGTTTTGGCAGGCTTTGTTCTTGCAGCAAATTGTTCGTTTCAACTTGCAGAAGGGAAAATGCAAGTGACGTAAGAAATGCTTATGTTCCCTCACCATATCCTTACTAATGTTGTATCATCAGTGTCGGAATTGTCCGCAATTAACAGAGTTTCAGTCAAATTGCTGTACCACCAGAATTGTGCTTCTATTTGAACTTGTGTTTCAGAATCATAATTTGCAATCTCTCCTATGTTTTGTGTTACTGTTGCATCTTACGACCTCATAACTGGTGGAAACAAATTAGGTGTATTTGAAGAGTGCTAGCTGACACTATTTGACTTCGTGTGCTTGCAATATCTCAACTGTGTATTTGAAGAGTGCTAGCGGATGATGCAAACTGTGAAGCTGAAGCATCACTCCATATGTTGGTAAGACTGTCGACCCAACATTCCGACAATTTTTTTTTGTGCTTGTAAGTTCATATGTATTTAAGCAGAAAGTTCAGCAGTTTCTGCAGGCTTCGCTCTTGCATGATATTGTTCATTTCCACTTGCACAAGGGAAAAAGCAAGCAACGTTAAAAATGTGTATGTTCCCTCACTGTATGCTCTCTCTTTTAACCCATATTGTATCCTCTAGCTGAAAGGAGGTGTTCGCTATTGCTTAGATTGCTATCTGAATTCTGATACCAAATTTCAGAATATGTATCTGTGGTATCACCAGCCTGATGATTGGCTTAGACCACATCAGTGTCAAAATGGTTTGCAACCAACAAAGGTTAATCAAATTGCTGTATCCATTAGCATGATGGTTCTATCTGAACTTGTGCTTCAGAATCATGATTTGGTATCTGTCCTTTGTTCTCTGCTATTGTTGCATCTTACAGGCTCGTAAACAGTCAAATCATCATTACGTGTGTGTTCTGGTGTGCCATCTGACACTATTCAACTTGGTCACTTGGTGTGCTTGCGTTATGTTAACACTTCTGCAAGATGAATAATATTACTTATCACGAACTAATATTCAATCGGGGATGATGCAAACTGTGAACCTGAAGGCATTGGCAGCTCATTGTTATCACCAGTTTACCATTTTGATTCAGTAGTTTCTTAAGGCTTCGCTCTTCCAGCATGAATTTCTCATTCAACTTGCTCAAGCTACGTTAACAATGTATATGTTCCCTCACCGTCTCCTCTTTCTGTTTACCCATACCGTATCCTTTCCTTGACAGGAAGTGTTCCCTATTCTTCTCATTGTTCGAGTCCCTGCATCTTGATTATCTTTTAGGTCTTCAGAACGAATTATGTCTTGCACATGGTTCTATCCTACCAACATGTATTGTTCATTTCAACTTGCTCAAGGAACATTCATCTCGCCATTATCCTTGGTTGCAAAAGGCCTTACGGATCTCAAACCCCTAGGTAGAGTCACTAATGCCATTCCGGAAAATATAACATCTCGCCGATCTATCCTGCCAACCAAAACCACCATCTCCAGCAAAAGCGAAAATACTACTAGTGCAGAAGACAAAACCAGTGTCTTAACTGAGTGCTGAATTGCCTCAGACTTGCACACCTTTCTGCAACCTGCAGAGCATGTTGAGCTAGCAGAATCCTGAATGCCTTTCAGCCACAGCAGCTCTCTGCACCCTGTATAAGCTGTGTCCTCCTTTAATAGGTGTATGGATGTTGAAATGAATTAAGCTGCGAAAATTAACAGCTCATCGCAACCAATGCCAGGTCTTGCATCTACTGAGACAACAGAGTTCACAGCTGCAGTACAACCTAATATTATTTGTCTAAATTGCCTTTTATCCCCTGGGCTCTAAACAAATAACAGTCTCTCCCTTTGATAAATTATTTGTGTCATGTATTATGTGCTTCCATGTTCTCCTGTGGAAAGGCGCAGGAAAATACAAGAAAAACAGTGATAGTACTCCCTCCGTCCCAAAATAAGTGACGTAGGTTTATCTAGATTCAGATGTATCTAGACACGTTTTAATATATAGGTACATGCGAATCTAGACAAAGTCAAGTCACTTATTTTAAGACGGAGGGAGTATTATACATCTTCGAATCATTACAAAATGGTGTGTTCATCCTAATGGATTCCGGTTATCATCATGTCGGCTTCAGATATAGATGTTCGAACAAACGTTAGTAACAAGTAGACGACAGCGAAAATACAGAGGACCAGTGGCGGAGCCAGGACACCAAACCTGTGTAGTCAGTTTAAAACTTTGTAGTCAAATACAATTATTTGTATAGATTTTCAATTATTTTTCAGACTTTTTGCTTGTATTTTCAAAAGGCATGTGTAGTCAATTGACCACACAGCTTAAGTGTGGCTCCGCCACTGCAGAGGACATCGATCAGATTTCTCGAGAATCGTTACAAACTGTCCAGTTCATCTAAATTGCCTGTCTGCGATCTCGTGGGCTTCTTCAGATCCTGGTACCGATCTTGTCGGCGACAACCAGCGGGTTGTGCTTGGTGATCTTCTCCCGGCCGGCGGTCTTGTAGTCGAAGCCGCAGGCGTGCTTGTCGGAGTAGCGGTGCACGCTGCAGAAGGTGGCCTCGCACCGGCAGCGGAACCCCAGCAGCCCCACCTTCTTGCGGCACGTCGAGCACCGGTTCGCCGCCGTCGACGCCTGCTGCTGCTGCTGCTTCAAGGACGGCACGGGCGTGCCGACTACTGCGGAGGAGGCGGACGCGTCGTCAGAGGACGCCGCGGCCGCGGTCATCTTGGCCTTCTTCTCCGGTGGCGCGGTGGAAGAAGCTGCGGCAGGGGCGATGGAGACGCTCGTCTCGGCCGTGGCGTCAGAGGCGGCGGCGACGAGGTGCTCCTGGTAGCACTTGGAGCACATGTTGCCCGTGGCGGCGGCGCCGAAGAAGCCGCATCGGTTGGCGCACATGCCGGCGCCGGCCGTCTCCTCCTCGGGCTCGGGGCACTTTCGCGTCTGCGACGTCGCCGAGCCGTGCGCGAGCGTTTGGTTCTATTGCCTAGCTGAGCTAGCCAGCTAACCCAGCTGGGCTTGGCGAAGCTTGCTCTGGCGGCTAAACGTTTGGTTCGGCTGTTTGTTTTCTCTGGCCAGTGCAAGCAGGCTAGTTGCTTGGTTGGATTGTTACAGTGGCTTTTGAAAGCAAGCCAACGAGTTAAACCAGCGGAAAGTGTGGACGTGGGAGTCTATTTTTGCGCGTGGAGCAGTTTGCCGTCGGAGGCGAGCCGAATTGGCTCTCCCCACGCGGCGAGGTTTTTCTAGCCCTCCTAGGCTAGTTCGCACTCAAAAGCAATATTTTTTTTGCAGTACCAAACACGTATCCTAGCCTGGCAAGGCTGCAACTGTTTTAGCCTAGGATCCAAACGACCGGAGCCGAGGTGGTTTCGAGTCCGTACCCCGATAGGGAAGCCCGATTGCATTACGCAAACCAACCGACACCGCGCCCGTCGACCGTACGCAACACATTGCCAGGTGCCGGTGGAACTGCACGTCGTATACGGATCGGACTGGTACTGCAAGTCGACGCAAACTGGCCCAAACCGTCTCTTTTGTCCTCGTGGATCGGTCCACAGACGGAACTTGGTCACGGTCCGGCTTGCTTAGATAGAGCGATCTAGCGACGTGACCGCGACGTGACCTATCCTGTTCGCGCAGATCAGTTGGTCATTTTGGCTAGCGCTTCGCTATTTGACCAATTATTTTTATTCTAAATAAACATATAAATTGGCAAGTAAATAAAGTGTAAACATGTGTCAGTCATGTAGGCATGGTCAGTCCGTCCTATATGTCCAAAAGAATGCAAATATCATACAATTTATTCAAAACTTAGCAACGTTCTTCTTATACCATTGCCCTTCAAGCATCGTGAGCCCAGATGATCTTCTCATTTCTCTCAATCCAAACCCAGCGTTCGGGGTTGGTGATGTTGTCCAAGTCGGTGAGCATGATAATGTTCTCCTCGGCCATGATCTTGGCTTTGGCCTCCAACAACCTAGACTTTGTCTTGGCCTCGGCCTCCATGAGTCTAGCCTTGCATTGGCCTAGTTCACCATAATAGATCTCATTTGGAGATCAACAAAGCTCTTGGCAACGACATTTTTCTCTTTGTGTCGCCTCTTTTCCCTTTCGGCGGTGGCCTCTTCCTTCTTGCCCATTACTCCTTGATTGTCTCTTGGAACGCCAACGCACCAGCTTGATGGGCGATGTCGTCCTTGGTAGCCTTGTGGCCTGCAGGCCGGCGGGCTCGGCCGGCCGATGCCAGGCCATCGCCTGCAGGGTTGCCGATGCTTTCGACATTAACATCAAGGTTGATGACACTGTCCTATGACGATTTGCACCGCCAAAAGCGGCGGTCGGCGCCTCCTCCTTCATCAGGATGACATCATGCTTGGCGGCTTCCATGGCCAACTCCTCGGCGTTGGCCACGACATGCGTAGCGAGGATGCGCTTGTTCTCCTTCTGCCTGACCCCATCAAGCTGGGCAGCGAGCACTCGATTATTGGCGGCTACATTCCGGCCTGCGTGCTTATCCGACTCGATCCGCCGCTCCTCATAGCACAGGCTCGAAGGCTGTTGAAACTGACTCATAGCACGGGCTGGAAGTTCCGACCCAGTGTGGGCGGAACTGCCGACCGGTACTATTGGCCAACTTCCGATCAAGTTCCGCCAAATATCACCACTTAAATAGAGAGGGTACTAATCTGAGGCCGTTGTCGTGGAAATGACCACGGCAGTCGCTGTAGTAGGCAGCGATTAATTGAATCGGGGGCGAGAGCTGGCGGCCATCTGCGGTGCGAGATGGTGGCGGATGCACATGGATTTATCCAGGTTCGGCCCCCCGGAGGGTAATGACCTACTCATGCTATATTAGATTATTGGAGAGAGAGTTACAAGGGGGCGAGCTCGACATCTAAGCAGCGAGTCGCTTGAAGGAGTGTATGATGGAACGTAAGTCCTCAGGATACCCTAGGGAGGTTTATATATGAGGCAATTCGCTAGGTTTTACAAGTTACAACCGAACAAGATATGGATTCGGAGGTTTTGACCTAATCCGACTAGGCTTCTTGTTGGAGATATGCCCAAGAGGCAATAATAAAAGTGGTTATTATTATATCTTTGTGTTTATGATGAATGTTTACGTCCCATGCTGTAATTGTATTATAAGGAAACACTAATACATGTGTGTTTTGTAAACATAAAAGAGTCCCTAGTAAGCCTCTTGTGAAACTAGCTTGTTGATTAAATGATGATCGTGGTTTCTTGATCATGGACATTGGATGTCATTAATAACAAGGTCATATCATTAGGAGAATGATGTGATGAACACACACCCATAGTAAGCGTAGCATAAGATCAAGTCATTAAGTTCGTATTGCTGTAAGCTTTCAAATGCATAGTAACCTAATCCTTCGACCATGAGGTTATGTTAATCACCATCACCGGATGGGTACTTTGATGACATCAAACACCGCTTCGTAACTAGGTGGTTATAAAGGTGTCATTGGGTATTCTGAAAGTATGTGTTGAAGCGCATGGACCAAGATTGGGATTTGTCCATCCATATGACGGATAGATATGCTCTGGGCCCTCTCGGTGGAATGTCATCTAGTTAGCTTGCAAGCATGTGACTAGGTCACAAGAGATGACATAACACGGAACGAGTAAAGAGTACTTATCAGTAACGAGGTAGAACTAGGTATGGAATATGCGTTGGAGACCGAATGTTGTTCGGAGTCTCGGATTGGATCCGGGACATCACGAGGAGATCCGGAATGGTCCGGAGAATAAGATTCATATATTGGGGGTCATTTTCTAAGTTGGGAAATGTTCCAGAGTGTTTGTATGGAGATTCTAGAAGGTTTCGGAATGTTCTGGAAGAGTTCTTGGTGTTTGCTTGAAAACCAAGAAAGGGTCAAAGGAAACCTTGTGGGGCGAGACACGGATTCGTGGGGGAGGAGGACTCCTCCCCCCTTCCCAACCCGCCGGCCCAAGGAGGAGGGGAGTCCTACTAGGACTCCCCCTCCCCAGGCGCGCCTCACTCCTTTAAATAGAAGGGAGGGGGCGCCCCCTCCTAGCCCTCTCTCATAACAAGCTATAGCTGCCGCCTCTCTCCTCCACCTTCGCTCTGCTCCGGCTTAGGCGAAGCCCTGCAGAATTCTCTCTTCCACCACCACCACCACACCGTCGTGTTGCTGGGATTCCGTGGAGAAGATCTACTACCTCCGCTGCTCGCTGGAACAGGGAGAGGAAGGTCTGCTTCGACCGACTCATGACGTGTGACCGAACATTGCGGAGCGGCTCTGGCCGAAGGAAGGATCGTCCACACGATCTTGAGATCGGCAAGTGATCGACTACATCAACCCCGAGATTTAATCTCGTAACGCTTTCGGTTCTACGAGGGTTAGTACAAGATCTATCTCGTTGCTCATGTCTAATAGATTAGATCTTGGCTTTTATCTAGATTGGATCTGGGTTTTGTTCGTTCTTGCGGTAGAATTTTTTTGTTTTACATGCTATGAACCCATCACTTCTGGTACGCTTCTGGGCCTCCAGTCTACAGTCGCCGGGCCTTCCCGTTAGTCGCATTACAGTCGCCGTCCTACAGGCCCACTCGTGAAACCTTTTGGCCCAATCGGAACGTTCTGCTGGGCATACCCCATTTGGCATATCCCCATCAGTAGTCCCCGAGGCCATCGTTGAATCAGACGCAGGTGGTCATTTGGCAGTAGGAGTAGGCGAGTCCAATTTGGACGCCTCAGTCGAATCGGTGATGGACTCCAATAAACCAAGGAAGTTTTCCCAGGCTCCCAATCGCTTCTCTGGCGAATGCCACGGCTGCGAGGTCGCTGCTTCGGCGAGTGGATAGGGTCAGTTGCCAGCGAATGGAACGAAGGAGCTGGACCGTCAACTTGGTCAAACTATCTGTTGGATATTCCAACGGTAACTTCAGCGTAATTACCATGGGTAACGGCTACCCCGATTTTGGCGGGTAGCGCCCCCTTATAAGGGGAGTGGCGAATCAACCTTGCAGATCCTTCCCTACATTCCTCATTCTCGTGTGTTCATTCTCTCTATCTTCCTTCGATCCAATACTTCCGCACCGAGCGACTCCACATCCTTCCCAATGGCACCTCCCAAGGGTTCATGGGGGAAATCCAAGTGCACCACGGCCTAGCTCAAGTCCTTCGAGGATGCCGGAGTCCTCCGCAAGGGGAACTGGCGAATCCCCGCTTCCTCCGAGATCGAGCCAAAGCCACGGGCCGGCGAGTTCGTTTGCTTCCCGAGCCACCTAGAGAGAGGTTTAGGGTTCCCCACCTCACTGTTCTTCCAGCGTTTCTACGCGTATTACGCGATCAAACCGTCAGATCTTGGCCCGCATAGCATCGAGCAACTGGCAATCTTTATCGCCTTCTACGAATGCTATCTGGGCTGCAGGCCGTACTTCCCACTGTGGCTAGAGCTCTTCCACGGCCGCATCGGGCGCGAGGCGGCCGGCGGATTGATGTTGGCGGCCGGCAGCGTCACGTTCCAGTTGAAGCTGAAGGCCAACTTTATCAAGCTTCTGCTGCCGAAGAAGGCCGCGAGCGAGTGGAAGAAGAGCTGGTTCTACGACAAAGAGTCCACTCCCTCCGGTGAAGTGGCGCTCCCCGAGTTCATTGCAAAAAGGAGCGAGCCTCGCCGACTAGCGGCGAAGATGCTTCCCAAAGACCAAAGGATGTTCGTCGCGGAAATGATGGACCAGATCCAGAGGTTAAAGGATCAGGGGTTATCCTCGGTCAACCTCTACAACTGCTAGCTTGGGCGGCGTCTGGTTCCACTAGCGGCTCGGCCGCATTGGATGTATGAGTACAACGAGAAACGCGATCCCTCTCGGACCAGCAAGGAGTCGTGGGAGATTGAAGACTACAAGGCTGCCTTGAAGAAGATCACTGATGCGGAATTCACAACCACATCGGCCGGGATCGCCCCGTACACTCCCGTGAAGAATGAAGCCCCCACGGTAAGTGTTCCTTCTAGTCGCGATTTCCGCACTTTGATTCGCAGTCGCATCATTCGGTATTTACTCGTGGTTGTTCTCGGCTGTTCTAGGTGTTGGAGGGCTGGCTCCCTCCACTTGATGAAGAGGTCCCCCGGGAGCTCTAAGAGGCCTCCGAAGGAGACTCCTCCAAAAGCGACGAGGAAGAGGAGGAGGTTCCTCCCCCAGCACATACGGCTCGCAAGACTCGCATGCAGAAGCAGCGCGAGTTCGAGGCGAGCCTCAGCCTTGACGAACACGAAGGAGGCGACGAGATCGTGCAGGAGCACACATCTCAGCGCACGCCCACACCGTCGAAGCCCCGCACAAACCAAAGTCGCTAGCAAAGAATCCAGCGTCGCCACCTAGGTCGGCGGTGGTGTTTGAGTCAGATGACGACTCTGACGATGAAGATACTCCCGAAACATCGCACAAGGTCCCGGAGGATGCGATTCCGATGAAGGGGTTGGAGGGCGAGGACACCAAGGTGGCGGTAGAGGTTCCTCTGGCGGTGATTGTGCCAACGGTTTCGAGGGCACCAAGCCAGGAGGCGGCTGAGACAGCGGCATCGAAGTCACCGCAGCCGTCAAGAGCGGCCGCATCTTTGGAGCCAGAAATTCTGGCGACCGCGGCTTCGTCGTCGAGGAAGCCCGCGGTGTCATGGGCTTCAAACGTCTTCGAAAGGGGTCTCACGCGCAAGCTGGGGCCAGAATTGGACAAGCCCGCCCACATCAGGACCGGGTTGCGCGTTCTCCCAGTCACCAAGTAAGCCTCGAATTCTCCATTCCAAGTCATGTTCCGTTTTTTGTGCTGTCTCTGTGTTGATTTTGGGGTTTTGGCAGGTCTAGAGTCAAGAAGACCGGTCGCCCTTCAGTGGCGAAGATTCCACCGATCACCACCACCGGAGAGGGCGACCTTCCTAAGAAGATGAAGTCTGCTGATGACGCGGCGACTGTGGATGCCACGAAGAGGCAGAAAGGCGGTGTCGACGACTCCGTGGCGATGGCTAGCACCAAGGGGAGCAATCATGCCACAGTCGTCGAAGAGGTGGCGATTCTTGTGAACGCTCGGGCGATCACCCCTGCGGCAGGCGGCCGCTCTGGCGGTCACCCTCGACTAGATTGGAAAGCCGCTTCATGGCGAGGGGGTTTCCAGGCGTGGCAGACAACCAGTCTCCACAAAGCCTGGAGATCGTCGATGAAGACGTTGGGTCTCGTCGTGGGCGCACCTCCTTCACGGTCTCGTCGACTGACGCCGGCAAGCTTCACAAAATGCTTGGCGCCGCCATTCAGGTATGTCCAGTCCCCGAGTGTCTAGCTGCTGAATTTCAGCGGCTAGGCACTGAGTTGCTTCTACTCTCTAGTCCCCGAGTTCCTAGTCGCTGAATTTCAGTGGCTAGAAACTGAATTTCTTTCTACTCTCCAGTCCCCGAGTTCTTAGTCGCTAAATTTCAGCGGCTAGGAACTTGATATTGCTCTTTGTAAGTACTGAACTTTGTTGTTTTTGCAGGGTTTGCAGGGGGAGTCGACGGATCGACAGGCTGCTAGGGAGCGTTTGGAGTGGGATCTGCGCACGGCGCAGGAGGCGAACCGGCGACTCCAGGAGACTGGTTGTAAGTACTTGCTTCTTTTCCTTTTTTTTCTTTCAGCTTTGAACGGTTGGTGTGTGGCGCGATGATGATTTGTCTCTTTCCTTTTTAGATGGTCTTCCAGCTGCAATTTCTAAGGCCCGTGAAGGGTATGTTCCAGTCACCGAGCTGGACGCGGCGAATGGGCGAATTGCCTCGCTGATCCATGACTTGGAGGAGGCGAAAGCGGCCTCAATTTCGTCTGAGGATCGAGTGAAGGCTGTTGTCGCTGCGGCTGAGGAGGAACGCAAGGCCACGGACTCGATCATCGTGGGGCTGCAGAATGATCATGCCGCCTTGGAGAAGCATGTCACGGAGAACTGCCGCAAGCTTCTTGGTGAGTCTCTATCTTTTGCTTAACTCGTTTGGCAAATCCCTGATTGGGGAAGTCCATAGTTTCACTAACGTCTAATTTTGCAGCTGTGATAGGGCAAAGCGACCCGGTGGTTCGGACCTTCAACGCCTTGCAGTGCGTGACTTTCGTGGTGAACGCGGCCACGGCTTCGGCGTTGTGTGTCCAAGCGGTCCTTCAAGGAATGTCCCCCACCGAGGTTATTCCTGGGGGGCTTACAGAAGTGGGAGGAGGCGCCCGTCGTCGTGGAGTGGATGGCGCGCTCGGATTTTCTGCGCGGGGCCACCACGGCATTGAGCCTGGGTCTCGCCCACTTCCCCGATGATTTCGACCTCGACGACGTCACCAGCGGCTACCCATCGGCGACTGGCACGGTGGAGATGTCAGAGGTGCTAAAGCTGACTGCCAAGGCCGCCCCTTTTGCTGATCGGGTGTTGGCGATGGGGGATCTTCTGCCATACCAGGAAACGGTATTGGCGCCTGGCGACCCCGAGCCGGAGCATCGCGACATGAAGTCGGAGCAACCCTTCCGGTCGGCGTTGTTGAAGTCACTGACGACCTACCCGACGAACCCGTGGCAGCCTTTCGTTCGTGTCAAGGGAGGTGGTGGTGCTTCTTCGTCAGGACCTGCGGAATAGATAGTATCGTTGGGCAGTTTGTAATATATGCCAAGTGGCGACTACTATAATGTGAACAATATTTTGAGTAAGGGGAGTCAGTCGACTCGTATTGCGACCATAATTGTGTGGTGTGTTTATTTTTGTTTGAGCGAGTCCCCGAGCGTCATACTAATGGGGTATAACTCGATTGTATACTTATGTGTTTTCTTTTGGTTGTGCACTGTTTTGTCCCTTGCGTCTTCTGAGGGGCGAGTCCCCGAGCGCAAGTGGGATTGTTTTGTAGGCGAGTCCCCGAGCATAGTACTTAGCCGTTTTTGGGCGCGTGCCTGTTGCAAGTTACTAATGCGTTGTTTGTAACGCGTCTCTTCCCCTGGCTCGGAGAGCCAGTCGCTGGGCGAGTCCAAGGCAGCTCTCCTACTTGGTGTGTTCCCGGACCGCGTGAGGGTTCCATTCTTGCGGAGTCCCCGTGCGTGGTACTTAACCGTTCGAGTCGCTTTGCACGAGGATGGGAAGGACAGGTCGCTGTGAGAAGCGTATACCGGTCGTCTTGGCCCGATGGGCCAGTCGAGCTAGGCGACTCCGATGGTGGCTCCAGGTTGGCGTTTTTGTGGACGTCCCAAGGCCCGAGTATTTTTTGGTGCCCTTGGGGCGGACTACTTAGCCATGTCAGTCGCTCGACCAAGGGTTGACTTCCGTTGGTAGCATATTGCTGATTGTACGAGTGCGAGTGGCACAAGGATATGGCGAGTAGACACAATTTTGTGAACCGAATGAATTTCATTATATATGTCAGCTGAGTACATGTTTTAGTTCTATGTATAGAACTTCCGAAGGAGGTTTACATTCCATGGCCTCCCAACCTCGAGCTGGTCGTCGCTTCGTATGTCGATGAGGTAGTAGGCGTCATTACCGAGGACTCGCCCTATGGCGAACAACCCCTCCCATGGGGGGAAGAGTTTGTGCATACCCTTCTTGTCTTGAGCCAGTCATAGGACCAGGTCGCCCTCCTAGAAGGTGCGAGTCCAGACTCGGCGGCTATGGTAGCGGCGGAGTCCCTGCTGGTAGATGGTTGTACGGGAGCGAGCGAGGTCGCGTGCCTCATCGATTTGGTCTGCTGTCTTGGCGGGCGGTCTCGTTTGTCACCTCGGTGTAATTGGCGACTCGAGGTGAGTCGTGCTCTAGGTCTGTTGGCATTACGGCTTCGTCTCTGCACACCATGAAGAAGGGTGTGAATCTGGTGGAGCGATTGACGGACGTGCGGATCCCCCATATGACTGAAGGGAGCTCTTCGACCCAACATCCTGGGGTGCGCTCGAGGGGCACCTGGAGTCGTGGCTTGAGCCCGTGGAGGACGCTCTGGTTGGCGCGTTCTGCTTGGCCGTTCGACTCCAGGTGGGCGACTGAGGCGAGGTCGAGTCGTATGCCGTGTTCTTCGTAGAATTCTGCCATGGCCCTTTTGGCGAAGTTGGTGCCGTTGTCCGTTATTATGCTGTGCGGGTAGCCGTACCAGTAGATGAGCTCGCGTAAGAACTTGGTGGTCGTCTTGCCGTCGCACTTTTTGATTGGCTTGGCCTCGACCCACTTGGTGAACTTGTCGACCGCGACTAGGAGATGGGTGAAACCGAATGGGGCCTTCTTGAATGGGCCTACCATGTCCATGGCCCATACAGCGAATGGCCATGTGATGGGGATGGTCTTGAGTGCCAAACCAGGGAGGTGCATCTGGTGGGCGTACTTCTGGCATCCGACGCATTGCTGGACGATGTTGGTGGCGTCGGCGTGCGCGGTGAGCCAGTAGAAGCCGTGCCGCATGGCCTTGGCGACGAGCGACTTGGCGTCGACGTGATGGCCGCAGTCGCCGGCGTGAATGTCCTAGAGGATCTTGCGGCCTTCTTCTGGCTGTATGCAGCGCTGGAACACGCCAGTCACGCTGCGTTTGTGTAGCTCGCCGTTGATGGTGATGAAGGATTTGCAGTGGCGCACGATCATTCGCGCCTCTGTCTCGTTGCTTGGGAGGATCTTGTGCTCGAGGAAGGCAATGTATGGTGCCGTCCAGTCGCTAGGATCCACAACCATGGCGACTAGGGCCGGCTCTGGTTACAGTGGTATCCCGACATCGATCTCCTTCGGTAAACTGACCGAAGGTTTGTGGATGATGTCGAGGAAGACGCCTGCTGGTGGCACTTGTCAGGCCGACCCGATGCGGGAAAGGGCGTCTTCCTCCTCGTTCTTGCGTCTATCGATCCACTCGATGGAATAGCCATCAAAGTGTCCTCTCAGCTGGTCTACCGCTTGGCGGTATGCGATCATTGTTGGAGAGACGACGTCGCATGTTCCGGCGACCTGGCCGGCGACTAGGTCAGAGTCGCCGTAGCACCGTAGGCGATTGATGTTCATTTCCTTAGCGGCCCGCATGTCGTGGAGGAGGGCCTCGTATTCTGCCATGTTGTTGGTGCAGGGCTTGAAGTTGAGGTGGAGCACGTATCGGAGCTTGTCCCCTTTGAGGGAGGTCGGTGTTCTTCGAGCCGTCGAAGTGTAGTGACCAGTAATGGAGATATGGTAGCTTCTCCGACTGTTGCGATTCTTCCCAATCTACGAGGAAGTCAGCTAGTGCTTGTGACTTGATTGCTTTGCAGGGCTCATATTTGATATTGTGAATGCCTATTTCGATGGCCCACTGTGGCATCCCGCTAAAACCACTACTAGAAAATCGCTGTGTTTTTGTGCATCGCATCATCATGACCGCATGCTCATGTCATCATGCCACATTGCATTTGAGCATCGTCATGTCATCATGCATATGTTTGTCTAAAACTATTTTCTAAAAGCCTATATTTGTTTTCTAAATATCCCCTGTCTTTATTTCAAATTAAAACCCCGGTCTCTTTCGGATATTTTATTTATCTAAAAACTAATTACAAAAGCCTTTTACATAATAAATAAATATTTATATTATTTTTTGGGAGGCAGCTAGCCAGACCCAAAAGCCCAGCTGGCCACCTCCAAACTAAACCAAACCCTAACCCTAGTCTAACCCTAACCTACCTAGCCGCCACCAACCAGACCGACACTCACCCAAACCCCTGTCGCACACCGACCCAGTCGACCCGGTCGTCGCCTGCGCTCGCGGCAGTAGCAACGCAACACAGCACGCGTGGCGCACCGACACCACCCCTCCACGTCCTCGCTCGCGAGCGACGCAAACGCCCAGGCCCTGTCACGTACACACACACCCACACGCCTGCACACCACCTGGTCCACCTACCGCTAACACACACGCACTCACACGTTCAACTCGTGCACAGCACGCACCGCACAGCCACCACACCACACTCACCCAGCGCGACCCCGTCTCCTCTCTCCCTGGCTCGCTCGGTTTCCCGGCCCCACTTCCTTTGTCGCCACCCCGCCCCACCTACCGCAATCCTTGCGACCTGCCTCGATCCATCAACGCCAGCCCCTCTCCCCTCTCCTCGTTGCCTTCCTCGACTCCTGCAGCGCCGCCCGGCTCGTCCCCGCTGTCGTGGCCCTCCTCGCCTTGCCGCCTCAACCCACGCGTTGCCAGCGAGTCCATCCTCCACGTCGAGCCCCGCTTCCACGACCTCCTCGGACCGCCGCCCGCCTCGAGCCTCCTCTCACGCGCTGCCGCGTGGTTCTCGTCCTCCTCTTCGGCCGCTGCATCCCCGCCGCTCTCGGTCTTCTCCGTCCTCGCCCACCAGAGCCCAAGCCACCTCCACCTCTCTGCGCACCGGCAGCCGCCCTCCACAGCCACGGCTGCCCGTCGACCCTGCGCGCCTGCTTCTGGATGGCCGTGTCGTTGCCAAGCGTCATCCTCGTCGTCGCCTCCTCCGGCCGCCCCTCTGTGAGAAGGCCGCCCTGTCCTTGAACCTCTCCGTCGACCAGGCCTTAGAGCAGGCCGTCGCTCCGCCCACGCTCCTCCTCAAGCCCGACCTTGCCAGGATCCTTCCGCGACCTCGAGCCCCTCGCCACGTCCGGCCGCCGTCAACCGTCCTTCTCCAGCGCCACCGCGGGCTCCTCACCGGTACTAGGCACAGCCTCAACCTGGAGCTCCTCTGTGGCCTCTCCTCCGACCTCACCTCCTTCTGAGCCGAGCCCCGTCGGCAAGCTCCATCGTGCCAAGGCCATCGTCTGCAACCTCGAACTACTCTCAGTGTTGGCGCCCTCGCGTCTGCTCCTTCCTACCGCTAGAGATGAACACAGAGGCCGCGTGCCCCTGTGTTGGAGTTCTGTGATGTCCTGCTTAAGTGCTCTTGCTTGTTTGTGCGTGCATCTGTGTATGCCTGTTTGTGTTGCTGCAAGCTAGCGGAGCGTTTGGAGTTCCGAGGGTTTGATCCCGTGTGACCAAGGTCGGCACTGACAAGATCTTCTTCATGGAACCGAAGACACCGATTCCGGAACCGATGGCCGAGACCCTAAAGGCCCCGAACCCAGATACCTTCTTCACGGATGCCATGTACGTCGAGACCCTGGGTGCGCCGTCATGAGTCCAAAGACCACCCTCGTCGAACCCAAGACCGAACCCCATCAACCCCGGTGGATACCAAGATCTTCGACCCTATGTGTGACCCCTTTATCCGAGCCCTATTTTATAAATTGACATATATATGAATTGTTGCATATCAATTGTACATGCTTGCATACATATTTTGCGGGTCCGGATTGTATAGTCGATTCACCTCATAATTAAATATGGAGACTATATGCGGGCTATATTTGTCTCATATCGCCTCTATTTAAATTTGCATAGCGAACCGATGCCATGTTTGTCCTTGTTAATACAACATTTAAATTGCGGGATAGCTAAATAACTTGAACCGTGTAATTAATTGTCGGGACCCTGGTTCCGCTTAATATTGTCTAATTGCACCGCATCTGCATCATATTATAAGCATGCCGGATCTTCTGCCGTAGTATTAAATATTGCATCCGGTGTTTCTTCTAGTGTTTGCTTCTTCGCGGATTAGACCAATGAGTTGATGCGAGTACCGACAAGTTCTCTGGATGTGATCTCCGGCAGTGTTCCCCAGGCGAGCATCTCTCCCCCTTCTACCTATTTTGCATTTATAGTCTTTATTTCCTCCTGTTGATCTATTGTTATCCGTGTCGCGATGCTTTAGTTTCCGTACACCAGTTATATCCCGTGCAGCCTCGATATTGCCTTAGACACCTCCTATTACCTGTGTTTGGTAGATAGCTGGCCTTGCGAGTCGTAGTTGCTTGCTAAGGTGCAATCTCGTGTTGTCAAGTACCACAGTTGTTGGAATGCTAGCACATGTTTATGGTGGAGATGATCATGACTTTAATTACAACTATTAAACTGCTGGGATAACTAATGAAAGAGGCACCGGTGGGCAATATATGCTATTTGGTTTTTCATGTCCACTTGTGTCTCGTAGGCCCCGAGTACTTGATACTTTTTCCTTGACTATTCGCACTATCCACATCCGGGAGACCCTATGGATCCCCCTTAGCCAGAGCTTGATTCATTTCTTATTTCTTGGGGCCACAAACTAGTTTGGGGCTTTATTACTATCCTGTACTTATGCCACGCTTTACTGCTTTATTTAAGATTGTGCGTGGAGCACTTGTACTGTTTTGGATCGTGGAATGTTTTCGCGGTATCTACAAGCCCAATCACACTTTCGGGTTCCCAGTCGTTTACAGCCATTGACACAAACCTTGGGTCCGTCTCGGAGCCGGAAAACTTCGTTGCGGGTAGCTTAATGGGGTGGCCCCCTGAAATATTTATGAATCCTGTGATTGCTTTGTCGTGAAAGCCTCGTTGCGTTTTGATTTGGTTTTTTTCCGAGGTTGATCGTGTGTCTGTTGCTATTTGTGCACCCCTGGAGGGTAAATCTTTTTGAAAGCCGTGTCCGCGGATATGGACGACTTGGAGCACAGTATCTCGATCATAGACAAGCATAACTAAAGTAGTGTTATAAATTTGACTTAATATGTGACTAGTAATTCAGCTTCACTATAATGGAATGAATAATAAAAATGCCAACAACTGGTGGACCTGTGGTGATCTGTGTCATACTATACCTGCCTAGTAAGTATTGCAACCCCAATGGAATGTGATAAAAGTGCCAACAACTACTGGGTTTTGGGATTCCTTAGGACAATTATATCTGACTAGTAAATGTTCCAACTACGACGGAATGGTTAACTAAAACTGCCCACTACTTATGCTTCAGGATGACTCATGCTATCTATATCTGATTAGTAAGTGCTGCAACTATAACGAAATGAGTAAAATTGCCAATTGTGTGAGTTCCTTGGTCCGACTTCCTCGTTTGGTCTCGAGGGGGGAAATACTAGGATGGGTATGTTTGGTGTTAGTATCAGGTTGGAACCGAATAGGTCTTTCTTATCTCTCTCTAATAGCCGATAGTTAATCGAGTCTCTATAGGTTGTTTAGTGCATGCATGTTGCTGCCGCTTGATCCACCATACCTATGTAGGCGAGCCACGAATTCTAGCCTCGCTGTCTTGGCCTCGTCTTGATGCTCCTCTTTTTCCTTTGCCCTTTGTCGGCACCCCTTTTGTTTTAGCAGGTTTGAGATCGACGTCGTTAGTAGGGTTACCCTTCCGGCTTGGCCTGGGCAGGGTTATGGACGCCATTGGTTATTCTTCAGGGCTCTTAGCCCCATTTGCATCTTGTCCATAGTCGGACGCTCTATCATTTTCAAGGTGATTTGGATCTTTGTATATTATATATGTATTCTTGACTCATGGAGTCGTTGTTGTATATATATGTTCTGTGGGTTCCATCATGGACTAATGTGTAATGGTATTACTTCATTTTCCACCCGCACGAAAGTGCCTGGTGGGCGTTTTTGAATCGTTTCTATGCGGGTTTGGCGGAAAGGGCTAAAACTTGCATAGGGCCGATTCGAGGGTGTTACAGTGGTAACCCGCTAAAACCACTACTAGAAAATCGCTGTGTTTTTGTGCATCGCATCATCATGACCGTATGCTCATGTCATCATGCCACATTGCATTTGAGCATCGTCATGTCATCATGCATATGTTTGTCTAAAACTATTTTCTAGAAGCCTATATTTGTTTTCTAAATATCCCCTGTCTTTATTTCAAATTAAAACCCCGGTCTCTTCTGGATATTTTATTTATCTAAAAACTAATTACAAAAGCCTTTTACATAATAAATAAATATTTATATTATTTTTTGGGAGGCAGCCAGCCAGGCCCAAAAGCCCAGCCGGCCACCTCCAAACTAAACCAAACCCTAACCCTAGTCTAACCCTAACCTACCTAGCCGCCACCAACCAGATCGACACTCACCCAAACCCTTGCCGCACACCCACCCAGTCGCCGACCGGTCATCGCTGCGCTCATGGCGAGTAACGCAACACAAGACGCAGCGTGGCGCGACACCACCCTCCACGTCCTCGCCATGGCACGCAACGCCTTGAGCCACACGTACACACACCCACACGCCTGCACACCACCTGGTCCACCTACCGCTAACACACGCACTCATCGTGACTACAAGAAGACGCACCGCCACACCACACTCACCCAGCGCGACCCCATCTCCTCTCTCCCGGGCTCGCTCGATTCCCCGGCCCCACTCCCTTTGTCGCCACCCCGCCCCACCTACCGCAATCCTTGTGACCTGCCTCGATCAATCAACGCCAGCCCCTCTCCCCTCTCCTCGTTGCCTTCCTCGACTCCTGCAGCGCCGCCTGGCTCGTCCCCGCTGCCGTGGCCCTCCTCGCTGTCGTTGTATTGGGAACAGCAGTACCTGAAGAGGTTAGATAGAGGTGTAGGGAATAGCAGGGAAGCTATCGACGGTGTCCGCAGGCGGGATTGGATACAAGCGAGCGTAGCTGGACTCTGGAAGTACCCAGGTTCGGGGACCTCGTGATGAGGTAAAGCCCCTACTCCTGCCGGATCTGACTATGTGGGATCAATGAACTACAAGTGCTCCTCGAGCTGTATTTGCTAGCTACTGCCTTAAATGCTGTGAGACCAACCCTTTCTACTGAAGCCTTGCCTCTCCTTATATAGGCAGAGAGGCAACGGTCTCCCTGGCCAATCCGACTGGCGGGCCCCACAGGCGGGTCCCAGACGACTGGTCATCTATAGTTTCCGATATGGTATGTCTTATCGGAGTATGAGCGGTATGGCTGTCGTTGGCACAATGGACGCCGTGCGAGCCTGTCGTCAGCATCGGGCCACTGTTCCTGCGTCACCCCCACAAAGTCTTCGGTATGGCCAGGTGGTTGCCAGTCTTGTCATCGTCTGTATGCGTCTGTAATCGACACGCACATCGTCCCGTCTCACTGATTGGGTCCGGCTACGTCGTCGTATCCGGCTATCTCTTGCTAATCCGGCTACCGTGTGATAGCCGGCCTGTCTTGCCCTGTCCGGCTGCATCGGGTCAGCCGGACGCGATCCGACTGCTTGGTTTCTTGTCCGGTTAGTACTGGGATCATCCCGACACTAGTCCCGAGCGTGTGGATTCCGCCCTTAGGCGAAATGTGCGTCGCTCCTCTTTTTGAATTTGTGTCCGGCTGAGCTTGGCGGTTGCGCTACTCGTGGCGTCGACGCCGCCACGCACGCCATCATTGCTCGGGCGGGCGCAGCGTCCGCTGCATGTCGCCTCGGGAAACCGTTGTCCGGCGCTTCGGTTCCTGCTCTGGGATCTTCTGCGCACCCTGCTTCGGCACATGGGACCTGGGCGGGGTTTGGGGTGAGGGCCATCCGGATGCGCGCCACGTGGCCCCATTGATGGTTGCCCTTCCAGCCCTTTAAAGGGACGCCGCTGAGGCGTTCTTTTTCGCCCCCCCGCCGCAGTCTCCTCTCTCGCGTCCTAGTGGCATCCCGCAAAAACCACTACTAGAAATCGCGTTGTTTTTGTGCATTGCATCATCTTGACCGCATGCTCATGTCATCATGCCACATTGCATTTGAGCATCGTCATGTCATCATGCATTTGTTTGTCTAAAACTATTTTCTAAAAGCCTAGTTTTGTTTTCTAAATATTCCCCGTCTTAATTTCAAATCCAAACTCCGGTATTTTTCCGGGTCTTTTATTTGTCTAAAAACTAATTATAAAAGTCTTGCATTCAATAAATAAATAAAATTATTATCTTTTCAGGAGGCAGCCAGCCAGGCCCAAAAGCCCAGCCGGCCACCTCCAACAAAACCCTAAACCTACCCGACCAACCCTAGCCTAAACAGCTAACCCTAGCCACCACCTACCCAACCCCTCAGACCCCACCCGCGCGTCACACCCACATACGCACGCCCCTGCCCTGCTTGCTTTGCCCGCTGGCCGCTCTCGCCCACCAACCAGTGCCCCGCGCCACATCTCCACTTGACCGCACATCGCACGCAGTGCACACACACAACCCGACCATGGTACACACCCACCACACACACCACACCTGCCCCGCGCTCCCCTGGGCGTTTTCCACACGTCTTCGACGCGTCCCTGACACCACCTGCCCCGCTCCTCTGCGTGGCCCCACCAACACGATCGCCCATCCCCACACTTCACGCCCCACACGCGCATGCGACCGAGGCCGCCTGCCACGACACCCCCTGACCACCTTGTTTTCATCACCACGCCAACCCGCGACCGGCCCCACCCGCGCACGTCCCGCGTCGCCCACACGCCATCCCCTCCCCATCCCCGTGTCCCTCGCCTCGCTTCTCCCCTGCAAATCGACGGCGGCCGCCGAACTGCCTCACTCCATGGCTGCCACCGGTCCGAGCTGTCGCGCTGGGCCTCCCCTCCCTCTCCCCGTCTCGCCGTCCTCGAGCCTGAGCACCGTTGTTCCGCCACAGCCTCTGCTCCGTGCGGCGCCGCCCATGGCCGCATCTCCGTCGAGCTCCTTGCCGGCCGCCGCGCCCTGTCATCCTCCACGTGCTTGCGCGAGCTCGCCGTCCTCCGAACCTAGCGCCGCCGGCTTCCCCGGCCGAGCCCGACCTCACCTGGACCACGCGAGCGTCGCGGCCCCAGGATGCCGTCGTCGGCCTCCTCGTCGCCCCTCTCGCCGGCCTTCCTTGCCGCGTCTGGCCCTCTTCTTCAGAAGCTCGCCCGAGCGCCCTCGACGCCCTCTGTCGTGCCTCTCCTCTGGCCTCGCCCGGAGCCGGCAGTTGCATGTCAAGCCGCCTCGCCTACTCAGTGTTGCACCGTTGCACCGCCGCTGCGTGAACCCCAAGCTCGGGCCGCCACCGCTCGCCCTCTCTCCGTCGCCGCCGAGGACCCTCTCTATGCTGCCTTTTTCTCTCGGATGCGAGCAAGGGCGCCCCATATCGGCACTACATGTTGACCTCTTTGTCTAGGTGCTGGTAGTTCTCTGAACCTGCATGTGTGGTTCCAGTTGGTACTCGTGGCTCATTGTTTCGACCTTGTCCCATTATCAACGTGTTTGTAGGAGGGTCTACCTTGCCTTGTTCCGTGGATGTATGCTCCATGCCGATGGTTTTTAGGGATGTATCGATGCCACTAGAAGAGTACAAATCCCCGCGAAGTTCTCCGACCCTGTCGAACCCCCGAGACCATGGATCCGAAGCCCCGGTCCCAAGGACGCCAAGGCCTACAACATGGATCCGAACATCGAACCCCTGATCCCGGAGCCGGAAGCCGAGACCGATCCCTCGAGACCCCAAGATCTTCGAACCTTGATGTGTGACCCCTTTATCCGAGACCCCTATTTTTATAATATGACTTTATCAACTGTCGCATATTAAATGGTTCATGCATGCATACATGTCTGTGGTTTGGGGGCATTATGCCGATACACCTCATAATTAAATATGGAGTCTCTATGCGGGATATCTTTGTCTTATTCCGGACTCCATTTAAATTGGTGTAGCGAACCAATGCCATATTTTGCCTTGTTAATACAACATTTAATCTGCGGGGTTTTAAACAATTTGAACCGTTTAATTAATTGTCGGGACCTCGGTTCCACTTAATACTGGCTAATTGCACCGCATCTGCATCATATCATAAACATGCCGGATCTTCTGCCGTAGTATTAAATATTGCATCCGGTGTTTCTTCTAGTGTTTGCTTCTTCGCAGACTAGGCCGATGAGTGGATGCGAGTATCGATAAGTTCTCCAGATACGATCCGTCGGCAGTGCTTCCCAGGCGAGCATCTCTCCCCCCTTCTACCTATTTTGCATTTATAGTCTTTATTTCCTCATGTTGATCTATTACTATCCGTGTCGCGATGCTTTAGTTTCCGTACACCAGTTATATTCCGTGCAGCCGATATATTGCCTTGGACACCTCCTATTACCTGTTGTTTGGTAGATAGCTGGCCTTGCGAGTCGTAGTTGCTTGCTCAGGTGCGATCTCGTGTTGTCAAGTACCACAGTTGTTGGAAGGTTGGCAGATGCTTAATGGTAGAGATGCTTAATGGTGGAGATGATCATGTCTTTAAATATAACTATTAAATGCTAGATATAACTAATGCAGAGGCATCGGTGGGCAATAGATGTTATTTGGTTCTTCCACGCTCACTTGTGTCCCGTAGGACCCCGAGTACTTGATACCTGTTCCTTGACTATTCGCACTATCCACATCCGGGAGGCCTTATGGACCCCCCTGAGCCAGAGCTTGATTCATTTCTATTTCTTGGGGCCACAAAGTAGTTTGGGGCTTTATTACTATCATGTACTTATGCCATGCTTTACTGCTTTATTTAAGATTGTGCAAGGAGCATGTCTTTGCTTAGGATTATGAGTGTTTTCGCGGTATCGACAAGCCCAGTCACACTTTTGGGTTTCTAGTCGTTTACAGCCATTGGCGCAAACCTTGGGTCTGTCTTGGAGCCGGCCAACTTCGTCGCGGGTAGCTTAATGGGGTGGCCCCCTAAAACATTTCTGAATCCTGTGATTGCTTTGTCGTGAAAGCCTCGTTGGGTTTTGAGTTGGTTTTTCCGAGGTTGATCGAGTGTGTGTTGCTATTTGTGCACCCCTGCAGGGTAAAACTTTCTGAAAGCCGTGTCCATGTTATGGGACGACTTGGAGCACAGTATCTCGATCATAGACAAGCATAACTAAAGTAGTGCTATAAACTTGACTTAATATATGACTAGTAATCAGATTCAACTATAACGGAATGGATATTAAAAATGCCAACAACTGGTGGGTCTGTGGTGATCTATGTCATACTATACCTGCCTAGTAAGTATTGCAACTCCAATGGAATGTGATAAAGTGCCAACAACTGCTGGGTTTTGGGATTCCTCAGGACAATTATATCTGATTAGTAAATGTTCCAACTACAACGAAATGATGATTAAAACTGCCTACTACTTATGCTATCAGGATGGCTCATGCTATCTATATCTGATTAGTAATTGCTGCAACCATAACGGAATGAGTAAAATTGCCAACTGTGTGAGTTCCTTGGCCCGACTTCCTCGTTTGGTCTCGAGGGGGAATTACCAGGTTGGGTTTGTTTGGTGTTAGCTTCAGGTTGGATCCGAATAGGTCTTTCTTACCCCTCTCTGATAATCGCCAGTTGTATCGAGTCTCTATAGGTTGTTTAGTGCCGCCGCGCTGCCGCTTCATCCCACCATACCTATGTAGGCGAGAGCCGCCGAATTCTAGCCTCGCTGTGTCGCCTCAAGATCGACGCTCCTCTTTTTCCTTTGCCCTTTGTCGGCACCCCTTTGGTTTTAGCAGGTTTGAGATCGACGTCGTTAGCAGGGTTACCCTTCCGGCTTGGCCTGGGCAGGGTTATGGACGCCATTGGTTATTCTTCAGGGCTCTTAGCCCCATTTGCATCTTGTCCATAGTCGGACGCTCTATTGTTTCCAAGGTGATTTGGATCTTTGTATAATATATTTGTATTCTTGACTCATGGAGTCGTTGTTGTATATATATGTTCTGTGGGTTCCATTGTGGACTAATGTGTAATGGTATTACTTCGTTATCCACCCGTACGCAAGTGCCTGGTGGGCGTCCTTGAATCGTTTCTATGCGGGTTTGGCGGGAAGCGCTAAAACTTGCATAGGGCCGATTCGAGGGTGTTACATTCTGCTTGTGCGCCCTTGCCTTCTGTGCTGTAGCCTGCTATGCCGCCCGCTTGTTGTCGTCGTCCCTACGGGCCACCGCCACTCTTCCGTCGCTGCTCCCCCTGCCAGCCGGAGATGGCCGCCGACTATGGGGCTTGGTGCGGCTCCTCCGTCACCGAGGACCACATCGCGAAGTACCACGCCACCCGCGTTCTGCCGCCGCCGGAGGAGGTGGCGGTGCTTAAGCGTCGTCGAAGGAGGTGTCGCCGCTTTTGACGGAGGAGGGCGCGTCATCTTCCTCTCCCATCCGCGCTGGTTCGCCGGTTCTTCCGGCACCTTCCTCGTCTTCTTCGACCTCCGTCTTCACCACCTCGGCGCCAACGCCATCGGGACGCTGGCGCACTTCATGGCGTTCTGCGAGAGCTACCTCAGGATCCAGCCGGATCTCGGGCTCCTCTGCCGGCTCTTCCGAGTCCGTCCGCAGGTGCAGTACACGAAGGGGCCGCTAGTCGTCTGCGGCGGTGCCTCCATCTACTCCCGCTCCCAATCCGGCTACCCCAAGTTCTTGCTTCAGGACACGGTACGGCTGTGGCAGCAGTCGTACTTCTACGTCAAGAACGTCACCAACGTCGACCGGATAAATCTTCCGGCCTTCCAGGATGTTGAGTCCAGCCGGCAGAACTGGGAGCTGAAGATCCATGGTGACAAGGCGGAGACGGACGCGATGCTACAGCGCATGTGCTCCCTCGTCACCTGCCGGCTAACCGGCCTGGACATCACCCTTAGCTGGATGTCCCGGCTGATGATGCCGCTGCAGCAGCGAGTGCACAAAATGTGCTACTACTCCGTCCGTCTGGACCCGACCCGTTTGTCACGTCGCGATCCCCGCTACCACAACTTGAAGGAGTGGGTGTGGACGATCACAAAGGAGCGGTTGCCGAAGAACTGGAAGTTCAGTCTGGCGCCCTACAGCTGGGAGAACCGCGCGCCCGGGTAAGTCCTTATAGCCGGAAACTTTATTTGTTCTTTCTGTGTTGTTTTCCTGTTCTGTCTGACTGACTTCTTGTATTTGGCAGATCTTCGCTTGCATCCTTCGCGAGGAGGGTGAGGCTCCCCTTGAGGAGTTCATGCCTGACTTGCCAGAGCCGCGCGCTCGACGGTCCAACGAGGAGTCGGACAGGGATGGTGATGCCTTTCCCAGCCGGAACGACGAGCCGGCTGCTGACCCGCACGCGAAGGTTCACGAGGAGGAGGAGGCCGCACCGACCGTGGACCCGGCGACGCGCTCCGCGACGGACGGCGAGGCAGGCGGGAGCAGCTCCAGTCGTTCCGGCTCCCACCGGCCTATGACGGAGGATCCGGCTCCCAAGAGGAGCCGGTCCAGCGACCTGCCGCCAAGCCGTCTTGGCCAGAAGAAGGGGCCGCCCCTAGTTGTGCCGGGGTATGTTCCTTCTCCCCCCTCTTTCTTTTGGTATGTTCTGTCTGCTTGCCTTTTTTCTTCTTTTTCTGACTTTGGTTTATTTTGCCTTTGCCTTCTCCTCCTTCTCTTTAGCACGTTGGTCTCTTTTCGAGTCATGAGCCCAAGACGGCACCGACTGGTCGCCGCCTGCGCCCATTGCGCCAACCGACGCCTCTCCTTCTTCTGAGGCGCAGCCTCCGCCTCCCCCTCGAGCTGAGCCGGCTGCCACCGCCCAGCCGGAAGGTCCCCAGCCGGAAGCGGAGTCCTCCCAGCCGGATGGCTCCCCCACAGGCACGCAGGGGGCTGCCGGCAAGGAGCTCATCGTTGTTGGCAATGACAACTCCGACGAGGAGCTCGGGGAGGAATGGCGAACGGCGCTGGCCGCAGCGAAGGAGTCCTTGGTCATCAATGTCGTGGAAGACGATGCTTCCTCCGCCGCCTCGCTGTTGGACCTTGCCGCCACGCTCGAGCTGGCGGTGAAGGAGATCCGGCTGCTGGAGGCCACAACCGGCGGGAACCGGACGTTGGAGCAGAAGCTTGCTGCCGCCAACGGGACTTCCCAGAGTAAGTTCGCTTCCCTTGGCTTGCTTTTTTTTACTGATAGCCGGAATTGCCGCAACCATCCTCGTGTGCGCTCAGCGCGAGATCGATCGCTTGAAGAAAGCGAACGACCGGCTGAGCAAGTCCAATTCCACTCTGCGGCTGAAGAATAAGGATTGGCACGCGAGGGTAGACGGTCTGGAGGCCACCATTAAGGAGCGTGATGCCTCGCTCGCTAGCCGGACCGAAGCCTTCACCCTTCTTGAGGCCCAGAACAAGGACCAAGAGAAGGAGATCAAACGGCTGGCGACCAAGGAGAAGGCTCTGGTGGAGGAGCTGATGCAGGTCGGCCACACTGCTAAGGGTGAGTTCCTTTTTCCGTCTTCTTTTCTTTCCGGATCCGGTAGCCGGATCTGACCCTTTTTTCTGACAGCCTTTTACCCCGGCATAGACCTGCTGGCCTATAACCGGTTGCAGGAGAACTGGCCGGGAGCGCAGCCGACGGCCCAGGAGCTCGTCGTCCTTCTTGGCGAAGAAGCTGCCAAGCTTCGTCAAGCGGCGTGGGACGTCTTCTCCTTCATGTGGCCAGAGGCTCCGGTTCCGGAGACGATCGCGCAGTTGGCCGTGAAGTTGGGAGAGGTGCCGGCTGCGATGGACCGGCTGCGGGACTTGGCGGCGCGGGCCGGAGCGGAGATGGCTCTGGCCCTCATGCTCTCCTGGTACAAGGACGCCCATGTCGAGAAGATCGACGGTGGCTTCCGTGCCGGAGCCGATCTTGCCGCCATCCGCCAAGCCCATCCGGAGCTCCGCAGATCCGCCATCAAGATTGCCGACTACGTGGATCCCGACGAGGTGCTCACCGACTCGGAGTCCGTCGGTACTCCTGCCGTGGAGGGCCCGATGCCGCCGTCTGCAGGCGCCGGAACCGGATCAAGCTCCGCGCCTCCTCCTCCGCCTGAACCTTCTGCTGGCCAAGATCCTCCTCACGGCAAGGGTCCTGCCGTCTAGTCATTGCCTCGGGATGCCGGGTGTATTTGTCTTGTCTTAGATATTCGTGAAACTTGTCTGTCTGTACAGGCTATCTTTGATGCCAGGTAACTTATGGGAGCTTCGTCTCCCTTTTGCTTGTTAATGTTGAATTCCTGAGTCTCCCTTAACTTGTTCCTTGAATTTTCTTTTGATATTTTGCCGGCTCACTTCGCCCCGGCTAACCTCGTCCGGCTACACACCTTTAGCCGGACGAACTACACCTCCAGTGAGGCGCGGCCACTGCGGTGTAGCCCGAGATCCGGAGTAGCTGGCGTAGCCAGGTGCTTCGAATCTTCCTTATTTTTCCCAAGTCTTCTAACTTTATCCGACCGCCTCGTCCCTAGTCGGCTGCTTTCGGCTGAACGCCTTCACCGGGGAACTAACATTCAGTTGGGAGCGGCACACTAGGTGTAGCCCCCGAGATTCGGAGTAGCTGGCGTAGCCAGGTGCTTCAAATCTTTCTTGTCTTCTCTTGCTCCTGTCCTTGCCCTCACCTGGGCTCCGAACGGCCGGCTAAACTCCCTTAGCCGGTCAGGAACTACAAGATTCCACTGGGGGCGTGCGAGCGCACCCAGTGGGTGTATCCCCCGAGATTCGGAGTGCTTGATGAAGGCAAGGACTTCGAATCTTCTTACCCTTTTCCTAAATTCTGACTCAGGGTAGTCGGATAAGAATGTACATACACATACACGCAAGTCCTCATAGGTTAGTAGGTTAGTCTGCCAAATTGTAGCCAGAAAACGGCCTGTTTTTTCAAAAACTGGTTTGTCCCTTTCTAGACACTTAGTCGCTTTCCCGTGTGCTCTGCTGTTTTCGCTTCGTCCTTGCCGGGCAGCCGGGTTGCGGTCTGCAGCCGGAATCGAAGGGAGCTGACAGTACATTGCACACGGTACTAGCGGCTTAGCAGTTGGATTGGTTCGAGTCAGTTGCAGGGCCGGGACGCCCGGTCTGTTGCGTCTCCTCCCTGTTTTTCGTGTGGGATGCCTCAGGCTTTTGCTCTTGCTAGCCGGACAAACGGGTTACGGTCTGTAGCTGAGACGAAGAGTGGGCCTCTGACATCGTCACACACTACTCGGCCGGTTTGGTGAGTTAGCAGGTCGGGCCAGCCGGCGAGCCCCCGGGTAGGGGTTGCCGGAGCCGGAAAATTTGAACCGGAAAACAGATGCACACACATTTCTAGCAACGAGCCCCCGAGATTCTCGTGGGGGTCCGCATTTTCATTCATGGGGTTTTCAGGATACATACACTGCCTGGCGGCTAGGTGTAAAACGGGCGCAGCAGGGCCGCGTTCCAGGGACGCTCGGTCTCCTTGTCCGATTTGTCCATCTTGTTCTTGCGCGGCTGCTGTGCGTCGATGAGGTAGTAGGAGTCGTTGGGCAGCGCCCGGCTGATGATGAAGGGTCCCTCCCAGGGTGGTGATAACTTGTGCATGCCCTTCGTGTCTTGCACCTGCGGGAGAACCAGGTCACCCTCGCGGAATGCGACTCGGCGGATCTGGCTTGAATGGTAGCGACGTAGTCGCTGCTGGTACAGGGCTGATCTGGATAAGGCCAACTCGCGGGCCTCCTCCAGGAGGTCCACTCCGTCCTCCTGCGCCTCCTGGTTGGTCTTTTCATCATACAGGAGCTTGCGTGGGGAGTCGAACTCGATGTCGGTGGAGAGGACGGCTTCCGATCCATAGACCAGGAAGAATGGCGTGTAGCCGGTTGACCTATTCGGCGTGGTGCGGAGGCTCCAGAGCATAGCCGGAAGTTCTTCGATCCAACACCCGGGTGACCGCTCCAATGGCTCGATGAGGCGTGGCTTGATGCCGTCTAACACCAAGCCGTTTGCTCTTTCGACTTGCCCGTTGGACTGCGGGTGGGCGACGGAGGCGAGGTCCTTCCAGATGCCCTTGTTGCTGCAGAACCGGGCGAAGGCCCCCTTGGCGAAGTTGGTGCCATTGTCGGTGATGATGTTGTTGGGGTAGCCGAAGCGGTTGATGATGTCGGTGAAGAAGGTAATGACTGTCGCCCCATCCAGCTTTCGGATAGGCTTGGCCTCGATCCACTTTGTGAACTTGTCCACCGCTACCAGCAGGTGGGTCATGCCCGCGCGTGCCCGCTTGAAGGGGCCGACCATGTCGAGGCCCCAAACTGCAAAGGGCCAGGTGATCGGTATGGTCTTGAGCACCATAGTTGGCATGTGCCTGAGCTGCCCGAAGCGTTGGCACCCGTTACCATTGCCAAAGATCCTCGAGGGCGGTGGGCCAATAGAAACCATGGCGGAATGCCTTGGCGACTATCGCCCTTGACGAAGCGTGATGCCCGCACTCGCCCTGGTGGATGTCCTTGAGTAGCCAGTAGCCCGTGTCCACATCAACACATCTTTGGAAGATACCGGATACGCTGCGCTTGTACAGCTCGCCGTTTATGATTGTGTAGGTGTGCGCGCGGCGCCGGATTTGCCTGGCTTCCACCTCGTCATCCGGAAGTTCTCCGTTGGCGATGTAGTCCATGAAGGGATGTGCCCAGGATGGCACTTCTCGAATGGCGAGGACGCTCCCGTCCTCCGGTTGGCTGATGTCGGGGGGGTCGTCCGGATGGTGTACCTGGGACGACAGCCCCTGAACTGCTTGACGAACCGGCAGCCCCCGGGCCTTGCGAGTCGGAGGGCACTGCCTTGCCGGAACTGGTGCGGGTCTTCTTCTTCGGTGGTTCTGCCGGCTCCGCTTCTGCCGTTCCGCCAGCCGGAACGCTACCTGCCTAGACGATGGAGTCTGATTCTGGTGACGGGTTGATGGACGGCTTGCACAGGTGCTCCAAGGAGACCCCTGGTGGGATCGCCTGCCTGGTGGATCCGATCTTGGAGAGCGCATCGGCTGCCTCGTTGTTGACGCGAGGGACATGGTGGAATTCGCACCCATCAAAGGAGGCGCTGAGCTTCTGGATGTGGAATTGGTGGAGGGCCATGTTTGCGTCTCTGGCGTCCCACTCTCCGGATACTTGCTGCACCACCAGATCCGAATCGCCGAAGCATAGGATCCGGTTGACACCGATCTCCTTGGCCAGCCGGAGCCCGTGCGCCAGTGCTTCATATTCAGCTACGTTGTTAGAGGCCTTGAAGTGGATCTGCAGCACGTAATCCATCCGGTCCCCCTTGGGTGAGGTGAGCATGATGCTGGCTCCCAAGCCCCCGAGCATCTTCGACCCGTCGAAGTGCATCCTCCAGTGGTCCGAATCCGGAACCGGTGGGAGATACTGGGTCTCGGCCCAGTCGACGAGGAAGTCCGCCAATGCCTGCGACTTGATCGTGAGCCAGGGTTCATACTGGATGGAGTAGGTGGCGAGCTCGATGACCCATTTGGCGACTCGACCAGTGGCATCCTTGTTGCCGATGATTTCCGAAAGGGGTGCAGTGCACACGACCTTAATCGGATGCTCCTGGAAGTAGTGCTTGAGCTTCTTGCATGCCAGGTACACGCCGTAGCACATCTTCTGGTAGTGGGGGTAGTTCTGCTTGGAGAGGGAGAGAACCTCGCTGAGGTAGTAGACGGGCCTCTAAACCGGCTGAGCCTTGCCTTCCTCGGGGCGCTCCACCACCAGATTTGGCGACTACGGTACCGATGGCTGCTATATAGAGCAACATCGGCTCCTTGCTAGCCGGCGTGGCTAGAACCGGTGTTGTGGATAACATGCGCTTGAGGTCGTGAAATGCGGTGTCGGCTTGCATAGTCCAGGAGAACTTGTTCGTCTTCTTCATCAGCTGGTACAACGGGAGTGCCTTCTCCCCCAGCCGGCTGATGAAGCGACTGAGGGAAGCCAGGCATCCGGTGAACTTCTGGACCCCAAGCAGGTTCCTAGGCAGCTGCATCCTCTCGATGGCCGCGATCTTCTCTTGATTCGCCTCGATACCTCGTTGTGATACGAGGAAACCGAGTAGCTGACCATGCGGAACGTGACTCCGGTCGAAGCCATCTCGCCCCACGGTGGGCGCCAACTGTCGTTGTATTGGGAACAGCAGTACCTGAAGAGGTTAGATAGAGGTGTAGGGACTAGCAGGGAAGCTAGCGACGGAGTCCACAGGCGGGATTGGATACAAGCGAGCGTAGCTGGACGCAGGAAGTACCCAGGTTCGGGGCCCTCGTGATGAGGTAAAGCCCCTACTCCTGCCGGATTTGACTATGTGGGATCAATGAACTACAAGTGCTCCTCGAGCTGTATTTGCTAGCTACTGCCTTAAATGCTGTGAGACCAACCCTTTCTACTGAGGCCTTGCCTCTCCTTATATAGGCAGAGAGGCAATGGTCTCCCGCAATCCGATCAAGGGCCCCACAAAGGTCCCAGACCATTGGTCATCTACAGTGTTCGGTATGGTATTGATGGGTTCGTAGCATGGAAAACAAAAAAATTCTATCGCAAGAATGAACAAAACCCAGATCTAATCTAGATAAAAGCTAAGATCTAATCTATTAGACATGTGCAACAAGATAGATCTGTACTAACCCTTATAGATCCGAAAGCCTTGTGCGAGAACGGATCTCGTGGTTGATGTAGTCGATCACTTGCCGATCTCAAGATCGAGTAGACGATCCTTCCGACGCCGCGTTCCGGCAGTGCTTCCGCAGACGGTCACACGTGCGGAGTCGAAGAAGGCCTTCCTCTTCCCGTTCCAGCGAGCAGCGGAGGTAGTAGATCTTCTCCACGGAATTCCAGCAGCACGACGGTGTGGTGGTGCTGGTGGAGGAGAGAATTCTGCAGGGCTTCGCCTAAGCCGGAGCAGAGGGAAGGAGGAGGAGACAGGCGGCGGCTAGGGTTTGTTATGGAGGGGGCTAGGGGGTGGCGCCCCCACCCCTCTATTTAGAGGCGCCATGGGAGGGGGAGTCCTAGTAGGAGTCCCCTCCCTTCCTTGGCCGGCGGATTGGGAGGGGGGAGGAATCCTCCTCCCCCACGAATCCTTGTCTTGCCCCACAAGGACTCCTTGATCCTTTCTTGGTTTTCAAGCAAACTCCAAGAAATCTCCTAGAACCTTCCGGAACATTCTGAAACCTTCTAGAATCCCCATACAAATACTCCGGAACATTTCCTAACTTAGAAAATGATCCCCAATATATGAATCTTATTCTCCGGACAATTCCGGATCTCCTCGTGATGTCCTGGATCCAATCCGAGACTCTGAACAACATTCGGTCTCCAACGCACATTCCATATCTACTTAAAACAACTTCGAACCTTAAGTGTGTCACCCTACGGTTCGTGAATATGTAGACATGATGGAGACACTTCTCCGATCAATAACCATCAGCGGGATCTGGAGATCCATAACGGCTCCCACATACTCAACGATGACTTCGTGATCGATAGAACCATTAACATACAAAACCAATTCCCTTTGTCACGCGATACTATACTTATCCGAGGTTTGATCGTCGGTATCTCCATACCTAGTTCTACCTCATTCTCGATAAGTACTCTTCACTGCTCCATGTTATGTCATCCCTTGTGACCTAGTCACATGCTTGCAAGCTAACTAGATGACATTCCACCGAGAGGGCCTAGAGCATATCTATCCGTCATATGGATGGACAAATCCCAATCTTGGTCCATGCGCTTCAACACATACTTTTAGAATACCCAATGACACCTTTATAACCACCCAGTTACGAAGCGGTGTTTGATGTCATCAAAGTACCCATCCAGTGATGGTGATTAACATAACCTCATGGTCGAAGGATTAGGTTACTATGCATTTGAAAGCTTATAGCAATACGAACTTAATGACTTGATCTTATGCTACGCTTACTACGGGTGTGTGTCCATCACATCATTCTCCTAATGATATAACCTTGTTATTAATGACATCCAATATCCATGATCAGGAAACCATGATCATCAATTTAATCAACAAGCTAGTTCAACAAGAGGCTTACTAGGGACTCTTTTATGTTTACAAAACACACATGTATTAGTGTTTCCTTATAATACAATTATAGCATGGGATGTAAACATTCATCATAAACACAAAGATATAATAATAACCACTTTTATTATTGCCTCTTGGGCATATCTCCAATAGGTATGTCTTATCAGAATATGAGCGGTATGGCTGTCGTAGGCACAGTGGACGCCGTGCGAGCCTGTCGTCCGCATCGGGCCACTGTTCCTGCGTCACCCCCACAAAGTCTTCGGTATGGCCGGGTGGTTGCCAGTCTTGTCATCGTACAGTATGCACTGCAATCGACACGCACGTCGTCCTGTCTCACTGATTGGGTCCGGCTACGTCGCCGTATCCGGCTATCTCTTGCTGATCCGGCTACCGTGGGATAGCCGACCTGTCTTGTCCTGTCCGGCTGCATCGGGTCAGCCGGACGCGATCCGACTGCTTGGTTTCTTGTCCGGTTGGGGTACCTGGGGATCATCCCCCTCACACTCACCTTGCCGTCTCATCCCACTCGTCGCCAGCGAGTCCAGCCTCCGCGTCGAGCCCCGCTTCCGCGACCTCCTCGGCCCGCCGCCCGCCTCGAGCCTCCTCTCGCGTGCCGCCGCGTGGTTCTCGTCCTTCTCTTCGGCCGCTGCATCCCCGCCGCTCTCGGTCTTCTCCGTCCTCGTCTACCAGAGCCCAAGCCACCTCCACCTCTCTGCGCACCGGCAGCCGCCCTCCACAGCCACGGCCGCCCGTCGACCCTGCGCACCTGCTTCTGGACGGACGTGTTGTTGCCAAGCGCCATCCTCGTCGTCGCCTCCTCTGGCCACCCCTCCACGAGAAGGCCGCCCTGTCCCCGAACCTCTCCGTCGACCAGGCCCTAGAGCAGGCCGTCGCTCCGCCCACGCTCCTCCTCAAGCTCGACCTCGCCAGGATCCTTCCGCGACCTCGAGCCGTCCTGTAGGCCCACCCGTGAAACCTTTTGGCCCAATCGGAACGTTCTGCTGGGCATACCCCATTTGGCATATCCCCATCACCAGTCTTCGTCGAAACTTGACCGGATCTAGGCCCGGAAGTTCTGGGTCACGAACCCCTGACCAGAACTATGGTGGCACTCAGCGGAACTACCGACCACGAGTACCACATGCAAAGGCTAGTGGGAGTGACCTAGCAGTGCCAGCCGGAAGTTCCATTCGGAGACAAGCGGAACTTCCGACCGGTACTACCGGTCAACTTCCGGCTCAAGTTCCATCAAATAGCACTCTCAGACAGAGAGACTACTGAACTGATACATGCCATCATCGGAACTTGGTCGATACTTGTGGCGGTACAACCGCCAGCGCCAGCCCCGCAAAAGTTTGCAGGCGGAACTACCGTACTTCTGGTCAGGAAGAAAAATGCTCAAAACCTCAAGCAGGACTCTCTCTCGTTGAAAACTGGGAGGGCTATGGAGGTGCATATTTGGTTTGTGCAAGAAAAGTGATTCCCCCACACGCTTCCTAGGTGGACCCCCTCTTGATAGTACGAGATCCTAAAACAACAAAAAGAGAGGAAACCGAAAAGAAACATCGTCTTCAAGTGGCCTTGCGAAGAGGGATCCATCAATCACAGAGTGCTCACAAATGATTCCTATAGCTTAGGCACACTATTAGACCACAAGAGAGTTGTCATCAACACCAAAATACATAGAGAGATCAATGCCCTTTCACGGGGAAGTAATAGCTGCCCTGGCTCGACTGCTCCATGGCCATCTTCGTCGTCGTGATGTCCCTCTCCATGAGAAGTTGCGCCTCCTGCGCCGCCTCTACTGCCTGCTTCACCTTGAATTTCAGGCCTCTCTGCCGACCTTTTGTGACCGCCTTCTTGCGGTTGATGTCGGCCACCCACTCGGCGTTGGTCATACCCGACAACCTCTGCTTCGCCTCCCTCTTTTCCTCTGCTTCGACTCACCGTTATTCGGCAGTGGACCGAGGTCCTATGAACTTATTCAGCGCCAATGAGGTTGGGCAGGAGGATCTCAACGGTAGGTGGGCGAAGGGCGAGTGGTTTGTTTCTCTACTTGATGATTCATGCTCTAGAGAAGGCGGTGTTTCACATTCTACTGCGCCGGAAATCAGCTGCGGCTCCGGTTCTTCGTCAGAGCTTCGCTTCAGTGGCGGGTCGAGCGGTCCATCATTGGCGAGAGCGGAGTGGAAGTGTGTTCGTGGCGGGCGGAGTGGTGGCCGCGGCGAGGAGGACGAGGAGGGGTCAAGTAGAAGAGTAGCTATGTACTACATGAAAAAATATAATCAGAGAGTCTTTTCGTACGGAAATATACCGTCAACGTGGCGGCGATCAAAACGAAGACCGCCCATTCAGTTTTTTCTTCTTCGAGTAACCAGACATTGTGCATCCAAATTCCCTATTTGACTCCTACGTGGCTTTCAGAAAATAGCCCACGTCCAGCAAACTCAGCATGCCAACTACTCCACGCCACCGATCCGGCCTCTCCTCTGTCAACCAATCACGTCGTTCCAATTCCAATCCCGCGGATCGGTTCGCCTCCAAGCCACGTTAATGAATCCCACCCGTCTATCCCCAATCAAACGCGCGAAGACGGACCTCCATTTCCACCAGCGCGCCCACCCGCTGGGATAAATAAGCCGCAGACCCCGGACTTCTTCCTCACACCTGGAAAAATCCCCCAATCCCCACCTCATCTTCTCCGAGCTCTCCTCTCATCGCCAGCAAGCAATGTCGGGCCGCGGCAAGGGGGGCAAGGGTCTGGGCAAGGGCGGCGCCAAGCGCCACCGCAAGGTCCTGCGCGACAACATCCAGGGCATCACCAAGCCCGCCATCCGGCGTCTCGCTCGCCGTGGCGGCGTGAAGCGCATCTCGGGGCTCATCTACGAGGAGACCCGCGGCGTGCTCAAGATCTTCCTCGAGAACGTCATCCGCGACGCCGTCACCTACACCGAGCACGCCCGCCGCAAGACCGTCACAGCCATGGACGTCGTCTACGCGCTCAAGCGCCAGGGACGCACCCTCTACGGCTTCGGAGGCTGAGCATCAGATCTGTAGGCTGCTTAGGACTGTTAGGGTTCCGTTGTCTGTGGTCGATGTCCTGTAATCCGTGCTGGAATCTGTTGCATATGGACGAATGAATGGATTTGTGTTGCTGGAAATTGTTCTAGTCCATCAGATTAATTGTGTCCCAACTTCATTCAATTGAATCTGTATAACTGTGGAGTCACGAGTATGAATCTTTGTTTACAACACTGAATCAGTGTCGAAACAGTCTGCAGCTAACACAGGTTCAGTCAAATTGATGTACCACTCAGCATCATGCTTCTGTTTGAAACTGTGATTCAGATTCATTATTTTGTAAGTAGATTGTACTTCATAACTGTTGCATACCTGCATCTGCACAATCTCATAACTGGTTGAAGCAATTTATTCGTGCCTGATGAATGTGCCGATCGACACTATTCAACTTGGAGAATGTGCTACAGTGCTAGTTGAAGAATGCGTTTGAAGCTAAGCTTAGACTGCATCACTGTCAAAATGGTCTGCAAGTAACACAGGTTCAATCAAATTTCTGCACCAGTAGCATCATGCTTCTGTTTGAACTACTGATTCAGAATCACAATTTGTTTATTTGTTATTCTTGCATCTTCCAGGCTCATAACCGGTCGTAACAATTTTGTAGTGTTTGAAGAATGTTCTGTTTTTTTTATGCCTTTATTTATAAAACGGGACGAAAGCCTATTTCGAGAGGAAGAATGTTCTTTTTGACACTAGCATTCAGCTCGGTGTGCTTTGGCACCTGAACTCTTCTACCGCAGGATGAATATTACGGACTTGTCACAAACGTTATAATGTAGTCAACGGATAATGCAAACTGTGAACCTGAAGGCGCCCGATATAAAACTTTAGCTTGTAAAAGTAAGTGTGTTTATATAGAACAAAGGAAAATTCAAGCGACACTCTTTTCGACATGGAACACTCATATTCCACATCAGGACACAGTCAAATCACGGTCAGCAGTAAGTTTTTTTTTTTTTTTTGGTTAGGGTTGTCTTGCATCAACAGCCAAGTCTTTCAGCCACAACGTTATTTGTATGGATCTCCCCTGTACCCCTAGCTGCTAAAATATGAGCAGACATGCAATAAAGGACCATAGCTAGAAATAATCAGCGGAGCATGAGATCAAAAGCTTAGGAGCTGAGCTGATAGGTTGCTTGAGAGTTTGCAATCGGTTGCAACAATCACCCGGCCAATGCCCAGCTGCCAAGCAACTTGAATGCAATTGCTTTTGAGTGGAGAACTTCCATGTGTGTTCCCTCACTATATAATTGGAAGTAACTTCTCCCTCCCACCAGAATGTTCTCTTTTTTTACGTCTCATGAACAAAATACATCTCGCAAGATTCTGGCTTAATCAAAGAAACATAAAATACACAGCGAGTTGTAGTTATACAGACATACTGTGCAATCCCAGAATTCCCAGTAAGCATAAAATTCAAGGGACATTCTTTTGGAAATGGGACACTCATATTCCACATCAGGACACTGGCCAAATCATGGTCGATAGTATGGGTTACATAACAGCAAATCTTTCAGCCACAACTTTATTTCCATGGATGTCCCCTGCACCCCTTAGCTGCCAAAATATGAGCTGACAGTATGGGTTGCATCAACAACAAATCTTGCAATGAAGGATATAGCAAGGATCATTGGAGCATGAGATCCAAAGCTTAGGAGCTCATGGGTTGCTTGATAGTTTGCAGTCGGTTGCAACAATCACCCAGACAATGCCCAGCTGCCAAGCAATTTGAACTGAATGCAATTGCTTGTGAGTGGAGAACTCCGTATGTTCCCTCTTTTTTATCTAATTGAAAGGAACTTCTATCTTCCTCCAGAATATTCTCTTTTCTCTGTCTCAAAGGACAAAATACATCTTGCCAAGATTCTGGCTTAACCTAAGAAATGTAAAATCCACAGCTGAGTTGTAGTTATGCAGACATACTGTACAATCCCAGAATCCCTAGTAAGCAGTAATCTTGTCTAGATGCAGAATGTAAAATAAATTCAACCGAGACGAGCAGACCATCGTGTGTCGAGATGGCATGGCACAAAACTACTAGCATTCACACTTCCAAAATAGAAGATGCACCACAAATATTTTATTGGTTTCAAAAGCCTTACAGATCTCAAACCCCTTGGTACAATTCCTAATGCCAGAAGAAAAGACATCTCGCCAGAACAAGAACCCATCTCTACCCTACCAACCCGAACAACCATCCACAGCAACACGAAAATACTACCAGAAGCCTCTAACTGAAATCCTGAATTGCCTCAGACTTGCACCTTTCTGCAACCTACAAAGCATATTGAACTAGCAGAACCTCGAACATCTCCAACCACAGCAGCTTTCTGCACCCTGTATAAGCCTGTCCTCCTTGCATGGATGCTCAAACGACTTGAGCAGCGAAATTAACAGCCCACCGCAACCACTGCCGGGTTTGCATCTGTTGGGGCAACACCGTTTGCAGCTACAGTCGCCACGCCGTTTTCCGCCAGAGCATTTTGCTCCCCTAGAACTGCAGGTTCCTGCAGTCCCTGCTTTCCATCAACATCTCTAGTTTCAGTGTTGTTGGCGGCAAGCAGCTTTCCGTTCGTTATCTGCAAGATAGGTGAAGGTTGTCCAAGCAAGTCCAGCATTACATAAGGTTGAATCCATAAACATACTACTGAACTAATAATCTAGATCTCTGTAGTCCTGAAAGGTTTAACACGATGTACTTGTATGAAGACAAACCTATTCAGTGATAAAATTAACACAAGGTTAAAGAAGTGAGCTTATATCAGATAAAGTATGCTTGTAGCCATGTACCTTCTCCAGCGGCTGCTGTCTCTTGGCCTTCTTCTCTCGCATTATCTTCTCACGGTTATCATAGAAGCCAAAGTCATCCAACACGGATGTTTTGCAGACATGATCCTTGAAAATCTTTAGCACCTGAAGGCCATGCTCAAGCTTAACCTGTAGACAAGACGAGAAGCCAGGGCAAAAAAAGATGAGCACAGCATTCAGAGAGCTAAACATGCAAATTGGTTAAAACAAGTTGGCAATTTTAATACAGAAGAATGTGCTTTATTACTGTTCAGATTCCATAATGCAAGGGCACTGAAAAGGACTGCCACGATGTGCCACAATCAACTTCACTTACAAGGAAGTTGGCAAAAGAAGACATAAATTAAGTCTACAGTTCTCACCTCCTGTGTATCTCTGCTGTTTGTCACTGGTTTGTTTTCGTTATACTCAAGAATAATGTGCTTCAATAAATTGTTGGGAATGTCCTTTACAATGTGCCACTTGACAGGGAAACAACCAGTCCACTTGTCTTGCTGCCAGTATTCAACTGTCTTGTTAAAATCAACCCGACCAACCATCTCAGCAAGTCCAACAAACTGACCGCTGGTGTTGACCTGAAATATATAGAAAGACACATAACATCAGCACCCACTATTTGTTGAGAGAGAGAGAGAGAGATTTCAGTAACAATTTTTTTGTCAGGAACTTACAGAGAAGAACAGGAATACAGGGGAATTGCTTGATTCGTCTTTAGCTGCTTGATAAGCAGCATCAAGCCTTTTATTTCCATTGGGGGTGCTTGCCCAAACATTGTACTTGATGCTCTTGTGAACATCATCCTCGCTGTATGATTTTATAACAAAGAACTTGGCATCTGAGTAAGTTTCAACAAAGTCAGCCTTATTGTACTGATCTTTCACAACTGCATCTGAGGCATCACTGGTAGGAAGCTCCTGTCCTTTTGCAGTTGCAACATCAGCTGCTCCAGTGCCTTGTTCGGTTTTAATGGGATTGCTCCTTGGCCCTCTCTTCAGCTCATTCAAGCCATCGATGTTCTCATTGCCAAAACGGTACGATCCATAGGTTCTTTCTCTAGGCTTGTACTTTCCATCTGACAGTGTGTTCCACCCACCATACATCCCAGAGCCATAAAGGTGTGATCCATACCAAAAGCCAGGTCCATACGCATTTGCGTTGTACATTGCATTACTAGAGTACATCGAACTCATGTACCCAGGTGTTGTTGTCCCCATTGGTGAGTGTTGTCCAAGCAATCGCTGCAGGGATATTCTCCAAATTCAGAAATAGGCTATCCCAATGAATAAAACATATGAACTTAGAACGATGCAGCACAGGAGACATCTACTTTGACCACATTGAGAAATAGGCTCACAATGCAGAATTTTTTATGGTGTGTGCACGCAAATAACCCCATTGACATGCAACTAAATGACAACATGTAGCACAATACAACCCAAATAGGTGCTTTCACACACCATATAAAACCATACAGGCAGGATCAAGCAATACTTATAATTGCTGAAAATATATGGTGCATGAGTTCAAACAAAGATTAAACAGTACACAAAAACAAGTTTGTGGAGAACATTATAGAGATCTAAACATTATATGCATACCAAAAAATGACAAAGGTAATAAGTTTTCCGATTCTCTAACTGTACCTTTGTTTTAGGATTAGAATCAGTTGAGGTAGGATTTCCAACAGAGGGTTTCTGCTGCTTTTCTGTAAAAGCTGGACTGCTAAGCAATGGATACGCTGATTTCTCGCCAAGGTTCTGATAATTAGCCGAACGCCCACTGGGTTTCAGGGGGAACGTAGTTTTCTTCAGACCATTTACAATATCAGTGCTATTTGAATTGGCCTTGGAAGCATCCGCCAACCCAGGTTGCTGATATGCAGCAGAAGCATCCTGCTTTGGTGAAGGATCTGATTTGCCAGTTTTAGACTTGTATGGGTACTGGTTATGCTGGGATCCATAAAACTGCCCATCATAACCAGAGGCAGCAACACCATACTGAGGATAGCAATACATGTCCCCATAAGCACCCTGCAGAAACCAACAGAATAAACTTATTCAGCCTGATCCAATACACTTAACAGCAACTAATCTTCAGGATTCTCTACATGTGGTTCTTATTCTTATTTGAAAAGGGCCAGCTGTTAGATTGAACCAGTTAAACTAAGCGTCTGCAGTACTTACAGGGGTAAGTGACTCTGATCCATCTTGGTTCACATACACGGAGTAACCACCCCAACCTGCAAATTCCAACAGGCATAGCTATCACCAATTTCGTTCGAAAATTTTAACTACACAATTGCCCTTCAATCACTAATTCACGAGACAGAGATAGTAACAGATTAAATGGTGCCTTAGTGCTTCACCTCCATAATAATAAGGGTAGGCGTCAGAACCATAATACTGCTGCATAGCTGCCCACTGGTCGGCTGACGGCACCTGTGAGTTTGGAGATGCTGTTGCGCCATTCAGCCCACCATTGAGTGCTCCGGAGACCTGCACGTTCACCAGATTCAGCCATGGAAAGGCGACTACAGCATCAACGCAGTAACTGACAAGATAACGCGGAGATAGAGATAAGGCCGTACCGTCTTCTTCGCCTCTTTGCCCTCGCCGGCGGCCACGCTCTTGGGATCCAGGGACAACTTGTGCAGCAAATCGGTAGCTTCTGCGGCAAAAACTGGTTAAGGTAAACACATAGTACCACAGAATCACGCAGCTGCTTCCCAAGCACAGGAGCTACAAACTAGCAGCGAGTAAACCTCAAAAGAAACGGAAACAGATTTCCCAGACGCTTGGCCTGCAACCCCGAACCTCGTCCGAACAAAGTAAGAAGGGGACAGGCCTACTGTCTGCCCAACAAAAACCTCACGGTCCCCGCGAGGAAGCACCTTTCGAATCCCCCAACGGAATCTCCCGAACACCGAACAAACCAAGCCAGACACTCGAGAGATCCGGCCACGAGCCAAACGCTCACCCACAAAAACGGAAATAAACAGGCGGAACAGAGGAGCAGCTCGAGGTGCAAAGGATACGGTCGGCGGCGGGTGCGACGGCGGGGGCCATGGTGGCAGTCCGGAGGGGCGGCGCTGGGCGTGCCGGCGCGGGTCCAAAAACTCAGAGAAACCCTAGCGAGGGGGATGCAAGGCGAGTGAGAGTTGGTGCGAAAAGGAAAAAAGATAGCGAGGGAAACGAGTGGAGGGAGAGGGCCTGGGCCTTGTTAAGTATTCGCCGTGGGACATGAGTCATTAATGCTTTCCTTGCCGCTAGCTTTGGAGTTTTGCTAATTCGCTGTGTGCCTGGGCCTATCAGGCCTTTCCTGGACGTGTCTTCGATCCCGCTGGGATTTTTTCGGCCCCGAGACCCAGTCCACTACATTGGACACGTTTCGAGCCTAGCAGCGAGGCCGTACAAACTCGACCCGTAAATCGCCAGCACAGGTCAAAAAAAAAGTATTTACGAGTCAGAAAAACGACAGCATGAAATGGAGCCCTCAAACGCAATCTATAAAAAAGAATATATTCCATTATACATGCTGCGTTTGAGGGCTCTATTCCGTGCAGGCAGCCTCTTGACGCGTAAATCAGGGTTTTAGACAATTTTATATATGCAAATACAGCATGTTCATAGTTTTACATCAAATCACTGCGAATAGTTCAACCCTTATCGATGTTGGGTAATGTTTATTACCTCCATCTCATTCAACATCTCCAAGAAAGAAGTATCGCCTGTATTGCTACTAAATGAGCTACTATTCGGTGTGATACAAATCGAAACGGGAAAAGTTTTATCTTCATACCTTGCAGACAAATAAATCGAAACACGCCAAGCGTCGTTATCGTTAATAAACGACGCGGCGAGGTCGGAGCGGCGGCGACGGCGAGCCCATGCGGTGAGTCTACGCTTGCCTTGGTCACCTTCGCACCATTCGCACCCTTCGGACCCGCCGACTGTGTTTTAGGGCCGCGCTTTTGCTTGGGCCGAGCGCGAGATGAGGCAGCAGCGGGCGGTGTCGAGTACATGCTGCGGGACGATGTCGATGCAGCGTGCTTCCTCTTCTTGATGCTCGTGGCCGCCACCATCTCGGTAAATCGGCGTTCGTCGGAATACCTCCGGCCACCTCGGGAGCTACGGTGACCAAGGGATAAGGTGGGTGGCGGAGATGGCTCCAGCGGCCAATTTGGGGTCCATGATGCCGAGATCTGCCCGCTCCTTCGCAAGGGAAGGTAGGGGCGCGGAGATCGGCGGCGGCGACGGCGGGTGAGCGTGAGCGGGAGTGGAGGGGTCCATGATGCCAAGATCTGCTCGCTCCTTCGCAAGGGAAGGTGGGGGCACGGAGATCGGCGGCGGCGACGGCGGGTGAGCGTGAGCGGGAGCGGAGGCGAGCTGAAAGTCCCTCGCGCACAAACTACCGGTGTAGTGCGGGTCGGCCTCCCAACCCTTGTTTGTAGGAGTGGAGGGCATTACATGCTATTATTCCTGGGAATTCAGTTCTTGCTGATAGACATATAAAGGTGCAACCCCAATGCCCGGTCTGTCAACAAGGTCCAGAGGATATGAAGCATCTCTTATTTTCTTGTTTAAGAGCTAGTCAGGTTTGGAAAAAATTAGGGTTAAAAGATATAATTGTTCAAGCGATGCAAGTTGAATATTCTCGATTGGTAATCTTGGAAAATATTATATGTAGCAAACGGAAGAAATCTCCTGTTATTGGATATGCGGGTCTTCAGGAAATGATTACGGTTGGTTGTTGGTATATTTGGTGGAAGCGTAGGAAGATCGTTAATGATTCAGCGGTGGCAAAAATGTCAAGCTCAGGCGTTTGCAATCACTTCTTTGGCATCAAACTTTTATGAAGTTAAGACTAATGCAAAGATGAAGGATTTATATTGGTCCAAACCTCTTCCCGAGTGTCTCAAGTTGAACACTGATGCATCTCATCATTCAAATGGTACATGTGGCGTTGGTATTGTCATTCAGAATCATGAGAGGAGGTTATGGGTGGCATGTTTGGTCCCTTGTCTAATGTGGAAGACCCGACGTATGCTGAACCCCTTGCTCTTTTAGCCGGCGTCTTGCTTACTTAATATATTTAATATTTCCCTAAAAAAATACGGTGCGGCCCTTTTTTGGCCCGCATAGAGGAGCGACCCATACAAAAAACTTTTTTACCAAATCAACAAGTCTGTTTATGAAATTAAACAAGTTCAATATAGTAAATAAATAATTGAACATTCAAATTTATTACAAGTTCATGAAATTAAACAAACAATTCAAAATGTTCAATATAGCAAACAAAGTCAAAAAACAAACAAACTTGTTGGCTCCTTTGAGCCTTTATAAATGTTCCACCAGATCAACTTGCGATTTACTATGAGTATTTGTGTCTCAAACTTCTTGCCGCCTAGCGAGAAAAACAAACACAGGTGACACTTGGTGGTCAATATCTCCAAGAGGACCTTGGTGATAATATGGTTCAGTTTCAAACATTGTAATCTCCCACTCGCTCTCGATTATCATGTTCTACAAAATCACAAGGCAGTCATTGAAAGAACATTTCATGATCTCTATAGTTTTGTGTGTTAGATAACAATACCAAGGAATATTTATGTTAGATAAAATTTCATGATTCCTCTAGGTTGGTATGATACATCTCTCACAAACTCATCATTTGTTCCTAGTTTCCAATTCATGAAAAGTCTTGAGCCTATATGTGTGCATTTGTATTCAAATGCAAACTTCTAACATGCACACATTTAGTGAGAGTATTTTTATCCTTAGAATGATGATGTTTATTAGGGCTCTATTGTAAATCCTAGTATTGTCATCTAACACCAAAAAGGGGGAGATTGAAAGAACGTTTCATGATCCTATAGTTTTGTGTGGTAGATAACAATACCTAGGACTATTTAATTCTCTATTGAGTGATGCCGATCATTCTCCCCAAAAGAACTACAAGTTGAATGCAGCAAAACAGAAGTTCTGTGGGTGGATTATCCACCCTTGGCTAGGGCCAGATTATCCGCCCCTGCCTCGATCGACAAGCGATCCAAGGCACGACGCTTAGAGAGGGGGCAGAGTTTTCCCCGGATAATCTGACCAGGGCCGGAGCTTTTTGCCCTGGCCGGATAATCCGCCCCTCCGGGGGGCCGGATAATCCACCCCCCGGGTTTTGTAAAAGGGTACCATGGAGCGTTGCTCAGATGGGGGGCGGAGTATTCCCCGGATAATCTGACGAGGGCCGGTGTTTTTGCCTTGGTCGGATAATCCGCCCTCCCACGTGGGCAGATTATCCGTCCCTAGGGATTTTTTCAAAGGTCCAACCGGCACGACTCTCAAAAGGAGGGACGGAGTTTTGCCCGGATTATTTTGTCTGGGCCGGATTTTTGTCCTTGGCCGGATTATCCGGCCCTAGTTTTCTCCAACGGCCCCATCTCGGGGAGGGGATACACATACGCCTCCCCATCTTCATCTGGGGTTGCTGGATCTGACAAAAAAGCTCTACACTACAAAAATCGATTTGCAACAAAATCTTCAGTTTCATATGTCTGAAGGCCTTGTCCTTTGGGGAATCAAAGGATGATGCCTTGCTCTACATCTTCACCAAAGAGATCTTCACTTCCTCTCTCATTCATTTTGGGGGCTTTTGATCTAGAGTTTCATTCAAATTTCTAGACCTCGGTTTCATCACTTGATCACTTGTTTTATTATGGCAACTTGTTGTCATCACGGGAGCCTCCAATGAAGTTGTGGATGTGTGCCCCGGTCTAATTGTAAAGGCATCGGTTACCGCCTAGAAGGTACCACATAGTGGAAATGTGGATCAGGCCAGTTGTGGCGAGATCCATCAAAGAATAGGATGAGGCCTATTGTGGCGTGGTGGTCTTAGTACCGCCCACCCCTCCAATGCATACATACTTCCCTTAACAAGGAAGGAACTATGGTAAAACAAATCCTATGTCTCCGTGTGCTCCACTATCTGTTACCCCATTCCTCCCACTGCCTTTACCGTTAAGTAGCTAGGTTGACATATAGGGAAATTCACCGTAGTTACACATCTAGAGAATTTACCTTTGTGTTAAGCCTAAAATTGAAAAAGTGTAAAAATTTGGAGTAACACCTATTCACCCCTCTAGGTGGCCATATGATCCACTTCAAGTGGTATCAGAGCCTCGACTCTTTATTCGGGCTTTACCGCCTAAGAGAGTATGGGTACTTGTGGAGATTGTTGGGGATATACTTTCCGGGTATCCTCACAGTTCCTTACTGACCAGGGTGGCCCACTTCGGGTTAGAGCTTTGCTTCAAGGGTGGCCCAGTTAGAGAGAGAAGACGGAGTCCCATCCGGCTACGGAAAGGCCCAGAAGATTTACCGACTTAGGCCTATAACGTTACTTGTAGTTCAAGATGTACTCTGTAACCAACTCTTAGTCGTAGCCGGATTGATCTCTCCTATAAACCCTAGGCCGGATATCTATATAAGTTGTCATAGGGAGAGCCTTTAGGGCACTAGATAACACCCAATACTTTAGACCCTCAACTCGCACAGGCGATACCCTTGTAACCCATATTCCAGCTCAGACATCGATTGCTAGCGGGAGTAGGATTCGTCAAAGCCGGATTCGAACTCGTAAATTTGTGTGCTCATTGTCCCAGAATACCGTACGTCTCACACCCCTCTCTTCCGCACGCCTTGAGGACCCCCTCATGGCGTACTTGTCCTCAATCCGACGACAGTTGGCGCCCACCGTGGGGCAAGTGAGCTTCAGATTTGCGTTCCGAGCGGAATCTACAAGAATCAGAATCGGCGAGACCATCGCCGTCGGTCGCATCCTCTATGCCAGCGACGTCCCTCTCATCGTTCTCGACGAGACTTGGATTCCGGCTAGGGAAGCCGTGACTGCTTATACAATCATGTCTTTTGGCGAGATCGATGTTTACATCGGTTTCGCTGAACCTGCTCAACCCACCCCAGCGGTGATGATAGAGGCAGAAGAATCTTCTGGGTCCCCTTTGTCCGCGGAGGCGGCAGAGTTCCGGATCTCAGAAAACCCTAATCCCACCCAACCCGCGCCACTTGCGGAGATAGTGGAAAAATCCGAGCCTGAAGAAGACCTCACGGTCCAAGTCGAATCTGGAGTGGATCTCCCCGGAGAAGCCGGATCCCAGATCGACCCACCCGTGGAAGTCGAAATCCAGGAGGAGCACAAAAACGACACTGATTCCAACTCTGACGATGTCGGGACAGACAAGCCTTTCCTCAGGTACACACTAAGACGTATGATACTGCAAGGCGCTAGCGCAGATGCAATCCTCGAAACTATTAAAAGTTTCGATAGGGCTGCTCGCAGAAGCCGCAGGTACCTCAGGAAGTACGCGTCGCACTTCGTCGGATACGTTGGATCCGGATCCGGCTCTGCCGATGCTAGAGAAAACACCGATTCGGTGCTGGAGGCAATTGGAACAAACGCCGATGTTCCCGCATCCTCGGATAAATCTATGACGTCAGCAGATTTCCGAAAGTTCTCCGTGGAATATGAAGAGGAGTACAACTCCAAAGCTGCAGAGGAGGGAGAAGCCATGGATGAAGGATCCGGGGAACACTCTCCCAAAGCGCAGGATGACATGGACGTCGGAGACAATCCCGAAGTCCAGATGTCCGAAAGTACCGATCAGAGCTTGACTCCGGGAAACGGACCCAAAGCCGTCTTTGCTACCGGCGCTGCCAAGAAGGCAAAGAAGAAGAACAAGAAGAACAAGACCCCGACAAAAGACCCTCTGTCAGAGAAGGTGATTGTCGAGGAATACGAGGAAGACTCAGATGGAGCTCTTATCCTAGACGAGCCGAAAAAAGAAGCATTGATGGATGGACACGTGATCACTGAAGGTGCACGTAAACTCATCGATGCCGCATTAACCACACCTATCCCTACAGCTGCAGAACTTACTGCAGATGAGCTGGACGAAAGGGCCCAAGCCCTAGAAGCGCGTTGTCAACAACTCCTTGATGAAGCCAAAAACATCGAGGTGGAGAAGAAGCGCATGTCAAACAAGGAGTACATGTCCCGTCTGCATCAGAAGACACGGAAGCGCCACATGGATGACAACCAATTCCCACGTGTCAGAAGACACGGAAGCGCCGTCCTTTTTGGAGATGAGATGGGAAAACCATGGAAGGATAGCAACGGAGATTGGGTTTACCCAACACCAGTGCAAAATACCGTGGCAGCTCGCGAAATTCTATCGGCTAATCCAGGACCAGAGGAGATACGTTTGGGCATCAAGCTACTCAATACGGGACTGGAGCAGCAGAAGGTCGCCCTGTCCGAAAGCCAAAAACTGGTCTCGGATTCCGACCAATGTCGCACAGATCCGGCATGGGCTGACGTCAAAACCCCCTACGTTCGGGCACAATATCGTCACCCCGAACGCAGGGAAGACAATTATTCAAGAACCGGATCATTGGGACAGCATCGCAGAACTACACATAACTAGAGCAACGTCGCTCCAGTAGTCGAGAAAGACGCGATCGCTGCACTGAATCCGAAGAATCCTCCCCGAAAGGGAGAAGATAAAGAGAAACGTCGGGAGGAGGATCGTCAAAGGATGCCACCTCCTAGACATGATAACCATCTGACTGAGCCTCACCATGGTGGGAACGATGGACGAAGGAACGACGGAAACCATGCTGGCACAAGCCGGCAGGGGGCTCGTCATAGTTAAGAACCTCCCCGGAACTGGAATAATGACGCTCTGGATGGAGGCCAGCAATCAGCCGGAAACTACCCCGCTGCACCACCCTCTCCACCACACAGTTATCACAACGGCCCCCACGGAGGTCAAGGAGGACATGGCGGAGGAGGTGGTGGCAGAAGCCGAAGTCTGGCTCCAAGGCACCGCAGCCACAGCCGGCATTCGGGACGATCCCTATCCCCGAACGACACAAGGCATAGGATCAACTCCAACATAGAGGCTCGGCGCTACGAAAACGATGACGTGTACGTGGGCCCAAAGTGCTTCGGACCACGCATCAAAGCAACAAAGTTCCCGGAAGGATTTGCTATCTCAAGACATATTCAAGCCTACGACGGCATTGCTCGGCCAGACACCTGGTTAGAGGATTTCTTCCAAGCTTGCTGCATCGCCAAAGGTAGAAACAGCCTGGTCGCAACTCGATATCTCCCACTCATGCTGAGGATGACGGCACGATCATGGCTCAATGATCTTCCGGCGAACACCATCCACAATTGGTATGATTTACAAAGTGCGTTCTTTCGGAATTTTGAAGACACATATCGAAGGCCCTATATGGTTGGAGACCTACAGCGTTGCACCCAGAAAGCCGAAGAAACTTGTCGGGATTACCTCGGATGATGGATTGACACCAAGAACTCCTGCAAAGGAGTAAATGATCAAACTGCGATTGAAGCTTTCATCGCAGGTCTCCCAATTGGTTTACTGCGCCATCGCTTGAAGTGTGACAAGGTTACTGATCTGGGAGAAATGATAGAAACAGCGAGCAAGTATGCAGATGTTGACGACGATGCAGAGGGATTACTCAATGTCCTGGCTGTGCCTCAGTCGGCAAAACAACCAAAGCAACAAGCTTAGAAGCGCAAAAATACCTCGGAAGAAAAACCCAACGCGGAGACAGCGGTAGTCACTACTGTTTCCAGGTCTGGAGGACTAGGAGGACATGGCGGAGGCCGCGGGCGTGGCCGTGGGACATCAAGGGTCCAAGGTAGAGGAGAGCAACAACCAGGAAAAACCTACACTTGGGCCGACATCGCCAATAACCCATGTGTGCATCATTTGGACGCCAATGGGGGCTCATCTCACACCAACGCTGAATGTCGTTTTAACGACGACATCAAGATAGATGATACCGCGGGCTACAAAGCTAAGCGGAAGAAGGGAAAAAAATCCTGAAAAAGACAAAGAGACCAAGGAAGATTCCGACATGGAGGAAGCCGACGCTTCAAATCCCAAGTCAGAAGGGAAGAAAACTTATCCCACCAAGAAGGACACTTACGTCACCTTCCTCGGATCTCAACCAGCAAAGGTCAAGAAAGCAGTTCTCCACGAGCTCAACGCAACAGTTCCGGTTGTCCCTCAGTATCTGGACTGGTCGGAAGTAGCAATAACGTTTGACCGCGCTGATCATCCGCCTAAGCTACATAGGCGAGGAAAATACGCCTTAATCGTCAATCCACTTATTGATGGTTATGGTTTCTCCAAGACCCTCATGGACGGTGGTAGCAGCATCAATATTCTCTATGTCGAAACGCTACGTCGGATGAAGATCTCGGAAACACAGCTGAACCACAGCTCTGTGATCTTTCACGGAGTTGTCCTAGGAAGACAGGCTAATTCCCTAGGAGAGATCACTTTGGATGTTACTTTTTGAACACCAAAGAATTATCGGACGGAGGCACTTTCCTTCGAAGTGGTCCCATTCAAGAGTGCATACCACGCTATATTCGGACGTCCGGCTTACTAGGCTTTTATGGCTCGTCCGTGTTACATTTACAATATGATGAAAATTCCAGGTCCCAACGGCGTAATCACCATCAGAGGAGACCCGAAGAAGGCGCGAGAGTGCGAGGATGGAAATGCCGCCTTTGCCGAAGCCGTTTAGCCCGAGAGTGCCAGGAGATCAAGAAGAGCATAGATCCGTCCGATATGCCAGCGACGAAGAAGGAGGTGACAAAGCCAAATCCGGAGTTCAAGGCATCAGAAGAGACGAAGACGACGCCATTGAAGGATGATGACCCCTCCAAGGTGACCCAGATAGGCGTAGGCCTAAGTAGCGCATAGGAAAGCGCGCTCGTCAAGTTCCTCCAAGCAAATCAAGATATCTTCGCACGGCAGCCATCTGACATGACCAGAGTACCTAGGGAACTTGCCGAGCACTCTCTAAATGTAAACCCGAATGCTAAACCCATCAAACAGTCCTTACGATGGTTTGGTGATGAAAAGCATAAGGCAATAGCTAAGGAACTAGCGCGGCTCGAGTTAGCCGGATTCATAGAAGAGGTCATCCATACTGATTGGTCGGCCAACCCTGTAATGGTCCCTAAAAAGGACACCACTGATTTAAGGATGTGTGTTGATTATCGCCTTGAACAAGGCTTGTCCAAAAGATCCGTTCGCTCGCCTAGAATTGGTCAAGTTATCGATTCTCTGGCAGGCTCGAACTCCTCTACATTTCTCGACGCATATTCTGGTTACCACCAAATACGGATGAAGGAATCTGACAAAGTCAAGACTTCATTCATAACCCCCTTCGGAACCTTCTATTTTGTTACAATGCCCTTTGGGCTGAAGAACGCAGGAGCTACGTATCAGACGATGCGATGCCGTTGCCTCCATGACCAGCTCGGACGCAATGTACATGCATACGTGAATGATATCGCGGTCATGTCCAAAAAGAAAGAAACATTGATTTCCGACTTGGAGAAGACGTTCGCCAATTTACGAAAATACAACATAATGCTTAACCCGAAGAAATGTTTCTTTGGAATACCAGCCGGAAAACTGTTAGGTTTTATCGTGTCTCAAAGAGGTATAGAGGTGAACCGCGACAAGATCAAGGTTATTCTCAATATTTCCAGGCCAACTCGCCTGAAGGACGTACAAAGATTAACTGGTTGCATTGCTGCGGTCAGTCGATTTGTAAGTCGGCTTGGTGAAAGAGCCGCACCATTATACAAACTCCTAAAGAAGACCAAGGATTTTATCTGGACTGACGAAGATGAAGCTACACTACAAGACCTGAAGAAAGTACTCTCATCTGCTCCTATCCTTGTGACGCCGGAACCTTAGGAACCGATGTTGCTTTACATTGCTGCGACAAATAAGGTTGTCAATATAGTTATGGTGGTGGAGAGACCGGAAGAAAATCAGGAGCACCTGGTGCAGCGTCCGACATACTTTGTCAGTGAGGTCCTGACAGAATCAAAACAGCAGTATCCGCACTATCAAAAGTTGGCTTTCGGTGTTTTTCTAGCATCTCGTAAGTTATGACACTATTTTCAGGAGCATCCAATTACCGTGGTGAGCAAAGCTCCCATGAGAGATATAGTCAACAATAGCGATGCCACAGGACGCGTCGCTAAATGGGGCATAGAGCTTGCAGCTTTCGATATTGAGTACAAACCCCGGACAGTAATCAAATCCCAGATCCTTGCCGACTTTGTCGCTGATTGGACAGAGACCAAGGAGAACATGATCCTCCCTGAGTCGGAATATTGGACCCTCTTTTTTGATGGGTCTAAGGCTGGAGGAGGCTCGGGGGCTGGCGTGGTGCTCAAGTCACCCCAAGGAGATAAACTTTTATACGTGTTGCAGATCCACTTCACAGCGATAAACAACATTGCCGGGTATGAAGCACTGCTGCATGGAATCCGGATTGCTAAGGATATTGGCATCCGACGTTTGATGTGTTACGGAGATTCGGATCTTGTTGCTCAGCAAGTCTCGGATATTTGTAATGCAAATAAGCACATGGCAGCATATAAAGTTGTCGTGGATGATCTATCTAAATCGTTCGAAGGGTTTGAAGTTCAACACATCCCTCGAGCAGAAAACGAGGAAGCATACGCACTATCTCGAATAGGCTCTGCGCGGAAAGAGGTTCTGGATGGCGCGTTTTTAGAGCACCTCAAAGTTCCCTCGATAAAGGGAGTAGATGAGGAATATCCGACCAAATCCGACTCACCTTTAATAGCAGTTCTGACTGTAATTCCCAGCTGGACTCAACCCTACCTAGATTACTTGGTAGATGGCAAATTACCCGAAGACGAGGTGTTGAGCCGACAGATCGTCCGACGAGCAAAAGCCTATACTATTGTTAAAGGTGAGCTCCATAAACGGAGTGTTTCTGGGGGGGGGTCAACACTGTGTATCTCCGGAAGAAGGAGTGGAAATCTTAAGAGAAATCCACGAAGGCGAGTGTGGTCACCACGCTGTAGCCAAATCTTTAGTGGCAAAAGCTTTTCAACATGGATTTTTCTGGCTTACAGCTCAGGCAGATGCCGAACGATTAGTCAAGACATGCAAAGGCTGCCAAAAGTACGCCAAGCAAGCTCATGTTCCGGTTGATCAGCTACGAACAATACCTATAACATGGCCTTTTGCGGTCTGGGGGCTTGATATGGTAGGACCATTTAAACGAGCACCAAGTGGATTCACGCACCTCTTAGTGATGATGGACAAATTCACAAAGTGGATCGAGGCTAAACCTGTCACTAGTTGTGATGGAGCAACAGCCAAAAGATTTGTCGAGGATGTTATAATCCGGTATGGTTATCCGCATAGCATTATCATGGACAATGGGAGTAATTTTTCCATGGGAGAATTGGCTGAATTCTGCGACGAGCAAAATATCCGGCTTGACATTGCGTCAGTTGCACATCCACAGGCTAACGGACAAGTCGAAAGAGCAAATGGTTTAATTCTACAAGGCTTGAAACCGAGACTCAAAGCACCACTGAGACGTGCTGCGGGGGCTTGGGCAGAGGAACTACCCTCTGTAATTTGGAGTTTGCGAACAACTCCGAACAGGTCAACAGGATATACACCTTTCTTCTTGGTCTATGGTGCAAAAGCAGTTCTTCCTAGTGATTTAATTCATACTTCTCCTAGAGTGGCCGCGTATATTGAAGAGGATGCCGAGATTTCTTGACAAAATGATCTCGACTTAGTCGAAGAAGTTCGCGTCGTTGCTGAAATAAAATCTACAGCCTATCAGCAGAAGTTACGCAAGTATCATAGCTAGAGAGTCGAACTAGATCTTTCAATAAAGGTGATTTGGTTCTCCGGCTTGTGCAACAAAGAAAGCACAAACTTTCCCCAGTATGGGAAGGGCCCTTTTTGAGTTAGTCGAGTATTGCACAATGGATCGTACTACTTAACTGACATGAGGCCAGTCAAAGAAAGACCTGCTACTAAGAAGAGAAAGAGAGCTAGAGGCAGTACAAATCCGGATGAGTTAGACAGACCATCGAATATTGCTCAGCTACGTCCCTTTTATTCTTAGTTTATCCTTCTTTGTAATCATACATATGTACATGTTCTGTGAGAAATAAAAGTTTTGGTTACCTCAAAGTTTTCCTGAGAAGTTTTTACCATCTTATTTCCTAATGATCATGTCATAGTCGAAAATCCCAGAATGCTTGAAAGTACTTTATGCTCATGTTCGTTCTGTTCCGACTCTAAAACTGCTACCTTCGGGTATAACTCTAAAAAATTCTAGTCTTTACTTAGGTTATTTGTCTGATTGCTGGATGCGAGTATTTTCCGAGTAGTGAATTGTTGGTACTGGAAGCCGGCTTTGTTTCCGAGTTTAAACTGGTTTAGCAATTGAGCTCCGTTGCTCGGCAAAGTTTCCGACTGAAGGTTTAGCCGGCTCACGAAAGGGACGAGGCGGAAAGCCAGATAAACGATAAGTAGAGACAAAAAATTCTAAGTGCTTATGCAAACATTTCAAGCACACAAAAAGTCTAAAACAAAAGTGCTGAATAGATAAAAAACTTAGCACTAGCAAAAGCCATAGTACTTCATAATTACAAAACGCATCATGTCTTTCCAGAATAATACATAGTTTTTTGGTCTATGATGTAGGAGGAGATGAAGGAGCTGCCGACTCGCTGGTTACTCCGCCTTGATATCGTGCCGAGATGTCCGGATCCGAGGTGGTCCATTCATCGTCGGAAACTTCTTCGGCGTCTTCTGGAGGAGGTGGCGGAGTATCCACGCGGGTGAAGAAGGGCACCTCGTAGCTGGTCAGGTCAGCTACGTGGCACCCAAATCCGGCGCAGGAGTGCATGATAGCTTGAAGGTTTTGCTCCTGGCCGTCTTCATCTACTTTGCAGTACCCTCTGGTCACTTGCCATATCTCCATGTTTCCATGGTGGATCATGACCATGGTGAGAGCGTTCTGTGTAGCAGTTCGCGTGTAGGACATGTTCCTGTCCCGAACGAGTTGCGGCATCTCCTTGGCCTTCTCCCGCACCTGGAAGTCCGACATGCTTGGCATGCCCGGAATCCTGAGAGACTCGCCAATGTCCTCAAGGGACTGGCGGTAGTCATGAAGAAGATCACCGACTTGGGTAAGTCGGTGAGTGCGGGGCTCGGACGAGGAGGAGTCCGTCAAGTTCAGAGGACCTATACACAAGTTAAAGTTAAGAAAAAACCGACATTGATAAGAGTCGAAGAAAAAGGAAAAGTCAGAGAGATGGAACTTACCGAAAATGACGTCGTCAACCTTGGTTTTCTCCTCCCGGAGACTCTGGAGTTCATCCCGGAGCGCCTGGGAGATGTCCTTCTCTCTGCTAAGCTCATTTCTGAGGTCCGAGATAATTTTATCTTGAGCAGCAATCTTGCGATCGCGCTCTTCAGTGGCCATGGAGGAAGATTCCAGGACTTGAGCTATGCTCGTTTCATGATCCGCCTTGAGCTTATCCAGCTCTTGGCGAAGTCCTTTGTTCTCCACCACCAGGGTCTTGAGGTTCTCGGCCTCTTCAATCATAGAGATGGATTGTTTCACCAACTCTGTAAGTCAAAAAGAACAGCAGTTCAGAAAAAATCGACATTGAAAAAGCAAAGGACAAGGTTTGAATCTCGGAATGTTTACCTTCGGCTTCATCTTTGGCTACCTTGAGCTCAGCATTTTTAAGCCGGAGAGCTTTGATCTCTTTCCGCTTGTCACAGACATTGGTTAATAATTCCTGGTTATAGGAATACACTTTCTGTAAGTCAGAATACCCAAGGTCAGAAAGCTACTTAAGGCTCGGGCTAATATTTTCTACTAAATATCAACACGAGCCTTGGGGGCTACACTAGTTTGTTCTTTGGCATCCTAATGAAAGCATAAACCCGGATTTCTATATCCTACTTCATGTTTAGGGGCTAGAGGATATGATATAACATAATGTAAAAACAAGAGTTGGAATTCCGACTTACATATTGCTCGCGGGTGAGTTTGTTTAACCCCGCGTTCACTTCAGCTGCCACCTTGTCGGCGAGGGTAAGAGGGACTACTGGAGTTGTTGGAAGCTCACCAGTCCTGATCTTCTCGTCATGAAGGCGGACTTGAGCAAGAAGGTCAGAGAACTTGACGTCCTCTGCTTCTTGCGCCTCCTCTTCGGGGGATAGATGGCTTTTGTCCAGGACTTGCTTGGCCAGCCGCTGGATCTCCTCCGCAGATTTCCGAGATAAGCCAAACTTGGCAAGTCCAGGGTTGCTAAGGAGGTTGTCGGCGAAGACTTCAGCCGAGGGATCATTACCCGAAGAGGGTTCACCCTTATCTTGAGCTGACGCACCCACGGTGACGTCAGCGTGCGATCCGAGGATCACAGGCACTGTTGAAGGAGCCGGATCTTCTACAACAACCGGAGATGGAGTAATCGCCGGTGTTATAGAAGGTTGAGGAGCAGGAGTTGGAGGAGCTGTGACAGGAGAAGCTTTGGTGAGCTTTGCCTGTCGCAGGGGCTTCGCAGGAATCCCTTTCCCCTTACCCTTGATGAGAGACTTTGCTCTGAGAATGTAGTAAAGTTGGAAACATTACATCTCAGAAAGAAATTCGAGAAAGGTACAAAGGCGGAAATTGTGAATGAAAGTTACCTCTTCACAACAGGCACTTCCTTTGTGCCAATAGCCACTTTTGAAGCTTTGCGCTTCTTGAGCGCAAGGTCCGGCAATGGAACCACTTCAGTCTCCTGAGAAAACTCAGGAGGATATCCTTCGAGTGGAGCAAGCTCCGACTCGGGGAGGTCAGCAAGCTGAAAATAAATACACAAATCAGCATTGCAATCTTCTATATCTAAATAGGAAGCCCCCACTAGTGGATTTCTCTGCAATTCTATGCAGCCACGTCGCCCCAAATACCATATACCGTGTCTGGCCTAATGCAGTCCCTCCAAACATTCAGTTTACTATTTATCTGTTTGCAACGGAAGGCTCAAAGCAATCAATCTCCCATTATCCTGTTGAATGGTTAGTCTGCAATCAATCGCCTATTCTTTCACCTACCAGCTCGCAACGTTTGCCTGCCCGCACTTAATTCTATTCTTCCCATCTACCGCGTCTGAACAATTCCCCATTCCGCTCCTTGCACGTCTCCGGCGGCCCATCTTCTCCAGAGAGACCTTAAATTCCCTCCGCACCTTGCAGTTCTTGCGTCTCCGTAGCGACCTACCCAAACGTCGCTGCTCTGCTGCACCGGGCGTTGAGAGTTTGTCTGTGGTGCCACCATCACGAGCTCTGCTGATCCACCCATCGTGGAGGCTCCAGCAGTCCGAAACTTGCCTCTCTCGGATCCCCGCCAAGAAGAGACTCGTGAACTTCCTTTTGTTGTTCAAGAAACTGAAGTACAAGAGGCTAGAATGAAGCTTGGTCCACTCATCGCATTCCAGTTTCATCATGCCAGCATGGTGTGTGTGCGCGACGTGCTTTCTCACGTGAATCCATCTCCATGTAAATCTTTGATTCTTACAAATGTTTTTCTTTTATTTGCAAAGCTGATAAAATGTTTACCCTGCTCACCCTGCAAAAATCATACTGTACCTTTGATGCTGTAACATTCTGGTGCTTCTACTGAATATTTACAACAAGCCACCACGAGCTCACACATGTTCTCCTGCCTGTTTTCCTTTATGCAGGTAATTGTTTCTGGGTGGTCAAGACTGACACAGCCAACTCTCATTTAACATGCCAAGCTATTTGTGAACCAATATGAGTTGACAGAGCAGACCAGCAAAATGTTGAATTGTCATACATATGATACTGGCTTTGTTTGATTCTAATAATTCTATAGTAGTTTTTTTCCTGCTTAGTGCCTCTATTTCCTGCAATTTGTGCGTCCCTAATTTCCCTTCCTAAATTTATATGTGATACATGTGTTTTTAGCCTATCTGGAGAATACGATCATGCAGCCTTTCCAGCTTACTGCTCCCATTCTCTGTAATTTGTAAGCTCTTAATTTCTAAAGTTGTACGTGTCTCGGCCTTCTGGAAAAATACAGTCAAAAGTGTTGTGCTATTAGATATTTTTTTATAACTTTTTCGCAAAAAAAATATTTTTTTATAACTTTCCACCGTTTAATCTTTCTAAATAAAGGAGAACTTATTCCAGGCAGGAATAGTAGATTCATTTGAAAGGCTTGGGTCTTATTAGATACGAGCAAATTATTTTCAAGTACTTGCAAGGGAATCATTTTTTTTACGGAACTTCTATTTCTACCGCTCCTTTTCAGGCTTCAATAAATAGACCAGGTCAGTCTACCTTGCAACTTCTATTTCTACCATTACGAGGTGTGATTAAATAGACCAGATCAATCAAATATCGATGTAAAATATGTACCTCGACAAAAAGGTTCAAGCTAATTGCAGGAAACTCGCAGAGCAATATCTTCCTTTTAGACCATAGATCTATTCTTTTTTACAGGAGATGAGGAGTATCAACATGAATGCCTCCTCCTAACTTTTCTATGGTATGTACTAGCTTTATCTGATGAGATACAGTATGGCCTTCATTTGTAGGGCACCGCGGCTTCTTTAGTATTTCGTGATTCATGCATACATATGCTTAATGATATCCTCTCTAAAGGTAGCCATACTCGAGTATTTATTTAATAGTTGTACTTACTTGAAGTTCCACCTATTGAAATATAGTTATGAAGGAGCCGATTGAACCTTTTTATCTTATACACTATCTCTAACGGTATTATTCTTTTTAAAAAATTCCGCAGCAACGCGCGGGGAATCATCTAGTATATTGAAAAGTGAAACACGCAGAAGATGTTCTGATAGGAGCTTACCAGCACCATGGGATTATCCGCAGTGTGCATGTCGAGAGAAATCTCCGGAATCATCCTCTCGATCCGCTCCTTGATCAGCCACTTGATCGGGCTGATGTAGCCTTGAGAGGTGTAGGCTTTGGGGCTGATGTAGAGAGAGTCTTTTTTGGAAGACGTGATGGAATGCATCAGTCTATCCCCGTGGTACTGAAGTGGCTGGATCCGACGTGAGACCCAAAGATTGGACTAAAGTCGGATCCTTTCGCACTTTGTGCTTGATAAGATATTCGATCCGCCTCTTAGCGAGGATCAGATCGTCGGTGAGAGCCGGAGCAGCCTCGTCCCAGGAAGGCTGGGCCCTGGCGGCTCCGTCGACAAAATCCAGCAAAGCAGTAGGTTTGCCGGGAGCCGGAATATCCCTATGGTAGAAAAAAGTGGCTGGCCATTGTTTGACCGAGTCACTGGCGGAAATTTTGGGATAAGCCGGTCTCGTCTAACCGAAAAACTAATGGTGCCGGTGATATAAGGAACACCGACGGTGATGGAATTTCTCCGGACATGAAAATAATACCGGAAAATAAGCAAACTCGGCCTAATGCCGAGAAAGCCCTCGCAAAGCGCAGCATATCCGCTCATCTCTAGAATGGAGTTGGGAGGAGGATTGTGGAGTTGAACTCCATAGTGGTCAATCACCTCGGAGAAGAACTCCGAGGGAGGAAAGGACAAACCTCGGTCCAGATGGGTGCCGAAGTGGACACGCTCGCCCTCGTGCGGATTGGGGACGGTCTCGCAAGAGCCGCTTCGCCAGTTGCCGACGACGAGGAGCCCCTCCTGCTCCACGTTCTTGAGGCCAGCCTCGTCGAGGGCGTAGGGGATCCAGAGTCCCCGGAAGCTCTCTTTCTCCGCAGCTACTTCCGCCGCCGCTGCCAAAGAGGAAGAAGAGGATGAAGCCATTTTCTCTCCGGTGGAAAAGGGTGACCCTAAAGTGGCGGCGCTAGGAGCTCTGTGGGAGGAAAACGAAAAGGCTCTAGGCACACTGGAGATTTGGGAAGAAAGGAACGGCGAAAGGCAGGTGAAGAGGAGAAGAAAAAATCTAGACCCCTTATATCCACCTACCTGCACCAAGATTCGTGCAAACGCTACAGTGTAACCGCCACGTGCCATGGAAGGAACTGGGAAGGGCCCGCGCGATGATTGCGTCGCCTCGATCTCCACGCACGCATTGAAACGGCGCCTCGGTTCCGCGAACCGTGAACCCACCAACGATCGTGCTGACGGAACGTTCTGTCAGATGACGTGACTTGACCATGCTTGTGTCAGGTGGCGTTAGAGACCAAATTTCTGGCTTAGTTTAAAAGCGAGCTAGAAAATACTAGTAACTAATTGAAGGGTCCGACTTACTTTTAAGACCCGGGTCGTATTTTTTGTTCTGAAGTTTCAGGAACCCTTCAAGATTCTGCAAGCCGAAGATCAAGCTAGACGATGATAAAATCCGACTTTGGATCTTGGAGGCCTCCGGGGGCTGCTGTTGGGGATATACTTTCCGGGTATCCTCACAGTTCCTCACTGACCAGGGTGGCCCACTTCGGGTTAGAGCTTTGCTTCAAGGGCGGCCCAGTTAGATAGAGAAGACGGAGTCCGATCCGGCTACGGAAAGGCCCAGAAGATTTACCGACTTAGGCCTATAACGTTACTTGTAGTTCAAGATGTACTTTGTAACCAACTCTTAGTCGTAGCCGGATTGATCTCTCCTGTAAACCCTAGGCCGGATATCTATATAAGCCGTCCTAGGGAGAGCCTTTAGGGCACCAGATAACACCCAATACTTTAGACCCTCAACTCGCACAGGCGATACCCTTGTAACCCATATTCCGGCTCTGCCGTATTACTGGATTGCTAGTAGGAGTAGGATTCGTCCAAAGCCGGTGGATTCGAACCTAGGTAAATTTGTGTGCTCACCGTCCCAGAATACCGTACGCCTCACACCCCTCTCTTCCGCACGCCTCGAGGACCCCCTCATGGCGTACTTGTCCTCTCCGATGACAGAGATGGCAGTGAGGATGTGGAGAAGGTCACTATGGATGATCTCAAGAGTTTGGAAACAAACTTGATTAATACCATGGAGACCCAATTGAAATAAATGCGTGACATGATGACACATATCTTTCCACCCACAAACTCACCTCCCTCTCCCACTGATGACCCACAAGTATAGGGGGTGTATCGCAGTATTTTCGAGGGAAGTGAACCCCAATTTATTGATTCGACACAAGGGGAGCCAAAGAATATTTATAAGCCTTAACAATTGAGTTGTCAATTCAGCTGCACCTGGAAACAATCTTGCTCACAGCAGTTTATCAAGAGCAGTTTTGTAGTAGGAATAGTAAAAGCAATGAGAGTAAAGCAAAGACAGTAGTAACAAAAGTAGTAAACAGTGGGATTCGAGTGCGGTAGGCATAGGGATGGATGGAAGGGCGTTGCATGGACAAGACAATTCACATAACAATCAGAACATAGGGCAATTGCAGATAAATAAGATAAAACATCCAAGTACTAGACAATCCTAGGCATGTGTTCCGTATATAGTCATACGTGCTCGCAATGAGAACTTGCACAACATCTTTTATCCTGCCAGCCCGTTTGCAGCGGGGCCTCTAGGGAATTACTGGCAATTAAGGTGCTCCTTTTAATAGAGCACCGGAGCAAAGCATTAACACTCCGTGAACACATGTGATCCTCACATCAAAGCCATTCCCTTCCTGCTATCCCGATCTCTGTCACATAGGGGCGATAGGTTCCGGACAACAACATGTGTATACAACTTATAGATAAGACCAAAAACAATACTATCATAATGAATAAATAACATGTTCAGATCTAAAATCATGGCACTCGGGCCCTAGTGACAAGCATTAAGCACAACAAGTCGCAACAAAGTCATCAAGCACTAATAAAAGATACTAGGCAGCATGCCCTAACAATCTGATGCCATTACATGAACGATCTCATCCAATCCCTACCATCCCCATAGCCTATAGCGGGGGATTACTCACTCATAGATGGGAGAAACATGGATGGTCGATGGAGAAGCGATGGTGATGACGATGGCGATGATCTCCTCCAATTCCCTGTCCCGGTAGGGTGCCAGAATGGAGTTTCTGGTGCTGTTTCGTGGAATCTGGTGGTGGCGGCGGAGCGGAACTCCTTCTGGAAAAACATCAAAATCCCCGAAGTTTTTAGGTCAGAAGGCTCCTTATAGGCGAAAAGAGAGGCCGAGGGGTGCACAGGGGCCCACACCACCTGGCGACTGGCACTGCCCACTTCAGGTGGTGTGGCCACCCCTTGGCTCTTCTCCGTCTTGTATTCTGGCTCCTGGAGTCTTCGGGTGAAATAGGATTTTTAGCATATTTTCCGGGATTTTTCCTGATAGTTGATTTTCTGCACAAAAAGTAGACACCAAGGCAATTCTGCTGAAAACAGCGTCAGTCCGCATTAGGTGTATCCAAATCACACAAGTATAGAGGAGAAACAATAGCAAAAGTGTTCGGGAAAGTAGATACGTTTTGGACGTATCACCCACTTAGGTGACAACTCCTCTTTTAAAGGACAAAGCTAAGGCTAACTCCAATGAAAAGGAGTAGGAGTATGAAGACTAAAAAAGAGGCCCTCTTCCAAAAAGGGAAGTGGTAAGGAGGATTATAGTGAGGTCTCTCATCTATACTCACCTAATCCACTGATCCCTTGCCCTCATATACACAATAGGGGCGATCCACCCAAGCTCGGTGCATCTTCTTTTAATCAATGGCAATTTTTGATGAAATCTCATGTGTGCAGTTCATCCATTGAGTTGTGGAAGATTACAGGGGTTGGTCTTCATGTTATGGATCCAGCCAATATGACTCGAAGAGAAGTTGTTGACAACCAACTCAATGCCACTGCTCTATACATGATACAACTAGGTGTGGGTCCCAAAGACATGCCACATATATTATATTGAACATCTCATCACCACCAAGGAATCTTGGGATGCCCTCACCGAGTTATTCATTGGAAATGAGAGCATGAGAAGAAATAGATATGATGCTCTAAGTAATCAGGATGAAGGCTTCCACATGATGGATGGTGAGGATCATGAAGATATGTATAGAAGAGGAAACCATGGTGCCACACACATTGATGATGCTTGGATAAAGAGGAAATATATAAGTAGTCATATGCCATTTGATCCCACGGATCTGAAGAGTCGACAAGGAAGACACAACTACCACCTCATGACTTCCAATAAAGTTATGCAATAAATGGTTGCTTTCAAAGTTGCGTCCAAGAATGCTGAAGATGCTCGTGCATGAGCCCTTGGTATGTAAAAGGTTGTTAACCTTGCCTTGAATGCCAACATGGTTGAGCAAAAAGAATATGAAAGGAACATTGACATAACTACCATGAGTTGTCCCGAGGAAGTCAAACATTCTCAGAGTGAGTACATGGAGTTCTATGTGAGGAATTTTTGGAAAGATCATGCCAACGCAAAATCTAAGCTTGAACATAAGAACGGGTCAAGTGTATGAAAGGAGAATGGTCCAAAGCGGAGATATTGTTACAATTGTCGAGATCGTTTCCATTTTGTTGCCAAGTGCCCCTATCAAAATAGATAAGATCATAAGGGTAGATAGGTTCTCAAGGATAAGTCAAAAGCCCCTCGCAAGAAGCCATTCAACAAGAATGTTTCTTACAAGAAGCAACCAAAAATAGTGTTGGTGGCATAAGAGGAGTACTCATTCGCAAGCAAAGACGAAGAAGATGATGAAATCCCAAGAGAAGTAGAAGCCATAGCCACCACTTCTACACCAACCGCTTCACTCTCCGACTTGCCAAATGAGAACCTCTCCAACAAGAACATCAATTGCCTTATGGCAAGGGCTTCCGAGGTATCACCTTCCACCACTTCCTTTCCTAAAACTACTATGAATGTTAATATGGATGATCCTACTAGTCTAAAGGTAAAGAAAGAAGTTATTGCTTATGATCATTACATAACTAACTTGCAAGGTGAGCACAAGAGGCATTTCGAGGCCCTCATGGGTCAACTTGTTCACTCGTAAGAACTCCTTGAAGAGAAGGGCATAATTGAAAGAGAATATGCAATTGGGATAACATCTCTGAAAAATGCTCTAGAGGAAGAGGAAGAGATTCGAATTTCTCTTGAGGAGAGGCTTGAGTCCATCGAGGAGTCACATGACGAGATTGTGGCTAAATTAATAAAGGAATGTGATCGTGCTATTGCTAAAACAAGAAAACTTAAAAAGGAAAATGTTGAATCTAGGGCTGCTCATGCTAGACTAACCGAGAAGCTAGAGGAACTCGGCATCACCCACAAGGCTTTGGAGAGTGAACACTCACTTCTCAATGAGTCTCATGATCCAATCCAAACTCGACTAGCTAAATATGATGTTCCTAGAACCTCTACCATTTTGTGTGATCATGCAAAAAATCTTGAGGAAAATGCTATATTGAAGAATGATCTTGCCAAGTCATCTCCTCCCAAAGGTAAGGATGTTCTTGATGACCTATTGAGTAAGCAAAGGTCAAACAATGGGAATGAGGGAATTGGCTATGTCCCCAAGACAAAGAATAAGAAGAACAATAAGAAGAATACCAAGTCAACTCAAGCTAAGACAAGCAACACTACAGTAAATGACACCACGAAGAATAAAACTGCTCATGAGAGTTTTGTAGGAATTACTAACCCTAATTATGAGTTGTTTCATGACTATTATGTTGATGTTTATGCTAGATGTGTTGGCCCTTTTGATGGTTATATTGACTGGTCTATGGGTTCCAAAGACCCTTGTTACTAACATGAGAGGACCCATTGAAAAATGGGTACCTAAAACCAAGAATTAATTTTCTTGTAGGACTATGCTTCTGGTGGGTCGAAATGGGTGCTTGACAGTGGATGCACAAGTCATATGACCGGAAGCAAGGATATCATCACAGAGATGAGGCCTAATCACGACCAAATAACCGTCTCCTATGGTGATAAGTCCAAATCAAAGGTATTGGGGTCTTGGCAAGGTAGTGGTTACCCACGATATCTCTCTTGTGGACATCATGCTTGCTGAGACCCTTGGGTATAATTTACTTTATGTTCGTGCCCTTGGTAAGATGAGATTTGTTGTTTTCATTGATGATGATATTGTGGTACTCTTGTGGAGCAAGTCTCTTAAGGTTACTTTCTTTGGGTACGTGAAAACGACTTGTATGTGGTGGACTTTTCGGGGAAAACCACTACAGGTCCGATGTGCTTGTTTGGAAAGGCTGATGTGGGATGGTTATGGCATCACATAGTAGCCCATGTCAATATGAGAACTTTCAAAAGTTTTCATAAGGGTGGCCACATCATTGGACTAAAAGACAATTTTTCCTTTGCCAAAGATCGTGTTTTGAAGGAAAAATGCATGACTCTCCCCATCGAAGGAAGACGATTATTTCGTCAAAGAGGATCTTAGAGCTCCTTCATGTGGATCTTTTTGGTTCTCCATCTCATGCAAGTCTCGGTGGGAAGAAGTATTGTCTTGTCATTGTTGATGACTACTCAAGGTACACATGTGTCTACTTCTTCAAGCTAAAGAGTGAGACGCAACAAACCGTCGTCGACTTTGCCAATGAGGTTCAACATCAACACAACGTCCCCATATTGGCAATAATAAGCGACAATGACTCCGAGTTCAAGAACCACACCCTGAATAAATTCCTAAGTGAAGAGGGGATAAGACACCAATATTGCACTACGTACACCCCTCAACAAAATGGTGTATCCGAGAGAAAAAACTGGAGTTTGATGGATATGGCAAGGTCTATGTTTGCTGAATTCAAGTCCCCATATAATTTATGGGCTGAAGCTATATCCACCGCATGTCACTCATCAAACCGGCTTTACCTCTGTAAGATCTTGGACAAGACTCCCTATGAAATACTTACCGGTAACAAGCCCAATATCTCATACTTCCGGGTGTTCGGTTGTAAGTGTTTCTTTCTCATTAAAAGAGTTTGTTTGTCTAAATTTGAGTCTATGGCTATAGAAGGTATTTTTGTTGATTATGGTGCTGAATTCCACACTTATAGAATCTACAACAAGACCTTCGGAATTGTTGTAGAATCTTGTTGTGTGGTGTTCGAGGAAAATGATGGCTCCCATGTGGGGCAAGTTGATGTTTGTGATACTAACGAGGGTTTAACTGAAGGAAATATGCCCTGAGAGACAATAATAAAGTTGTTATTATGTATTCCTTGTATATGATAGATGTTTATTTTGCATGCTATAATTGTATTGATTTGAAACATCAATACATGTGTGTTTAATAAACAAATAAAAGGTTCCTAGTTATGCCTCTCTTATAAACTAGCTCGTTGATTAACAAGATGATCAAAGTTTCCTGATCATGGACATTGGATGTTGTTAATAATAAGGTCACAACATTTTTGAAATGATGTGATGAACATTCATCCGAAGTATAGCATTACGATCAAAGTCATTATGTTTATATTGCTATAACATCATACGAAGTAATCTTAGTCTTTAGACCATGAGATCATGTTAATTGCTAACATCGGAAGGGTAACTTGATAACATCAAACGTCACACCGTAAAAGGGTGACTATAAAGGTGGGTTCAGATACTCCAAATATGTTATGTTGAGGCTCATGGATCAAGAGTGGAATTTGTCAATCCCGATGACAGATAGATATACTCTGGGCCCTCTCGGTGATATCACATTAAGATAGCTTGCAAGCAAGTGATGTGATCACTAGAATGTTATATCACGGGAATAAGAAAAGAGTGCATGTCGGTAACGAGATCAAACTAGGTATTTGGATGCCAATGATCGAATCTCGGACATGTAATATATCACGAGACAAAGGGATTAAATTACTAGCGTTAAAGGTTCTCACGATCACAGAAGTCATCGTTGAATGTGCAGGAGTCAGAATAGATCTCCAGGTCCCGCTTCTGATTATTGATTTGAGAAGAGTCTCAATCATATCTGCATTATTCGCGAACCGTAGGGTAACACACTTAAGGGTTGCCAAACACCATTTTTTAGCACATATGTTTCAGACGAAAGAATTGCAAAGCACTGGAATTATTTCGATGGAAACCGGAATTGTTTCGGGTGAAATTGCAGAAACTGGTTCTGCATGTGATATTAAAATATTACAAGGGGTTTTATGTGAATGTTTGTTAATTAAAGTAATTAACAAAATTCTGAATAAAATAAATAAAAGATTTTTATTAGATGAGAGTTGCATTAAATTTGGTGGAAATTTAATGCATGTGAGTGGAACTTTGGGTGGAGGCTAAATTGATCTGAGTGGAGCTTCCACCACATGAATGAGGAAGAGGTGGGGGCACCCCCATGGGCGTCGGCCATAAGAGGGGAGGAGACCCCTCTCCTATAAAATCCCCCCTCTCCTCCCTCACAAAACACACCTCCTCGTGAAGGATATCTCTCCCCCTCTAAATATATTCCCTCATGGTCTCGGATTAGCGAGATACATGTTCCCGGTGGCATTGCGTCTGGAAGGAGTTGCTGCTTCTGCTGATTCGCTGGAGCGAGGAGGTGGAGGTTGTTCGGTGGCCTGGACGTGTGTGCGAGGATAGATGCGCTGCTGATTTGCGGCGCTAGGATTTCCACAAGATCTTGAGATCGGCAAGCGTACGACTACATCATCCACGAGTTCCAACTCGTTAACAAAGCTTTGTTGTCTTCGAGGGTAAGTTCTCCATGGATATATATCCACCCGTTGCCTGTATCTAGTAGATAGATCTTGGTGTATAGTTCCCATCGTAGGAATTTTTTTGTTTTCTATGCTGCGAACCCAACGTTAACTCGCCAATGCCCATTGTTATAGACTTAGGTTTTAGAGAAGGAGGGAGCGCTGGAGGCATCAATCAGCTAGAAAACAAGCACACAGGGACGCAAGGTTTACCCAGGTTCAGGCCTCGTAGAGGTCCCTACTCCTGCTTGTCTGCTCTTGGAATTATCGAAGGAGTCGAAAGTTACAGGGGTGCGTAGATGCAATCTGGCGATGGTTGTGGAAACTAGGGTTGTGATTCTCCTCCTCACTGCCCCTCCTAGCCTTTATATAGATAGGCTAGGTCTCGGGTAGCAGGTCGAGTCGGTTACAGATTAGGGTTTACCCCTTTGAACTTTCTATCTTAAGCTTCTTCTTGCGTTGCAAGTGATACATTGCAAATGTATCTATAATTTTTAATGTTCCATGCTTGGTTTTATCCACTTTATCGTGTTTTGTTCCAACTTTGAAGTACTTTTATTATGATTTCTTGGACTAACCTATTAACAAGAGCCATAGTGCCAGCTGCCTGTTTTCTGTTGTTTTGGTTCTAGAAAAGTCAGAAAATGAATATTCTCGGAATTGGACGGGACAAAAGCCAAAGTGCCTATTTTTTAGGAAGGATCAAGTGCGATCTGAGACGGAGAAGGGCTGGGGCGCCACACCACTGGCAGCGGCCAGGCCTGGCAGCGCCATGGTGTGGTCCGCCGACCCCAGCACCTCGGCCTCTCCTTCCGCCTATAAGTTGCCCTCAGACGGAAACCCTAAGTACCCGATCAAAATCCACGAAGAGTCATGGCGCCCGTCGTCTCTGTCCCTAGATCGGGGGGGATCTGAAGCTCTTCCCGGCACCCTGTCGGAGAGGGGAATTCACCCTGGAGGCCTTCTTCATCACCATGCAATCCTCCGGTGTGATGCGTGAGTAGTTCATCCTTGGACTACGAATCCATGTGATGGCTGGTTTCTCCTCCTTTGTGCTTTCATGTTTAGATCTTGTGAGCTCCGTTCATGATCAAGATCATCTATTTGTAATCCATACATGTTGTGTTTGTGGGGATCCGATGGATATTGAGATGCTATTTCAGATTGATTATTGATTCTATCATGTCTTTGTTATTTGTGATCTTGCATGCTTTCCGTTGTTAGTAGCTATCTTGGCCAAGTAGATGCTAGCAACTCCAAGAGTTAGTATTTATCCTCTGGGTTCATGCCTCTGGTAATCTGGGGAAGTGACAGAAATCTCTAAGGTACTAGATGTGCTGTTGCTACTAGGGAGAAAACAACAATCCTTTGTTCATAGAACAATCGTATTGTTTACCTTACACGCAGTTCAGAAGCAATAATCTGTTGCTTGCAACTTAATACTGGAGGGGGTTCGGATGATAACCTGAAGGTGGATTATTAGTCATAGATGCAGTTGGATGGCGGTCTATGTATTATGTTGTATTGCCCAATCAAGTCTCGGAGGAGTCAAGATGATTAGTATATGCATGTATTGCTTTCTCGGTGTTTGTCAATTGCCCCGCTGTAATTTGTTCACCCAGCATGTTATCTATCTAAGGAGAGCCACCTCTAGTGAACTATGGATCCCGGTCCTTTTCTTTACATACAATCTATAAACTGTTTCTGCTTTGTGTTTACTTTCTGCAAACTTTTACTTATTTCCATTCGATACGTTTAATCCTTTGTTTTCCGCAAAACACGGTGAGATTGACAACCTCATCACAAGTTGGGGACAAAGTTCTGTGGTTGTGTTGTGCAGGTCTCCATGTTGCTACTAGCACCGGTAGTGCGCCCTGCCAAAGCTCAGCTAGTAACACCTTTGAGGTGTTTCCTTGCTCCTACTGGTTCGATTAAACCTTGGTTTCATAACTGAGGGAAACTTGCTGCTGTGCTCATCATACCTTCCTCTTGGGGTTCCCAACGAGCTCTACATCAACACCGCCATCAAGCATTTTTCTAGGCGACGTGCATTGAGCCATCAAGCGATTTCCTAGCGCCGTTGCCGGGGAGTCAAGGACATCTTCACAAGGGGAGTCCCTCATAACCAATCTCTTTACTTTGTTGTTTTTGTTTTGCTTAGTTTATTTTTGCTTTGTTTGCTTGTTTTGTTCTTCAAAACACACACAAAAATTAGTTTTACTTTGTTTGCTTTCTTATTTGAAAACCCAAAAAATGACTACTCTTGAAAACACCAAGTTGTGTGACTTCACTAGCACCAACAACAATGATTTTATGAGCACTCCTATTTCTCCAGCTATGGCTGAAAATACTTTCTTTGAGATAAAACCTGCTTTGCTCAATCTTGTTATGAGAGAACAATTTTCTGGTATTGGTAATGAAGATGCTGCTTCCCATCTAAATAACTTTGTTGAACTTTGTGAGATGCAAAAGCAGAGGGATATAGATGGTGATATTATTAAGCTGAAATTGTTTCCTTTCTCTTTGAGAGGAAAAGCTAAAGAATGGTTGAATTCCTTAACTAGGAATAGTATTGATTCTTGGACTAAGTGCAAAGATGCTTTTATTGGAAAATACTATCCTCCTGCTAAGATTATATCCATGAGAAGTGAAATAATGAAGTTTAAACAACTTGATAATGAGCATGTTGCTCAAGCTTGGGAAAGAATGAAATCTTTGGTAAAGAATTGTCCCACTCATGGACTGACTGCTTGGATGATCATCCAAACTTTTTATGCATGATTGAACTATTCTTCAAGGAACCTATTGGATTCAGCTGCTAGAGGTACCTTTATGACCATCACTTTGGGTGCTGCAACAAAACTATTGGATAATATGATGGTTAATTATTCTAAATGGCATACTGAGAGAGCTCCACAAGGTAAGAAGGTAAATTCTGTTGAAGAAACCTCCTCCTTGAGTGATAAGATTGATATTATTATGTCTATGCTTGTTAATGGGAAAGCCCATATTGATCCAAATAATGTTCCTTTAGCCTCTTTGGTTTCTCAAGAAGAGCAAGTTGATGTGAACTTCATAAGAAACAACAACTTTGGTAACAATGCTTATGGTAATAATGCTTATAGGAACAATTTTGGTAACAACAATTATAAGCCATATCCTCCCAACAATTCTTACAACAATAATAAGAGTGCTCCCTCTGAACTTGACGTTATGCTTAAAGAGTTTATTAGTAAACAAACTGCTTTCAATAAAACTATTAAGGAAAAACTCTCTAATGCTGAAAGAAATATAGCATCTTTGGCTGAAGTTCAATCTACTTTGAATAAAATGGCTGCTAAACCTGAAACTAACGAGAATCCCTTTGCACCTACTAATGCCATACAAGTAAGAATTGATGAAAATGTTAGACTATTAGCTGAATTACATGCTAAGTGTGAAAGAGAAGATGAAATTGCTAAAAACATTAGTGTTTCTACTATCACCACCACTAGTGTTGAGGCTAGTAATAGTTCTACTACTTTAAATGATAAGGTTGATTTTGATCTTGATGGTTGCAACATCTATGAAGTTATAAAGTTCCTACAAATTGCTAAAAGTCCTAATGCTAGTGCTATGAACATGGCTTTTACAAAACACATTACTGATGCTCTCATAAAGATTAAAGAAGAAAAGATGAAACATAAAGCTTCTATTCCTATAAAACAAGAAGATGGTTGGGAACCCATCATTAATATGAAAGTGAACGACTTTGATTTCAAAGCTTTGTGTGATCTTGATAGTAGTGTTTCTATTATGCCTAGAAGGATTTATGATATGCTTGATTTGCCTCCTCTTGAAGATTGTTATTTGAATGTCCTACTTGATGCTAATGCTAAAAAGAAACTCATGGGGAGTATTAATGATGTCCTTATTATGGTTAATGATTCCTATGTCCCTGTTGATTTCTATGTTTTGGATGTTGAATACAATGCTTCTTGTCCTATTACTTTGGGAAGACCTTTTCTTAGAACTGTTGGTGCCATCATTGATATGAAAGAAGGCACCATTAAATATCAACTCCCACTCAAGAAAGGTATAGAACACTTACCTAAAAATAGAGAAAATATTCCTTTTGCTTCTCCTATGAAAACAAAATTTGGTCTTAATGCTTCTTCATTTGAGAACACTTGATTCTTTCTTTGGTTCTTTTGCCTAACTTAAAGGCGTTAAAGAAAAGTACTTGTTGGGAGATAACCCAAGAGTTTTAGTTGAGTCTTGGAAGTTATTACCTCTGTAATAACCCCTACTTATCCTTTTTATTTGCTTTTTGTGCCAAGAGTAACCTCTAATGAGAGTGAAGTAATGATTGGGAAAGTTGTTGTCCCGAAACAGATTTCCGCGCTTCACCATAAAACTTCCTGAGAGAGATCTGTAAGTCGGAATGAGCTGTAATTTTTTATGCTTCTGCCCCAGGTTATTATCTAACTTTAGTTAGTTCAACACTTTTTGATTTGAGCAACAGAAGGTCTTCGAAAAAGTTCGTCTTTACCTGCTGGTCTGTTTTGGCAGATCTCTGCCATTTTCTGCATTTGCTTCTTGTTGGTTCCTTCTTGAGTTCTTCTGGGGAATTGAGCTTTTTGAGGGAAGTGCTACAGTATCTAGTGTTCTAATGGAAGTTTATTTGGTGTTAGAACTGAACCTTGAGACTTATTTATCCTAAGTGCACTAATGTTGCTAATGAGATTGTGTGAAGTTTTGTATGAAGAAAAAATTTCAGGTGTATGGAAGGAATGAGTAATGAGATGAAGGATGGACTAAAGCTCAAGCTTGGGAATGCCACGCGTGTCACCTCAAGAAATATCCAAGAAGTACAAGCGTCAAAGCTTGGGGATGCCCAAGGCATCCCCTTCTTCATCAATAAAAATTCCAGGTTCCTTCCAAACGCTTCATTTTTATTGTTTCGTGCACAGTTGTGTTTCTCTTGGAGCGTCTTCTTTTTCGTTTTCGTTTTGGTTTTTAGTTTGCTTGGTTTGTTTAGTTTTCTGAATAAGTTGGTTGGACCCCCTCTTTCACACTTTGGTTTGCAAATAGTTTGGTTTGGTTTGGTAAAGAGTAGGAAATTTTATGCTTATGTGGTGAAAAGAGCTCGTTTTTGACTGTGGCCTATGCTTTGTCATGCCATGGTCGATATTGTTTTGGCTTTATGCTTAGTATTCTTTGCTGTAGCATGACTTGTTATAAACAATTGAGATTGCTTAATGTGCCTTGGTTGAATCATGCATTGTTTTAGCATATTAAAGCATAGTATAGTGGTATTCTCCTTTGATGCTTTATTTGGGTTGACTTGGCGCATGCTCACACCATGTTATGACTATCTAAAGTCACCATAGCCTTTATGATCCTTTAGTTTTCAACTTGTAGTATCACTTTATGCTTTGATCAATGATGTTTTGTCGCTCTGCATGATTATGGCCATTATTGCTCTCTTAGCTTGTCGCTCCCAGTCTTTTGCTAGCCTCCACAACCAAGTATGAGTTCCACTCATGCATCCAACTCCCTAAACCAAGTTTTTCCAAAGAGTCCACCATACCTACCTACTAGCTTATGCTATTCCAAGTATATTCATGCTTTTGTTTACCTTCCACTTGTTATGAGAAAACTAGTGATTAAAGCTCTCACGAACTTGATGGCACACTTTACTTTATTGCCTCTAATAAACTTGAACCATTGGGTCCTTCTTTGTTGCGTATATGCTTGTGCTTTATAAGTTGAAATTAGCAAAACCATGTACCATGGGGAACGCTTTCAACATTGCACTTGTACTTTGTACCCCCTTGATATTATGTTCTTTTGCTTACGGATCCCGGCGATGTGAAATAAAAGTGGAACTTGTAAGATCATGGAGTTTGTATATGTGTTAGAGAAATGCCTGGGCCGCTAGCCTAAGCCATGCCTAATCATGGTGGAAACCTGCAGCATCACCATAGTGAGCACTCTATGAAGCATCCTCAATAAAAACCTATGCAAATAGCAAATAAAAAGATCGTTGGGATGCTCATTGTCTGCTTGCCTTGTCATTTTGATTATGGGAAAGCTCCCGTATCATGTGCAAGGGGTACCCTGCTATGTTCTTAATGATACACATATACTTATAATGACAAGAGCTTACTCGTGACTGAAGTTGAGCAGCATGAGGATCGGTCTTCGTAAGTAAGGGGCATGAGATTTCGGTTTATAACTTGTCAAGCATATCCTCTTAGTTGTGTCACTTTAAACTTAATCACCTTCAAGATGCTTATGATAGGGGCAATGAGAGCTGAAAGCTATAAGTACCATAATTTTTGGAAGCTCTTTATGAGACTTGAATCCCTACTTCCTTTTACAAAAGGCTTTTCTTCCACCATCATATTGAGTCTCCACCTTCTATCTTTATGCACTACTTTGAGAGCATAGTGGCCATTCTTAGTTCTATGTGCATTGTCCCAAGACTAGTTGATTGATGCATAACTTGTTATTGCTTGTTTTTAACTATTGTATCTAGTCACTCTTATGAACTTTGAAGGTGTCCTATGCATTTATATTTGCTACTCTATTGAGGGACAAGCTGAATACTATTATGTTATGTTTTCTTTATGTGAAACAAACAAACGTCTTGCAAAGCATGTTATTCATGAATCTTTTGTTTGTGACTTTTCATGTTGTATCATAGTTTCTTTGCTTATTGCTAGAACTTTGTCTTTCATATTATGATTGAAGTACTATGATCCTAGCTTTGAGTTTTGCAAATACTTTGATCAAGTTTTGATGGTGCATGTCACCTAAAAAAATATTTCTTTTTATCACTTACATACTCGAGGACGAGCAGGAGTTAAGCTTGGGGATGTTGATACATTGCAAATGCATCTATAATTTTTGATGTTCCATGCTTGGTTTTATCCACTTTCTTGTGTTTTGTTCCAACTTTGGAGTACTTTTATTATGATTTCTTGGACTAACCTATTAACAAGAGCCACAATGCCAGCTGCCTGTTTTCTGTTGTTTTGGTTCCGTAAAATCGGAAAATGAATATTCTCGAATTGACGGACAAAAGCCAAAGTGCCTATTTTTCCTGGAAGGATCAAGTGCTGAATCTGAGACGGAGAAGGGCTGGTGGCCGACCACACCACCTGGCAGCGGCCAGGCCAGGCCAGGGGGTCCGACCCCAAGACCCTGGCCTCTCCTTCCGCCTATAAGTTGCCCTCGGGAAACCCTAAGTACCGATCAAAATCCACGAAAGAGTCTCAGCCGCCGTCAGATTCATCCCTAGATCGGGGATCAAGCTCTTCCGGCACCCTACCGGAGAGGGGAATTCACCCTGGAGGCCTTCTTCATCACCATGCAAGCCTCCGGTGTGATGCATGAGTAGTTCATCCTTGGACTACGGATCCATGTAGTAGGTAGATGGTTGGTTTCTCCTCCTTTGTGCTTTCATGTTTAGATCTTGTGAGCTCCGTTCATGATTAAGATCATCTATTTGTAATCCATACATGTTGTGTTTGCGGGGATCCGATGGATATTGAGATGCTATTTCAGATTGATTATTGATTCTATCATGTCTTTGTTATTTGTGATCTTGCATGCTTTCCGTTGTTAGTATCTATCTTGGCCAAGTAGATGCTAGCAACTCCAAGAGTTAGTATTTATCCTCTGGGTTCATGCCTCTGGTAATCTGGGGAAGTGACAGAAATCTCTAAGGTACTAGATGTGCTGTTGCTACTAGGGAGAAAACAACAATCCTTTGTTCATAGAACAATCGTATTGTTTACCTTACACGCAGTTCGTAAAGCAATAATCTGTTGCTTGCAACTTAATACTGGAGGGGTTCGATGATAACGAAGGTGGATTATTAGTCATAGATGCAGTTGGATGGCGGTCTATGTATTATGTTGTATTGCCCAATCAAGTCTCAGAGGAGTCAAGATGATTAGTATATGCATGTATTGCTTTCTCGGTGTTTGTCAATTGCCCTGCTGTAATTTGTTCACCCAACATGTTATCTATCTAAGGAGAGCCACCTCTAGTGAACTATGGATCCCGGCCCTTTTCTTTACATACAATCTATAAACTGTTTCTGCTTTGTGTTTATTTTCTGCAAACTTTTACTTCTTTCCATTCGATACATTTAATCCTTTGTTTTCCAGAAAACACGGTGAGATTGACAACCTCATCGCAAGTTGGGGACAAAGTTCTGTGCTTGTGTTGTGCAGGTCTCCACGTTGCTACTAGCACTGGTAGTGCATACCTTAAGCTCAGCTAGTAACACCTTTGAGGTGTTTCCTTGCTCCTACTGGTTCGATTAAACCTTGGTTTCATAACTGAGGGAAACTTGCTGCTATGCTCATCATACCTTCCTCTTGGGGTTCCCAACAAGCTCTACATCAACACCGCCATCAAGCATTTTTCTGGGCGCCGTGCATTGAGCCATCACAAGCAATCGGAGTCTCCTTGGGTCACCGAATTCTGTATTGGGCCTTGGCAACACCGTGGGCTCCTGCCGTATCTGGACCGTATATGCCAAACTCGAGTACCTGTAGGGTACTCCCATGTCAGTAGCCCCGAGTGTCCAGTGGGATCGCAAATTCGACTGGAGACTTTATGAAGTCTTTCAAGTGCATGACTGGGCATTTTTCGAGTGTTCTGTTTGTGTCATAGGGATTGTTGATATACGTACCTGATTTATCCGATGTATCGGTATTAGTTAACTACCTTAGCGCAAAACAACGCAATCTACTCAAACTCGAGTCCTTGGACCCGAATTTGGAAAAAGTGCTGGCATAATTCGACTCAAGCCGGGGAGGTCTTACAGGAGTTGAATTCCAGTGTATAAATGTGAGCACTCGACGCGTCCGTCAAGGCATGTTCATCGTACCTGCAAGCACGGATATTTTTCTGGTAGTGCGTAGTAGATGCGTTGCCAGGCCTTATTCAGGTCTTATCTTCACGCTGTAAGTGCGACATCCGAATTTTTGTCATAGCGGAGATGATTCGGGTGGCCCAGGAGACGTAATATCTTTGTAGGGAAAACATAAGGCGGAGTCACCATAGAATTCGAGTGTGGATGTTATCGACACACAATACGATGTATAAGGAAAAATAATCATAGGATGAGCGACCAACGCTCCCTATGGGAGTAGCCCCCGAGTGCCTATTCGAGTTGTAGACTCGAGTGGGGACTAAAAACATTTTGCGACTACTGTCGTCTTTTGTTGCTTGTTTCAGTCGAATGTGCTTCCGGCGCTCCCTATGGGAGTAACCCGTAATTCACAATCGAATCGTTGATTCGAATGATGGGTTTTCGTGAAGTTTGTACACCTGCCTAAAAATTCTTTCGGGTGCGTGGCCAGCGCTCCTGTTAGGAGTAGCCCCGAGTACTTGGTTGAGTCGAAGACGAGAGCAAGAACTAAAGTAGTCAAAATCTTCTTCTACTGGAATCGATGACGTCGGTGCTAATGATGTGATGACTTTAGATGCCCGCGTGAGTGGCTTTGAGGACGTGACGAGCAGTGGGTCCTACTTTCTGACTTTGATTTGACTGGGTGTGCATAATCTTCTGTTTTAACTGCGTCTCCTCGATTTCCACGCATAATGGGAGTAGTGGGGGACGGTTCATGATTCACCTTCGCCACGCGTCGATGGCGATGTGCACCATGCGTCCGATAGGGTTTATGCTGGCCGTTGGATGACACCTGCAAGGAGGTTAAGTAGCAGCGCAACTGCGGTAATTTTTCCCTCATCTCTCTTCTTGCTCGTGCTTCCTTCGCCATTGTTGCTCTTTCTACTCCCTTGCGCTCATCCCCTCTGTGGAACTGGACTAGCTGCACGTATTCCCCAGCTATTTTCTGTGTTCTCATCGCCATCGAAAGATGGGCAAGAAGAAAGGAGGCGTCGCCGCTGGATCTGCGGCCACCATTGCTGCCGCCAAGAATGATACTTAACCCCATACAGCTTGTTTGACGAATGATTATCTTGAGAGTATGCCCTTGAAGATACTTAACCACATAGATGTTTTGATAGACTTGAAGACACTCTTGAAAGGAGTTGTTTGATTGAAATGAAGTCTAGTGATAATTGTGATGCATGCCAAAGCTAACCTTGTGGATCAAACCGTGATACTAGTTAAAAAAGGGGGTTCTATGTTCTCATGCACACTTTTGGATGCCAATAACTCCGCTGGCCTATGAACGATCTTTGGTACAACCCCTGATTTCGGTTATGAGTTGATGACATGAGTGGCATAAATGTCACTGTAATGGGCAAAAGTATTGGTACTCTCAAAGGTTGTGCAAGCCATTGTTTAAATAAACACTTAATGATCCTTGAAAGAAGGAAGAAAAAAATGAAGATCCACATAACAAGTCCTTGGCCTGGTCTCATTACTACTTTATGAATTTTCTTGAAAGACAATGATTGGATTAGAAGTGTTTTTCATAGCCTTGATTTACTGATGTGGGTGTCAATAAGACACTTCACTGTTATGCTACTTAGGACATGAAATTTCTTACTTAACTTTGCTATTAAAACATCCAAGTGTTCCTTGGCAAGCCGAGAGTTAACTAGAAGAATTGGATTGATTGTTACTCTTCTAATTATTCATACTTATATTAAACTCTACTTTGATTGTCCTGATTTACCGAAGCTTGTATAGTGTTCTTGTCATCTCTCTAACTTTGATGAGCTTTACAAATGGATGAAGTGTTGGATGCATAAGAATGCCAACCATAAGTAAATTCATATTCTCGTTGAAGCCCTTACTTTACAAAAGTAAGGAGATACAAAACTTATCAAAAGGCTCAATAAGAGGATCACAAGTTTGCTTTAAAGCTAGATTCACTTTTTGACATGGAGCATTGAAGTTTTAATTGATCTTTTATGGATTGACATAACTAAGCTTATGTTGCCTTGTACGAATATGTTCTTTCTTACTTTGAGCTTGTAGGGAAAATAAGGATACAAGGCGTTGATCTTCTACATCCGGCATTATGCTTTTGTTTCAATTTTTGCCTCATTTATGTTATCGACTCGTGCCTCATGAACATGATGACCTTGTCCATAAGCCACTTTATTGCTCGGGACGAGCAAGAGTCTAGCTTGGGGAAGTTGATGACTCTAAAACTGATGCATATCTAAGTATATAAATTATTCATATTTTCACTCATTACATGTTACATCTATCTATAACTATGCCTATCGTGTATGATTATTAGTTTTCATTCATTTCCACATGGGCTTTGCACAATATTAGTTTTATTAGGATTTTATTACCTTTTTCTTGTCTTTGATTTGTGTTTAGGTGCTATGGAGAATCATGGATAAAAGGAGCCAAGAGGATTCAATATGGAGGAGTTGCAGGCACCAGACTTAGCCATTTGAGGGGAGGAAGAAGTGGATTTTTCATCAACTCCAAATGAAGATCCAAGGCCATGGTGTTTTATCCCTCGTCCATACAAATCCAATGATCCAAAGAACACCTCAATTGGAGTCCGTATGAAGAAATGGCGACCAAAACACTCTAGAGTTCAGAGCGTGTAACGACCACTGGTACGGGCGGAGCCCGCCCGTACCGTACGTCCGTACCACCCCCGTCTTGGTTTCGTCAAACGGAACAAAATTTGTGAATGCCCAATGGGCATATTCGGCCCCTAACTCCATCGGTTCACAAAACCGACCTCTGGATGCCTATTTAAAGAGGGGAAACCCTAAAACGGGGGAGAGAGTCCACATACGCCAAAGGGGCGGAGCCCTGCCGCTCTACCACCTCCATAGCGGCCGCCCACAAGATCTACATCACCATAGCCCTCAAGAGAGAGAGGACACTTGCATCTTGAAGGGCTACGCATCGATCTTCATCAAAATCATCTTCACATTAATCCCCTTTGTTTACTTTGTTGTAGTCCAATCTCTATTGTGGATTTGCACCTGTATTCAATTGTACCTTCATATTGCATCATACAATTGCCATGATGTTGATCCCCTTCATGTATGAGTAGTTGCCTTGTTCTTGGGGAGAGATGGTGAAAACCCTAGTATTATTATGCATTGAAATAAAGATGATCTATTACTTGTGTACAAAGATCAATTGATCTATGAATTTGTGTTTGATATCTCTCTTTAGATGGTATGTGTAGTCGACCGCATATCATTTGCCCTTGGGACTAAAGGGAGGGAGAAATCCTTTGGACGTGTCTTGGAAGCGTACCCGGAATGCCTCATGACAGATTAGCGTCGGCTCGTAACCTACACAGATAAAGGAGGATTAAAGAGGGACTCCCTAAGATAATTACGGTATCCATGGGGAAACCCTTAATTGCGGCGGTTTGTATGGGTGACTGCTCTCAAACATCACAGTGGTTATTTAGAGGTGACCTCACTCTTGGCTCAACAAAGTGGCTTCCTACGAGCCTTGTAGTGCGCATCTTATTATGGATCTCTCTCCACACATAAGAGATAGGTTATCCTAATCATTCATAATTATTCCATGCTAGTGGTGAATCCTACACTCCTTGAGAACCCCTCAATCATATTACACAACACTTCATAGATACTCTCTTGCTCTACTTTACTTTTGTTATTTACTTTGTTCTTGTTTACTTTAGCATTTAAACACACTCTTTATACACCGTACTTGGAATTAGAGATAACCTACAAGTACTCTCTAGTGAATAGTAACGAGGGGCATAAAGACCTTTACCAATAGCTCTCTGTGGGTTCGATATCTTTACTTTGAAACTAGCTACAATTGATCTGTGCACTTATAGTCATCAAGCGTGTTAACCCAAATATTTGGGAACATCATAGACATGATCGATACACCTCTCGTATCAATGATCATTAGCAGGACCGAGATGACCATAATGACCCCTATGCATTCCATGATGTTTAATGTCGTTTGAACCATAAACGTCGAGTCCAATTCCCTTTGTTACTTGATACCAACAAGTGTTATTTTACTCGTTCCCGTGATATTTCATTCATGCGACCTAGTCACATGCTGAAACATTATGGATGTAATCTCACCGAGTCGGTCTTGTGTATCTCCCCGTCACGCAGGTGAACAAATCCCGTTCTTGATGCATACGCCTCAACATATACCTCTTAAATACCCAATATACACCGTTATGATCACCCAGTTACGGTCATGACATTTGATGTAGTCAAAGCAGCCTCGGGTGATAGTGATTAATATGATCTCACGATCAAAGGATAAGGATACTTTGTTTCTAACTATTGCAATGATGAACTATGTGACTTGATCGTCTTGCAATACTTATATTGGGTAATGTTCACCACATCATTCACTAATGATATGATTTCATTGTTAACTAGCATAAATGCTCCATGATCAGAAAACCTTTGATCATCGGTTGCCCAATGAACTAGTATAAATAGAGGCCACTAGGGACTTAATTTGTTTATATACCACACCTGTATCAATGTTTCCACTTGATATTGTTGTAGCACATCATGAAACTATTATGAACAAATTGAGATATGATAATAAAATTCATTTTTTATTTGCCTCTAGGGCATATCTCCTTCAGTCTTCCACTTGCACCAGAGTACAAATAATATAGCTTGCATTTGCTACCAATCACAAACCATATAACATATGTGTTTATCGATCATGCTTTCTCATAGAAAACATCTTGTCCTTGATTTGTATCACTAGGTCTGTATGTCTTTTGCAAATCATTAATTTCTCCTTAATTTGACATTTCTTTTGCAAATCATTAATGTACTTATCTAGCGCGACAAGACCCTACATCTCTTTTGCTGTGAACAAGTTTAGTAGGTTCATGTCTAACTCGGGTACTGATCATTGACATGCACTTGAAAGAGTCATGTACTATCTATGTAGTACAATGAGTTATGGGATTCACTATTCGGGGCATCCAACGGTGCTTGAAGGGTATAGTGATGCAAACTAGATCTTGGATGTAGATAAACTCTACGCCACTAGCGGGTATGTATTTACCTTTGGGGTCGCACAGTATCATGGAGATCTTGCAAACAAACCATATTGTTAAGGTCAACTATGGAAGCAGAACTTGCTGCTTTAGACACAACCACTATAGAGTCAGAATGACTGCGTGAACTGTTGATGGACTTGCTTGTGGTTCAAAAACCTATACCGGCCATCCTCTTGAATTGTGACAATCAAACTGTTATTGTCAAAGTGAATAATTCTTAGGATAATGTAAAGTCATCAAAACACATCAAGATACGTTTGAAGTCTATTAGAAAATTGAGAAACTTCGGAGTAATTACTGTTACATATATTCAAACTGACAAAATCCTGGCAGATCCCTTTACGAAGGGACTATCACAAAACGTGATAGAAAGTGCATTGAGCGAGATGGGTTTGAGACCCATGGATGTTACACAGTAGTGGTAACCCAACCTTTGTGATCGAAGATCCTGTGAATTAGGACTTGGGAAGAACAAGCTAATGGTGTGATAGAGGAGGCTATTAGATAAACCTCTCTACGTGAAGATGCACAACTCTCTAAAGCTGTAAGGCAGGTTGACCAGATGCCTTAATGTGTTTATGTTGGCTATGATTAGCAAAGATACTGTCCTACATAGCATTCTTGAAAGAACACACATATATGAGTTCCGATTGTTAAACGTCGCAATCTATGAGATTTGGGTGATCTCTAGTAAACTCATGAAGAGACCAAGTAGTATGACGCATATGCTACACCCGTAGGATAGGCTACTTGCAGCCAGGTACTAGTTATGATTTTGTGTAAAATCTAAAAGCACCAAACTTGCAATTCAAGGTTCGTCCATTGTTCAAGTTGCTGATAGATGTAGCTCAAGGTTATAGGTAGAAGTTCAACTTAACAGTCTCTGCTGAAACACTGTTATATAAACAAGTAGCAAGGATTGGCAAATCTTCACATGGGCATTTGAGATCTGGTGGAGAATTGTTAAAATAATGGGCTAAATTATATAGGCCCATGTAGATTTCAGATTTTCTCTAAATCTTAAAGGCCATGTTTGTGGCAGCTCACATGTGTTTGGGCCCATGTTTGGGGCAGCTCACATGGGAGTGGAGTGGGAGCTAAAGTTTAGTCCACATGGAAAGTTGAAGGAGAGTTGCACCACCTTATAAGGTAGACTGTTTCACCACGTAGTAAAGTGAGTGAGAAGAGGAGAGCTACACTCGCGCTCCTCCTCCGGCGACGCCACCGCTCGCACACACGCACCGCTCGCCCGTCTCATCACGACGCTTGCGGGTTGCGGGAATCTCGCCGAGTCGAGCTTTATTTTGCTGCTCAGAAAAACTTGTGGATCATGGGCTACTGTAACTGATCCGAGCGATTTCCTGAGCCGCTCTACATAAAGTCATGCGCGGCTACCACCATAACACACCGAAACTAATCTAGGGTTTTGCCAACCTCTCTGTTTGCGCCGCCATCTCCTGAGCGCCGGCATGCACCGACGAACGGGAGGGCAGGTCTCCGAACCCACTCACCTTTGTGATCCTGTACGGGAGAGGGCGAATAAGGTTTTTAGAAAACGCTCCACGCGACTGCTCAAGTTTGTCATCACGGCTCGCGTTCCTGGATGATCTGCGGGACTTCGGGCTCAGTACGTTCGACGATATCAACGTCGTATTCGCCAACAGGTCGTCAACACCGCTGCAATCCCGGCTATCACATCTACAAACAATCCCTAAATATGGCTGTTGTTACGTTTATACTGCTGCTGTTCATGTTGATCAATACCTCTAGTATGTTCAAGTGTCACATGTTAGTAGCGGCTGTTGTCATCCTTTATATTCTAGAATTAGTCATAGAAATTGTGCATATTAATCCAACAGTATTACCGCTAGTCATGTTTTGATACGTGCAACCTTCTCTTTCAACTCAAGTCGAAGAAGTTGGCCTTCTTTGCTGTTCACCGTGATTTTAGATTTTTAGATATAAACGACAGATCACTAGTATTCGTACACAAGTACGGAGTACCAGCTTTCTTCGGGGATTTCTGAAACCAGCCAGTGAACTGTGCAAAATATCAATCAGCGATTCAATCGCAATCGTTTACAGAAGGATAGAACTACCATGCATCTTTAAACAAACATTGCACGTACGTGACATCTAGCTAGCTAGTATCCAAGAAAATACTACAAATAAAGAACACGGAACATATTCCTGCCGTGGGGACCATGACAAACTGGTCAGTTCGCCTCGATTGACTCCGGCGATCGTGCTTGTGGTCTTCAGATCCTGGTAGCGATCTTGTCGGCGACGACGACCGGGTTGTTCTTGGCGATCTGCTCCTGGCCGGCCGTCTTGTAGTCGTACCCGCAGTGGTGCTTGTCGGAGTAGCGGTGCACGCTGCAGAAGGTGCCCTCGCACCGGCACCGGAAGCCCAGCAGCCCCACCTTCTTGCGGCACGTCGCGCACCGGTTCGCCGGCGGCGGCTGCTTCTTCGCGGACGTCATGGAGGGGTCAACTGCTGCGTCTTCAGAGGGCGCGACGGAGACGATCATCTTGGCCTTCTTCTCCGGCGGCGGTGCGGTGGAAGCGGCAGGGGCGACGAGGACGCTCGTAGTGTCGGGGGCGGCGGCGACGTGCTCCGCGTAGCACTTGGAGCACATGCCGCCGGTCGCGGCGGCGCCGAAGAAGCCGCAGTGGTTGGCGCACAAGCCGGCTGTCTCCTCGTCGGGGTCGGGGCACTTGCGCTTCTGCGCCGTCGCCGACGACGCGTGGTGCGCCATCGCTGCTCGTTCAATCTTCAGCACGTAGTACGCGCGCGCGTTTCTGCTTGGGCGCCGGCGGCGTGGACGTGCGTGCGTGAGATCTGCCTGGACGAACGCGAGACGAGATCTCTCGTGAGTCTTGATCCCTGAGGCGGCGAGGCTGGTTGCGTTGGCGTCTGGCGTCTGGCGTCTGGCGAGTGTGCTGTGGGTGAGGTGCGTGCCTAGATTTTATCGGTGGGCGAAGATCGGGTACGACTACGAGTACGAGGCGTGGTTCCGACCCCAACAGGGTTGGCCGGATCGATCCGTCACCCGAACCGACCGACACCGTGTAGGAACGGCTCGTCGCGATCGTACGCAACGCGGCACGTATCCAGCCAGGTGAACTGGACCCGTTTACGGATCGCGGGCGTACGTAAGCCGATGATGTGCTAGCGTCGCTTCGACGCGAGGTTCATACATGGCTTCGGTTATTTCCATCTGGCTCTTAAATCTGACGAAAACATGGTGAACTTATACAAATCTGAAAATATGTCACCCAGAGGGCACAAATGACAGGTACAAGGTGTGTAAAACTGAGCGTCAGTACTGGTTTTATTTGCACAGCAAGTGCATCCTTTCTATACTTCAGTTTTGATAATGATAGATAGATAGCCAGTGAGCAAGGCGGCGAATGGATGATCAGTGGACGTTGACGGCGAGCTTCATGCCGTCCTGGCAGTGCCCCTCGATGCCGCAGAGGAAGAACCACTGGCCGGCCTGCGTCAGCGTCACCGTGTCGTCGCCGGTGGCCATCGTCGGCGCGCTGCTCGGCACGGAGCAGGACGCGAAGCTCCCCTCGTCCACAATCATCACGTTGTGGTCGCCCTCCCCCAGCGAGTACAGGAACTCTGCACGCGCAAAAATCGATCGGGTTCAGCACTTCAGCACACAGCGGTGGCCGATCGACTCGTGTCAAACCTCAAAACCACGCTCGATTCCAAGTCCATACGTACGTACCGAGGGTGTCGCCGACTCTGAACTTCTTGCCGTCGGCCCAGGCGCTGTAGTCGATCCCGACGTCCCACCCGGAGCCGTCCCCGACCGTGTACGCCGCCGCGGACGCGGTCGCCGGGAGGAGGGCGGCCACGGCGACGACGACGGCCATGGCGGCGAGCAGCGTGATCGCGCGAGATGTCATTGGGCGCAGGTCGGAGGGCAACGTACGTGTGGTGTTGGTGGTGGCGGTTCTCTGACGCTGCGGCACGTACGTGCAACTATATATGGCGGCATTGCCGTTCGTGTCGTGTCTTCCTAGGTTGATGGAACCGCCCGGTGGCTTTGGCTAGTTTGGAACACGACGAGCAGCTCACGGTGCCGTCGATGCAGGACCGGGCACCGGTTCAACGCGCGCGCGCGGTCGAGGCGACATTCCTGGTCTGGCACCCTGGATAACATGCGTCATGCGTCCTGTTCGCTGACGTGCGCCATGCCACCTCGCCGCGCAAGCTGGGCTCTCCAGCGGCCGGGCAAGTCTCCCCAAAGATTCAGTTGTTGCCATCCAACAGTGGCCACCAAAATTGTGCCGGTGCAAATAAAAAAAACTGTTTTGAGTGCACGAAAGACAAAAAACGCAGCTCCAAACAGATGCCTAAAACTACTACAACGTGTCCTAAAAAATTTTGGGCACCTTCATAATAACGGCCGGCGTGCTGCAAATTTACGGCACAGCAGCCGGCACGCCGAAAACGAAAACGATTGCGCACTTTGCAACTACCGGGCTGAAACTTACTCACGTCGACTGTCGCCGGTGAAATCCGTCCATGAACCACGGTTCCGGCGCTCCCCCACACCTGCCGCCTCCGCTGCCGTGGCAAACCCTAGTGCCACCACCATCCTCCAGATCATATTTGCGTCACCACGGCGCACTGGCGCATCGGGGACATCACTAAGGCCAAGATGCAGCCAAACCTCAAAGATAAGCGGCCGGCATCTGTGGCGGTACCAGTGCCTCGGCGGAAGGAGGGTAAGGGCAGCGCTGGCCCGCGCGGCAAACCAGCACCTTCGACTGACTGTGAATCAAACACTCCTTTAAAAAAAATCCCGTAGGCTTTAAATCCCGTAGGATTCAAATTTAATTGGACATGACATTCTAATCATGCGTTTTTTCTATTCCCATGTTTTCCTATCCCGCGAATCAAATCGTGCCCTTATTTGGTAACATAAGCATGTAGGTAGGTGCAACTAGGGTTGAAAACGGTAACGAAACTTTCCGTCTGCTTTCGAATAAAAAAAAATAGAGAGCTAAAAAGGAAACGAAAATGGTGTTCTGCGAAAAAGGAACTATTTTGCGGAAAAGAAACGGAAACAAAATATTCTACACGGAAACGGAAAAGAAAACAACGGAGCCATTTCCGGCGAAAACGGAAACGGTAAGGAAATTTCGGATAAACAAATACAGAAACTTTCCCGTAATATAACCATATAGGCCCATGTACGAATTAATACTTTGCATCAGTGATTTTCCTTGCTCTTGTCGGGCCATAGAATATATGTTGGGTCTATGTAATACATACAACCGTCTACATACTAATCAAGTGAGTGTCTTAGCATTTATGTAAAACTATTTATATGAACTTATGTACTCGTCAAAGTGTTGAATTATGTGTGTTACTTTATATTTAATTATTGCCTGTTGAAGTTATGAGCTATTCTTTGTGTATTATATGTTTATTTTGGTGTACAAACCATGATATTATGCCACTACTACTAGATCATAAAAGTGCGCGTTGCCGCACCCGTCCATCCAGAGAAATGTTCATATAATTTTTTTTTAGGAAGCGGGACGATAGACCTACAAAGAAAATTTAAAGATAATTACCCCCACTGTGCTAACAACATAGTCGATGGTACATTGATAACATATATAATTGATCGCATCACCTAATATGAGAGAATATATATTAATAGATAATAACCATTCCAAATGTAGACAGTATTAAGCTCCAATTAATACATCCTCGAAAAATAAAATCGTATCTTTTCTACATTATTACTTCGATCAACACATAAAAGGATAATTCCTCGAGTACATACAACTCTTCATAACTTTTACAATGTCAATGTTACAAAACTTGCCAGCGACGTAAAGTTGGAGACTGGAGGTGATAATGTTGCTCTATAAAGAAGATGATAGGCAGGTGTTCCCAACTCTTTCCTAGTTCTGCTGGCCCTCCACTTTGAACGTCAATCAGAGTCCGGAGTGTGGTTGTTCCCAACATGATCCTTCAGAGTGCAACACATCCTTCACATCACCAGTGTGTGCAGCAAAATACCCACATTTTAGTATTTTTTATAAAATTCCATTTGTACTTCATCTATATCTAGAAATTCTGAATGTACGATGTGTGTTGTGACTTGGAGTGCGGCATGCTGCATGCCTGACCCAGTAGGAGATTATTTTTGTGAAGAATCCTACCTTTTAAGCATCAAGCCTACTTGTTAATGTTTTACAAAGCTTTTTCTGCAGTTTTTTTTAACTTGCATAAACAAGGTCATTATTTTTTACCAGAGCAGATTAAGAACCAAAATAACAAACAGCTAGTTAGGGGCTACTAAAGTTGAAGCAAGTAAACTGAAGGAATATAAAAGTTTGTTACCAGTCTTATCTTTGAGAGCTTTGACTGCCGTTGCAGCTCAGCCTTCTCAAGTCCATTATTCCCTCCAACGCTGAACACAGGACAATACAAAATATTTGTTTTGCTAGCAGAGTCCATCTCGAAAGAGAACGCACCAAGCATGCTCAAGCTAGCACGCCATCACAAATGCTTGAAGCTCGAGGTTCACTGCGTCCAAATCATCTCATCGCCATTCATGGATAAATACATCTCGTGGGCTCGTGGCTGAACTGGATAGGCTAATTAGAATGTAACTGATAATTTGTTTTTCATATACATTAACAACTGTTTTTAACGTGTTAGTAGTTTTTTTCACCTCGAAAACTGAGTGGCTAGGCAAAATACAGTACACATGTATATCTCGTGGTTCTGATTTAGTTTGTGGCATGACCAATTTTCTCCATGTACATGTTCACTGCTAGTAGCCTCCAAGTGTTGCTTTTACATACTTCCTCCGATCCAAATTAATGTTCTCAGATTTATCTAGATTTAGATGTATCTAGCACTAAAACATGTCTAGATACACCGAATCTAGACAAACCTGAGAACATTATTGATCGAAGGGAGTATGAAAAATTGCACGTGAAGGACTAGGTCAAACCCAATAGCAAACCTTTTGCATAAGGACAAAATCAACAACACAGGTGCGCAGACAAGGTTGAGGCATAGAGCAGATCTAACTAATAAAGCAATCAAAGCTCGAATTTTACCTAGATTACCAAGATCAACCCAAATATTTCCATCAAAAAAACTAATGTCAAACAAAACTCTACATTCATGATTGAATTAGAGCAATAAATATTTATTCAAGTTCCAATCCTACTTAAAGAATAATTTGTTAAAAGTGATCCACCAATCAAGATAACCACGCTAACATAAGCAACATATGAACACACATTGTATTCTTTTTTTGAACATAGAAGGGTTCTGAAGGATCCCGACCCTGCATTAATATGTAAGTGGAAGTACACAGAGCCACAAAGGATCACATCAAGACCCAGGAAATAAAATAAATTACAAACATGTCCCTCAACATTTGCAGGAAGGACCATCAACATAGATTGCAAAACGCGACCAGGTCCAAGTACACGCTCGGGAACCACCTCGGCGTCACCGGTGATGGAGCCACTTGGGGCGATGAAGCTGCCATGGTTCGCGACATTGGCTTCCGAGTAGAGGGGCCTCCAAAATGGCATAATGCCAAGAGGTTGAAGACTGTGGCCAGCCCAAACGGCAGCCACACACGGCCGTCCTTCGGCCAGAAGGGTCACCGGAGTGACAGAAATCGCCCTTCCATCGCCATGAAGAAAATCTCTCGCTGAGCGGCGCCGCTCTGCAACCAAGTCATGTGAGTATGAGCTCGATGAAGGCTTCCATTCGTCCAGCAGATTGAGAGGCTTCGTGGAGAACGCAGGCTGGCAACCGCCGCGGGTGGCCAGCACTCCCCAAAAGGACATGCGACGAAGAGCACCAAATCGATCTGGAGTTGAAGAAAACTCCAGAGAAATCTTCTAGATCAGAAACGCAACCAAACTTATTTGAGGAGATCCCGACGATCGCCCCCAATGTAGCCATGGCACGCCAGCCACAACAAGGACGCCGCCACCAAACACCACCGCCTGCTGCTCGACTTCGGAGACGACACACTCCAAACCAGCACAAGGCCGAAAACTAAAAGACCTAAACCTAACCTAGACCTACTATGTACACTACGCCGGGCTCCTCCCCCTCCCCAAACTCTAGCCGGCAATGCCGATGGAGGAGGTTTGGGCTTGGGCCAGAGAGGAAAAAGCTGAGATGACTCTCAAGACACTAGAAGGGAAAATAAGAGACTCGTGTTGAACACAAATTGATAGATACATATATCTATTACGTGTGGCCTACAATATCCATGAACAGGTGCACACAAATCAATGAAAACTAAAACTCTCTATACAGACAAATTGCCTATGACTCATTGGCAACATTTCTTGGATTCGAAGTTCTCTTTTTTGTAATTTTTAAACCCTTTGAATTAATATTCCACATAAATCTTAGATTGTTATGTATTTAGGTATAGAAAAAAATGTACAGCCAAATTGGGCATGAAAGACAGATCCAGAAACATACTAACACAAGAGTCAAAGTCGCATGGGAGTAGATCCACATATCTGAAAAATGTATTTTGCAACAGAAAAGGAGTACTTTGACAATGGGATAGCTACTAAGATAACTGTGATACAAAATACCTGTCTTTTCTTAAAAGATAAAGAAAATCGATGGTGCACATGCAGAAGCAGCATGCATCATTTCCTACTGGTAGCTAGTACATTGGTTTGCGAGTATCTCTGAGTAAGATTTGCTCGACAGTTACCTGCACCGCGCGCGATCCCAACAAACTTCGGTTGGTATCAATCAAACAGAACTAGGAGTGGAATGGATCCTACCCTTGCAGTCTAGAGGGCAAACGTCATCCCTTTTGGCGATGAGGAAGCACAGCCGCTGAGTCGGCTGCCGGCGGAACGCCCACACCTCGACGCCGTCGCCGTCCACGAGGCCCGAGCGCGCGATGAACCACCTGTAGCCCTTGCCGTTGATGACCGTGCTGTCGCTGCGGTGGAACTTGTTGAGCCTCAGGTCGGACACGCCCCACACCCCGCCGCCGCTCACGTACACGGACGCCGGCACCCCTGCGTACGTGGTCGCCTTGGCCCTCGTCCCCGCTTCTTCCCTCTTGGATTTCCGTTCGGTGCTGTCGAAGCCGCACGCCGCGATCTCGTCCGCCGAGAGGAACGCGCGGAGGCGGCCCGAGGCACCGGAGGGGACGAGGAAGCGGGCCTGGCCCGAGTCCAGGTCGGACCGGCGCAGGACCTTCTCCCCGACGTAGTGCAGCAGCAGGTCCGGGGGGAGGTCGTGGCGCGGCAGCAGCTCGGCGCGCACCCAAGCAGGCACCTGGTCGCCGGTGGAACCCAAGGCTAGTAGGCTGCGCGCGGCGGCGAGGGGCGGGTCCGGGTTGTTGGGCCTCCTCCGCCTCGATCGGCGCGCGCGGCGGCCCGCCCTAGGGAACTGGATTGCGAGGAGGGGCTTCACGGGGCGGGGCGAGGCGTCGGCGCCGCAGCCGGTTGTCGGCTGCTCGGCTTTGAGACGCTTGCTCTCCGGCTCAGCTTCCCGATTTCTCGGGGTAGATGGAATCCCAACGTCGAGCAGCGGCGGCGGCGGCGCCTCGGACTTGACGCGAACGCGTGTCCGCTCATCGGCGACGCTCTCCGTGGGGCCTGTGAACAGCGAGAGGTCCAGGCCGAGGCCGATCGCCCCCGCTCCGCCGCCGCTCTTGGGCCGCGTGGAGGAGCGAGGAGCGCCTCCAGCAGGAGGACGCGGCGAGGCAGACGGCAGACCGAGGTGGAACTCGAGATCGATGTCGTTGTCGATGGCGACCGCTGCCGCCGCCGCCGCCGCCAGTTCTTTCAAGGCTTCCATCGCAAGCTACCGCCGTCTCTCTCAAGCTTTCTTGACTTCTCGGCTGGATTCTGGAGTCATTTCACGGTCATTTTTGGGGAATAAAAACTGCGGGTTTATACGGCGGTAACGGCAAGAGACAGACGGACGGACGGACGAGGAGCGCCGTGCCAGTACGTACCCTACCTAGGGTTTCGCAATTCACGCCGCTCTCAAAGGTAGCCCACGTCCAGTACTCCCAAGCAGCCCACAACGAGATACCCAGCCCAGCCCATCAAAAGCCCAGTCCTCACGGGTAAACCGAAACCCTCTCCCCACGTCACCGATCTGGCCTCTTCCCAGGCCAGCCAATCATACCGCTCCATTCCCAGTCCCCCGGATCGATACGCCTCGTCGCAAAAATGCTGGAATCCCACCCGTCCATCTCCAGTCGAAAACACAAATCCTTTCCACCAACGCGGCCGACCACTCCTATAAATTACTGGCCTACCCCGCACTCCTTCCTCACACCAGAAAAAATTCCCCAATCTCCACCTGTTCTTCTCCGAGCTCCTCTGCTCTCATCGCCAGCAAGCAATGTCGGGCCGCGGCAAGGGAGGCAAGGGTCTGGGCAAGGGCGGCGCCAAGCGCCACCGCAAGGTCTTGCGAGACAACATCCAGGGCATCACCAAGCCGGCGATCCGGCGTCTCGCTCGCCGTGGTGGTGTGAAGCGCATCTCCGGGCTGATCTACGAGGAGACCCGCGGCGTGCTCAAGATCTTCCTCGAGAACGTCATCCGCGACGCCGTCACCTACACCGAAACACGCGCCGCCAAGAAGACCACCGCCATGGGCGTCTCTGGCGCTCAAGCGCCAGGGACGCACCCTCTACGGATTTGGAGGCTGAACCTCAGACCCGCCTGTGGGCTTCTCTGTCAGCGTGCTTGTGTTAGGGTTTCAGTTGCGTGAGATGTTTGGGACCCCTGGCATGTAGTCTGTGATGGAACTTGTTGCATATGGATGAATGAATGAATGTATGGTCTCTGTTTCTGGATGTTTGATTTGCTGTTCAGGTCTTGGTAGAGTGATGGAACTGAAGAATAGCCTCTTCATCAAGTTTGGTAATATGCAGAAATGCCTCTTCATCAATTCTCTTCTTTGATGCTTTTTTACAATCCTATACCTTTGCAATTTTGACTTAAAAATGAACTCTACTCTTCAGTCTGAAGAAGGCCTGGACCGCAACTATTTAAAATCATATATCTCATCAGTGTCAAACTGTCTGCACCAAACATTCAGTCAAAATTTCGTTAGTTGTTTCGGAGCGATGGCATGTAGTATGTGATGGTACTTGTTGCATATGGGTAAACGAGCGGATTTGGTGTTCCTGGATACTTGAATCGGCGCTGTGGTCGAATTAATCCAGTGCGCAATATTTCTCTGAAATTCGGTTCTAGCTGAAACATTTTTCTTCATGAACTATATCCATTTCTGCTTGTTTTCGGTCCTCTTACGAGTTAAGATCACCACTTGCCGATTGTTGTCTGAGTCATGGCAGGGGACACTCTGTAATTTTGCAATCACCGGTTTGAGGGTGGACTGCAGCAGTTCTAATCTTTATACAATCGTCTCCCTCATCAGTGTTGAACTGTCTCTACTTCGCAGGTACAGTTAAATGTTGTGCCACTAGCGCCATGCTTTCTAACTTAAACTTGTGTTTCAGAATCCTAACTTGCTCTTCGTTTCACTGTTGTTATTGCATCTTACAGGATCATAACCTGTGAGAACAATTTACTTAGTTTGAAGATGGGCCTAATCCAACTTGCCATCTGGAGTTCTGAACACGGGAATTGAAAATACAGTCTAAAACACTATGCATCTTGTAATGATGTATTCTGTAACACACTCAAATCGGCCCTATGCAAGTTTCAACGCTTCCTGCCAAACCCGCATAAAAACGATTCAAAGACGCCCACCTGACACTTTCGTGCGGGTGGAAAAAGAAATAATATCATTACACAATAGTCCATGATGGAACCCACAGAACAGATATATATACAGCAACGACTCACTGAGTCAAGAATACAGATATACAGTATAAAGATTCAAATCACCTTGAACACGATACAGCATCCGAGTACGGATAAGAAGCAAATTGAGCTAAGAGCCCTGAAGAATAACCAATGACGTCCATAACCCTGCCCAGGCCAAGCCGGAAGGGTAACCCTGCTAACGACGTCGAACTTAAACCTGCTAAAACAAAAAGGGTGCCGACAAAGGGCAAAGGAAAAAGAGGAGCATCAGTACTGAGGCCAGTACACAGCGAGGCTAGAATTTGGCGGCTCTCGCCTACATAGGTATGGTGGACTGAAGCGGCAGCGAAGCATGCACTAAACAACCTATAGAGACTCGATGCAACTGTCGGCTATTAGAGAGGGATAAGAGAGACCTATTCGGGACTAACCTGATACTAACACCAATCATACCCATCCTGGTATTCCCCCGCGAGACCAAACGAGAGAGTCAAACCGAGGAACTCACACAGTTGGCAGTTTTATTCATTCCATTATAGTTGAAGCACTTACTAATCAGATATAGATAGCATGAGTCATCCTAATAGCATAAGTAGTGGGCAGTTTTAGTTAACCATTTAGTTGTAGTTGCAGTACTTACTAGTCAGATATAATTAGAATGTGACATCCCAAACCCAGCAGTTGTTGGCACTTTTATATCATTCCATTGGAGTTGCGATACTTACTAGGCAGGTATAACATGACACGATACACCCCAATTCCACTAGTTATTGGCACTTTTATTATCCATTCCATTGTAGTGAAGTTGATTACTAGTCACATATTAAGTCAAATTTATAGCACTACTTTACTTATGCTTGTCTATAATTGAGATATTGTGCTCCAAGTCGTCCATAACCGTGGACACGACTTTCAGAAAGATTTACCCTGCAGGGGTGCACAAATAGCAACACACACAGGATCAACCTCGGAAAAACCACATCAAAATCCAACGAGGCTTTCACGACAAAGCAATCACAGGATTTATAAAAGATTTCAGGGGGCCACCGCACTAAGCTACCCGCAACGAAGTTGGCCGGCTCCGAGACGGACCCATGGTTTGTGACAATGGCTGTAAACGACTGGGAACCCGAAAGTGTGACTGGGTTTGTCGATACCGCGAAAACATTCCACGTTCCAAAACAGTACAAGTGCTCCACGCACAATCGTCAATAAAGCAGTAAAGCATGGCATAAGTACAGGATAGTAATAAAGCCCCAAACTACTTGTGGCCCCAAGAAATAAGAAATGAATCAAGCTCTGGCTAAGGGGGATTCATAGGGTCTCCCGGATGTGGATAGTGCGAATAATCAAGGAACATGTATCAAGTACTCGGGGCCTGCGGGACACAAGTGGACATGAAAAACCAAATAGCTTATATTGCCCACCGGTGCCTCTTTCATTAGTTATCCCAGCAATTTAATAGTTGTATTTAAAGTCATGATCCTCTCCACCGTAAAGTATATGACAATATTCCAACAACTATGTGGTACTTCACGACACGGGATCGCACCTGAGTAAGCGACTATGACTCGCAAGACCATCTATCTACCAAACAACAGATAATAGGAGGTGTCCAAGGCAATATAAAGGCTACACGGGATATATCTGGTACAGAATACTAAAGCATCACGACACGGATAGCAGTAGATCAATAGGAAAGAAGTAAAGACTATAAATGCAAAATAGGTAGAAAGGGGGAGAATGCTCGCCTGGGAAACATTGTCGGAGGTACCATATCCGAAGAACTTGTCGATACTCGCATCCACTCAACGGTCTAATCCGCGAAGAACCAAAGCACTAAAAGAAACACCGGATGCACTATTTAATACTACGGCAGAAGACCGAGCATGATGCATGTATGATGCATGACATGGCAAAGATGCGATGCAATTAGGCAACTTTAAGCGGAACCGGGGTCCTGACAATTAATTATAAGGTTCAAGTTGTTTAAGCTACCCGCAATTTAAATGTTGTATTAACAAGGCAAAATATGGCATCGGTTCGCTACACAATTTAAATGGAGGCGTTAATAGACAGGAATAACCCGCATATGCGCTCCATATTTAATTATAAGTGAATCGGCATAATGCCCCCAAACCACAAAATATGTATGCGGCATGAACAATTTAAATGCAACAAGTATATATAACATTTATAAAATAGGGATAACGGATCGGGGTCACACATCAAGGTCCGAAGATCTTGGGGCTCTGAGGGTTCGACATGGTTCGGTCTCGGCGGGATCGGGTCTTCGAGGCAACGGATCCATGATGAAGATCTCGGTGGTTCCGGCTTCTACGGTCGATGGTGAACTTGAAATGGCACCGAGTACTAGTGTTTGTCTTCAAGCATCGAGGACTTGATTTACGTCGACGGCCTTGTCATCCGTGATGAGGAATAAGGTTTTCGTCTTCCGTTGTGCAGGGCGAGCTTGGTTCCGGTAGTCTTCAGGAGCAGAGAACCTGGTTACCTCTTGTTGTCCCTCGGTAGCCGTTTGCAAAGGTACCTGAGTATTACCATCACATCCTCTGTGACCAAAAGAAGGCACCCTTAGGGATCGATCCACAGGACAACTTCATGGACATCACGAATCAGCACTACAGCAACACCTGACATACACCACCAGTACCTAGTGCTACTGTCGGTGGTGGGTTGTACTGCTGCCAGGATGGACGATGGAGACCGGCAACATCAGCGTGCTGGGGAGGCTTCGAGGAGGCACGGGTCGGAGTAGAGGCCACGGGGCGGAGGAGCTAGACGGTGATGCGGCCGAGGACGACGGCGCGCTAAGCAGCGACCATGAGAAGGACGAACGCACGACGACGACCCAGGTGGAGACAAGGGCACAGCGCTCCATGGCCGGGGCGGCGGAGGAGCTTGGGCGGGCTCGTGCGCGTGCCGACGGCGAGGTCGCGAGCTCGTGGCGGGGCTCTGCCTCGGGGAGGAGGTCGCGACAGAGGGATTGACGACAACGAGGCACGGGGACGGTGCAGCGATGGGGAGCTCTGCAGGGCCGCGTGGCGAGGTCAACACGGAGCTCGTGAGGAGGGCCATGCGCATGCGGCAGCACCGGGAAGGTGAGCAGGCTCGGCGGCAGCGACGACCGGGGCCCAGAGCGACGGAAGCAGAGGAGGATGAGGGCGGTCGACGACTCGCCCGGGAGGAATCCCGGGTGAGGAGGAGCTTGGGTGGCGCAGTGCCACAGCGAGGCAGCGAGGAGGGTGTCCGACCGGGGATCGATCAGGGGAGAGGGCGAGCGAGGCGAGGAGGAGAGCGACGCGGCGAGGAGGGGATCACGACGGTCCAGGAGAGAGAGAGCGGGGATTGCGGTTCAGGGGCGGGGTGTACGCGGGTGGGTCTGCGCGGTTGGTGAGGTGGTGGGGGGCACGACGCGGGGCGGACGCGGTCTTGACGCGTGGTGGGGCCAAGGAGCGTGCGTGACGCGCGCGCGGTCGCTGGTGGCGGCGACGCGTGAGGAGGTGGGCCGGTCACGCAGGGGGTGTGCGGTGGGGTGGTTCGGTTGTGTACCGCGCGTCGCTGATCATGTGTGTGTGATGCGTAAAGCGTCTTGGGATGGGGTTGGTGCTCTGGCTGACTCTGGCGGGAGAGGTAGGTGGGTTAGGGTTTGTCTAGGGATTAGGGTTTGGTCTGGGTTTGTTGGGCCGGGGTTGTAGGTGGCCTGGCCTAACGGCTGGGCTGCCTCCTTTGGTACAAAACATTTATTTATTCCTTTTAATTTAAAATATTTTTGTAAATAGTTTTTAGATAAATAACGATCCGGAAAAGACCGGGGTTTTGATTTGAAATAAAGACGAAGGAAATTTAGAAAACAAAGATAGGCTTTTAGAAAAATAGTTTTAGGCAAAAAGATGCATGATGATATGACGATGCTCAAATGCAATATGGCATGATGACATGAGCATGCGAGCATGAAGACGCACAAACAAAAAAATACCAAGCGATTTTCCGTTAGTGGTTTTATCGGGGTGCTACAATTCGACACCACTAACAAGGGATCTCGCCCTCGAGATCCGCCTCATGGTCCGGGGAAGAAGGTTGATGGGAGTATCATCTCGTTTCGTATAGATCCTCACGACACCACTAACAAAGATTCTTGCTCCATATTGGAATCTCCGACACCACCAACAAGAGGTCGTTGCTCACATTTGTCGAGACACTCTGGAGAAACAAAGACGAAGAAAGAGGTCACAAGGCTACTTCTAACTTCAGTGGAAGGAGTAAATTGCATAGATCAGCCAATTCAATGTGCAGAGCGAATGATAAGAGTAGTGGTATGGTCATGACTCCATCCCACACTCAAAGCATTATTCTGTACATGAACAAAAGAATCGTGCAACCAACTCTCGGAATTCAAACTAAAGATCTTCACATGCAGTATCCGAAGAATAAAGGAGTGATGCAGGCTCTTCATAGATGATGTCGTCGTGTTGGAGAACGCCGGAAGATACAAAGAAAAAATTGTATGAAAAGACACAATGATTAGGTTTCACGATGGTTCCATTGGCATGAACAACACATGCTCAAGGTATACTCCAACTTCACCAATGCTCATCCTTCTCATATGTTTTTCAACGATATGGATATCCGTCAAGGTGCAGATACAAATAAAGAGTTCAAGGACCAAAAAGATTGGATGAAGGGTGCAACAGACGAGATGCAGATTAGATGATTGTAGCTCCTCCGTTATAAAAGGTAGGAAGCGAAACCCTGGAGGTACGAAGGAAACCCAACCATGAGAAATACTGGACTCAAAGAGAGGTAAGAGAGCAGATTCAAAACACGCAGAGGTAAGAGGAGAATAGCATAGGGGTAAGGAGTAAAAGCAGACCTAATCAGATCTATCCATCGATTTTGTAAAATATTTTTGACACTCTACATCGGCCGTTAGCTAGGTTATCCTACAAGCTGGACAAGTGGGGTATCGTAACTGCTGGGCTCTGATACCACTTTGTAACACCCTCGAATCGGCCCTATGCAAGTTTCAGCGCTTCCCGCCAAACCCGCATAGAAACGATTCAAGGACGCCCCCAGGCACTTTCGTGCGGGTGGAAAACAAAGTAGTATCATTACACAATAGTCCACGATGGAACCCACAGAACAGATATATATACAACAACGACTCACTGAGTCAAGAATACAAATATACAGTACAAAGATTCAAATCACCTTGAACACGATACATCATCCGAGTACGGATAAGAAGCAAATTGAGCTAAGAGCCCTGAAGAATAACCAATGGCGTCCATAACCCTGCCCAGGCCAAGCCGGAAGGGTAACCCTGCTAACGATGTCGAACTTAAAACTGCTAAAACAAAAAGGGTGCCGACAAAGGGCAAAGGAAAAAGAGGAGCATCGATCGAGGCCAAGACAGCGAGGCTAGAATTGACTCGCCTACATAGGTATGGTGGACTAAAGCGGCAGTGAAGCATGCACTAAACAACCTATAGAGACTCGATGCAACTGTCGGCTATTAGAGAGGGATAAAAGAGACCTATTCGGGACCAACCTGATACTAACACCAATCACATCCTGGTATTCCCCCTCGAGATCAAACGAGAGAGCCAAACCGAGGAACTCACACAGTTGGCAGTTTTATTCATTCCATTATAGTTGAAGCACTTACTAGTCAGATATAGATAGCATGAGTTATCCTGATAGCATAAGTAGTGGGCAGTTTTAGTTAACCATTTAGTTGTAGTTGCAGTACTTACTAGTCAGATACAATTAGCATGTGACATCCCAAACCCAGCAGTTGTTGGCACTTTTATATCATTCCATTGGAGTTGTGATACTTACTAGGCAGGTATAACATGACACGATACACCCCAATTCCACCAGTTGTTGGCACTTTTATTATCCATTCCATTGTAGTGAAACTGATTACTAGTCACATATTAAGTCAAATTTATAGCACTACTTTAGTTATGCCTGTCTATGATCGAGATACTGTGCTCCAAGTCGTCCATAACCATGGACACGGCTTTTAGAAAGATTTACCCTGCAGGGGTGCACAAATAGCAACACACACATGATCAACCTCGGAAAAACCAAATCAAAACCCAACGAGGCTTTCACGACAAAGCAATCACAGGATTCATAAAAGATTTCAGGGGGCCACCCCACTAAGCTACCCGCAACGAAGTTGGCCGGCTCCGAGACGGACCCAGGGTTTGTGCCAATGGCTGTAAACGACTGGGAACCCAAAAGTGTGACTAGGCTTGTCGATACCGCGAATACATTCCACATTCCAAAACAGTACAAGTGCTCCACGCATAATCGTAAATAAAGCAGTAAAGCATGGCATAAGTACAGGATAGTAATAAAGCCCCAAACTACTTGTGGCCCCAAGAAATAAGAAATGAATCAAGCTCTGGCTAAGGGGGATCCATAGGGTCTCCCGGATGTGGATAGTGCGAATAATCAAGGAACATGTATCAAGTACTCGGGGCCTACGGGACACAAGTGGACATGAAAAACCAAATAGCTTATATTGCCCATCGGTGCCTCTTTTATTAGTTATCCCAGCAATTTAATAGTTGTATTTAAAGTCATGATCCTCTCCACCGTAAAGCATATGACAATATTCCAACAACTATGTGGTACTTCACGACACGGGATCGCACCCGAGCAAGCGACTATGACTCGCAAGACCATCTATCTACCAAACAACAGATAATAGGAGGTGTCCAAGGCAATATAAAGGCTACACGGCATATATCTGGTACAGAATACTAAAGCATCACGACACGGATAGCAGTAGATCAATAGGAAGGAAGTAAAGACTATAAATGGAAAATAGGTAGAAAGGGGGAGAATGCTCGCCTGGGAAACATTGCCGGAGGTACCATATCCGAAGAACTTGTCGATACTCGCATCCACTCAACGGTCTAATCCGCGAAGAACCAAAGCACTAAAAGAAACACCGGATGCACTATTTAATACTACGGCAGAAGACCGAGCATGATGCATGTATGATGCATGACATGGCAAAGATGCGATGCAATTAGGCAACATTAAGCGGAACCGGGGTCCTGACAATTAATTATAAGGTTCAAGTTGTTTAAGCTACTCGCAATTTAAATGTTGTATTAACAAGGCAAAATATGGCATCGGTTCGCTACACAATTTAAATGGAGGCGTTAATAGACAGGAATAACCCGCATATGCACTCCATATTTAATTATAAGTGAATCGGCATAATGCCCCCAAACCACAAAATATGTATGCGGCATGAACAATTTAAATGCAACAAGTATATATAGCATTTATAAAATAGGGATAACGGATCAGGGTCACACATCAAGGTCCGAAGATCTTGGGGCTCCGAGGGTTCGACATGGTTCGGTCTCGGCGGGATCGGGTCTTCGAGGCAACGGATCCATGATGAAGATCTCGGTGGTTCCGGCTTCTACGGTCGATGGTGAACTTGAAATGGCACCGAGTACTAGTGTTTGTCTTCAAGCATCAGGGGACTTCGGTTACACGTCGACGGCCTTGTCATCCGTGATGAGGAATAATGTTTTCGTCTTCCGTTGTGCAGGGCGAGCTTGGTTCCGGTAGTCTTCAGGAGCAGAGAACCTGGTTACCTCTTGTTGTCCCTCGGTAGCCGTTTGCAAAGGTACCTGAGTATTACCATCACATCCTCTATGACCAAAAGAAGGCACCTTTAGGGATCGATCCACAGGACAACTTCATGGACATCATGAATCAGCACTACAGCAACACCTGACATACACCACCAGTACCTAGTGCTACTGTCGGTGGTGGGTTGTACTGCTGCCAGGATGGACGATGGAGACCGGCAACATCAGCGTGATAGGGAGGCTTCGAGGAGGCACGGGTCGGAGTAGAGGCCACGGGGTGGAGGAGCTAGACGGTGATGCGGCCGAGGACGGCGGCGCGTTGAGCAACGTCCACGACAAGGACGAACGCATGGCGACGGTGCTGGTGGAGACAAGGGCACGATGCTCCATGGCCGGGGCGGCGGAGGAGCTTGGGCGGGCTCGTGCGCGTGCCGATGGCGAGGGCGCGAGCTCGTGGCGGGGCTCTGCCTCGGGGAGAAGGTCGCGACGGAGGGATTGACGACGACGAGACGCGGGGCCGGTGCAGCGATGGGGAGCTCTGCAGGGCTGCACATCGAGGTCAACATGGAGCTCGTGAGGAGGGTCTTCCGTGTGCGGCAGCGCCGAGAAGGTGAGCAGGCTCGGCGGCAGCGACGGCCGGGGCCCAGAGCGACGGAAGCAGAGGAGGATGAGGACGGTCGACGACTCGGCCGGGAGGAAGCCCAGGTGAGGAGGAGCTTGGGTGGCGCAGTGCCACAGCGAGGCAGCGAGGAGGGTGTCCGGCCGGGGATCGATCAGGGGAGAGGGCGAGCAAGGCGAGGGGAGGAGGAGAGCGACGCGGCGAGGAGGGGATCGCGGTGGTCCAGGAGAGAGAGAGAGAGAGAGCGGGGATTGCGGTTCAGGGGCGGCGTGTGAGGGGTCTCGCGGTGGTTGGTGGTGGTGTGGGGGCACGACAGGCGGGGCGCCAGTCTTGGCGATGGTGGGGCCAAGGCGTCGCGTGTGTATGCTGCTGATCGGCTGGTGGCGGCGATGCGTGAGGAGGTGGGCCGGTCACACAGGGGGTTGCGGTGGGGTGGTTCGGTTGTGTACCGCGCGTCGCTGATCATGTGTGTGTGGTGCGTGTGCGAAGCGTGCGGGAGCATGGGGTTGGTGCTCCTGGCGGCTACGGCGGGGAGAGGTAGGTGGGTTAGGGTTTGTCTAGGGATTAGGGTTTGGTCTGGGTTTGTTGGGCCGGGGTTGTAGGTGGCCTGGCCTAACGGCTGGGCTGCCTCCCCCGGTACAAAACATTTATTTATTCCTTTTAATTTAAAATATTTTTGTAAATAGTTTTTAGATAAATAACGATCCAGAAAAGACCGGGGTTTTGATTTGAAATAAAGACGGAGGAATATTTAGAAAACAAAGATAGGCTTTTAGAAAAATAGTTTTAGGCAAAAGATGCATGATGACACGACGATGCTCAAACTCAATATGGCATGATGACATGAGCATGCGAGCATGAAGACGCACAAACAAAAAAATACCAAGCGATTTTCCAGTAGTGGTTTTATCGGGGTGCTACACTTTCCATAGCAGAGCTGCAAATCACAGCTTCGTCTAGTTAACCAGTTGTTTCGCCAGGCTTCACTTTTGCAGCATATATTTTTACTTCACCAGTATTTTCATCACAAACCAAGCAGCTTTAACATAACCGGTGGTTTTATATTTTCCTGCCAAAACCAGCTCGCAAGAGCATCTCCACTCGTCGCGACATTCCCAGTCCTAAATTCTATTCCGAATGGACTAAATTGATCCGGATGGATGAATTTTTTTGGGCCTGGGAATGGACATTTACTAGCGGTGTTACCAGGAATGGAAGTTCAGCGACAAGGGGCGCCGACACCCGGTGCGCGCGACAGGCCAGGCATAGGGGACGGCGAGGGCGTCGAGCTCCGCGTGCACGAGCGCGGACGTGCAGTGCTCCTGGAAGGCCAGTTGCGGGTGCTGGTGGATCCGCCACCACAAGCCCCGCACCCACACCCCTCCAGGAGCTCCCTCCCCAGCTCAGGCACAGCCGCCATCGCTCGATGGTTGAGTGTGTGAGAAGCTTGGCTAGGTAGCTATGCGAGCGACCTGCTGCACGAGCAGTGGGCGATAAAGGAGATGGATGGAGACTGACGGATCGATGTGGCCGCGAGTCGATGCGTGCCTTTGGAAGATGGCAGTATTGTTGGAAATATGCCCTAGTGACAAATAATAATAAAGATTATTATTATATTTCATATAGTTTATGATTAAGTTTTATATCATGTTATAACTGTATTGGAAGAAAACGTCAATACACGTGTGAGATATAAAGAACCAGAGGTTCCCGGTGAAAACTCTAGTCACTGGTTCATTGTTCAATAGATAATCAAGGTTTCCTGATCATGTGGCATTTATGCTAGTTGGAAATGGAGTCACCTCATTCCGAGAATGAGATGATGAACTAATACCCAACCTAAACATCGTGACCCGGTCATGTCACGAAGTTTAAGTTACGATAATTAGAATAGACCTAGTAGACTATTCCTTAGACCGTGAGGCTATATCAATCACTGTCTCCCGAGAGTGCTTATATAGCATCAAACGTCACTTGGTAATACAATGGTCATAAATGTGTGTTCAGGTATTCAGAGGAACAGTAGAGACAATACATGTCAAGAGCGGGATTTGTCCATCCGCGTGACGGAAAGATACTCAAGGGCCCACTCGGAGAAGGTATGCGCAGCGTGTGATTTGATCACAGAGATATCACTTGTCGGAACGAGTCAAGTAGCATTGTTCGGTAACGAGATTGAACCCGACATGGTGATGCCAATGATCATATCTCGGGCAATGCAAGTATCGAGAGACAAAAGGAATAAGACGTGATAGTTCCGGTTCAAACAACAAAAGATGTTCGTGGAATGCACAGGGGTCACATGGCCATCCAGGTCCCTCTATTGATGATTGGTTCAGGAGTGTTCCGAGCATGTCTGGAGTGTTCGCGAACCATGAGGTATCACGCTTAAGGGTTTGATGATGCTTAGAGAGTGTTTATAGGACCGATAGAATCACCGAAGAATAGAAAGAGAGAAAGCCAGAATGATTTCGGTAAGTCCGGAGTGAATGTGGAAGGTGTTCCATAGTCACGGAGATTGAATAATATGTGAATGAATGTTAAATATTGATTTAATCATTTATTCATAATTATTTAATAAAATAAAAAATCAATTAAAAAGTCAAAAGGCTTAATGGGCCAAATCCCAGAGGGGAAGGGCCCAAGAGGGGGTCGAACCCCTAGGAAGGGCCAAGGGGAGTGGCCAGCGACCCAAGTGGTCCTGCCCCACGTGGGGCCCATGGTGGGGGCTGGCCGGCAGCACCTCCCCCTCCTCCTTGTTTAGTCCCACCCCAGGACTTTGAGGGAGGGAGTAACCTCCCCTTCCCCTATATATAGTGGGGTATTTTGACCAGAAAATACAACCAATATTCAATAAAGGTTTCCACACTTTTGGGGAGACCTCCAGTTGATATTTTCTCTCTCCCGTGACCGTGGTCCCAAGTCTAGACTGCACGAACGAGAGACATCTTCACCGTGGAGCGCCGTCGTGCTGCGGGATTCAGATCTAGGAGCTCTACTTCCACAACTACTGCTGGATCAGGGAAGTGGGAGTCATCGCCAGGCACCGGATGCATGTAACTCCCTGCGAGGTGTCACATTTGAGGCACTCAAGTCGTTGGAGCCGTGATGGCCCAAAATATATCGAGCTCATTGGGGAACCTCAAGAGGAAGGTATGATGAGCACAGCAACAAGTTTTCCCTCAGTTATGAAACCAAGGTTATCAATCCAGTAGGAGCAAGGAAACACCCCAAAGGTGTTGCTAGCTGAACTTTCGCAGAGCGCACTACCGATGCCAGCAGCAACGTGGAGACCTACACAACACAACCATAAAACTCTGCCCCAAACTTGCGATGAGGTTGTCAATCTCACCGGTTTTGCTGAAAACAAAAGGTTAAACGTATCGAGTGGAAGAAAGTAATAGTTTACAGAAAGTAAACACAAAGCAGTAAACAGTTGATTGTAGATTGATGGTAAAATAAAGATAGATGACATGTTGGGTGAACACATTACAGCGGGGCAATTGATAAACATCGAGAAAGCAATATGCATATACTACTCATCTTGACTCCTTTGAGATTTGATTGGGCATTACAACATTATACATAGACCGCCATCCAACTGCGTCTATAACTAATAATCCACCTTCAGGTTATCATCCGAACCCCTCCAGTATTAAGTTGCAAGCAACGGATAATTGCATTACGCATTGCGTGTAAAGTAAACAATACGATTGTTCTATGAACAAAGGATTGTTATTTTCTCCCTAGTAGCAACAGCACATCTAGTACCTTAGATATTTCTGTCACTTCCCCAGATTACTAGAGGCATGAATCCACTAGCATAAATACTAACTCTTGGAGTTGCTAGCATCTACTTGGCCAAGATAGCTACTAACAACAGAAAGCATGCAAGATCACAAATAACGAAGACATGATAGAATCAATAATCAATCTGAAATAGCATCTCAATATCCATCGGATCCCCGCAAACACAACATGTAGGAATTACAAATAGATGATCTTGATCATGACGGAGCTCACAAGATCTAAACATGATAGCACAAAGGAGGAGAACCAGCCATCTAGCTACTACATGGACCCGGAGTCCAGAGATGAACTACTCACTAATCACACTAGAGGCTTGCATGATGATGAAGAAGGCCTCCAGGGTGAATTCCCCTCTCCGGCAGGGTGCCAAGAAGAGCTTTAGATCCCTCCCGATCTAGGGATGGAGATGACGGCGACTACAGACTCTTTCGTGGAATTTTGATCGGGTACTTAGGGTTTCTGTATCGGAGGCATCTTATAGGCGTAAGAGGAGGCCGAGGGTGCTGGGCAGCCACCCCCTGGCGCGGGCCAGGCCTGGCCGTGCGACCAGGTGGTATGGCCGCCCTTTGGCCCCTCTCTGTCTCGTATTCCGGCTCCGGGTGTCCCTCAGTGAAAAACTGACTTTGGCTTTTGTCCCGTCCAATTCCGAGAATATTCATTTTCTGACTTTCCTGGAACAAAAAACAGCAGAAAACATGCAGCTGGCACTGTGGCTCTTGTTAATAGGTTAGTCCAAGAAAGTGTAAAGAAAGTACTCCAAAGTTGGAACAAAACATAAGAAAGTAGATAAAATCAAGCATGGAACATCAAAAATTATGGATACGTTAGCAACGTATCAACATCCCCAAGCTTAAGTCATGCTCGTCCTCGAGTAGGTAAGTGATAAAAAGAAAGAATAATTTTTGAGGTGACATGCACCATCATAAACTTGATCAAAGTATTTGTAAAACATTGATAGCTGGGATCATAGTACTTCAATCAAAACAAGAAAGACAAAGTTCTAACAATAAGGCAAAGCAACTAAGTTGCAACATGAAAAGGCATAAACAAATGTTTCATGAATAACAATGCTTTGCAAGACGTTTGTTTGTTTCACATAAAGAAAACACAACATAGTGGCATTCAGCTTGTCCCTCATAGAGTAGCAAACATAAATGCATAGGATGATGACCCACAAGTATAGGGGGTGTATCGCAGTATTTTCGATAAGTAAGAGTGTCGAACCCAACGAGGAGCAGAAGGTGCTGGCTAGTGGTATGGATCAGGAATTCTCTGCAAATACTTAGCAAACGGATTTTTAAGGTTTTTTTGCTAAAGCAAGTAAACGAAGTACGAGTAAATAAAAGACAGTAGGAATAAATGCAGCAGGTGGCCCAATCCTTTATGCAGCAAAGGACAAGCCGGTTGTATTACTTAAGATGACCAAACGTTCTCGAGGACACATGGGAAGACTGTCAAGTGCTTTCGCTTCATATAGTTGATTAATCTTCTTTAGCTTGCTAAGTGTTGTGTGGGTGAATCTGTGCTAATGTACCGACCTTCCTAGGACTAATACATACTTGTGATTATACCCCTTGTAAACATCCGTAAGTACAAGAAAGTAATTAAGGTAGAAACCTAACCACAGCTTTAAACTCTAAGACCCTTACGTCCCTTGTGCAATGGTTTCCTAATGGGGGTTCAGGTTTCACATCCAACCCCCTACGATTAGTAGCCAAATACACAATGCATTCCCCTAGGCTCATATAGGTGAAGTGTCATGTAGTCGACGTTCACATGACACCACTAGAAGAAGTACACCACAACTTAAATATCAAACTATTGAATCTTTCTCAACACAACTCCACTACTAACAATATGACTTCTCCCATGTCCTCAAGAACAAAACAAACTACTCACAAGACATCATATGGATCATGATCAGAGATGAAATAATGATGTATAACAATCTGAACATAAACAATAATTCAATGGTTCACTCAGAAGCATCAACTACAAAGAGTAATCAACACCGGGAAAGTTTCCCCTATGAACTATGCAAGATTCAACCCAATTGTTACAGCAATATGGAGATGGTGATGAGGGTGCTGATGGTGATGATAGTGGTGGTGATGATGATGATGATCCCGATGAAGTCTAGCTTGATGGTGGTGTTGATGGCGTGATCTCCCTCTCAGGAAGGAATTCCCCGGTAGAAATACATGCGGAGGAGAGATCTTTCTCCCTCGGTGTTTTCCGCCCCGCAGCGGCGACGAAATCTTTATGTGGTTGCTCCCCGAGTCTTAGGGTTTCGGGAGGATAATATACGCCAGAGGGGAGTGCCAGGGCGGCCACACCACCTGGTGGCACGGCCTAGGCTGGCCCGCGCCAGGGGGTGGTGTGGGCCCCCTGTGGCCCATCTCCAGCCCCCCTTCTGGCTTCCTTCGTATTTTGGAAAAATAGGATTTTCCATGTATTTTCCCGGATTTTCTGATCTTCGCGAATTTTGCCTCCAAACAGCACTTTTTCCATCAAAATCCTGACTGCAGCGGTCCATGTTCCAAAAGTCATCAACCATGCAAAAACAGATAAAATAACATAAGTATCACCCCTCAATACGAAATATATCAATGAATAACAGTGAATTATGACATAGAATAGTGATGCAAAATGGACGTATCACAGGACACCTTCAAAGTTCATAAGAGTGACTAGATACAAATAGTTTAAAACAAGCAATATCAAAGCTATGCATCAATCAACAAGTCTTGGGACAATGCACATAGAACTAAGAATGGCCACTATGCTCTCAAAGTAGGTGCATAAAGATAGAAGGTGGAGACTCAAGATAAAAGTAAAAGAAAGGCCTTCATAGAAGGAAGTAGGGATTCAAGTTTCATAAAGAGCTTCCAAAAATTATGGTACTTATTATCTTTCAGCTCTCATTGCCCCTATCATAAGCATCTTGAAGTGATTAAGGTTAAAGTGAACAAACTATGGTGTATATGCTTGACGAAGTATAAGTTGGAAATCTCATGTCCCTTGAATACGAGGGTCGCTCCTTGATACGTCCATAACGTATGTATAATTTTTGATGGTTTTATGCTAATAATATGCTTTTGATACTCCTTTTTATATAAACTTTATGATTTATTTGGACTAACCTACTAATAGTTTCAAAAGTGCACAATGTTCTTGTTTTACACTTTGATATGTAGGAATTACCAATAATACAAGTGGAAACCTTGTTGGAGTCAAATTGGGATTTTCTAGAAATCTGTCTCAGAACTCTTTTTGAAGATGGTCACGTTTTGGGTCTAAGACGGCGTAAAACGGAAAACTCTTCAACTATAAAGGTTTTGGAAATTTCATGACAAACATTCTGGACATAAAATTTAGTTGATTCTGAGTCCGGACTGGCCCGATAGGTCCGATCTACTGCAGCCCAAGATGGGGTGACGGGAATCCGAGAAGCTATATAAAGGGAGGAAACCTAATTCGTGGGAGAGACCTCCACCCACGAATTTGCAGCCACCAAAGCCACGTTTTTGCCTCCCCCATGGATACCATCTCCATTGTAAAGGGCTCCCAAGAAGACATGAAGGAAGGGTGCTAAGGGGCGGTGCTCCCCTGTGATACCGGCTGCGGAGAAGGAGTCCTCCGCGCCGCCGCCACCTCTTCACCATCTTCACCGCCATCTTCATCACCGTTGCTGACTCCCATGATGAGGAGGGAGTAGTTCTCTCTCGAGGCTAAGGGTTCTACCGGTAGCTATGTGTTCATCTCTCTCTCTCTATGCGTGATCATATTATGATCATGAGCTTTGTAATCAAGTAGATCTACCTTGCTACTCAAGTGCTTTAATAGATCTCTGCTCTCCCCATGTGTGTGAAAGTGACAGCGTGCACACCATTGTGGCACTGAGGCTAGAGATTACAATTACTTGTTATGAGTATATTTGGAGTTGGGTGTCTTTATGAAATTGTGGTGTTTGTTTGAACCATCTAGTGCTCAATGTGATAGTGTGGGGTTATCTAGATGGGAAAGGCTTACTTTGAGGTGTGTTGTTATAGCCCTACCATTGATTAGAGTGTCCAACCGGAGAGTAGTTAAGAGTAGTATCATAAAGAGAAGATATTTATATGAGAGTGTTCACTAGTGAAAGTATGATCCCCAGGCCTTGTTTCTAAACATTGAAACACCGTTTGCAACTAGATCTGTTACATGTTTGCTTGCTTCCATCTTTATTTCAGTTTTACTTTAGTCTTTTCCACGCCATTAAGCTATTTTCTGGCACTGTTGTCTTATATCCATACCACTTGTATTTCACTATCTCTTCGCCGAACTAGTGCACCTATACACCTGACAAGTATATTGGGTGTGTTGGGGACACAAGAGACTTCTTGTATCTTGATTGCAGGGTTGCTTGAGAGGGGATACCTTTGACCACTTCCTCCCTGAGTTCGATAAACCTTGGGTGATCCACTTAAAGGAAAACTTGCTGATGTTCTACAAACCTCTGCACTTGGAGGCCCAACAACTGTCTATAAGAATAGAAGTGCGTAGACATCACTCCTCATGCTACTCAAGTTTAGTTACCGGTAAGTTTTTGTTATAGTAAGTACATGTGTATCATAGAGAACCACCAACGGGGTACCCCTTGACCGATGATACGGAAGAATCCCCATATCAAAATGACAAGGCAAGCAGACAACAAGCATCTCAGCAATCTTCTTATTTACCATGGGAATATGGTGCTTTTTTCTCTCTTTCCTCTTTTCTCATATTTTTTCTTTTTTTTTCTCTTTTTTCTCAATATCTGACTCTTTTTTTATAAGAAGAATGCTTCATAGACAGCTCATTATGGTTAAGCTGTAGGTTTCCACCATGACAACATGGATTAGACCAGCGGCCCAGGCGTTTCTCTAACACACATACATAACTCCATGGACTTACAAGCTCCCTTTTCATTTCACACCGACGACATCCATAGACAAAAGAGCATGATATTAACTAGGTACAAAGTACAAGTGCAATGTTGAAAGCGTTCCCCATGACAGCATGGTTCTGCTAATTCCCAACAAATAAGTGCAAGCATATACAACAAAAATGACACAATGGTTCAAGTTTATTAAGGGCAAGAAAAGTAAAGTGTGCCATCAAATTCGTGAGAGCTTTAATCACTAGTTTTCTCATAACAAGTTTAATTTGGAAGGTAGATAAAAACATGAATATACTTGGAATAGCATAAGCTAATATGTAGGTATGGTGGACTCTTTGGAATAACTTGGTTTTAGGAGTTGGATGCATGAGTGGAACTCATACTTGGTTACGGAGGCTAGCAAAAGACTGGGAGCGACCAACTAAGAGAGCAATAATGGCCATAATCATGCAGAGCGACAAAACATCATTAATCAAAGTATAAAGTGATACTACAAGTTGAAAACTAAAGGATCATCAAGGCTATGGTGACTTTGTATAGTCATAACATGGTGTGGGCATGTGCCAAGTCAACCCAAATAAAGCATCAAAGGAGAATACCACAATACTATGCTTTAATATGCTAAAACAACGCATGATTCTTCAAAGGCGCATTAAGCAATCTCAATTGTTTAAAACATGTCATGCTACAGCAAAGAATACTAAGCATAAAGCCAGATCAATATCAAGCATGGCATGACAAAGCATAGGCCACAGTCAAAAACAAGCTCTCTTTACCACTTAAGCATGAACTTTCCTACTCTTTTCCAATCCAAATCAAACTATTTGAAAACCAATGTATGAAAGAGGGGGTCCAACCAATTTATTAGAAAACTAAGAAAACAAAGCAAATAAAAACAAAAAAGAAGATGCTCCAAGAACAACACAACTGTGCATGAAACAATAAAAATGAAGTGTTTGGAAGAAACCTGGGATTTTTATTGATGAAGAAGGGGATGCCTTGGACATCCCCAAGCTTTGACGCTTGTACTTCTTGGATATTTCTTGGGGTGACATGCGTGGCATCCCCAAGCTTGAGCTTTAGTCCATCCTTCATCTCATTACTCATTCCTTCCATACCCCTAAATTTTTTCCTTCATACAAAACTTCACACAATCTTTATTAGCAACATTAGTGCACTCAAGATAATAAGTCTTTAGGTTCAGTTCCAACACCAATAAAACTTCCATTAAAACACATTCTACTGTAGCTCTTCCCTCAAAAAGCTCAATTCCCCAAAAGAAATCAAAAAGGAATCAACAAGAAGCAAATGCAAATAATGGTAAAAATCTGTCAAAACAGACCTGTAGGTAAAGACGAATTTTTCGAAGACCTTCTATTGCTCAAATTGAAAAATTCTTAACTAACAAAAGTTAGATAACAACCTGGGACAGAAGCACAAAAATTCACGCCTCAAAAAGACGTACAGACATTTTACACGAATTTTTACGGTGAAGCACAGAAATCTGTTTCAGGACAGCAACTTTCTCAATCATTACTTCACTCTCATTAGAGGTTACTCTTGGCACAAAAAGCAAATAAAAAGGATAAGGAGCGGTTATTACTGAAGTAATAACTTTCAAGACTCATCTAAAACTTTTGGGTTATCTCCCAATAAGTACTTTTCTTTAACGCCTTTAAGTTAGGCATGATAATTTTGATGATGCTCACATAAGAAATATGAATTGAAGTAAAAGAGAGCATCAAGAAGCAAATTCGAAACACATTTAAGTCTAACCCACTTCCTATGCATAGGAATCTTATATGCAAATAAATTCACAGAGAACAAAGTGAGAGGCATAGGAAGATAAAACGAGAGTAACTTCAAAACTTTCAGCAAATAGAGAGGTGTTTCAGTACCATGAAAACTTTTACAACCATATTTTCCTCTCTCATAATAATTTTCAATAGCCTTATGAATAAACTCAACAATATAACTATCACATAAAGCATGCTTTTCATGATCCTTTGGTAAGCATGGGTGACAATCAAATAATGTAAGGCGTAAAGAGTTACTCTCATTAGAAGGTAGGAATGGGTAGATCCATTCTTCCTCCTCTTGATCATCACTCTCCTCCTCTTTTTCATCCAATGAGCTTCCAGTTTCAGCAATTTCTTCTTCCATAGGCTCCTGCAAGGCATTAGTCTCTTCCGCTGGTGGAGAGCATCTATTAAGATATTCAAGAATATAGCCATTTTCTCCCTTGTAATTATCAAAGCAAAATTTAAGTATATCATAAACCTCATATTTATAAGGTGCATCATCAGTATTTTCAAGCAAATAAGCTAGTTCGAATGCACCCTTCCAAGCAACAAATTCTTCAATTTGTTCCACATCATAAAAGTCATAATTTCCCTTAACATAAGAAGATATGGTAACATCATCATTATACTCACATTGAAAATGGAGGTGTTTATACCTGTTACAGCAATAATATTTATCAAAGCAATAAGTAACATTATAAGTAAAGCACACGTTTCTAGCAATGGTATTCAATTTATTAATTTGTTCCCATAAGTGTTTCCCTTTTTGTGACAAGCGGTGTTCCTTATAATAATATTTTCGTTCTTCCATGAACTCAACTTGCCAATTAGATTTAGTTTTAAAGAAACCAACCATTAATAGAAAGCATGATAAAGCAAGACAATAACAGAGCAACGAAAATAACAACTATAGTAGGAACTATTTTTTTTAATATATTTTTGATAAAAAGAACAAGCAAACAAAGCAAAAGTAAACTAAGCAAAACAAAAACAACAAAGTAAAGAAATTGGTTATGAGGGACTCCCCTTGTGAAGATGTCCTTGACTCCCCGGCAACAGTGCCAGAAAAAGAGCTTGATGACCCAAAATATATCAAGCTCGTTGGGGAACCCTAAGAGGAAGGTATGATGAGCACAACAACAAGTTTTCCCTCAGTGATGAAACCAAGGTTATCAATCCAGTAGGAGCAAGGAAACACCCCAAAGGTGTTGCTAGCTGAACTTTAAGTATGCACTACCGATGCCGCAAAGAACGTGGAGACCTGCACAACACAACCACAAAAATCTGCCCCCAACTTGCGATGAGGTTATCAATCTCACCGATTTTGCTGAAAACAAAGGATTAAACATATCGAGTGGAAGAAAGTAATAGTTTACAGAAAGTAAACACAAAGCAGTAAACAGTTGATTGTAGATTGATGGTAAAAGAAAGATAGATGACATGTTGGGTGAACAAATTATAGCGGGGCAATTGACAAATATCAAGAAAGCAATATGCATATACTACTCATCTTGACTCCTTTGAGATTCGATTGGGTATTACAACATTATACATAGACCGCCATCCAACAGCATCTATGACTAATAATCCACCTTCAGGTTATCATCCGAACCCCCTTCAGTATTAAGTTGCAAGCAACGGATAATTGCATTACGCATTGCGTGTAAAGTAAATAATACGATTGTTCTATGAAAAAAGGATTGTTGTTTTCTCCCTAGTAGCAACAACACATCTAGTACCTTAGAGATTTCTGTCACTTCCCCAGATTACTAGAGGCATGAACCCACTATCGAGCATAAATACTAACTCTTGGAGTTGCTAGCATCTACTTGGCCAAGATAGCTACTAACAACGGAAAGCATGCAAGATCACAAATAACAAAGACATGATAGAATCAATAATCAATCTGAAATAGCATCTCAATATCCATCAGATCCCCGCAAACACAACATGTAGGAATTACAAATAGATGATCTTGATCATGAACGGAGCTCACAAGATCTAAACATGATAGCACAAAGGAGGAGAACCAGCCATCTAGCTACTACATGGACCCGTAGTCCAGAGATGAACTACTCACACATCACACCGGAGGCTTGCATGATGATGAAGAAGGCCTGTGGTGAATTCCCTCCCGAGGGTGCCGGAAGAGCTTCAGATCCCTCCCGATCTAGGGATGGCGATGATGGCGACTATAGACTCTTTCGTGGAATTTTGATCGGGACTTAGGGTTTCAGATCGGAGGCATCTTATAGGCGAAGGAGAGGCCGAGGGGTGCACTGGCTACACACCACTGGCGCGGAGCCAAGACCGACGCCGCCAGTGGTGTGGCCACCCTCTGGCCCCTCTCCATCTCGTATTCTGGCTCCGGGTGTCCCTCGGTGAAAAACTGACTTTGGCTTTTGTCCCGTCCAATTCCGAGAATATTCATTTTCTGACTTTCCTGGAACCAAAAACAGTAGAAAACAGGCAGCTGGCACTGTGACTCTTGTTAATAGGTTAGTCCAAGAAAGTGTAAAGAAAGTACTCCAAAGTTGGAACAAAACATAAGAAAGTAATAAAACCAAGCATGGAATATCAAAAATTATGGATACGTTAGCAACGTATCAAGCCGCAGGAGCGCAAGGACTTCATCACGACCTTGAGGTTAGCTTTGGCTCGTCTACATCAACCACACTCTCCTGAGCATTGACAACGCTTTTAGGTCTTCAAGGGTAAGTTCGCGAAAAGCCCCTCCCGTTACTGCATTACTAATAGATAGGTCCTGGCAGCATCATGGGTTCAGGGGCATAGGGTAAAATTTTATTGTTTTCATACGCGAACCCCTACAAGAATATGGGGGTGTGGCAGGACAGGGAGTAGTACTTCTGCTCGGAGTTCTGCCTAGAGAGCCCCAGCTTCAGCGACAAAGATCCTCGACACCGGCATCTGGCCTAAGAGTCGACTACAACCGAAAGATCGTCAGCACGCATCTTCTACAATGCCGCCACCTCGACCGGCTCTCCCGTGCCGGACATGCTATCCATCTCACTTGGTGGCGGCGCCTCCCCTTACTACCGCGGCAACTCGGCCGACAATGCAGTCACAGACGCGGTTAGCCTCACCAACCTCTCGCCGGTGATGACTGCAAGTACACAGATCGTTTGTAGCTAGTTTCAAAATAAAGATATCGATCCCACAGGGAGCAGTAGACGAAAGACTAAAATGCTTTTAACAACAGCTAAACGAAGTACTTAAGAAATAACTTTAAGATGCAAGAAAAGTAGAGTTGTTTTTGGGTTTTTGGTTGAACAAGGTAATTTAAAGTAAAGCAAAACTTAATGCATAAAGTAAGAATCGCGTGTGTAATAGAACTTTGGAACTGCAATGGGAATAAAGGCGTTCCTGGGGAGTGGTGGATACACCGCTAGAAATTTAGACTAAGCAATCAAGATTATTATAACGAATATTCTCATAATATGTATGTATGTGGGAGGAGCTCCATATATGGACAAATAGGCAGCAATCGTTGCTCATAGCATCCTTCATACCCACAGTTGACGAATAAATGACATCAATCGTATTATCCCGCTATTAAGGGATTCTCTAGTGGCATGGACACGGCTTAATGAGTTATCCTCGATTCCTCATGTTAGCACGTAAGGAATGGCAACAACTTTATAGTCACAGTAAGTGCTATCATCCCTCCGTCTACCAACAAGTAATCCCCTTCATCGAGTCCCCATAGGAGGCAAATATTAAGGAGGTGCACAACTCCCAACATCAAGATGAAGACAATTAATACATACATATAATGATGTATAACATAATAATCTCTATCTCATCTCAATCATATGCTAGGGTTTCTCCATCTCCCCAAGAACTAGAGATCTACTTAGACATGGAGGCAATCAACATCATAACAATGGTAATGGAAACAATCATAGATGAATAGTACTTATATAAATCCACAATGAGTACAAGAATTACAACAAGATTTAGACATATGTAGATGGGATGGATGGAGATGGTGGTGATGCGGCGGTGGATGATGAAGATCAATGCCTTAGCCTCCAGGATCTGCGCATGTTGAAGATGGATCCCCGGTGGATGAGTTCCCCCTCTAGATGCCTTCCGGAGGTGAGTTTTTGGCGATTTCTGGGTGTTCTGTATGTCGTCTCTCCGATCCAGTTGCACAGGGTGAAACTATTTGAGGAGGCGGAAGCGGCACCAACTATACGGCCAGAACTATACGTCCGGAAAATTTATTCTGGTCATATAGTTGGTCCTTGAACCCTCTGTATCCTTTATTTGCTTCTGGTTTTCTTCTGCTATTATTAATATTTTCTAAATAAACGATTTACGTTGTTTTTGACTCCTTCTCTCCACAGTACAACTGATCCAAGAATTGTATCCATTGGATCCATTATCTGTCCCGATCCTGGTAAAAACAGACATAAAATGCATGTGCGAGCGCCGTAAAATACCAAGATCCTACATGTACAATGCAAAATAATAGTGTAAAACATGATGCAAATATGCACTCATCAACCGGCAGGTAGAAACTTTCGTCTCGGCAGTAGTATCCTATGGTGTAAGCGGCCAGGTGGGGAGAGAAAGGACATATATGGGTGGCAGTTTCATCCGGTGTTCTCGGCCTGGGAACCTAGGACATATTTGGGCCCAAAATTGGCTTGGGAACGCCTCCCGGAAACGCTACTGGGGCTTTTTTTGCTATCGGCTGAAAAAAATGGCCTGGGAATGGTCTCCTAGGAATGCTAGTGGAGATGCTCTAACAGCCGACTCCAGTCCTTGCTATTGTAATGGGCGACTTGGAGGTGATCGCACCTAGATGGGCTTGTAAGGCCACCATTGCCTCTAATCTCCTCGCCCAAGCAGGGGAGGATGGCAGCGACGAGGCTCGGTCGCGGCGGTTCTCGAGGGGTGCCTTGGATCGATGCATGCATGGCCTTGGTGTTGGTCGCACAACGAAAACGTCTCCTATACTTTCGACGGTCCACCCGTCAGTGACGGGATCTAGGTGGCACCATCCTCATGGCAGCTCCCAACTGATCAGACATGCCCCTGGGGCATGGAGGTCAACGACAAGGAGGTGTTGGTGTCCCACCCGATGACATGTGCGAGGATTTATCATCTACGGTGGCGCCCGTGGACTTTGGATTCGTTCTAGACGCTTGCAGACGCGGTCTGGTGCAGGCGAGCCGGAGACTCCGGTGTCGTGCGGGCGGAGACTCCGGGATCGGCTAGAGTCTCCGGATTTGAGGCGGAGACTATAGGTGGCTTCCGGGGGCTTGCATCCTGGCGATGCACGAGAGGAGGCTAGAGACTCCAGGGTGCCGAGGGCAGAGACTCCGGTCCTGGAGCCGACTTTGCACATTCTTCTTCCGAGATAGCTTGTTGATGCGTCGGGGCTTCGTACCTGAGTATACACAGTGTAGTGGCATGAAGTAGCAATCCATTTATGGGTGTATCGAAGTCACACAAGGAGAGGAGCGAGTTAACCTTATCTTGTAGGAGTTTGGATCGGGCACGAGTCATTGGTCTACTTGAGGGACTTAGTGGTGAGGATGTAGAGACGTCTGTAGGACGGGCTGCATCAACTGGCCCTTGTACTGCAACCCCACCATCTCTAATGGCTACATCACCAGTTACTCCGAGGACTACACCAGCAGCTGCTCCAAGTGCTACAACAGCACCTGCTCCAAGGGCTACACAAGCAAGCAGTACACCATCATCTTCAAGAGCTACACAAGCAAGCAGTACACCATCGGCTCCAAGAGCTATACAAGCATTCTCTGCACCAAGGACTAGTGGGAGAGAACCCAAGATGACCCAAAATATGAAGGGCTACCTTAATGCTAGGAAGCACAACAGCTACAAGGGGTTCAAAAAACCCAAGCAGTGACTGTTTGTTTGAAATTATGTTCTTATTGTCTGTTTGAAATATGATAGTTTATTTGTGCTTCTGAAACTATGACATTTGTGGAAGACTATGTTCTTGTGTGTTTGAAACTACGTTGTTTAAGAATGTGTTCTTATTTGAGACTACATTTGAAATCAGCTTAAGAATCTATCTATACTTTGTCTATGAGATTTGTGTTCCAATCTATCTTAAATGTCCATGTCTATTTGATAGAAGTATCTTAAAATTTATCCTTATGTACATTTCATAGAAGTATCTTAAAATTTAATATACTTATAAATGTCCATTTAAAACAACCTAGATAGGGTTGTCGAGATACCTCGAGGGTTCTCGACAACCCATATATGTACATTTTAAAGATTTGAGATAGGGTTGTCGAGGGTCGAGAACCCTCAACAAACCTAAATGTCCATTTGAAACCACCTAGATAGGGTTGTCGAGACCCCTCGAGGGTTCTCGACTACCCTTAGTTGTACATTTTAGAGAAGGACGTTCTTAAACCACTTAATAAACCATTTCAAGCAACCTAAAAAGGACATTCTAAAACCACCTACAGCATGGAAACAAATAAGGAAAATAGAAGGAAATTATTAGAATATTTCATTACACAATAAACCGGCTAAACCGCGGTCTAACCAACGGTTTCAGTTATTTAATCACACACCGGTCTGACTGGCTCAACTTCCGACACGTTGTAAAATTTTAATTCCCGCGTGGCTGGAATCGAACCATAACCATCTCGTCTGCATGCGTTAGCTGTTATTAGTAGAGACAGACGTGTTTTCTAATTAGTCTCACGCTAGCAATAATAATTTTTGCACTTCATTTTTTCCAAACTGGTCGTGGTCTTTGATGATTTGTCGTAACAGATTCAAGAGTTTTTTTAATTTGATCAGGAGAATTATCATGTGAGTGAGACGTCCACCGTGGTCTCGTTTGAGACACACCATATTGGAACTTGGAAAAGGTTTGATATTGGCATTTGAGACTATTTAGTATTTACAAATTACAACTTCTTATAGCATTGCGATTTGAGACAATTTACAACTTCTTATGCGAATTATTGTTCTTGTAAATTCTAAATCTAGACATACTAACATATGTTTGCATGTATATATTATTTATTTATTGCAGTATTTATCATTAAATATATATGATTTTGTAGTTTAAAAAACCAGAAAGTGAACCAGTGAAGTAAAAACCTGAACCGACAGCCTCACTGGTTCGATTACCGGTCCGGTTTTTAAAACTATGCTCGAGGGTTCTCGACAACCTATATATGTACATTTTAAATATTTATAATAGGGTTGTTGAGAGGGTTTCGACAACCTATATATGTACATTTTAAATATTTGAACTCGACAACCCTCAATGTCCATTTGAAACCACCTAGGTAGGGTTGTCGAGACCCCTCGAGGGTTCTCGACTACCCTTAGTTGTACATTTTAGAGAAGGGCATTCTTAAACCACCCAATAAACCATTTCAAGCAACCTAAACCACCTACAACATGGAAACAAATAAGGAAAATAGAAGGAAATTCTTAGAATATTTCATTACACAATAGTATAAATAGTTCTCCACAATTAAGCTAACAAAGGTTTGATTAAATTTAGGGCTCAACAGTAGATCCAACGACACATACATCACTAGTAGTTCAACAACAGATCTAACTACACATACAACAGAGTAGTTCAACAATAGTTCAACACACTGACTCAACTAAGGGTTGTAACATGCCACCATTATAACCCACTCCCCATCATAGATTGCTCTGATTGCCTCACCTTCTTCTTGAGATTATCACTGACATTAAAAAGGTCAAAATCGGACCGAACCGGTGGTTTAACCGGAAAAAACCGGAACCGGAGGCCCCTCCGATTGTTTAAGAGCATTGTACCGAACGTGCCAGCAAGCCGGAATAAACCGGCTAAAGCATGGTCCAACCAGCGGTTTTAGTTATTTAACCGGACACCGGTCTGACCGGCTCAACTTCTGACACGATTGTAAAAATTTAGAATTCTAAAACCACCTACAACATGGAAACAAATAAGAAAAATAGAAAGAAATTATTAGAATATTTTATTAACAATAGCACAAATAGTTCTCCACAATTAAGCTAACAAAGGTTTGACCAAAATTAGGGCTCAACAATAGATCCAACGACACATACATCACTAGTAGTTCAACAACAGATCCAACCACACATACAACAGAGTAGTTCAACAATAGTTCAACACACCGACTCAACTAAGAGTTGTAACATGCCACCGTTACAACCCACTCCCCATCATAGATTTCCCTGATTGCCTCACCTTCTTCTTGAGATTATCACTGACATTAAAGAGGTTAAAATTGGACCGTACCGACAGTTTAACCGGAAAAAACCGAAACCTGAGACCCCTCCGGTTGTTTAAGAGCATTAGACCGGACGTGCCAGCAAGTCAGAATAAACCGGCTGAACCGTGGTCCAACCAGCAGTTTTAGTTATTTAACCGGACACCGGTCTGACCGGCTCAACTTCTGACACGATTGTAAAAATTTAGACATTCTAAAACCACCTACAACATGGAAACAAATAAGGAAAATAGAAGAAAATTATTAGAATATTTCATTACACAATAGCACAAATAGTTCTCACAATTAAGCTAACAAAGGTTTGACCAAAATTAGAGCTCAACAATAGATCTAATGACACATACATCACTAGTAGTTCAACAACAGATCCAACCACACATACAATAGAGTAGTTCAATAATAGTTTAACACACCGACTCAACTAAGGGTTGTAACATGCCACTATTATAACCCACTCCCCATCATAGATTGCCCTGATTGCCTCACCTTCTTTTTGAGATTATCACTTACATTAAAGAGGTCAAAATTGGACCGTACCGACGGTTTAACCGGCAAAAACCGGATCCGGAGGCCCCTCCGGTTGTTAAAGAGCATTAGAACGGACGTGCCAGCAAGCCGGAATAAACCGGCTGAACCGTGGTCTAACCAGCGGTTTTAGTTATTTAACCGGACACCGGTCTGACCGGCTCAACTTCTGACACGATTGAAAAATTTACACATTCTAAAACATCCTACAATATGGAAACAAATAAGGAAAATAGAAGGAAATTAATATATTTCATTACACAATAGCACAAATAGTTCTTCACAATTAAGCTAACAAAGGTTCGACCAAAATTAGGGCTCAACAATAGATCCAGCGACACATACATCACTAGTAGTTCAACAACAGATCCAACCACACATACAACAGAGTAGTTCAACAATAGTTCAACACACCGACTCAACTAAGGGTTGTAACATGCCACCATTATAACCAGTCCACATCATAGATTGCCCTGATTGCCTCACCTTCTTCTTGAGATTATCATTGACATTAAAGAGGTCAAAATTGGACCGGACCGGCGGTTTAACCGGAAAAAACGGAACCAGAGGCCCCTCCGGTTGTTTAAGAGTATTGGACCGGACGTGCCATCAAGCCGTAATAAACCGGCTAAACCGTGGTCCAACCAGCGATTTTAGTTATTTAACCGGACACCGGTCTGACCGGCTCAATTTCTGACATGCTTGTAAAAATTTATACATTCTAAAACCACCTACAACATGGAAACAAATAATTAAAATAGAAGGAAATTATTAGAATATTTCATTACACAATAGCACAAATAGTTATCCACAATTAATATAACAAAGGTTTGACCAAAATTAGGGCTCAACAATAGATCCAACGACACATACATCACTAGTAGTTCAACAGCAGATCCAACCACACATACAATAGAGTAGTTCAACAATAGTTCAACGCACCGACTCAACTAATGGTTGTAACATGCCACCATTATAACCTACTCCCCATTATAGATTGCCCTGATTGCCTCACCTTCTTCTTGAGATTATCACTGACATTAAAGAGGTCAAAACTGGACCAGACCGTTGGTTTAACCGGAAAAAACCGGAACCGCAGGCCCCTCCTGTTGTTTAAGAGCATTAGAACGGACGTGCCAGCAAGCCGGAATAAACCGGCTGAACCGTGGTCCAACCAACGGTTTTAGTTATTTAACCGGACACCGGTCTGACCGACTCAACTTCTGACACAATTATAAAAATTTAGACATTCTAAAATCACTTACAACATGGAAACAAATAAGGAAAATAGAAGAAAATTATTAGAATATTTCATTGCACAATAGCACAAATATTCTCCACAATTAAGCTAACAAAGGTTTGACCAAATTTAGGGCTCGACAATAGATCCAACGACAAATACATCACTAGTAGTTCAACAGCAGATCCAACCACGCATACAACAGAGTTGTTCAACAATAGTTCAACACACCGACTCAACTAAGGGTTGTAACATGCCACCATTGTAACCCACTCCCCATCATAGATTGCCCTGATTGCCTCACCTTCTTCTTGAGAATATCACTGACATTAAAGAGGTCAAAATTGAACCGGACCGGTGGTTTAATCAGAAAAAACCGGAACCGAAGGCCCCTCCGGTTGTTTAAGAGCAGTGGACCGAACGTGCCAGCAAGCCAAAATAAATCGGCTGAACCGTGGTCCAACTAGCGGTTTTAGTTATTTAACCGGACACCGGTCTGACCGGCTCAACTTCTGACACGATTGTAAAAATTTAGACATTCTAAAACCAACTACAACATGGAAACAAATAAGGAAATAGAAGGAAATTATTAGAATATTTCATTACACAATAGCGCAAATAGTTCTTCACAATTAAGCTAACAAAGGTTTGACCAAAATTAGGGCTCAACAATAGATCCAACAACACATACATCACTACTAGTTCAACAGCAGATCCAACCACACATACAACAGGGTAGTTCAACAATAGTTCAACGCAACAACTCAACTAAGGGTTGTAACATGCCACCATTATAACCCACTTCCTATAATAGATTGCCCTGATTGCCTCACCTTCTTCTTGAGATTATAACTTGAGATTATAACTGACATTAAAGTGGTCAAAATTGGACCAGACCGGCGGTTTAACCGAAAAAAACCGGAACCGGAGGCTCCTCCGGTTCTTTAAGAGCATTGGACCGGTTGTGCCAGCAAGCCGGAATAAACCGGCTAAATCGTGGTCCAACCAGCGGTTTTAGTTATTTAACCGGACACCGGTCTGGCCGGCTCAACTTCTGACACGATTGTAAAAATTTAGACATTCTAAAACCACCTACATCATAGAAACAAATAAGGAAAATAGAAGGAAATTATTAGAATATTTCATTACACAATAGCACAAATAGTTCTCCATAATTAAGCTAACAAAGGTTTGATCAAAACTAGGGCTCAACAATAGATCCAACGACACATACATCACTAGTAGTTCAACAACAGATCAAATCACACATAGAACAGAGAGGTTCAACAATAGTTCAACACACCGACTCAACTAAGGGTTGTAACATGCCACCATTATAACCCACTCCCCATCATAGAAGGGTTGTAACATGCCACCATTATAACCCACTCCCCATCATAGATTGCCTTGATTGCCTCACCTTTTCTTGAATTTATTTTTCAGGAGGCAGGAATCGAACCTTGAACCTGCAAAGGAAACAATCTGATAACCATCTCGTCTGCATGCGTTAGCTATTATTAGTAGAGACATTAAACTTTTAAAGAACGTTTACAAGAGAGTATGACATTAAAGAACGTTTACAAGAGAGTATGACATTAAACTTCAGCACAGTGATGTATGGAAAGCAAGACCTCGTGCATTGCATCAGTTGCAAGGTTCATATAAAAAAGAAATATAGGCAAAATGCTATCGAAATGCTGCTCAAATATGGTCAAAATATTTGTTGAACTGCCGCTGGAATGATGCTCAAATGGTGCCGAATGTAGTGCATTGCCACGCGAAAAGGTAAAGGTGTCTATGTCTTTTTTTAAGAAACTTAATCTGAGCTAGTTAATTGTGGTATTTTGGCGTGAAAAACTGAAGATTTGTGGTATTTTATCGGTTTTTATGCGTGGTATTTTGGCTATTATCTCGTTTTCCATTCGCTCAGACGGGTGGTGTCGGGGGCAAAAACCAGGCGCATCAGGCAGTTACTAATCCTTGGGAGCAGATAGGGACAAGGAGAGGGAGGGGCACGCGGCAAAAAGATGAGCAAGAAAAATCTCCCGCCCATTTCCCCTTGGGCGCCCCTGGCGCAACCAAAAATCTCATTTCCTTCCCCTGCCTCGTGTCGCGACTCGCGTGCCTCACATCACAGCCAGGGACCTGCCCGCAATTTCCTCTTCCATGCTGTCCTCCTCTGCCGCGGCGACAGCTCTCCTTTTTCCCTCTGCTCTGCTCTGCTCTGCTCTCATCACACTGTTCACACACACACACACAGACACAACGGGAGAGACGGAGAGAGAGAGGGAGGCGCACCCACCACTACCACCTCCTCCATCCCCACCCCACCTCCCTCCCTCCTTCATTCTCCACCTCCACCTCAATCGCATTGCAGAAACCCTCCCCTGCTCCCAGCTGCTGCTCCAGGAGGCGCCGCCGACCCCCTCGATCACACCTCACGCGCGGAGGCTCCATCTCCGGAGGAGCCGAGGAGGTAGTGCTACTCCCCTCTCTCCCTCTTTTTTCTTTTCTTTTCTCTCTCGAGACAGCTGGTGCTTCTCCCGCAGATTAAACCCGCATTGTTCCTGGGATTTCTCTTCTCCCCTCTGCGTTCGATCGATCGATACTCCTCCAGCTACTGGCGGTCTAGCACTAGTACCGGCACGGCAGGCATTGGGGTTTTGGGGCTGCGTCCGGCCCTCCTTCGCCGATCCTTCCAATTTGGGGTTTTTTCTGGATGGGTTCGGCACCAGGGGACTGTGCGCTGCGCGGGGAGGGTTTTGTCTACTGCTGTTTTTGCTGCATCTCGGTTTGGAGATTTGTTGGGGTTAGTTAGTACACAAGGAAATAACCATCATCTGAAAAGAAAAGTACTACAAGTAGGAGGACGGTTGCCATGGGAATTCTGGAATGTAGGGCCATCTGGCCATGGATTTGTTGCCAGTGTTAAAAAAAACTACAGATTTGGTGAGTTCTGCTGGGACAACCAACTAGTGGTAAAGTACAAGGATGTACCATTTGGTTTGCACTAGTACTAGTACATGGGAGCTGTCACACTGCTGCAGATAGCACTATCTAAACCCCACTTAAAACCACAAGTACTTGTAGTAACAGATCAGGCAAGATCAGCACTGCAGGAAGCGAGGGTTTGCGTTTTCCGCAATATTTTGCTGGTTGGTGCCAACTGTTTATGTATTCTGTAGATAGTTGAAACTTGAAAGGAGCGTGACCGAAACGAACCTTAGCGATCACAACTTATTAACAGGTCAAGTGATCACTACTTACTAGTGTAGTACTGTAGGCAAACACATTGTGCGCCTCGATGTGGATTAAGAGTCCAGACAGCACATTGCACTACTCGATGCAGATTAAGAGTGTAGACAGCATGTTGTGCAACTTCTCTAAATTGCAAGGTCTCTACCGCGAGCTTTTCTCATTTTTACGAGGGGCCAGTGCTGTGATGTACTATTTGTTCATTCTGTATACTTGTGTTAAGAACTGATACCATATCCTGTATTACTATGCTGAATAATCTTATCCTCTGTGAACCAGTTGTTGGCACAAGGATGGGGTGCAAAAGTGAACTGGCTGGACAGCTGCAGGAGGATGGCAGTGACAGCATGGGTGTTGTTGCCGCTGAATATGAAGAAGGCAGTGAAGAAGAAGAGCCATTTGAACGTGAATTCTATGACGATGATGATGATGAAGACAATGATGATGGTAAGCCAGAAACACAATCTGTGGATCCTTGTGATGGTTGTTATCCTTTGCCAGAAGAGGAAGAGGCTAGTGGAGAGGAACCTTGTGATGGCGGCGCTCCACCTGAAGGTGACGATGCCAGTGATGAGGAACCTTTTTATTCAGAACTCTGTGATGAGGAAGATGGCAGTGGCGAGGAGGAACCGTTTCATGCTGAGCCTTTCACTGATCCAGCACGGAATGCTCGCAGCGCTTTCAGGAAGGACCTGTATGAAGTGGAACCATACAATTATCTGGTGGCTCATGAGGAATTTGTTGACAAGAGGTTCAGTGCTGTGCGGGCTGTCAGGAAAGAACAAAATAAGCAAGAGGCCCCAAAACGGGTGCTGAGAAAGGGCGGCAGCATTGTGCATAAGTCGGCACCAGTAACTGATGAAATAGAAGTGAAGCCGTTCAAGAAACGATTGTCTGTCAGGTTTGCTACTGATGTATCTTGTTACACATACAATACTGAAAGTTTTGGTGCTGCCAAGTTGGAGAAAAGGAAAGCTCAGTTTGATGACCAGGACAACCACTTGTGCAAGAGGCAAGAACACATGCTCTCTTTGCCTCAGGACAGTGGCAAGCTGAAAGAAGTGGATGACACAAACCTGTATGTAGGTAACCTGCCAGCTTCTGTGTCCTCTAGCAAGCTCGTGGACTTATTTGCACCATTCGGACCAATCGTTCGATCAAAAGTTGTGGATGATTGTTTCACTGGTATATGCCAGGGATATGGCTTTGTCAAGTATGGTGATCCTCAGAGTGCCGCAGCAGCTATTAGATGCATGAATGGGCGCCTGATTGGTGGGGGAAAATTAGAGGTTAGAGTAGCTCCTGTTCTACCATCAGTACCCAATCCATCTATGCAATCTGTGTCAGAAACTGGCAGTCCGCCCTCAACAGAAATCGACATGAGTAGGTTGTATGTCTGCAATCTCCCCTTATACGTGGACAAGCTAAAGCTACTCGAGCATTTTCTGCCTTTTGGTAAAGTAACTGATATAAATGTACCCAGAGTTCACAACACAGGTTTAAGCAAAGGATACGGCTTTGTGAAGTACTCTGATTCTCATCATGCAGCTCAGGCCATCATCCAGTTGAATGGATTTCTGGTGGAGGGTAAAAAGATAGAGGTTCGAGTAGCTGGCAGCCCTCCAGCACTGTCAAGTTCACCCATGGAAACACAAACCGATACCAGAACCGTCAAGGAAATCGACATGGCCAATCTATATGTCTGCAACATTTCTGCATCCATCGACACAAGTAAGCTGGTTGAGCTTTTCTTGCCATTTGGTAAGATCACCCATGCGAGAATGACAGCAGATCAAGACACATGTTCAGGTAAAAGATATGGCTTCATCAAATTTGCCGATTCTCAATGTGCTGCCGAGGCTATTGCAGTAATGAATGGAACTCTGATTGAAGGGGAGACAATAACTGTCAGAGTCGCAGGCCTTTCATCATCAGCGTCCAGCTCAGCTTTACAAGGCTCGCCAATTTCGTCTCCAGAACTCAACAAATCTAGACTCTATGTCAGTAACCTTCCACGATCCATGAACGCCGATAAGCTGGTTAACCTTTTCGTGCCCTTTGGTCAGATCAGCAAAGTCGTGATGAATGTAGAATATAGCCTAGTGTACTATGCAGATGTTGCGTCAGCGATTGCAGCTGTCAAACGCATGGATGGGTACCTGATTGATGGAAAGAGGCTAGCAGTCAGGAGATCAGATCTTTGTCCGGGTCAGCTGGCAAGAAGTCCGAATGCAGCAGAGCATGCTTTACCACAGTCAGCTGGCAAGACCACGAAAGAAATTGACATGGCCAATGTGTTTGTTGGTGCCATCCCATCATCTGTAACCGGTGATCAGTTGGTTGAGCTTTTTCGTCCATTCGGAAGAATTGTGCAAGCTAGAGCGTTTCATGGGTATGGCATGGTTAGATACGACAATCCTTCGTCTGCTGCTGCTGCAATTGATCAGATGGATGGTTACCAAATCGGAGCAAGTACCCTGGTTGTGAGAGTAGCTGGCCTTCCTAAACCTGGGGATTGCAGTGCTGCAACAGATGGTCTAACACTACAGAGACAAATAGACATGACGAACCTATATGTGTGCCGTCTCCCACTCTATATTACCACTGAAAAGCTGACCGAAATGTTTCTGCCATGCGGCCAAATCACTCAAGCAAGGGTAGTTGTCGATCGATACACTGGTGTGAGTAAGGGATTCGGCTTTGTGAAATTTGCCGATACTCATGCTGCTGCCTTGGCTCTCACTCACATGAACGGTTACCAACTGGAAGGGCACATCTTGGATGTTAGAATAGCCGGTGTTCATCCCGGAGTACCAACATCGTCATATCGACCGTACTACTGTGCTGAATCAGCATACCCTACCTCAGCCGAGAACCTGGGGCAGGGAACTACACCTGCAACTGATGCTTCTTCTCAAACCTCCAATCAGCAGGAAGGCTTGCCTGAATCTATGTCAGTCAGTTCAGTCACCAAGAATGGTTCTTCTTCTGTGTCAAGCCATGTCACCGACCGTTCTCAGCCACAGTCTTCAGCAGGTTGGGCTGGTCCGCCTGGCTTCGAGCCCCATGCCATCTCTTCTCAGCCACCGTCACTAGGCTGGGCTGGTCCGCCTGGCTTCGAGCCCCATGCCGTCCCCAAGAAAGACCTTGGCACTGTGACGAATTCTTCCCAGCCTTGCTCCAAGGTTCGTTTGGCACGGTCAGAAGGAAAGGGTTTGATTGTCTAGTGCCATCTGCTTCAGGACACTAACTGAGCAGGGAGCCCTCGTGCCGTTTTTTTTGGAGCAAGATCATGCTTAAGTAGATCTGATGTTGCTTTTGGGGAAGGCCATATGCTAGCATCATTTGGTTTAGCTAAGTACTTAACTAGTAGACTAGGTAGTTGAGCTGGCTGGTAAAAGGAAAACAATGTCAGTGTAATTGTAATGTTAACCTGCATATGGCATCTTTGCATGGTTGTTTATTATGATGCCAACTGATGAACACCACTTCAGTTAAAACTTAAGATGATGATTTAAGGTTCCATGCTATCTTGATTTCTCTGCCTTGCTTGCTGGTGTGCTAAATGTTCAGTCAACTGCTATGTGCTACTACCTCCTTCAAGAATATAAGCCTTTTTAGCAATTCTGAATTTTCAAGTGAGTTTCAGATAGTTTTGTTTCAAGGTGTGGATGTTTGCCTTGTTCTTTCAGCATTGCCATTTTCATCTGATCCCTCCTAAGTTTGACTAGCATCTAGACTTACAATCCTTTCCCTGTAGCTCAACTCCTGGGAAACGCCTTGTCGATTTTGCCGAACATGTGCCATCAAACTCACATCGAGGCATGATTATCCTTTGCATCAGGTGAATCATTCAGCATAATAGGATAACTGTGTAGATTCATCTCATTTAGGACGAGGTGGAGTCCCCATCATGAACAAGAGTAGAGAGGACTGTAAAGATTCTAACAGAGGTTGTACTGTTGCTTCAGGTGGTCTATACTGGAAGGTAGAACTGGCTGAAGTAGAGCTCCATTTTCTCATCTCAATCTAAAGGCCTGCAGACTGCAGTGAGCTACAGAATTAAAGTTTCTATTTTTTTATTAAAAAAATGTATAGGTTTGTGATGTAATGTTTTAGTGATGTAATGTTCTGGGCACCCTGAATTTGCAGGTAGGAAATGAGGCTCTTCCTATCTATCTAATCTGGTGTCTATACCCTTCGGCCTGAAGCGTATTTCTTGGCTTGTTCATGGATTGACTTGCTCTCCTGATGCATTAACAGACTAGCAGAGGCACCTGAAGCTTTGTTGTTCCTTCTTTTTCACTGCCTCAGCCATTGGGAACGGGATACATTCGTTTCTAGGAATCTAGTCAACTAATATGGGTCGGAGGGAGTAGTAAAATGAACTGCTGCTAGATCAGCAGAAAAGTAAATCGCTTGCAATTGTCCAATGTAAAATAGAAAAGAGTACCATGCTATGCACATTCTAGAAAAAGCTTACTCGCTCACAATGCATCTGAGTTTCCCTCATTCTTCTCTCATTGTTGCAGCAAACTCCCTGTACACATAATATATATCTTGCTTGGGGTTCCGGTTTAACATCACAGGAGCATAAGATTTTCAGCGAGTCACGGTTATCAATACCTAGAAGCTGAGTCAAAGTGTATACATCTAATGTCACCAGAACAAGAGAAACGAGGCTAATAATCTAGAGAGAATTCCTTATTTGGCCCTGGCTGAAATTTGCCTTCCTTTCTTGGCCCTGTCAAATATTTTCTTCCTTTCTTGACACACAAAGTTTGGTTAGTTCCTTATTTGGCCTTCTAGTACAATTTAAACACCGACGGTGTTAAGTAGGTGTCTAAGATGATATTTTTGCCCCTGCTGTAATATGTGACGAAATGGCACTAGAAAATTTGTGATATAGTTGGTTAATGTTAATGGAATAATTAGAGAACCCAATATATCGTCACATAACTGATTTGGATTAAAAAACTTAGGTCAGATTTTCAAAAAAATATCAAAAATTTGGCAGAACCCTGTAACTGGATGCCATACGCAGTTCATATATATGGTTCTGTGACTATTCTAGATCATGGAAGAAATAATCAAAACACAATTTTATTATGCAAGAAAAATGAGACAATATGGTTCTGTGACTACTCTAGATCATGGCAGAATCGCAAAGCATGAAAAGAAAGGAATAAAAATTCCTCTTCTCATACAATGAAGAAACATGGAACAAAAGATCTTAAAAATGACATGTCCAAATCACAGATATTGAAAACATTGAACGAGCGGAACTCACGCGAACTCATTCGCTGCCAAGCTCATTCATTACAAAAAAGGACATGTCTAAAATGATCAACAGTACAAAATTGGAAGAAAAAAAAGGAGCAGTCGTCCCTTCTTGCCGCGGGCCACGGCCGGTGTGCCGCTCCTAGACTCTTCCGTTCGCAGCTCGCGGCGGCCGAAGCAGGCATCCTCCCTCCTCCTCGACATGGGAGATGCGGAGAACGACGACCTTGGAAACCCACCGGATACGCAAGCCACCTCACCGGATCCCGCAGCCCCGGGTACCACGTCGACGACCCACACGGAACTGCCGCATGACGTGTACGTAGGGAAATCCGGGGCGACACACATGCTGGTGGACCAACGGCCTGCTTGTTGGGCGGCGGCAACGAGAGCACCAGATGGGTGGTGGCTGCAGGGACTCAGCTCCAGCGGTCGAGTAGATGCTGGCGCGCTGCGCGGTGATGCCCTGTTGGACGGGATCTCGATCTGGACAGGACCTGGGATGGGATTTGGGAACGATGGCTCAACGTGGAGTTTTTTTGAAAGTTTTTTTTTTCATGGACGGGCACAACTTGGATCAGGATGGTAGGGATTGGGTTTTCTTTTCTCTTTCGAGAGTCAGCCTTCTATCGACGGACCAGGGGTATACAAGTCCAGCTCAAAATGTTTCAACGGAAGGAGCTAATAGAAGTAACGGTAAGGCCAAATAAGGAACCTAACAAACTTTGTGTGTCAAGAAAGGAAGAAATAATTTGGCAGGGCCAAAAAAGGAATGCAAATTTCAGCCAGGGTCAAATAAGGAATTCTCTCAATAATCTAACCAAACAGATAGAGGTCTAGACAAGACAGCATGATAGAACCAATACAACTGAACTGCTACGATTCAATTTCAGAACAGAAGATGCAGCCCAAATCATTAATCCTTGGTTGCAAAAGCCTTACAGGTGGATCATGAACCCCTAAGTACAATTCCTAATGCCATTTCGAAACAGAAACATCTCAGCCCAAAAAAGATCTAAGCTCTAACTCTCCTAGCCACCTGAAACACCATACTCGAGCAAAAGCGAAAAAAATACTACAGAAAAACCAGAACCAAATGAAGCCTCCAATTGAATCCTGAATTTGCCTCAGACTTGCAACTTTCTGCAACCTACAAAGCATTTTGAACCGACGGAATCTTGAACGCCTTCCAACCACAGCAGCTTTCTGCGCCCTGTATAAGCTGTCCTCCTTGCATAGATACTCATCAAATAACTTACAGCGAAAATCAACAGCCAATGGCATCCACTGCTGGGTTTGCATCTGTTGGGGCAACACCATTTACAGCTATAGCCGCCACACCATTTTCCACCACAGCATTTTGCTCTGCAGCTTCCTGCAGACCCTGCTTTCCATCAACGTCTTGACTTTCAGTGTTGTTGGTAGCAACCACCTTTTTGTTAATTACCTGCAGGATTAGTCAAGGTTGTTCAAGTAAGTCCAGCGTTCCCTTAAAATTGAAACTTGATTGTAATCACAGTAGATACTACATTCTCCAGATGGCCATTCATAGAGCATATTCTAACAATGAGCTAGCTCTCGGTAGTTCTGGCAGGTTTAAAACTGTGTACTTGTAGGAAGACGAAACTATTTTGTGAGCTTACGAGACAAAGAATTCTGCTAGCCATGTACCTTCTCCAGCGGCTGCTGTCGCTTGGATTTTTTCTCTTGCATTATCTTCTCACGGTTATCATAGAAGCCAAAGTCATCCAACATGGACGACTTGCAGACATGATCCTTGAAAATCTTTAGCACCTGAAGGCCTTGCTCAAGCTTAACCTGTAGAGACAATGAAGAGGCAGGACAAAAACCTATTGATCACATCATTCATAGAGCTAAACATATAAGTTTGTCAAAACAAATTAATATGTTCTTATACACTGCAATGTGCTCGATTACTGTTTAGATTTTCTGTGCAAGTGTGCTAAAAGGACTGCCTTGGTGTGCCACCAGCAAAAAAGGAAAAGGGATAAGTCTACAGTTCTCACCTCCTGGGTATCTCTGCTGTTTGTCACTGGTTTGTTTTCATTGTACTCAAGAATAATGTGCTTGAATAAATTGTTGGGAATGTCCTTCACAATGTGCCACTTGACAGGGAAACAACCAGTCCACTTGTCTTGTTGCCAGTGCTCAACTGTCTTGTTAAAATCAACCGGGCCAACCATCTCAGCAAGCCCAATAAACTGGCCACTGGTGTTCACCTGAAACAAAGAGGAAGAGTGGAAGGCACATAACATCAGCAACCATTATGTAGACTGTTCAGAGAGAAAGAACAAGGCACATTGTAGCACCACATAAACAAGAACTTGTAGAGAAGAACAACTTACAGAGAAGAACAAGAACACAGGTGAATTGCTTGATTTGTCTTTAGCTGCTTGATAAGCAGTGTCAAGCTTTTTATTTCCACTGGGGGTGCTTGCCCAAACATTGTACTTGATGCTCTTGTGAACATCATCCTCGCTGTATGATTTTATAACAAAGAACTTGGCATCCGAGTAAGTTTCAACAAAGTCAGCTTTATTGTACTGATCCTGCACAAATGCATTTGAGGCATCACTGGTAGGAACCTCCTGTCCTTTTGCAGTTGCAACATCAGCTGCTCCAACGCCCTGTTCATTTTTAGTGAGATTGCTTCTTGGCCCTCTCTTGAGCTCATTCAACCCATCTATGTTGTCATTGCCAAAACGGTATGGTCCGTAGGTTTTCCCTCTGGGCTTGTACCTTCCATCTGACAACCCATTCCAGCCACCATACATCCCAGAGCCATAGAGTTGTGATCCGTACCAAAAGCCAGGTCCATATGCATTTGCATTGTAAACTGTGTTACTAGAGTACATCGAATTCATGTACCCAGATGATGGTGGCCCCATTGGTGAGTTTTGCCCAAGCAATCCCTGCAAGAAATTTCTCCATAATGAGAAATAGGCGGCGATAGGCTGTGTCCTATGCATAAAACATATGAACTAACAGAGATGCAGAATATAAATTTTTCGCTTTGACCTCGCATAACTTGTCATGGTGTGTGGCTTAAAAGTAACCCCGATGATACAGAAGTAAATGCAACGACATATAGCACAAACCCCCCAAATAGGTGCTTTCATACACCATATCAAAACAGTGAAGTACGTAGGGTCAAACGATGAACAACAATAGATCTATGGCACATTGTTTAAAACAAAAGATCAGAAAACTAGACAAAGACAGGATTGTGTTGAACAATAATATGCACACCAAATAAAAAACAAGGCAGAATTCTGAATCGTTGACAGTACCTTGGTTTTAGGATTAGAAGCAGTTGAGGTAGGGTTTCCAACAGAGAGTTTCTGCTGTTTTTCTGAAAAAGTATGACCACCAGACAATGGATAAGATGCTTTGTCGCCATGGTTCTGATAACTAGCCGGACGTCCACTTGGTTTCAGGGGGAACGTTGCTTTCTTCACACCATTTACACTATCAGTGCTGTTTGAATTGGCCTTGGAAGCATCCACAGACCCAGGTTGCGGATAAGCAGCTGGAGCAGCAGAAATATTCTTCTGCGGCAAAGGATCTGGTTTGCTAGCTTTAGACTTGTATGATGGCTTACTGGTAGTAGTAGTAGTAGTCTGTTGCTGGTGATATGCGGATGGGTACTGGTACTGCTGAGTTCCATAATACTGCCCATCATACCCAGATGCAGGAACACCATATTGAGGATAGGAATACATGTCACCATAAGCAGCACCCTGCAGGAACCAACACGACAAAAACTTATTCATCCTGATACACTTCACAGCGGGTAAATCTTTAAAAAATTCTACACACAGTGGTAATTTCTAAAGGGTTGCCATTAGATTGAACCAAGTAAACCCAAGTGTCTGCAGTACTCACAGGGGTAAGTGGCTCTGTTCCATCATGGCTCACATATACGGAATAATCCCCCCAACCTGCAAATTCCAAAAGGCATATTGCTATCACCAATTTCGCAAGAAAGTTTAACTACATACACAGTTGCCCTAACATCACTAGTTGACTAGAAACAGACAGTAACAGACTGAATGGTGCATTAGTGCTTCACCTCCATAATAATAAGGGTAGCCATCAGCACCATAATACATGCTGCCATTATTGTAATCCTGCTGCCCCATAGTTGCCCACTGCTCGGCCAACGCCGCCTGAGGGTTAGGAGATGCCACCGTGCCATTCAGCCCACCCTTGGTCGCTGCCGGGACCTGCGCCGTAACCAAATTCAGAAAGTGAAACGCCACTGTAAGTTATTAGTCTATAACAACACCAGTGACCCAACAAGACGGTACAGACAGAGGGGCGCGGGTCATACCTTCTTCTTGGCCTCTTTGCCCTCTCCACCAACTGCAGTCTTGGGATCCAGGGACAGCTTGTGCAGCAAATCTGCAGCATCTGCGGCGAGACAGGTCAAGGGGAACTGATACAGACGTTTCCACCAAAATCGAAACACATGCCACAAAATCACGAGGTCGCGTGAAACCCTAAGAACTAGGAACGAGTTAAACCCCCAAAACAAACGGAAACATAATTTCTCGGACGCTCCTCCGGCTGCAATCTCGAACCTTGTCCAAACGAGCGCGACTACGGCAGTACGGCCTGTCCAACAAAAAAGCTCATAGTCCCCACGAGCAATATCCTTCCGAATCCCCAACGGAATCTCCCCAAAACGAACAAAACAGGGCAAGCGCCGAGAGATCCACCCACAAAAACCCCGGAGAAATTCGGAGAACAAAACGCAAGCAAGTCGGCGAAACAGCGGAGCGGCGCGAGGCGCAAAGGATACGGTCGGCGGCGGGAGCGACGGCGGGGGCCATGGAGGCGATCCGGCGGCGCGAGGGGCGTGCCGGCGCGGGGCCAAAAACCCAGAGAAACCCTAGCGAGGAGACGGCGAGTGGGAGGGGAGCGGGGTGGGGTGGGGACTACTGGGGAGAGGAGGCGCCGCAACGTGGGAAAAAAAGAAGGGAGAACGAGGGAAACGAGTGGAGGCACGCGCCGTGTGGAGTTTCGAGTTTTTAATGCTTTCCTTTCCCTTCCCGCTTGCTTTGGATTTTTGCTCTTTATACTGTCGAAGATCGCCTAGGCCTGGGCCTCTTGGGCTTTTTTAATCTTTTTGAATAAACTCTGACCTATATTGTTTTCTTCTGTGCTGGAGTACATTAGACTATTTTAAACTAGCAGCCCACAAACATCCGACCATTTTATGCAACGGAACCACTGACCTAGGGTTTCTCTAGGGCCTAGTGATTCTGGCGGCGGTCCGATCTTGCCGTCAGGAGATTACAGATCTACCACACCCCTCTCCTCTGCTGCGGCGATCGACTCAGGCTGATCAAGGGGCTAGCGTGTCTAGCTATCCGGCCTTGGGAGATCGTCGTTTGTCTTAGGGTTCGGGTGGAAGGGTGGGCTTCGTTCTTGATCGCCATGGCGGAGAACTCCAAGGCGAGGGAGGGAAAGTCGAGGAAGAAGGTGGATGTTGATGAGCTGCTAAAAAACCTCACGCTGCATGGAGAGGAACTCAATGACGTTTTCCTTGGCAAGAAGGAGGTCCAACGCTGGCAGACGACGAAGTGGCTCGCGGTGGCAAAGGTATTGACACGGAAATCTTACAGCGTCCACACGCTGAAGAACACCCTGATGGCGGCGTGGAACCCAGCGCAAGGCGTGACCTTCCAAGAGGTGGAGCCTAATCTGGTGGTACTCCAAGCTTTTTGCGGCGGTGATTGGAAGAGAATCATGGAAGAAGGGCCTTGGCTCTTCCACAACTGTGCCCTCATGGTGGAACCTTTCGACGGAACCACTCCCACGCCAACTGTGACCCCAAGAGGGGTCCAAGCATGGGCACAGATACACAAGCTGCCTCCACTCTTTCGCAGGAAGGAAGTACTAGAGCAACTCGCAACCAGGGTGGGGGAGGTTATCAAAACTAAATTGGCAGTGGTACAGACCAGGAACGGTGTGTTTCACCGTGTGCGCGTAAAGCTGGATTCAACGAAGCCGCTCCTGCGGTTTGTCCTGCTCATGTTGGAAGGGAGGGAGCATGTCTTCCTTCAAGTTAAGTATGAGAAGTTGCCTAAGCACTACGAGTTTTGTGGACTCATGGGCCATACGTATCTCGAGTGTGGCACCGAGGAACACGAGGAGGAGGACCATCACTTTGGTCCTTGGATGATCTCGGATGAGATGTATTGGAAGCCTGGAACACCGGGTGCATGAGGTCACAATGATACTCAGAAGGTTGAAGGAAATAGGACTAGTGCGCCGGCGACGGGTCGTGGCACTAGTGCAGGTGAGAGGAAGCGTCGCAAGTGGGTACCGAAGACGACAAGAAGTAGTCGCGAGCGTGACTCTGAGGAGGCAGGGCTAGGCTCCGACCCCCAGGCGAGCTGGATGCTACGGCTTCGAGCCCTTTGAAGCTAGATACGAGAGGATGCTCATGAGAATACCACTACCGGGGTGCGCCAAAAACTAAATATGGAGGTGGCGGATGTCGGGGGAGAGCGAGTACTGCTGAGCGTGTGCCTCCACTGCCACCACAGTATGTGAACCCTAGGGATCGGAAGAAGCAGAAGAATGCGATGGTTGCTGGCATTGGGCATGATGCTGAGGTGCTTAACTAGGTTATGCAATCTGTTGGTAGCCAGGACATGGGTGTACAAGAAGTTGCCAGGGAGGCGGCCTCCAATGAGGAGGGCCTCGGGCGCAATGAGTGCCATGAGCTATGATGGCTCCAAAAAAATAGCCATCTTCCACCGCATTTAAACATTGTTTTTAGTCAAGCAATTGACAAGAAACTCCCAGTCCTTGCCACTAATGTTTAATAATTGCAAAGATATGCAAAACCTTGCTTTGAATTGTGTTGTGCAGGAAATCACGCTTTTAATGCGAAATCAGGAGTCATAATGAAGGTTTTGAGGAAGTCTGCACGACCAAGTAATTGTGGAGTCAATTCCAGGCGTTAGAAGCCGTAACGACCACTGGTACAGGCAGGGCCCGCCCGTACCATCCACCTGTACCATGTGGTGGCGGCTTTGTCTCGTCAAACCCTAAAATTTTTGTGAAGACACCTATATATTTTGAGGTCTCAGCCACCACGCAGAAGGCCGCCATTCCCAGATTGCATCTCAACACCACCAAAGGAGATCCACGCCATTCTTCATCCATCCATCATCCATCCCCTCCATTAGCCATAGCCATTGCTTTTTACTTTAAATCTCCTTGTGATTTGGTGACCATTGTAAGAAGATTTGATTTCAATCTAAGTATTTTGCACAATGTTTTCTATCCTTGATCTTATTGTTATGAGTGAGTAGTCCTCACAAGCTGCGGGTTGGGGAGAAACCTCGTAGCGATTATGTGCATATAATTCATGGGAGCATTGTGTATTGTTTGAAATAGCGATTTGTATCTTTTGTTTCTTTGTCTCTTGTCTTGATCTGTGGACTTGTAGGTACCCAAGATCCCATAGATCGATAAAAGCTTGAGGTGAGATACTTGGCTAGCGGCGATCTCATAGGAACCACAATGACAAAAAGGGTAGTACGGTCTGCGCTTAGCGCCCCATTTGGGATTACAACAACATCACCACTTAATGCTTTGATCTGTGTTTTACACTTAATACTCGTTTGTAGCTCGCTGCTTCGTGGTGCACTCGGTTGGATTAAAAGACTTTCGCTATGCTCGCTGCATCACGGGGGCTCTAGTATAGAAGGATGTGTTGCCCACAAGAGATTATCCCTATTAAAACTTTACACATGACTATGCTTATTATTATCTTTTATCCCATATGATGTGTAGCTGCAGGTGGATCTTCAACCCTGGCCAATCTCCATCCATTGATTAAACCCACTATAAAGGTAAACTAGATTGGTCTGGTAAACAAAGGTAAAACGAAGAAACAAAGTCTTGTAGATGTGTCCTTTTTATTTCCTTTTAGCATTGCTTTCCAAGGTTCGATTAAACCTAGGTCTTCTAGGAAAAAAGCTATTATACTACATCCGTGAATCCAGATCGAAGGTATCAACCCTTTTTCTAGCGCCGTTGCCGGGGAAGCAATTTCGCTATCCTATTGAGGTCACTAGAGACCTTGTTTTTAGTTTTATTATTGTTTGTAGTTTTATTCTTTTTATTAGTTTACTTTCTAGTTATCTATTTGAAAACCCAACAAAATTAATTACCTGTTATTTGTTTTCTTTATTTAAAAAATACCAAAAATATAAAGAGCCATGGCTCAAAAGAGACTTGGGGAGTATGTTACTCCCACTGATGATTTTATTCGTGCACCTATCACTTAGCCCGCTGTTGATGCAGAAGCATATGAAATTAAGCCTAACCTTTTAAGTTTGGTTCAGAAAAACCAATTTGGAGGCTCATCTCCTGAGGATTCATGTTTGCACTTAAATACTTTTACTGAAATTTGCAACATGATGCGTATTAAGGATGTACATCCAAATGCTGTTAAATTAAGGTTGTTTCTCTTTCCCTCTTAGAGGAAAGGCTAAGAAATGATTGCTAGCTCTACCTAAGGGCACTATTAATTCTTGGAAGGAATGCACTAATATGTTTATGACTAAATTTTTTCCCCAGCTAAAACTATGCAACTAAGATCCAATATTACAAGCTTTAGACAAGAAGATCACGAGCCACTAGCGCTTTCATGGGAAAGGATGAAAGAAGCTGTAATGAACTGTCCTAGTCATGGGATGAAAGAATGGCTTATATTACATTTATTTTATAATTGCTTTAACCCTATGTCTAAGTCTATGCTAGATACTGCAGCAGGAGGAACAATCATGGGAAATCAAGTGAGTGTTGCAAATAAATTACTTGATGACATGCAAGATAACCATGCCCAATGGCATGTGGAGAGAACCTCGAAAAAAGTGAGTTCAATCACCAAGGTAAATAATGAAGAGCTTACATCTAAGGTAGACGAGTTACTCAACATAGTAAAGGGTAAGAAAGATACCCAAGTTAATGTTATCGCTACCGATGTTAATGATATTAATTTTATAGCTTGTGCTCCTTATAATCCTGCATGGAAGAACCAAAATTTTGCTTCTAATGTTCAAAAACATTATTCTAATCCTGCAGGAGCTCCCTATAATAATTATGATAATCATAATGGAGCAAATCATGGCAATCTCTCGTTTGAGAAAACTGTTAGAACTTTTATGCAAGCTCAAACCGAGCAAAATAATATGCTCATTAAAATCACGGAGAACCATGAGAGTAGTATAGGAAAATTATCTAACCAAGCCGTTGCAATTAGAACTGATGTGCAGGCTCTACGAGAAGGACAAAAACCGTGGAGGCTCAATTGGGCAAGGTATCCGAGAGCCAATCTCTCATACTAGCAAAATTTGTTGGGAAGCCCGAGCCAGATCTGGTAGAAGACCTCAAGATGATGAGGGTGGTAACAAATGAAGAGAAGCCTGAAGAGCTGGATTATAGCAACGCACCAACACCAGAATATGCCGTGGAAGATCTACTAAAGATGATCACCGTAAAGAATCCCGGTATAGAACAAGGTAATGATGCTATGTACCAACAATTTATTCAACAAGTAGCATCTAAAGTTCAAGATTTATAGATGGAGTATAAGAGACTAGCTGATAAGCTTCCTGCTAAGCTAGATGATATATTTGATCCCACTATTAAAATTAAGGTTGGGGTCAATAAGATATCTGCACTTTGCGATCTTGGTGCAAGTGTCTCAACAATTTTCAAAAGCCTATTTGACAAATTAAACTTGGGGACATTTGCAACTACTGAATTAAGACTCCATCTAGCGGATTTAACTTATAAACAAGCTGTCGAGATAAAGGAAAATATAGTTATTGAAATTAAAGGAAATCCCGCTCTTATTGATCTTGTTATTGTGGACATGCCTGAGGATCCCGTAACACCTATAATACTAGGCATGCTTTTCCTAGGAACTATTAAAGCACTAATCAATTTACATAAAGGGAATGTGAGAATAGGACTACCATCTAGAGATCCTTTTAGAGTCCACTTCCCTAGGAAGAAGAAGGCCAAGCCTAATAATGACGATGGTATAATTACTTTGAAAGCCAATTACTTTGGAGTGGGTGTTCCACTCATTAAACCTAAATGATCATCATCTGGGTCAAGCTAATTGACCTTAACTAGAACCGCTTCATTGGAGGCAAACCATGTGAAATAAAAGTTTTACTCTTGTGTTAGTTTATTTAGTTCTATATATATATATAAAGAGTGTTCAAAAAGACCTTTGGAGAGAGGATAAGAAATAAGGTAATACTCTATCTTTTATTTTTTACTAACACATGGCCTAAGAAATATTGCTGATTTTTATGAAGTCTATTTGTTGTTATTTTGTCCTTTGATAAGATGTGTAAAGACGCACAAAGCTACTAATCAAATTCTTTGAGTTTTTCAGCTTACTGGCCGTATAACGACCAGTGGTACACGATGAGTCCAAAATTGAAGCATTTTTACCTATTGTTTTTGCATAAATAGAGGAGGGATGTTTGTATTTCACTGTGTCCACACGCACCATTTTGTTCTTGCACTAAGTCTTATATGAACATATCAATTAGAACTGTCATATTGTGTTCTAATATGATATTTCTAAGTGATAAAAGTCATTTTATGGATTTACCTTCGCACCTGGGAGAATACCCAACGAGGAGAAGCGACCAATACCGATAACGACCGGTGGTACGGGCGGAGCCTGCCCGTACTGGGTGTCAGCGTGATCGCCTCATCAAGTACTTTCTCATGGTGAATACGAGAGGGAGATCGACATTCACAGCCACCAGAAACCACGAAAAAACACGTCTGAAAGGGATCTGAAGGAGGAACTTGGCTGGGGCAAAATCCCAGCTGCTTCACGGATCCTTGGAGGACAACGCATCATCCCCTTTATCATTAATCGCTGCATCTCCATCACCATCATTACCCCCATCTCTCATCTACTAGATCTTGTTGTAATTCCAGATTCAATTGTGGTTTGCATTAGATCTATCTCAGTACTTTTATCCATTCATTTGATTATGATGATGTTGTTGATTGCTTCCATGTGTGAGTAGTTCCTTTATTCTTGTGGAGATGGAGAAACCCTAGCACCATTATGAATTTGTAATAAAGATGATCTATTCTTTGTCCATATGACTTGCCGGTCTATGATAGATTTATGATTTGTGTTTGATCTCTCTCTTTAGATGGTATGTGTAGTCGGCCACATATCATTTGCCCTTGGGACTAAAGGGAGGAAGAAATCCTTTAGACGTGTCTTTGGATTGTGCCCGGAATGGCCCCGTGACAGATTGGCGACGTCTCGTAACCTATACGGTCAAAGGAGGATAAAAGAGGGACTCCCTAAGCTAATTACAATATCCACGGGGAAACCCTTAATTGCGGTGGTTTGTATGGGTGACTGCTCTCAGACATCGCAGTGGTTATTTAGAGGTGACCTCACTCTTGGCTCAACAAAGTTGCCTCCTACGAGCCTTGTAGTGAACATCTTATTATGGAGCTCTCTCCACACATATCATGACACAAGAATTATGTTATCTTGATTATTAATAACAACAATACCATGCTAGTGGTGTATCCTACATCCTCGAGAACATTTTAGCCCTATTGAGTTCAATCACGTTTTCACACAACCTTGTAACTTGTTTCCATTTACTTGTTTTAATTACTTTTATGCGATCAACCAAAAACCTTTCAAACACCCTTTACTTGAGATCAAAGGCAGCTTATAAGTATCCTTTGGTAGATAGTGATGAGGGGCATAAAGACCTTTACCAATAGCTCTCTATGGGTTCGATATCTTTACTTCGAAACTAGCTACAATTGATCTGTGCACTTGCAGCCATCAATCTATTTTCGGGCGCCGTTGCTGAGGAACTAAGCGCTTTTGGTCTTTGTTCTTAGTTGCTTATTTTACTAATTGTTTTACTAAAATTGCTTATTAGTTTCTGGTAAGCACCATGACTACACTCGGACTGATTAATCAGCTCGATGCTACTAAATACCTCGGGAAGTTCAATAGAGGACTCGTCAAGGAATTTCTGAGTGGGATCAAACTAGAATACGAGGTCAACCCTCGTTTTATCGCTATTATTAAAGAAAAATATTGCAGGAGATGATCCAGATGAGGATCCTTACACTCATTTAATGTATTTTACTGAGCTATGTTGGACTCTTAAACTGAGAGGTTATTCTGATGATGAATTGAAACTTAAACTGTTTAGCCAATCTCTAACCAGCACTGCTTTGGCTTGGTATAGAATTTGCCCTGCAGAGAAAATATACTTGGGAAAACTCAAAGAAGAATTTGTGTTTCGATTCTTTCCCAAGGTAAAAACTACTAAAGTAAGAAGGACAATTACAAACTTCAAGAACCGCCCTGGTGAAGGCTTGGTAAGAGCCTTCAAAAGGTATAAGTCCCTACTTAATAAATGTCCCCATCATGATTTACCTGAATGGTACGTTTTACACATTTTCTATGGAGGACTTAATCAAGAAATTAAGCATGAGCTTGGCACGAATTTCGGAGGCTCTTTCATGGAGTTAACTATAATCAAAGCTTGGGAACTTTTAGAACAAATTTGCCATAATAGAGAAACATGGGGATTTGATTTAGGAAGCGAAGGAGGTATAGAAATTGAATACGATTGTCTCAATGCTTATAAAGACTCTGGTAAAGTAAAAGAAACTGCTAATGAACTTCAACTTGATGATGATATTATTTTGCAAATCCTTCGGTCTTTTATAGAACACATTGAGGCTCCTAAGAAGGACTGGCTTCATTACACTCCGCCAACCGAGACTTTTGTAGAAGATGATCCAATAGTCACAGCCCCTGTCGAACCATTAAAGGAGGTATCTCCATATGTTGAACCCTTTTCTTTCCCAAGGACGGTGAGAAAACATATGATGGCTCAGCTGCAAGAGGATCAACACAAATAAGAAGAGCTATTTCTCAAGAAGTTGGAAGAGGAGGCACGAAGAAGGAAGACTGAAGAGGTAAGTGTACAAGAGGCAGAGGCATCAACAAAGGAAGATATTTTAACCATGTTTACACACTGCAATGTAATTGAGCTAGATACTGAAGCTTCACAATTCGTCGAAGGGAAGGTAAAAGCTAAAGAAGTTGGTAAACCTATTCTCCCTTGTACTTTCGGAGGAACTTCCTATTATGGCCTTTGTGACATTGGGACAATTGTTAATGTGATCCCTTTTAATTTTTATTTAAAAATCCAAAATGAAATAACACCAGCCGGACCGGAGGATACATACATGACTATAATGCTTGTAGATAAAACACTCAGAGTCCCCATGGGAATAATTAGAGATGTTCCAATTTGCATTGGACCATACAAATACCCCATTAATTTTGTGCTTATTGATATGCCTACTGATTTTTATTGTCCCATCATTTTTGGAAGAACTTTTCTAAATACCACAGGAGCAAACATAGATTGCAAGAGACAAACTGTGTCCCTCAAGTTTGGTGAAGAGAAAATGGATTTTCATTTCTCCAAATTTGACCATCAGCTGGCTATTAAAGAATTAGATGATAATGAGTACGGACATGAGGAAGAAGGTAATATCGTTAATTTAGCCTCAATAGTCATTGAGACTCCTGACAATGATTTAGCAAGAAGCTTAGTCAATAATAATAATGTCCTCCAGGACATAGAAAAAAGCTGAAATGGATGAATATCTTGACTCCACGCATGAGGTGGATGCTGAGATTAATCAAAAATATGAAGAACCCATAAGGAAGGGAGATGAGGCTCCTCCCCCTCCAATCCTTGAAACTTTACCAAAAGAACTAAAATATTGGTTTCCTGACGAATAAATTTCCTGTTATTATAAGTTCTAACTTTGTACAGAAAGAGGAGGAAAATTTAACGAAGGTTCTCTGAATGCATCAAAATGCTCTTGGGTATTCAATGAGTGACTTGAAGGGGATTAGTCCTTCGGTAGACACCCATAGAATATTCATGGAAGAAGGAGCTCAGTCGGTCGCAGATTTTCAGTGACGACTTAAACCTCACATGAAAGAGGAGGTAAGAAAAGAAATAATATGTTTGCTAGATGCAGGCGTCATCTTTCATGTAGAAGAGACTGAATGGGTAAGTCCTGTTCATTGTGTTCCTAAGAAAGGTGGATTTACGGTTTTCGAAAATGAACAATGAAATGGTACCTACTAGAACTGTTGTTGGCCACATGATGTGCATTGACTATAGAAAACTTAACAAGGAAACTAGGAAGGATCATTACCCTTTACCGTTTATAGATCAAACTTTAGAAAGGCTTGCTATGCATTCTCAGTTTTGTTACTTAGATGGCTATTCCGTTTTTTCCCAAATTGTTGTTCACCCTGATAACCAACTCAAGACTACTTTTATTTGTCCCTATGGCCTTTATGCTTATCGTTGTATGCCTTTCGGTCTCTACAATGCTCCTGCCACTTTTCAAAGATGCATGACTACTATATTTGCTGATTATGTCGAAACTATCATGGAAGTGTTCATGGATGACTTCTCTGTTTATGGAACTTCCTTTAATCATTGTCTCCATAATCTTCATAAAGTTTTGCAAAGATGTGAAGACACTAACTTAGTCTTGAATTGGGAAAAATGTCATTTTATGGTTCAAGAAGGCATAGTGCTTGGTCACAAAGTCTTAGGTAAGGGTATAGAAGTTGATAAAGCAAAAATTGAAGCAATATAAAGGCTACCCCCTCCTCGAGACATAAAAGGTATAAGAAGTTTCCTAGGCCATGCTGGATTTTATTGAAGGTTCATTAAGAATTTTTCAAAAACTGCTAGACCTCTAACTAACCTTCTTCAAAAGGATGTTCGTTTTAATTTTGATGAAAAGTGTCTCGCTTCTTTGAACATATTAAAACGAGCTCTCCTTGAAGCTCCCGTTATAAAACCACATAATTGGAAGAAACCTTTCGAGCTATTTTGTGAGGCTAGTCATGAAGTTGTAGGAGCAATTCTTTGTCAGTATGATGGTGATGATCTTAATATCATTCATCATGGTAGTCGCACCTTAAACGAGGCCCAAAAGAATTACCCTATGGCAGAAAAAGATTTTTTCGTAGTGGTTTTCTCATGTGACAACTTTAGATCTTATATCATGGACTCTAAAGTAAGGGTACACACTGATCATGTTGGCTTAAAGGAAATCCTAGAAAGGACTGACGTTAAGCCAAGGATGATATGTTGGACTTTACTTTTGCAAGAATTTGATTTACAGATTCTACAAAGAAAGGAAGAGATGGAGGAAATATCCATGGACACTCAAGAAATTGCTCATCCTGAAGAGGTGTCATCCGTTTATATACATGTGGGAACCACACTACAAAAAAGGAAGTTCTTGATTTCTTCTTGCAATGGTTTTGGTGATTTTCTGCAACCAACTTTGTTCGAAGAGAAGAAGAAAAAGGTGATTCAGGAAGGAAAAGGTACCCAAATGAACTCATGTTCCCTCGATGATCAAAGCGTATAAAATCCTGAACACATCTTTGTTCTAGATGATTTTCTGTTGTTTCTTCTTACATATCTGTATTCCCTTCATTTTTCTGAGTTCATTGCCTATCTTACGAGATCGGTACGGGTGTTCGGTACGGCCGGATCCGCCCATACCGCTGGTCGTTAAACCCGTGGGTGCCCTCGTTTCGTTTTCGCATAACTGGTACGGCCGCGTGGTTCGGGCGCAGCCCCCGTATGGTTGGTCGTTATCAGTTATGTGCCTTTTCTTCTATTCTTTGTTCATTTCATTGTTCAAAAAAAGAATAAAGTCATGCAGTCAGTATGGACGGGCAGTACGGGCAGAACCCGCCTGTACCACTTAGTCGGTTGACTATTTGCTGACTTTGACACGTCGTGTTTTTGGAAACGCCTCGGTACAGGGTCGCCGTACGGGCATCTGCCCGTACCGGCTAGTCGTTATGATTGCAATTTCCTTCTTTTCACTTATTTGTTTCCATACTTGTTGGGATTATTTTCTTGGGCGACCCTTTTCCTCTCAGTACGAATTTTACCTTTCTTCTAACCTCTTATAAGCCTTCTAGAAAGGCTTTATCCTTCTATTGACAATACAGATATTCTCCGCATAGCTTTTTCCTACTGAGAACCTTGGAACCATGTCCTTCACATGGGATATTCTTCAAGAGAAGGAAGATCTCTATGGATCATCCTCGAGGGTTATAGAGGAAGTAAAAGTTGTTGTGCCAAAAGAAAAAGAGTCAGAAGTCGAGGATGGATTCAAGATGATGGAAACAATAAAAGATGGGCGCAAGGTGTTTAGCCTTGATGTTGGAAAAAGAAGGTGACTTCGACGAGGTTCAACTTGATCTAGAAGAAGATGGGGAGTTCTACTTGAAGAAAGTGAAGAAACAAGGAGAGGAGATCCAAGCCTCCCTGGAAAAACTTGACCGTCGCATTAAGAAGATTGAGGTAAAATCTCCAAGATCTTCTAAACATATTGAACTATTGCGTCGTTATCTGGACCAGATGGGTCTGAAGATAATGAAAGGACTAGAAGCGAATCTCAACATCAGCCTTCGATCCATGAACACACAAAAGCAAACAATAGAGATGTACAAGGCTCTTGTGGAGCAGTTGGATAAAATTAGCGAGCAGCGCCGAATCCATATCTTGATCTTGGAGGCATCAAACATGACGCTCCATGCAAGTCTTCGTGATTCGAGGGTTTTTCCGCTTGCAGACTAGAAGGGCGCACCACGGTATCAAATAATCGCAAGGAATTATTTGATCCACCCAGCTTGATTCCAAGCTTGGGGGGGGGTCTGTGAGAGCCTTGTAATCTATCTTACAGTTTTTAGCATGTTTACTTTCCCACACACATGTTAGGCTTTAAATCCAGAATTTGCATTATTTGCATCAACTTCGAGCTCCCATTGTTTAAGAGAAGATTTATATTTGTTGAGTTGCGAGACTTTATGATAATTGAAGTTGTGTTTTGATTCATGATTATTATATTAGATGATTGAACAAGGTTGAGTGTTATGATACTTGTACAGCTGTCATGATTTTAGGGACTTCCACACCAATAAAAGTATTGATTAAGTTATGAGAAGAAGAATTCTTGTAGCATATTATAATTAAGAGTTTTTCAAATCCATTGAAGTAGTGAGAATGATCAAATAGCTGAACTAAAAGAAAAAGAGGAAGGACAGAAAGTAAAAATATAGACATGTATATAAAAAAGGGAGAGAAAAGAAGAAATAAGAGAGAGCAACTATCAAAAGAATCAAGTGTAGAAGAAAGAGAATGATCATGAATCTTCATTACTAAACTAAGAGCTCGATATCTCTAAACTTTGTGATTATATGATATGTTGAATCACTATAAGCTTCATATGATTTCATTAATACAAGAAAAGGTGTGGAAGCCTCTAAGTCATGTAATGTGTAAGGGCATGGTAATACCCCCGAAGTATATCTACATCCGATGTTGTATTCCTGTTTCAATTTATACCTCATTTATTGTAACGGCTCGTGTCTCATGAACATGATGATATTGTCCATAAACCACAATCTTGCTCAAGGACGAGCAAGAGCCTAGCTTGGGGGAGCTGATGAGTCCAAAATTAAGCATTTTACCTTTTGTTTTTGCATAAATAGAGTAGGAATCTTTGTATTTCACTGCGTCCGCACACACCATTTTGTTCTTGTTTTAACAGGATCCCAAATCACTAAGTCTTATATGAACATATCAATTTGAACTGTCGTATTGTGTTATAATATGATATTTTTAAGTGATAAAAGTCATTTTATGGATTTACCTTCGCACCTGGGAGAATAACCAGCGAGGAGAAGCGACTAGTACCGATAACGACCGGTGGTACGGGCAGAGCCCGCCCGTACCGTCCGCCTGTACTGGGTGTGAGTGTGATCGCCTCGTCAAGTACTTTCTCCTGGCAAAGACGAGAGGGAGATCCGACATTCATAACCACCAGAAACCACGAAAAACCACATTTGAAAGGGATCTAAAGGAGGAACTTGGCTGGGGCAAAATCCTAGCTGCTTCACGGATCATTGGAGGACAACGCATCATCCCCTTCATCATCAACCGCTGCATCTCCATCACCATCATTGCCCCCATCTCTCATCTACTAGATCTTGTTGTAATTCCAGATTCAATTGTGGTTTGCATTAGATCTATCTCAGTACTTTTATCCATTCATTTGATTATGATGATGTTGTTGATTTCTTCCATGTGAGAGTAGTTCCTTTGTTCTTGGGGAGATTGAGAAACCCTGACACCATTATGAATTTGTAATAAAGATGATATATTCTTGTGTCCATATGACTTGCCGGTCTATGATAGATTTATGATTTTTGTTTGATATTTCTCTTTAGATGGTATGTGTAGTCGGCCACATATCATTTGCCCTTGGGACTAAAGGAAGGGAGAAATCCTTTGGACGTGTCTTGGGATCGTACCCGGAATGGCCCTGTGACAGATTGGCACAGGCTCGTAACCTACATGGTCAAAGGAGGATAAAAGAGGGACTCCCTAAGCTAATTACAATATTCACGGGGAAACCCTTAATTGCGGTGATTTGTATGGGTGACTGCTCTCAGACATCGCAGTGGTTATTTATAGGTGACCTCACTCTTGGCTCAACAAAGTTGCCTCCTACGAGCCTTGTAGTGAACATCTTATTATGGAGCTCTCTCCACACATCTCATGACACAAGAAGTATGTTATCTTGATTATTAATAATAACAATACTATGCTAGTGGTGTATCCTACATTCCCGAGAACGTTGTAGCCCTATAGAGTTTAACCACGTTTTCACACAACCTTGTTACTTGTTTCCATTTACTTGTTTTAATTAGTTTTCTGCAATCAACCAAAAACCTTTCAAACACCCTTTACTTGAGATCAAAGGCAACTTATAAGTATCCTTTGGTAGATAGTGACGAGGTGCATAAAGACCTTTACCAATAGCTCTCTGTGGGTTAGATATCTTTACTTCTAAACTAGCTACAATTGATTTGTGCACTTGCAGTCATCAGTACGGCCGAAAGGGACCGTACCATGCGCCCGTACCACCTTGAGACATCGAAAATAGAAACTTTGATTTTTTTCGCAGGACACAAGAGTCGTAACAACCACTGGTATGGTCGGTCGCGCCCGTATCGCGCGCCCATACTGTACCCTCGAGCAAAACATCAGATTTTAAGCAAAGGTACTAAACACATAACGACCAGTAGTACGGGCACGCACGACCGTACTGCGCACCCATACCGAGTGCACCGCCGGAAGGGATTCTTCATCCCCAAGATATGTCACCCGGTACGGGCGGGTTCCGGCCATACCGCCCGCATGTACCACGTACGCGGCCGCCATATCAGCCCTAAGGAGGTAACCAAAAAATCCCCAAACACAAATTTTCTCTTTATTCTTCCTCCAAACTCCAAACCACCTCCATTGGATCTTCAAATTTACTCAATATTTCTTCGTTTCCTTGCACCCAATCGATCTAAGGTATGATTCTCCTCCAATCCCCAACTTATTTACACCAAAGCTTCACTCAATCTTTCCTCATTGTGAATCTAGACTTAGGTCTTGTTCTTGATCTAATCTTGATATTGAGCATGCTTAGTATTATTTTAGAGGAGTTTCTTTTGTAACTAGTGTAGAGGATCACATATGCTATGTTTCTATTGGACTACATTTTTAATTAGCAATCTTTATTTATTCTGTTTTAGATGAACACTAGGAGCCATACATGTGTGATGGCTATGGAACCTTCCACACCACCCGTTCATATGTTGACCCCCGGGTCACTTGGTATCGAGTTCACCGAGGAGTTTCAGCTGAACCATTTCGACCATCTCAAGCTCCGAGAAATCAAGTCCACCAAGTGGGCATGTCCCTATATCCTGAACCAACTTGGCATTCGTGCTGATTTTGATTTACTTTGCAACAACGTTGGTTTGTATGATTTTGTCTTCTAGGATGTCGCCACGTATCGCCACTTGAAGCTTGAGTTCCTTAGCACCTTGACGCATATGGTGTGCTCTCACTATTGTTCCGAGGATCAACTGTCTGGAGTTGATCGCATCAACTTCCGTCTTATGAACTATGAGTACTCCTTGCCACTTGACCAATGGGCTCAATGTTTTGGGTTTGCCAACAACACCACCGACATATGCTCCACCACCTTTGTTTTAAATCCTGCAACTTGGGAGTACTTTAATTTAATGAGAATTCATGGAAACACACCCAAGGGGAACCAAATTGATCATCCTGCTATTCGCTATTTGTTTTATGTTATTACGAACACCTTGCATGCACGTGATGAGTTTACTAGAGTCAATGAGGAGGACAAGATGGTCCTCATAAAAGCTGCTATTATTAATTGTAACTTAATGCAAAATTTGGGCGCCCTTCTTGTGTTTTACCTTAAGCATCAAGTTTTGCAATATCGAGGACCCATATGTAGAGGAGGAGTTGTGATCTCTCTTGCACGCGCACTTCACATCAACCTAGGTAACATCCAATCGTTGACAGGAAGTAACCATCTCGGTTTTTCTACTCTAAGAGCATGTGGTATGATTTCTAGAACTAATGGTAGATACTTCCTTGATATACCTAGAGCGGATCACTTGATCCCAACTCCTTTGCCTAATGGTCTATTCTCTATCGAGGATGGACGTTTGCGTTTTGACGCACAGGTTGAGGCAGGTCTACCCCGTGAAGAAATACCCGTAGGAGGAGGAGGATAGGATGAAGAAGTAGAACAAGAGGGACCCGAAAAAGATGTGAAGCCACCAAACTACTATACCACCTATGAAGATATTTATGCGCTTGAAGGAAACATCCAAAACATAAACAACCTCTCCATCAACCTTCTAGATGCTTCTGCGAACCTCGCCACCCAGTTCCATGATTGGAGCATCCAATGAAACATGGGAGATTATCCACCGCCACCACAATGAGCAACAAAAGGGATTGCAAAAGCCCGAGCTTGGGGATGTGTTCCCCTGGCAATTTTATTTGTGTAAGAATGAGGTTGTACTCTAGCTCGTTGGGAGCTTTGAAACACTCGTGTTGGCTTGTTCCAACACTTTGCTTTTGCGTTTGCTTTTGTTTTCGTTTGTTTTTATTTTCTTAGTATCTTGCTTGGTCCCAAGTCCTTTTCTATCCTTTAATCCCTATCCTAAAAAATACAAAAAGATTTTTCCGTTTTTCCTTTTTTCGTAAATGTGGATTAGCACCTTGCCTCTTTGCTTTAATATTATTATGGCAGTAATCATGCTTGAGTTTTACAAGAACACATCCCTATAAGGAAGAGGATTATGAAGTCACTTATGAGAGGTATGTCCTATGTCTCCCACTTTTAAAGTTTGAGTTGTTTATCTTAGTTGGTTGATTTGCTAAGATGCCATGCTAGTGGGAGTAATTTAGTATAGTTAGAGTAAAGATTTTTATTGGTATGATGATTAGTTGTGGAAGCTTTTGCTCTAGTTCTTTTAGCTAACCGAGTCTTGTCTTGGAAATAATATTGCCAAACAAGTACAATAAGAAAAAGTCTAAAAATTATGACTTATTTGATGAATGATTGTCTTGAGAGTATACCCTTGAAGATACTTAACCCCATAGATGTTTTGATAGTCTTGACAGCACTCTTGAAAGGAGTTGTTTGATGGAAATGAAGTCTAGTGGTAATTGTGACGCATGCCAAAGCTAACATTGTGGATCAAACCATGGTACTAGCATAAAAAACAGAAGAGAAAATAGAAAAGTTCTATGTTTCTCATGCACACCTTTGGGATGCCAACAACTCCGCTAGCTTTTGAATGATCTATTGTATAACCCCGCATTTCGGCTATGATTTGATGACATGAGTGGCATACGTGTCAATATATGGCAAAAGTATTGGTACTCTCAAAGGTCGTGCAAGCACTTGTAAAAGAAACAGCCAATGATCCTTGAAAGAGGAAGAAAAAGAAAGATAAGAAAGAAAGAAAGAAAAAATATGAAGATCCACATAACAAGTCCTTGGCATGGTCTCGTTACTACTTTATGAATTTTCTTGAAAGACAATGATTGGATTAGAAGTGTTTTTGATAGACTTGATTTATTGATGTGGGCCTAAATAAGACACTTCACTGTTACGCTACTTAGGACATGAACTCTCTTACTCAATTATGCTATTAAAACATCCTAGTGTTCCTTGGCAAGCTGAGAGTTAACTCGAAGAATTGGATTGATTGTTACACTTCTAATTATTTATACTTATATTAAACTTTACTTTGATTGTCTTGACTTACCATAGCTTGTATAGTATTCTTATCATCTCTCTAACTTTGATAAGCCTTTCAAATGGATGAAGTGCTAAACACATAAGACTACCAACCGTAAGTGAATCCTTATTCTCGTTGTTTCAAGTTTAAATGCTGAATTCCTTATGGTTCTTTTGTTTCTTCTTGCTTGAGGGTGATCAAGGTTTAGGCTTTGTGGAGGTTGATGGCTCCAAAAATAGCCATATTCCACCGCGTTTAAATGTTGTTTTTAGTCAAGCAATTGACAAGAAACTCTCAATCCTTCCACTAATGACTAATAATTGCAAAGATATGCAAAACCTTGCTTTGAATTGTGTTGTGCAGGAAATCACGCTTTTAATGCAAAATCAGGAGTCATAATGAAGGTTTTTGAGGAAGTCCACACGACCAAGTAATTATGGATTCAATTCCAGGCGTCAGAAGCCGTAACGACCACTGGTACGGGCAGGGCCCGCTCTTACCATGTGGCGGCGGCTCCGTCTCGTCAAACCCTACAACTTTCATGAAGACGCCTATATATTTTGAGGTCTCAGCCGCCGCGCAGAAGATTGCCATTTCCAGATTGCATTACAACACCACCAAAGGAGATCCACGCCATTGTTCATCCATCCATCATCCATCCCCTCCATTAGCCATAGCCATTGCTTTTTACTTTAAATATCCTTGTGATTTGGTGACCATTGTAAGAAGATTTGATTTCAATCTAAGTATTTTGCACAATGTTTTCTATCCTTGATCTTATTGTTATGAGTGAGTAGTCCTCATGGGCTGCGGGTTGGGGAGAAACCTCGTAGCGATTATGTGCATATAATTCATGGGAGCATTGTGTATTGTTTGAAATAGCGATTTGTATCTTTTGTTTCTTTGTCTCTTGTCTTGATCTGTGGACTTGTAGGTACCCAAGATCCCATAGATCGATAAAATCTTGAGGTGAGATATTTGGCTAGCGGCGATCGCATAGGAACCGCAATGACAGAAAGGGTAGTACGGTCTGCGCTTAGCGCCCCATTCGGGATTACAACAACATCACCACTTAATGCTTTGATCTGTGTTTTAGGGCATCTCCATCGGGTCGACCCAACCAGCCCGAGCGTGTCCGAACTTGTCCGCGTGGACACGCACGACGTGCGTGACGTTGCAGCGGCATGACCCATCCATCCCGACGCGCCCGACGTGACCCATCTGTGCACCTAATTTGCGTGACCACTAGGTCGGCCTGGATAAAGGCTAGCCTAGGGCATGTCCCCCCCCCCCCCCGCGCGCTAGTGGCCCACCCGCCAGTGAGATATGCAATAGCGGCGCCGATTCAGACGCAACCACGACACTGATTCAGATGCAAAGGCCAGCCTGACCGGTGACACCGGTTCAGACGCAAACGTGGCAGCATTCGCCATCAATGTCGACGGGCACGTCAGCCTGTGATTGACGGGACACCGTCTGAGTTCCCGCGCCGGCAGTGATGGGCGAAGGCGCGAGTACCTTCGTGCATGCTCTACTTAAACAAGCCCTAGCCCTCGTCGGTGCCGCACTCCCCTCCCATCGCGACCTCCCTCCTCGGCATAGCCATGGCGAGACCCACTCTGAACTACTATGAGGCGTCCATGTTCGCCCACCATGGCATCCTTGCTCCGCCATGCGCGACGATCCCGGAAGGCTTCGAGCTCAGCAACTACGGGGTCTCGATGAAGCCGGTTCCACGCGGTACCGAGTTGGGATGCCGAATCGAGGAGCGCCGCCTCGAACTCCCGGAGTGGAAGAGGGCCATGCCCCGGTACGCGGCTTCGAGATCTTATTGGAAGAGATCATTCAAGCTGGAGCGTTGTGCGGCGCTTGCCATCTGCCACGAACACCTCCGCGAGGTCCACCCCAACGACCGCAACCGCCAAGGGAGGGTGCAATTCTTGGGTGGTTTCGAGACGCACCATCTCCTCTGCCATCAATGATGCGCTCCACCCCGAAATCATCAAGATTTCCGATAGCGACAGCTAGGACGTGACCGAGGAAGACGGTGCCGCTGCGGCCGAGGAAGACGGCGCAGATGCGGTCGGTGGCGCCGGGGCCGAGGATGATGGCGACGAAGAGGACATCAGAAGCGAGATCATCGATTAGGGTTTCATAGTCTGCCTCTATGTTTAATTTCTTCGATTGCAAAACCTTGCCGTCCCAAATTTATCTATCAATGATGTTCTTGTTCATACACTCAATTGTATGCTTTGCGGTGGACATTTGGATCGCACCGCTGGGCGCAGCTGGCCAGACAGGCCGGACCACGGCCCCAAAGTGACCGCAGGCCGACCCAAACGGACAGAAACGAACCGTTTTAGTCACGTGTTTGGGTCGGCCTGGTGGAGATGCCCTTACACTTAATAATCATTTGTAGCCCATTGCTTCGTGGTGCACTTGGTTGGATTAAAAGACTTTTGCTATGCCCGTTGCATCATGGGGGCTCTAGTATATTAGGATGTGTTTCCCACAAGAGATTATCCCTATTAAAACTTTACACATGAATGTGCTTATTATTATCTTTTATCCCATACGATGTGCAGCTGCAGGTGGATCTTCAACCTTGGCCTATCTCCATCCATTGATTAAATGACTATAAAAGTAAACTAGATTGGTCCGGTAAACAAAGGTAAAACAAAGAAACAAAGTCTTGTAGACATGTCCTTTTTATTTCCTTTTAGCATTGCTTTCTAGGGTTAGATTAAATCTAGGTCTTCTAGGGAAAAAGCTAGTATACTACATCTATGAATTCGGATCGAATGTATCAAGCTACAACTGTCGTGGCATGGGCGGAGATGTGATAGTTAAGGAAGATTGAGATCTTGCAGAGACATACACCCCCACCGTGTAATTTGTTCTTGAAACTCAGCTGAGGAGGACACACATGGTGAGTTTAGATAAATCTATTGGCTTTGATAGATGCTTTGCAATTAGTATGGGCGCAGTGGTGGCCTGGGTTTATTTTGGAACAATAATGTATCCATTGAGATTTGCCTTATTCACAATACCACATTGATGCGACTATTAAGGAAGTGGGGAAGGAACCATGGCGTGTCACAGGTGTCTATGGCAAGGCACAAACGGGCAAGATGTATAAAACCTGGGACATGTTGAAATTTATCCGTTCATCATCAGCCTTACCCTGGGTTTTTCCTAGGGGATTTTAACGAGGTACTGCATCAACATGAACATGTCGGAGTGCAGGAACAGAGCTATTCGTGATGCAGTGGACGTGTGTGGACTGAGGTCTTGACATATGAGAAGAAGGTGGCCGGAGGTACCTACTGCAGGATGAGACTGGACCGGGCGCTGGCCACCAGGGACTGGTGTAGTCATTTCCCTCTTGCGATAGTCAAGCACCTGACGATGGCGTCCTTGGACCATTACCCTATACTCCTAACATGGGAGGAACCGCTGCAGAGGACGGGACAACGGGCAGAACCAAAGTTGTTTCGCTATGAGGTGATGTGGGAATGACATGAGGATTTTGCACCAATGCTTAAGCAGGTGGGGAATCATTCGGGAAAGGAAACAACGCTTGATCAGCTACAGGAGAAGATCACGTCGGTTTCTGGCTCGCTCCAACACTGAAGGGCGAACACGTTTGGTTCGATATGCCAGGAGATTCGGGGCCTGCGCGATTGATGCATGTAAAATGCATACATGAACTTTGTAGTTTGTTAACATGTTTATCCACATATTTGCATCATGTATAATGTTATATCCATGTTTTACATTGATTTTTGGGGATTTACCAATGGTCCCATTTATTTTGGTTATAACAAGGCAGGGCAGAAAAAACCTGTTTTCAATGTTTTTGATGTTTTAGGACCTATATGGAGTCAAATGGACCTGAGCTTTTAGGGATGTCAATATTTATCCACGAGAAGCATCTGGAGCACTAGAACCTCGCCTAGAGGGCCAAGAGGCCCAAAAGAGCCTAGGTGGCTTGCCCAACCCAGGTAGGCACGCCACCTACCCTCTTTTCCTCCTCGACCATCCGATCTCCTTGATTCTTTTTCCCACGGAGTTCTCTTGACCTAAAAACCCCTATATAAGGATCCCCCGGGGAGTCCTCGAGAGAAGAAGACACCAGAGATGAAAACACCACCAAAGAGAGTCAGATCTAGCAAAGATTGGAGGGGAAACTCCGCCGGAGCCGCCTCCGGAGGGATCTCCACCCTCTCCAACACCTCTAGCATCATCACCATGATGAAGAGGGAGTAGTCTACCTCCGTACTATAGGTTTGTGGCAGTATCTTGATCTATTTCTCTCTTGTTCTTCATAGATCTAATACCATATGAGCTGCCCAACATGATTATGGTTATATATGTAATTCCTATGTGGTGGATCTTTATTCTATGATCTGATATATGAGATTGGAACCTATTTTGTGTAAGATGACTTGGTAGATGCATATCATGTACCCCGTTCTTAATTGCTTGTTTTGATCCAACTTGTATGCAATAACTTGTATGAGGAGAAGTGTGTATTAGATGGAGTAGCATGGTGGTAGTGATTGAATAGTGACAAACAATATTCAAGATCTACTTTGGTTTTTACCTTTCTTTTGCTACCTCACTAGGGATAAAGTGAAATCATGTGCTATAATTATCATGTGACAGTGAAATAATCTTGTTAGATCAAGGTAGCATATTTGTATTTCAAACATCATGTCATATTACTTAAAGCTATACTCTGATTTGTTCTTAATTAAAGATTGCATGGAGTTTCCTTTTCTTAAGGAATATAAGAGAGATGTGTTTCATCTGTATGTTAGGACGTGATGCCCATATGAATTCTTATCATACATATCTAGAAGTTCCATGAACATTTATCATTGATGAATTGGTTTATGGTCACTACAACTTAAAAAGAGAGTAGACAACTGAACCCATGAACCCCATCCAATTTTAATCATAAGAAACACCTTTCCATTGCAATTACTACCTTTTATATTTTCTGCAATTTATTATTTCGAAAATACAAAAATACATTTCCTATTTGCAATCATCCATAAAAACCGAAAAAAACTTTATTATCTTCCATATCATATAGTTTGCATTACTTTACTTTATTTACTTTATTTTATTTCAGTTTACCTTATATTATATTTAATATTACTAATACGAAACCTTGTGCTTGACAACCACTTGGTGGAGTTTGGGACACAAGACAAATTATTTTACTTTACAGGTTGCTTGACAAGGAGAAGACGAATAAAACTTCCATAATAAATTCTCTGAGAGTTCGATATAAATCCTCGAGTCACCCTTGTGGGGAAAATAAGCTTGCTGCAACACTCTGCACTTGGAGTCCCAACAAAAAGTGGCCACGATTGTTGCCATCAGCGATGAGCTGAAGAGACTATGGGGGGATCCGACGCGGGTGGGGCCGACTCATGCAGAACTGAAAACGGTCGAGAGGTTGGTGGAGCTTGATCACCGCGAGGAGATTATGTGGCGCCAACGTTCGAGGATTTAGTGGTTAGCGGAAGGGGATAAAAATACGCACTTGTTTCACTTGCGGGCAAGCCAACATAAGAGGAAGAACAAGACTAGCCAGCTCCGCAAACCAGATGGAGAAGTGACAAACGACCCATGTGCTATAGCGAGCACTACTGATGCATGTAAAATGCATACATGAACTTTGTAGTTTGTTAACATATTTTCCCACATATTATCATATATACTGTTACATCCCTATTTTATATTGATTTTTGGGGATTTAGCAATGATCCCCTTTATTTTGGTTATAACCCTATAGGGCAGAAAAACCCTGTTTTCAATGTTTTTTATGCTTCAGGACCTAAACAAAGTCAAATGGACCTGCACTTTTGGGAATGCCAACATTTATCCACGAAAAGCATTTGGAGCACTGGAATCTCACTAGGAGGGCCAGGAGGGCCAAAAGAGCCCAGGTGGCGCGCCTAGGCCTGGTGGGCGTGCCACCCATGCTCATTTCCTCCTCGATTGTCCGATTTCCTTGATTATTTCGCCCACGGAGTTCTCTTGACCTAAAAACTCCTATATAAGGATGCCCCGGGGAGTCCTCGAGAGAAGAAGACACCAGAGACGAAAACACCACCAAACAGAGTCAGATCTAGCGAAGATTGGAGGGGGGAACACCGCCGGAGCCGCCTCCGGGGGGATCTCCACCCTCTCCAACATCTCTAGCATCATCACCATGCTGAAGAGGGAGTAGTCTACCTCCGTACTATGGGTTTGTGGCAGTAGCTTGATCTATTTCTCTCTTGTTCTTCATAGATCTAGTACCATATGAGCTGCCCAACATGATTATGTTCATATATATAATTCCTATGTGGTGGATCTTTATTCTATGATTTGATATATAGGATTGGAACCTATTTTGTGTAAGATGTATTGGTAGATGCATATCATGTACCCCGTTCTTAATTGCTTGTTTTGATCCAACTTGTATGCAAGAACTTGTATGGGGAGAAGTGTGTATTAGATGGAGTAGCATGGTGGTAGTGATTGAATAGTGCCAAACAATATTCAAGATCTACTTTGGCTTTTACCTTTCTTTTGCTGCCTCACTAGGGATAAAGTGAAATCATGTGCTATAATTATCATGTGACAGTGAGATAATCTTGTTAGATCAAGGTAGCATATTTGTATTTCAAACATCATGTCATATTACTTAAAGCTATACTCTGATTTGTTCTTAATTCAAGATTACATGGAGTTTCCCTTTCTTGAGGATTATAAGAGAGATGTGTTTTATCTCTATGTTAGGACGTGATGCCCATATCAATGCTTATCATACACATATAGAAGTTCCATGAATATTTATCATTGATGAATTGGTTTATGATCACTACAACTTAAAAAGAGAGTAGACAAGTGAACCCATGAGCCCCAGTCCAATTTTAATCATAAGAAACACCTTTCCACTACCTTTTACATTTTCTGCAATTTATTATTTCGAAAATACAAAAATACATTTCCTATTTGCAATCATCCATAAAAACCCAAAACAACTCTATTATCTTCCATATCATATAGTTTGCATTACTTTACTTCATTTTATTTCAGTTTACTTTATATTATATTTAATATTACTAATACGAAACCTTGTTCTTGACAACCACTTGGCGGAGTTTGGGACACAAGACAAATTATTTTACTTTACAGGTTGCTTGACAAGGAGAAGACGAATAAAACTTCCATAACCAATTCCCCGAGAGTTCGATATAAACCCTCGAGTCACCCTTGTGGGAAAAATAAGCTTGCTACAACACTCTATACTTGGAGTCCCATTGAAAAGTGGCCACGATTGTTGTCATCAGTGATGAGCTGAAGAGACTACGGGAGGATCCGATGCGGGTGGGGCCGACTCATGCGGAATTGAAAACGGTCGAGAGGTTGGTGGAGCTTGATTACCGCGAGGAGATTATGTGGCACCAATGTTCGAGGATTCAGTGGTTAGCAGAAGGGGATAAAAATACGCACTTCTTTCACTTGCAGGAAAGCCAACGTAAGAGGAAGAACAAGACCAGCCAGCTCCGCAAACTAGATGGAGAAGTGACAGACAACCCATGTGCTATGGCGAACACTACTGATGCATGTAAAATGCATACATGAACTTTGTAGTTTGTTAACATGTTTTCCCACATATTTGCACCATATATAATGTTATATCCCTATTTTATATTGATTTTTGGGGATTTACAAATGATCCCCTTTATTTTGGTTATAACCCTATAGGGCAGAAAAACCTTGTGTTTCAATGTTTTTGATGTTTCAGGACCTAAACAAAGTCAAATGGGCCTGCACTTTTGGGAATGCCAATATTTATCCATGAGAAGCATCTGGAGCACTGGAATCCTACCAGGAGGGCCAGGAGGGCCAAAAGAGCCCAGGTGGCGCGCCTAGGCCTAGTGGGCACGCCACCCATGCTCTTTCCCTCCTCGACTGTCCAATCGCCTTGATTCTTTCGCCCACGGAGTTCTATTGACCTAAAAACCCCTATATAAGGACCCCCTTGGGCTTCCTTAAAACAAAGAAGCGACGAGGATACACCAGAGCCACTAGAGACAAAACACCACCAGATCCAGCAAAGATTGGAGGGGGAAACTCCGCTGGAGCCACCTCTAGGGAGATCTCCACCCTCTCCAACATCTCCAGCTTCATCACCATGATGAAGAGGGAGTAGTCCAGCTCTAGGCTATGGGTTTATGGCAGTAGCTTGATCTATATCTCTCTTGTTCTTCATAGATCTAGTACCATATGAGCTACCCAACATGATTATAGTCATATTTATAATTCCTATGTGGTGGATCTTTGTTCTATGATTTGATATTTGAGATTGGAATCTATTTTGTGTAAGATGTTTTAATAGATGTATATCATGCACCCCGTTCTTCATTGCTTGTTTTGATCCAACTTGTATGCAAGAACTTGTATGGGGAGAAGTGTGTGTTAGATGGAGTAGCATGGGGGTAGAGATAGAATTGTGACACATCATATTCAATATCTACTTTGGTTTTTACCTTTATTTTGCTGACTCGCTAGGGCTAAAGTGAAATCATGTGCTATAACACTCTGCACTTGGAGTCCCAACGAAAAGTGGCTGTGTTTGTTGCCATCAAGACTATTTTCTGGTGCCATTGCCAGGGAATTGGTGAAGGTACATCACAATTGCATCCTCATCAAGTTTCAAGAGTAAGGTAACTCCCACGACAACTGCCTATTTTCTGGCACCGTCATCTTGATCAACTTGTGCGACAACCCAAGCTTGGGGAGGTTGCACCACTGTGAGCTTTTTCTTATCCTTTTAGATTTTTAAAGTATTTTATTTTGTCTTGTTTTTAGTATTTTTAAGTTTTCCTTAAAACACAAAAACACATAAAAATTAGTATTACTTATTTGCAAACATGGGAGAAAGAACAAAACTTTGTGACTACACAAACACCCCTATTGATCAATTCACGGCTAGACCCATTACCGCTCCTAAAATTACTGCTGAAAGTTTTGAAGTATGTCTTGGTCTTTTAGATCTTATAACTAGAGAACATTTTGGGGGGAGTACTAGTGAGGATGCCTCTATGCATTTGCATGATTTTTGTCAGATTTGTGATATGCAAAAGTTTAAAAATGTGGAAAATGACATTGTCAAACTTAAAATATTCCCATTTTCACTAAGAGGTGGAGCTAAAGAATGGTTATTATCGCTTCCTGCTGCTAGCATAAACTCTTGGGATGACCTAAAAGAAACTTTCATTCATAAATACTACCCACCGGTCAAGATCCTACAAAACAGAAATAGTATCCTATCATTTAGACAAAATGATAATGAACATGTAACAATAGCCTAGGAGAGAGTTAAAAACATGCTTAGATCCTGCCCATCACATGGAGAAAATGAATGGACCATATTGCATTCTTTTTATAATGGCCTAAATATTATGTCAAGAAGTATTCTAGGTTTTGCTGCGGGGGGTGCATTTATGAGTAAAACTGTGTTTGAAGCTAAAATTATCGTGGAAAGCATGCTCCACAACCATATTCAATGGCTCACTGAAAGAGCACCAAACCCATCTAAGAAGTTTAACTCCATTGAAGAACTAGACCCCACAGGAAGTAAACCTGATACCATATTTGCCTACGTATCTAAGCAAAATACCGATAATGTTCCTCTACAAGAGTTAGTAATAAACACCAATGAAAGTGTAGATGTCAACTTCATAAGAAACTTTGGTAGTAATGGATATGGGAACAACTATAACTCATATGGTAGGCCACCTTTTGTTCCTAATAAATATGCTAGTGGTAATAATGATCCTAATGATTTAGAAAGCACCATGAGATCCTTTATATCCACATAAAAGGAACTTAACAAAGAATTTATAGCTAAGTTTGAGAAACAAGATGCTTTGATTGAAAGGATAGACCTCCTAACATAAGAAATCACATCATTTAAAAGTCTTATTCAAGCTCAAAAGAACCATGAGGAAACAATCAAATATGTGCAAGAATTAATAGATAAATCATGGGAAACTCTTAATATGATGGAGGAAAATGAAACACTAATGATAACAAATGATAAACAAGTAGAAGAAGTTAAAATGTTAAGTGAAACAAAAGAACCTCTACTTGATCTTGATAAATGTAGCTTGCATGAACTGATTAACTTGTTACAATTTTTTTCTAATGATCCATACTTTAATGGTCATCAAGTAGGATTTGGTTCCTACCTAGCAAATTATGTTACAAAAGAAAAGATTTAAAGATATAGTAGATAAGATATGATACCACCTAAGCTTGGGGATGTATGGATCCCCAAGGTATTAATCACTATTGGAAAAGAGACACATCATGCTATTCTAGATTTAGGATCTAGTGTCTCAGTTTTATCTAAAGATCTATATGACTTACTTGAATTGAAACCTACGGAGAAATGCTCAATAGATCTATTAATTCCTGATGATTCAACTAAGCATGCTCTAGGAAAAGTTCAAGATATTATGGTTGAATTACATATGACATTTGTACCTGTTAATTTTATTGTCATGGACATGGGGACAATACCTCTAGTCCTACAATATTTGGTAGACCTTTTCTGAGAACCACAGGTGCAGTCATTGATACAAAAGAAGAAAATGTGAAGTTTCAGTTTCCTCACAAGAAATGCATGGAACACTTTCCAAGGAATAAGGAGGTAGCTAAGAAGCATAAGCAATCCCATGAGTTCCACATCACCGAAACCAAGTAAGTAAAGCCTAGCTATATGTGAACACTCGGATTTTTAATCCAAGATGCCTATTATGCCATACCTCACAATCCCAGGATTACCATTTTGCGAGACATAACAGAATTGGTACCATAGTACAACATCCATTACAAACCATAATAAAGGTCTTACAAAATAAAGGATCTCATGATCTAGTCTTAATACAATCAAAGCAGCGGAATAATAAGCATAGTAGTGGCTCCATCTTCAAAGTCACAAGCAATACTGACGATGGGAGATGATCCTAGTTGTCATAGACCACCTGCTGTCCATCATCTTGATAGTCTTCTTCTTGGTCTGGCCATGGGAATAGCCAGGGACAAAGCCAGTACTCTTTAAGTACTCGCAAACTATCACTTAACAAGAAAGATAGTTCTACTAGGAATCTTAAGCTCTAGGTTTATTTGCAAAAAGGCAGGTTTATTTCATAAGGAGTTCAAAAGTAAAGACCTAAACTAATCACCTAAGTGGGAACTTAGTTTTCATGTCCACAACCCTGTTGTGGTCAAGTCAAAATCATCTTCAAGTCACAAGTCATTTTAAAAACATCTGACAACGAAATAGTATGGCCACTCCAACTGTCCATGACAATGGACGCGGCTATTCGAATAGTTTTACACTCTGCAAAGGTGGTACACTTTCACCACAACATTCGATACATCTGTCAGGGATAACCCTGAATCATCATACTTAGTATGCGGATAATCAATCATAACCTTTCAGTTACACACGCTAGTATAGGCACCTCCACTATGAGCTTGGTCTCCCAGCCATGGCCATCTGCCATCCTGGGCACTGCATAGGTGGACATTCACATTCATGAGGTAGCCTTAGCTTAACCTCTTTCCGCGAGGGAACCCATACTAAGGCATATAAACTTCCAGTTAAGGCCTACCCAGTTCAGGTATTGTGGTTGTACGGTAAAATTGGAATGGTATCGCATCCGAACCCAACCATCAGGTTTTGTCAAAACCAAGGCTCACGCCTGAAGTAGTTGCATCATCAAAATCCTTTGTGTTTCACAACACATGTCAAAACATTTCAATAGAATGAATCGTCATTCCAAGGTTTTCATAATCCTTTTCTCCAAGTATTCCCATCTAAAGTGATCAGTGGTAGCTTAGCACTAGCATCTACCAAGGAGAGTGTCACTAATGAGGGGTGCTAAATCAGGGTAACTATCCAAATCTAGTTTTATGCTTTTTATGGCATCTAAGTATAACTACCTAGGCCTAGTTTTATGCTTTTTATGGCATCTAAATATAACTACCTAGGCCTAGTTTTATGCTTTTTATGGCATCTAAATTTTCACCAATTAATAACTAGAAGTAAAGAACTTGGGGTAAAAGTAAAAGAGTAGAGCTTGCAAGTAAAACTGTGTATTGGGGTAATCAAAGTTGCATAACCAAGCATGCCTAATGCACATTGCATAGGTTATCTTGCATGTGTTAGCTAGCTTGCATAGTTAGGAAACATGCAAGTGTTAGCTTGCCTTGAGTAGTGTAGTGGTTGAAGTTTTCTTCTTCTTCTTTGTAGTACTCCTCCTCCTCGTATCCCGGGTTGGTACTAGCGTCTATAAATAAATACGAGATACACAATCACCAAACAATACTTAACTACTTCTACTTAGCACACTAAGGCTCACACAAGATGATCTAGCATCATCACAATCATCTCATGGAATAAAGATCTAGTCTTCTTTATTTTATTTTGGAGAAGTAATTTCTACTCATTGAAAACTACTTAAGATTTAATATTCTCCAATTAAAATATGGGCTCATGTTGACACATGTCATCACCACAAATTCTAATACTTGGGAATGTGATTTAAAGTGTTAGACATATTTTTATAAGGTGTTAAAATTACTATTTAATGAAATAAAGTGACTAGAAATGCCTATATAGCATTCTTTTAATACTAGTCCAAGATCATTGCATGTAAACCTAAATATTTTTACATATTCAGATAGATCTTGTCAAATGTGATTTTGAGGGCTGGAATCAACTCAAAAGCATTTGTGGTTGATTTTTGAAAAATGTTTAAAGTCAGAAAAGTCTCTGTCTTGTTATTTTTGGTATAGGTGATCTATAACTTCAAATGATTTGAATCCAACGGGCTTGGGTAGAGATTTTTAATACCCTTGCAACAAAATTGGAATCATTCAAGTTGGTTAAGTAGATATCCTTGAATTGATTTTTGAAAACAGCTACAGAAAAGGATTTCTAATTAAAAGAAAAATTCTAAGTTTGAATCGCTAGCGTGCGCGGGAGAGAGAATGGGCCGGCCCAGCTACGCGGCGCGCGCACAGCGGGCAGCTGACAGGGCGGTCCCACGCGTCAGTGGCTCTGTCTACGCGAACTGGTATGTTTCAAACTTAGCCCTACGATTAGAACGAGATCGAACGACTGTGGTTCGTCGTCTCCGATGAACAGCTCCAGCGAGAACGAACCCTAACACGGCACGGTGGGGATCTGGCTAGGCTCACCTGGGCTCCAGCTAGGGTCGACGATGGGGGCGAGTGACGTTGTTGACGACGGCGGTTCGAACGGTGGTTGCGGCAGCTCCTGGGGCGGCTCCAATCGACGGTGCCCTTCTTCGACTACAGCGGCCAACTCCGGTGCAATTCTGGGATGTGGTGCTCACCTTGCTCCGGGGAGAGTGTGGGAGGATCAATGAGGAGTGGGGAGTGTGTTGGTGTGGAGAATGGAGGCTGTGGTGGCCTCTATTTATACACCGACGAGGTGACATTGCCGCATGGGCTCGGGCTCGTCGGTGACGATGATACAAGCGGCTATCGGCGTGGCTGAGGGTAGGGGATGCTACGGTGTTCCCTGGCGGTCATCGTGGGCTTAATGGCATGGCGTGGCAAGGTCGAGAACGGTCAGGCGCGTGCGATGCTCTGTGCGGCAAAAGCGGCATTCACGGCGGTGCACAACGTCTACGGGTCACGCAGTAGCGAACGGGGATGTCTGGGCGGTTGTTGTGATCATGGCGAGTCAGTGCACGCGAGGTGAGGTCGAGACACGGTCTGTGCGAGCTGGTTGGGTGTGGCGCTCTAGCGCGTTCTCGGCACGGCGCAGAGGCTATGGGCGCGGTGCTGCTAGGGTGGTCCAGGGCCTGGCTTTGCCTGCGGAGGGGATAGAGAGGGGTGGTGTGGTCTCGCCTACCTCCTAGACAACATAGGCGAGTGCGGGGTGGTCTGCTGCGAGCTATCCTTGCTCGACCGACATGGGGATGCTTTGGGTGGCGGCGCACTGGTGCAGGCGGCTAAGGGGGAGCTTGTCTCCGGTCTGGTGGTTACTGGGGAGACAAGGGGAGAGACAGGGGAGCACTGGGGTGGTTGATCACTGCTCAAAACAGTAGAAGTTAGGCCAGGTTGATTTGTGTCTGCCAGGTGTTTGATGAAATGGCCGCAAGAAAATAAGTTTCAAATTTTTGAATGAAATTTGGTGAATGATCTACACTTATGCTTGAGTGTCTCTAGTTGCTTGGGTTTGTCAAGGAGTTGTGGTTTGAAGGGTTTTTTAAAAAGTGATCTTACCATATGAACTAGATTCACTTTGGCAATGTCTTTTAAATTGATTTAAAATTTGTTTCTGTTGATTTTCAAAGTGGGCCTTGGTTCACTTTTACTTGGTCTAGCAAGGGGTGAAAATAAGTGGAATTGTTTATGTTAGAAATTCTATTCTAGGAGCACTCAAAGTGCCCTAGTGGTTAACTTTGGTCAAAATGACCATTAGCTTAAATAATTCATATTTGATTTTATTCTTCTTGGATTTGGTTAGTAATTGGTCTAGATGGTGTGGTATTCACCGTTAAACCATTTCTTATCATTTGTAGCAATCAATCATGGCAATTGCACTCAATTCTATACTAATGCACAACACACATGCATTCATATTCAAATTAATACTAAAAGTTTTTGTTAACTCTAAACTTGGGTGATTGGAACTTGATAATCATGATTAAGATTTTTGAGGTGTTACAAACCTTCCCTCAAAAAAAATCTCGTCCCAAGATTTAAGAAAAACTAGGAACTAAAGAGATCTGGAAAGTCAGTCCTAATATAATCTTCTCGCTCCCAAGTAGCTTCTTCTTCCGTATGATTGCTCCACTGGATCTTGAGAAATTTGATACTCCTGGTCCTGGTGGTCCTGAAGGATTCCTCCAGAATACAAATAGGTACTTCATGATAAGTCAAATCCTTGTTGAGTTCTATGGCTCGGTGATCGATGTTCTTGAACACTTCGGTCTTCTCCGGAACTTCTAAGCATTTGCGAAGTAACGAGATATGGAACACATTGTGTATGGCTGACATCTCCTCCGGTAGTTCCAGTTGATATGATACTTCTCCTCGGCGATTCAAAATCTTGAAGGGTCCAATATATCTGGGGGCTAGCTTCCCTTTTACTTGAAAATGTTGCATTCCTTTCAACGGTGATACTTTGAGATACACAAAATCTCCGATATTGAAGGCCAGGTCTCTACGTCTTTTGCCAACATAACTCTTATGTCTGGATTGGGCGGTCTTGAGGTGTTCACGGACCTTGTGAACCTTCTCTTCGGCGTCTCGTAGGATGTCGGGTCCGAAGATCTGACTCTCTCCTATTTGTGACTAATTCAACAGGGTACGACACTTCCTTCCATACATCAACTCAAAGGGGGCCATTTGCAAACTGGCTTGATAACTGTTGTTGTATGAGAATTCTGCGAAAGGCGGGCAATTTTCCTATTTTGATCCATATTCAAGCACACAAGCTCTCAACATATCTTCTAAAATCTGATTGACTCTTTTAGTTTGTCCATCAGTCTGCGGGTGATAAGCTGTGCTAAAATTTAGCTTGGTTCCCAATCCTTCTTGTACTTTCTGCTAAAATCTTGAGGTAAACTGGGTTCCTCGATCCGATACTATGGTCTTGGGGGTTCCATGCAAACTAACGATTCTAGAAAGGTACAGTTCTGCTAGCTTCGAACTCTGATAGGTGGTCTTGACAGGTATGAAGTGGGCTACCTTGGACCACTATGACCCAAATAGAGTCATTCCCTCTACTAGAGGTGGGAAAACCGGTGATAAAATCCATTCCGACAGAATCCCATTTCCATTCTGGAATCTGCAATGGTTGCAAAAATCCTGCGGGTCGCTGATGTTCCGCTTTGACTCTCTGACAAATATCACACTTGGTTATGTAGCTTCCAATTTCTCTCTTCATCTTGTGCCACCAAAATTGCTCCTTCAAATCCTGATACATCTTCGTTCCTCACGGGTGGATAGAATAAAGAGTATCATGAGCTTCCTGCATGATGACTTGTTTCAACTCTGAATCTACTAGAACACAAATGCGTCCTTTGTACCATAGAACTCCTTCTTCATCTTCAGTGAACCCGGGTACCTTCCCTGTACCGATACGACGTTTAATTCCGTCGATACTAGCATTTCCTTTCTGCGACTCCTTGATCTGGCTGATCAAAATGGGTTGAAGTTCAATACTAGCTAGGAATCCTTCGCTAACTAGCTCTGTTCTAAACTTTTCCACGTCCTCATGCAAACTTGGCTAGGCTTCCTTGATCATGGTGTTTAATCTACACGGCAATCTGCTAAGAGCATCCGCTACCACATTGGCTTTGCTAGGGTGATAGTGAATGTTAAGGTTGTAATCCTTGATTAACTCTATCCATCTCCTTTGCCTCATATTCAGATCATTCTGAGTGAAAATATACTTCAAACTTGTGATCTGAATAAATCTCACAGCGGTTACCCATGAGGCAATGACGCCAGGTCTTCAAGGCTAAAACTACTGCCGCTAGTTCGAGGTCATGGGTGGGATAGTTTTGCTCATGTTGCTTCAGTTGTCGGGATAGATATGATATGACTTTGCCTTCTTGCATCAATACACATCCGAGACCAATCTTGGATGCGTCACAATACACATCAAAAGACTTTGTGATATCCGGCTTAATCAAAATTGGGGCTGAAATCAATCTCTTCTTGAGCTCTTGAAAACTTGCTTCACATTTGTTCGTCCATTCAAACTTCTTATCTTTCTTCAACAACTGGGTTAGCGGTCTTGCGATGCTTGAGAATCCTTCTACGAACTTGCGGTAATATCTCGCTGATCCGAGAATGCACGGACTTGGGTTTGAGTGGTTGGGGCTTTCCATTCTTAAACATCCTTAATCTTGGCTGGATCGACAACAATTCCTCCTGCTAGCATGATATGTCCTAGGAATCCTACTTCCTTTAACCAGAACTCACATTTGCTAAACTTGGCATACAAGTGATGCTCTCTAAGGGGTTCAAGGATGGTTCTCAGGTGTTTCTCATGGTCTTCTTCTGACTTGGAATAGATCAGAATGTCGTTGATGAAAACAACAACAAACTTATCTAGAAAGTTCATGAAAATCTTATTCATGAGATTCATGAAATAAGCGGGGGCATTGGTTAATCCAAAAGACACGATAGTGTATTCATACAATTCATATCTGGTGCTGAAGGCAGTCTTTGGGATATCCATTGCACGAATCTTGAGATGATGATAACCAGTTCTAAGATCAATCTTAGAAAACACTTTGGCACCAGTCAACTGATCAAATAGATCTTCTATCTTTGGTAGTGGGTATTTGTTCTTAATGGTGACATCATTCAGCTTCCGGTAATCCGTGCACAAACGGTTACCTCCATCTTTCTTATCCACAAACAAAACTGGTGATCTCCATGGCGATGCACCTAGTTGAATCAGACCTTTGAGCTCCACTAGTTTAGAGGGGTTCATACTATAAGGTCTCTGGGCTATGGGTCCACTTCCAGGAACTAGTTTAATGATGAACTCGATATCCCGATCTGGGGCCATACCGGGCAATTCATCTAGGAACACGTCAGGGTATTCACAGACTACTCTGACATGGTCTAGGGTTGGTTGGGCTAGACTCTTGTTGCATTTGAATTGACGGGGTAGCGTCTCCGATACATGCTCTACTGATACTCCGGTGCTACTGGTCATGGTTATGGCTTTCTTGGCACAGTCGATTAATCCTTTATGTTTTGACATCCAATCCCTTCCTAGTACTACTTCCAAACCTTTGGTTCCGAGTACTATTAGATTAGCATAAAAATCTATGCCATGGATTCTGATAGGTACGGCCTTGCAAAATTTTCTAGCTTTGGTGGTTGAACCATGTATTTGAACTATCATAACATGCTTCAAATTTGTTGGTTGAATCTTACTAGTGCATGCAAATTCTTCTGTAACAAACGAGTGTGATGCTCCAGAATCAAACAACACTCTTGGAAGTACTGAGTTATAGGAAACATACCCAACACGACATCTGGCGCTTCCTGGGCTTCTTCAGCATTCATGTGGAACAGACGGCCGTTGCGGTTGAGTGAATTCCTGGGGGCAAATCTCTTTCCAGGCTGGACACGGTGTTGCTGCTGAGCTGGGGCAGTCGCAATGGGGGCTGCTGCAAGCTTCTTGGGACGCTCATTGGAGTAGTGACCCTTGACTCCACATTCAAAACAACTAACTAGGACTTGTCTTTTGCGGCAACAGGCACATCATTGCTTCCAGTCCTTGGGGCAGTATTGTTGTTGTTGGTGTTGATCTTGGGCGGTGCACGGTTGGAGTTGTCGGGGTTATTGTTGTGGTTTCCTCCGGTCTTCTGGTTTCCTCCGCTACGATTGGGATAGTTCGGACGAGACATAGGGGGTCTACTGTTCCTTGGGGCATATCCTGCAGACGGGTTGGGGCGATACTTCTGTGTATGGTGGGATCCTGACTGGTGCATCATACGATGCTTTCGGATGTCATTGGCTTGGTTTATCTTTCCCTCCATCTGGATAGCAGAGTCCACTAGCTCATCTAGGTCCACAAAACAAATGTTGACTAACACAGTTTGCATCTCATCATGCAAACCATTCAGAAATCTTTCCTTCTTCTTCGCCTCAGTGCTAATCTCATCAGGGGCATTGATACGTCCATTTTGCATCACTATTTTATATCATAATTCACTCTTATTAATTGATATATTTCGTAGTAAGAGATGATACTTATGTTATTTCATCTATTTTTGCATGTTTGATGATTGATGGAGGATGGACCACTGAAGTCAGGAATCTGATGGAAAAAGCACCGTTTGGATGCAATTTTGCGAAGATCAGAAAAATCCTAGAAAATACATGGAAATTCCTATTTTTCCCGAAGACGAAGGATGCTAGAAGGGGGAGAGGAGATGGGCCACAGGGGGGCCACACCACCCCCTGGCGTGGGCCCTCCTTTGCCGCGCCACCAGGTGGTGTGGCCACCCTGGCCCACCTCTGGCTCTCCCCTTTCGCGTATATATTCCCCTCGGAAAACCTAAACCAGGGAGAGCGACCACAGAAAGATTACGCCGCCTCTGCAGGGCGGAAACTACAGAGAGAGAAAGAGCTCTCCGGCAGGCAGAAATCTACCGGGGAAATTCCTTCCCGGAGAGGGGAGATCGTCGCCATCAACACCACCATCAAGCTGGACTTCATCGGGATCATCATCATCATCTCCACCATCGTCTCCACCAACACCATCACCACCTCATACCGCTGTAACAATTGGGTTGAATCTTGCATAGTTCTTAGGGGAAACTTTCCCGGTGTTGATTACTTATTGTAGTTGATGCTATTGAGTGGAACCATCGAATTATTGTTTATGTTCAGATTGTTAGTTATCATTATTTCATATGTTATCTTGATCCATATGATGTCTCGTGAGTAGTTTGTTTAGTTCTTGAGGACATGGAAGAAGTCATGTTGTTAGTAGTGGAATTGTGTTGTGGAAGATTCAATGGTTGTTATTTAAGTTTTGGTATTCTTCTTCTAGTGGTGTCATGTGAATGTCGACTACATGATACTTCACCTTTATGGGCCTAGGGGAATGCATTATGTATTTGGCTACTAATCGTGGGGTTGCCGGAGTGATAGAAACCTGAACCCCCGTTAGGAAACCTTTGCACAAGGGAGCGTAATATCTTAGAGTTTAAGGTTGTGGTTAGGTTCTTACCGTAAGTACTTTCTTGCAGTTGCGGATGCTTGCAAGGGGTTTAATCACAAGTATGTATTAGTCCTAGGAAGGTCGGTACATTAGCACAGGTTCACCCACACAACACTTATCAACAAAAGAAGATAAATCAACTACGTGAAGCGAAAGCACTTGACAATATTCCCATGTGTCCTCGAGAACGTTTGGTCATCTTAAGTATTACATCCGGCTTGTCCTTTGCTGAAGAAAGGATTGGGCCACTTGCTGCAATTATTATTACTGTCTTTATTTCCTCATACCTTATTTGTTTGCATTATCAAAAAACCCTAAAAATCCGTTTGCTAAGTGTTTGCAGAGAATTCCTGATCCAAACCACTAGTCAACACCTTCTGCTCCTCGTTGGGTTCAACACTCTTACTTATCGAAAATACTACGATACACCCCCTATACTTGTGGGTCATCAAGACTATTTTCTAGCGCCGTTGCCGGGGAGTGAAGCGCTATTGGAGAGTGGCACTGTTAAAGGAAACTTCTACTGTGAGTATTGTTTACTTTGTTTTCATTATGGATACTTCATTCAGTTTCTTATTTCGTAATGGTACTACCACTGCTAAGGTAGTAGATGAACCACCACGTGCTAAAATAGATCCTTTCAAAATAACTACAAAAATTGTTGATCGTGTTATGGATAACTACTATTTTGGGGATGGAACTGTCCATCCCGGTGATCATTTGCTTTTTATACACGAATTTTGTGGATTGTTTAAGTGTGCAGGTATTACAACAGATCAGGTGAAGAAAAAGTTATTCTCTATATCATTGAAAGGCAGAGCTGAGGAATGGTATAAGCTGCTAAAGAATGGCCAATCTCTTGATTGGGAAGAAATAGTACCTCTTTTCTATTCTAAATTTTATCCTCCTAGTGAGATTCATAAAGATCAAAATCAAATATATAACTTCTGGCCTCTTGATGGAGAGAGTATCGCTCAAGCTTGGGGGAGATTGAAGTTACTAATGCTCAAATGTCCTATTCATGAGCTCCCCAAAAATATTATTATCAAAAACTTTTATGCAAGGCTACCTCTTCATGATAAGGATTTATTGGATGCTTCTTCTGCTAGATCATTTACAAGAATGAAAGAAGAAGATAAATGGGATCTTCTAGACCATATTCAAGACAATGCTGAATCATGGGAGAATGATAAAGGAAGAAAGACAGGTATATATTATGATTATGAATGCATTAAATCTTTTATGGGGACTGACAAATTTCATAATATTAAGAATGCTTATGGTCTTGATTCTCAAGTTATTGCGAATTATTTGAAGGCCTTTGCCTCCTATATTAAACTCCCTAAAAAGAAATGGAACAAGCATCATGAGCCTTATAAAGATGTTGATTATTGTGTTCCTACCAAAAATACTGAAGTTTATACTACTAATCATATATTGCCTGAACCTTACATTGAGAAAATACCTTTCCCAGTTAAGGTAAAGGAACACTCTATGATAGCTAGTATGGGTGACCAAAGTATAAAAGAAACTATAGAACATGATGGGCAAATAAATGTTGAACCCACAATAGCTATTGTGAAAGATCTTTTCACTAAGAATATAGAGAATGGACACACTATCCTCTAGAAGGATATTTCTAATGTTGTTTCACATTCTAGTGTCTCTGTGTTTTCTGTTAGGATAAGTGATCATTGCTATGGTTCGGATGATAGCTATATTGTCAAATTCATTCATGATGCTGAAAGTTATTATGAGAGAGGGAAAAATGTTTTTATGCATCTCAACAATATTAAGTGTCCCTGTTTTATGCCGAAAGTTTTTATGATGCACCTGTTTCTCCTTCCTATGCTATTGGCTTCTGGGTTTAGCAATTTATTTTCTTACAAAATTCCTTTGCATAGGAAGTGGGTTAGACTTAAAAATTTATAAAGTTGCTCCTTGATGCTCTCCTTTACTTCAACTCATATTCTTATGTGAGCATCATTGAAATCATCATGCCTATCTTAATGGCTATAAAGAAAGAGCTTCTTGGGAGACAGCCCATTTTATTTTTGCTTTCAGTTTGTTCTTGAGTCTTGGAAGTTATTGCTTCTGCAATTACCTATCCTTATCCTTTTTGTTTGGTTTTTGTGTCAAGATTAGCCCTTAATGAGAGACAAGTAAGATTTGGGGAAGTTGCTATCCCAAAACAGATTTAGGTGCTTCGCTTAAAAAATCGTTAAAAATCGCAGAACGTCATGCTGATCTGCCAAATTTTGGGTATATGCCCCAGGTTATTATTTAACTTTCGTTAGTTTTGCACTTTTTGAGTTGAGTAACAGAAGATTTTCGAAAAAATTGATCTTTACCTAATGGTTTGTTTTGACAGATTTCTGCCACTTTTGCATTTGCCTCTTAAATCGATTTCCTTTTTGAGATTCTTTTGAGTTTTTGAAATGAGTTGCTGCAGTGGTTTATGTTGATGGATTTCAGTTGGAATTGAACCAAAAGGGTCTCTTGCCTTGCTTACACTAATGTTGCTAATGAAGAATTGTGTTAAGTTTGGTTTGAGAGAAATTTTCAAGTGCTAGGAGGAAATGATGAAATGAGATGAAGAATGGTTGAAGACTCAAAGCACCCTATTTTTGGAGATTCTTATAATAAATATATACTCAATTGGTGACCTTGAAATAATTTAGAAAAGACCAAAGTTCAGAGACCTGAAGAGTCCGTTTCCGAATAGGTAACAGTTCTGCTAAGAAAAAGTCCGCGAGAAACCTTCCAATTTATATTTTTGCAGTTTTTACCGAACATGGAAGATAACAAGTCGAAAGAGGGACGGAAGCGGAGCCAGGGTGGCTCACACCACCCTGTGGCGCGGGCCCAGGTGGCGCGCCACCAGGGGGTGTGGCTTCCCCGAACTCTGTCTCAGACCCATTTTCTCCCAGTACCTTCCTTTTGTTGTTATTATTTGCAATATATAATCCTCCGGATCCTCCGAGGTTCGTATATCATGTTCTCGTCATGTTTTCGTTTCGATCTGTTTCTGACAGGCAGATTCTCAATATTGGAGCCACAATGGCTTCCTCTGGATCACCCAAGGAGGATTCCTCCATGGACATCATCAACTCGTACATGTATGAGTTAAAGTTTCACCCCGTGGAGTTATCTCTCATGGATGGGAAGCTACAGATAAAGGAGGTCCAAGGTCCTAAAGGAGAAGGCAGTCTGGAGGATAGGATGGAAGCTCTGGAGCAAGAGGTTTTTAGGTACAAGAAGATGGCGGAACGCGAAGTGGACATCATCCATAAGATTAGTTCAGAACTCATCGCCAAGCACAAGAGGAAGACTGGTGAGCTTAGGGATGACATCCTCTCGCTCATCCAAACAACTAACCAACTACAAGCACAACTCTATGACATGCAAAATCAAAACTGTGAGTATGAGGCCAGGTTTAAACAAATGAGTTCTGCTGCGAGTTTCAGGATATTGGAAACCAAGATATCTCTTGTTGATGGGGAGCCTTTACCTTGGAAGTTTTACAACGACATGACACCACCACCACCGAAGGAGTAATTCGCCACCGAAGGTTTTGGCACCCCCTTGGTTTGTTCCAAGCTTGGGGGAGTGTCGCGGTATCACATCATTATCTTTCATCTTTTTACCTTTTTAGTGGAATCATATTATGAATAGAGAATTTATTATATAGGATGGTTTGCATTGTGGAAGTATCTCTCCCCTAGTCAGTTATCTATGTATCCCTTGGTGTGAAGTTGCCGTTTTGATTATTAATGAGAAGTTTTATCATTTACTCTTTGCACATCTTATTTTAGTTTGCAATTTCTGTTATTTGATAGATCTTGTTGTTAGTATTGGTATCACTTTGGGATCATTGAGTAAATATAGTTGGTTTTGGCAAACCGAGCTTTGGCAAGTAGCAACACTATTTGAAGATTGAATGGGAAAAGTACTCTTAGCATAAATTCATTATTTATCTCCTTGTTTGGCCAATAAGTTTAGTATTCTCTAGTTAAGATCTTGCCCACAAGGAAGATTGCATGTTTGTTTTTCTCATTTGTATGTTTGTTTGTTCCCTTCAACTCCTATGTTTGCTTCCCATCCTTGCTAGCCAAAAACCTTGTACTGAGAGGGAATGCTTCTCGTGCATCCAATCCTTGAACCAAAACCTATGCCATTTGTGTCTACCATATCTACCCAGTATCATTATTTGCTATTCCAAGTAAATTCATGTTTTCATCTACCTTCCAATTAAACTTTGTGTTATGTGAAAATTGGTGACTAAAGCTCTCACAAACTTGATGGCACGTTTTATTCTCTTGCACTTAATAATCTTGAACCATTGTGACCACCTATGTTGCATATATGCTTGCGCTTTATAAGTTGAAAGTTAGCAGAACCATGTACCATGGGGAACGCTTTCAACATTGCACTTATTATACAGTTGATATCATGGTTCTTTTGCTTATGGATCCCGACGGTGTGAAATAAAAGGGGAACTTGTAAGATCATGGAGTTCATATGTGTGTTAGAGAAACGCCTAGGCCGCTAGCCTAAGCCATGCCTAATCATGGTGGAAACTTGCAGCATAACCATAGTGAGCAATCTATGAAGCTTTCTCAATAAAAACTATAAAAATAGCAAATAAAAGATCGTTGTGATGCTCATTGTCTGCTGCCTTGTCATTTTGATATGGGATAGCTCCTGTATCATGGGGCAAGGGGTACCCCGTTGGCGGTTCTCTATGATACGCATGTACTTACAATAACAAGAGCTTACTTGTGCCTGAAGTTGAGTAGCATGAGATCCGGTACTCGTAAGTAAGGGGCATGCGATTTTCAACTTATAACTTGTCAAGCATATCCTCATATTTGTGTCATTTTAACCTTAATCACTTCAAGATGCTTATGATAGGGCAATAAGAGCATAAAGCCTTTAAGTACCATAATTTTTGGAAGCTCTTTTTGAAACTTGAAATCCCTGCTTCCCTCTGCGAAGGGCCTTTCTTCTACTTTTCAGTTGAGTCAGTAAACCTATTCCTTTCTATCTCAAGCAAGCATTTGAGTTGTTGTGTTTCAATCATTCATATGGTAATTTATTCAATCATGTTTCTAATGTTCCTTGTGTAGCACATTGTTCTTATCTTGATGAATCTTACTTTGAAAGCTATCATTAAAAAACCCCTTTATGTTTGACTCCTACAGTTTGTTAACCTTTCTCCAAACAAAAACAAGGTTTGTCATTACCAATCTTGATTTACTTTGTGCATCTTTATTGTGTTTCCTTTACTCATTGCAAGTTAAGTCTTATAATAGTGAGTTGTCTTCAATTATGATTTGTGTATTGATGAACATGATGCTTCTTGTCCGTATTCATTTTATCGACACTTCACTCCATAAACTTGTGGACATGTTTATCGAGCTCAGTTTTTGCTTGGGGAGAAGCGAGGTCTAAGCTTGGGGGGAGTTGATATGTCCATTTTGCATCACTATTTTATATCATAATTCACTCTTATTCATTCATATATTTCCTAGTAAGAGATGATACTTATGCTATTTCATCTATTTTTGCATGTTTGATGATTGATGGAGGATGGACCACTGAAGTCAAGAATCTGATGGAAAAAGCACCGTTTGGATGCAATTTTGCGAAGATCAGAAAAATCCCGGAAAATACATGGAAATTCCTATTTTCCCGAAGACGAAAGATGCCAGAAGGGGGAGAGGAGATGGGCCACAGGGGGGCCACACCACCCCCTAGCGCGGGACCTCCTTGGCCGCGCCACCAGGTGGTGTGGCCACCCTGGCCCACCTCTGTCTCTCCCCTCTCGCGTATATATTCCCCTCAGAAAACCTAAACCAGGGAGAGCGACCACAGAAAGATTACGCCACCTCTGCGGGGCGGAAACTACAGAGAGAGAAAGAGCTCTCCCGCAGGCAGAAATCTGACAGAGAAATTCCTTCTCAAAGAGGGGAGATCGTCACCATCAACACCACCATCAAGCTGGACTTCATCGGGATCATCATCATCATCTCCACCATCGTCTCCACCAGCACCATCACCACCACCTCATACCGCTGTAATAGTTGGGTTGAATCTTGCATAGTTCTTAGGGGAAACTTTCCCGGTGTTGATTACTTACTGTAGTTGATGCTATTGAGTGGAACCATCGAGTTATTGTTTATGTTCAGATTGTTACTTATCATTATTTCATATCTGATCTTGATCCATATGATGTCTCGTGAGTAGTTCATTTAGTTCTTGAGGACATGGGAGAAGTCATGTTGTTAGTAGTGGAATTGTGTTGAGGAAGATTCAATGGTTGTTATTTAAGTTGTGGTGTTATTCTTCTAGTGGTGTCATGTGAACATCGACTACATGATACTTCACCTTTATGGGCCTAGGGGAATGTATTGCGTATTTGGCTACTAATCGCGGGGTTGCCGGAGTAACAGAAACCTGAACCCCCGTTAGGAAACCTTTGCACAAGGGAGCGTAGGATCTTAGAGTTTAAGGCTGTGGTTAGGTTCTTACCTTAATTACTTTCTTGTAGTTGCGGATGCTTGCAAGGGGTTTAATCACAAGTATGTATTAGTCCTAGGAAGGTAGGTACATTAGCACAGGTTCACCCACACAACACTTATCAACCAAAGAAGATAAATCAACTATGTGAAGCAAAAGCACTTGACAATATTCCCATGTGTCCTCGAGAATGTTTGGTCATCTTAAGTATTACATCCGGCTTGTCCTTTGTTGAAGAAAGGATTGGTCCACTTGCTGCAATTATTATTACTGTCTTTATTTCCTCGCACCTTATTTGTTTGCATTATCAAAAACCCCTAAAAATCTGTTTGCTAAGTATTTTCAGAGAATTCCTGATCCAAACCACTAGTCAACACCTTCTGCTCCTCGTTGGGTTCGACACTCTTACTTATCGAAAATACTACGATACACCCCCTATACTTGTGGGTCATCAGGCATACCTAGCCAAAGATAGGAATTTGTCATGGTATTCCACCACTGTCATCCTTCCTTGCTTCAGTTCCTTGAACTCATCTCTCATCCTGGTGACTAAACCTTGAGGCACATGGGTACGGCTGTACTTGATCTTGAAGTCCTCCCAAGTCATCACTTACCCTGTGTTCATGGAACAAGTGCTATTCCACCAGGCTCTTGCATCTCCGGCCAGATAGTGGGTGGCAAAAAGTACTTTCTCATTGGCCTCAACTCCTGCGACCACCAAGTCGTTCTCCATGGTTTGCAGCCAGTCATCTGCATCTAGAGGACACTCAGACTTACTAAAGATAGGTGGGTTGGTATTCTGAAAGTTCTTGAGCTTGGATCCATGGTTATCCTGGTGTACATGGCCTTGATTATTGTGGGCCATCTGAGCTATCTGTTGCAAAGTGGCTAGGTTGGCTTGGCGTTCGGCTCTTCTAGCTTCACGATCAGAGACTAGCATTTGCAGAATCTGCAACATTGGGTCCTGAGATGAGCTGCTTCCTCCGGGGTTTCCACGAGTCATCTGAAGATTGAGATAGATAATAAGATAAGAGGGAAATCTCTAAGGTTCATGGTTTTGTTTCAAAAGCTTTAAACTATGAGTTTGAAGCAGGTTTTGTAAACTAACAACTTCTTCTCATTCATGCAGTTAAAGCACACAACAAACACACACTACACACACATAGAAAATAGATGGTTTTAAGAACCATTCTGGGAAACTACGATATAGTGGGACCGATACAACTCACACCTACAGAGTGCTCTAGTGTGAATACTCGTCATCTATGAAGTCGGAATCATCATCATCAGTGTGGAACTCCATGTCGAGGTCCTCCAGGTAGTCATCATCATCACTGAGGTAGGAGTAGAGATCTCCACGGATATCTTCACCTTCCTCCTCTCTCGCTTCCAGCTGGATCTCCTGCTCACAGATGGTCTTCTCAAGAGCGGACACCTTCTTGCGAAGACGATCGATGGTGCGATCCTTCTTATCGCACTAACGACGAAGCGAATAACGCTCCTTGGCAAGAATGGCGAGGGTCTGGTCCTTCCTGACTGTGATGGCATGGTTGTGGTTGGCATAGGCACGGGCGTTGCCCAACTCCTTCTGTCTATCATACAACATGAAGTCGAGATGATCCACATGGTGCCCAACTCCTTCTGTCTATCATAGGCACGGGCGTGTCCTGGCATCTCTAATGGCATTCCCATAGAATCACGCCTTGCATAGTGATCAAAGCGAATGCCTTTGATCCGGTTGACGTTTTGCCCACACAGACGGGCAAGAGCTTCTTGCATGGCCCTGGCTAATCCGTCTAGCTAGTTGTTCTCCCTCAGGCTGAATTGGATCTTCTCCGAGGTAGGTGCTTCCATCTTGCCTCTGAGTTTGGCGACTATCAGCCACTGGAGTTCTCCTCCCTGCTGATCATTGAGTTGTGCTCCAAAGAACTCGAGGTGCGGACATCCAAGAAACTCCGAGAGCTGGTCCAAATCTTGCTCAAAGATGAGCCCTCCTCCGTTGCCCAACTAGTAGAACTTGCTATACTTGACCTCCATCTATAAGAATTTAGGATGAGTAAGTTAGTGAGGTGATCAAGTGTGTCGAATTTTATGTAGGATTGTAATAATTTTTGAGGAACATGAATTTTTGAAAGAATCTTAGGGATAAGAATGATAATAGATTTTCATAAATACTCACTTCCTTTGAAACTAAGTTTTTGGTTCAAACGTCCAATCTAACTAGGGTCTCCTATGGTCAGGATGGCTCTGATACCAACTTGTGAACACCCGGATTTTTAACCCAAGATGCCTGTTGTGCCATACCTCGCAATCCCAGGATTACCATTTTTGCGAGACATAACAGAATTGGTACCATAGTACAACATCCATTACAAACCATAATAAAGGTCTTACAAAATAAAGGATCTCATGATCCAGTCTTAATACAATCAAAGCAGCGGAATAATAAGCGTAGTAGTGGCTCCATCTTCAAAGTCACAGGCAATGCTGACGATGGGAGATGATCCTAGTTGTCATAGACCACCTGCTATCCATCATCATGATAGTCTTCTTCATAGTCTGGCCATGGGAATATCCAGGGACAAAGCCATGAGTACACTTTAAGTACTCGCAAACTACCACTTAACAAGAAAGATAGTTCTACTAGGAATCTTAGGCTCTAGGTTTATTTGCAAAAAGGCAGGTTTATTTCATAAGGAGTTCAAAAGTAAAGACCTAAACTAATCACCTAAGTGGGAACTTAGTTTTCATGTCCACAACCCTGTTGTAGTCAAGTCAAAATCATCTTTCAAGTCACAAGTCATTTTGAAAACATCTGACAACGGAACAGTATGGCCAATCCAACTGTCCATGACCGCGGACGCGACTATTCGAATAGTTTTACACTCTGCAGAGGTGGTACACTTTCACCATAACATTCGATACATCCGTCAGGGATAACCCTAAATCATCATACTTAGTATGCGGATAATCAATCATAACCTTTCAATTACACAAGCTAGTATAGACACCTCCACTATGAGCTTGGCCTCCCAGCTATGGCCATCTGCCATCCTGGGCACTTCATAGGTGGACATTCACATTCACGAGGTAGCCTCAACTCAACCTCTTTCCGCGAGGGAACCCATACTAAGGCATATAAACTTCTAGTTAAGTCCTACCCAGTTCAGGTATTATGGTCGTACGGTAAAATTGGAATGGTATCGCATCCGAACCCAACCATCAGTTTTGGTCAAAACCAAGGCTCATGCCTCAAGTAGTTTCATCATAAAAATCCTTTGTGTTTCACAACACATGTCAAAACATTTCAATAGAATGAATCATCATTCCAAGGTTTTCATAATCCTTTTCTCCAAGTATTCCCATCTAAAGTGATCAGTGGTAGCTTAACACTAGCATCTACCAAGGAGAGTGTCACTAATGAGGGGTGCTAAATAAGGGTAACTATCCAAATCTAGTTTTATGCTTTTTATGGCATCTAAGTATAACTACCTCGGCCTAGTTTTATGCTTTTTATGGCATCTAAATATAACTACCTAGGCCTAGTTTTATGATTTTTATGGCATCTAAATTTTCACCAATTGATAACTAGAAGTAAAGAACTTGGGGTAAAAGTAAAAGAGTAGAGCTTGTAAGTAAAACTGGGTATTGGGGTAATCAAAGTTGCATAACCAAGCATGCCTAATGCACATTGCATAGGTTATCTTGCATGTGTTAGCTAGCTTGCATAGTTAGGAAACATGCAAGTGTTAGCTTGCCTTGAGTAGTGCAGTGGTTGAAGTTTTCTTCTTCTTCTTCTTCTTCTTCGTACTCCTCCTCCTGGTATCCCGGGTTGGTACTAGCGTCTATAAATAAATACGAGATACACAATCACCAAACAATACTTAACTACTTCTACTTAGCACACTAAGGCTCACACAAGATGATCTAGCATCATCACAATCATCACATGGAATAAAGATCTAGCCTTCTTTATTTTATTTTGGAAAAGTAATTTCTACTCATTGAAAACTACTTAAGATTTAATATTCTCCAATTAAAATATGGGCTCATGTTGACACATGTCATCACCACATATTCTAATACTTGGGAATGTGATTTAAAATGTTAGTCATATTTTTATAAGGTGTTAAAAATTACTATTTAATGAAATAAAGTGACTAGAAATGCTTATATAGCATTCTTTTAGTACTAGTCCAAGATCACTGCATGTAAACCTAAATATTTTTACATATTCAGATAGATCTTGTCAAATGTGATTTTGAGGGTTGGAATCAACTCAAAATCATTTATGGTTGATTTTTGAAAAATGTATAAAGTCAGAAAAGTCTCTGTCTTGTTATTTTTGGTATAGGTGATCTATAACTTCAAATGATTTGAATCCAACATGATTGGGTAGAGATTTTTAATACCCTTGCAACAAAATTGGAATCATTCAATTTGGTTTAGTAGATCTCCTTTGATTGATTTTTGAAAACAACTACAGAAAAGGATTTCTAATTAAAAGAAAAATTCTAAGTTTGAATCGCTGGCGTGCGCGGGAGAGAGAATGGGCCGGCCCAGCTATGCGGCGCGCACGCAGCAGGCGGCTAACAGGGCGGTCCCACACGTCAGTGGCTCTATCTACGCGAACCGGTATGTTTAAAACTTAGCCCTACGATTAGAACGAGATCGAACGGTTGTGGTTCGACGTCTCCGGTGAACAGCTCCGGCGAGAACGAGCCCTAACGCGACACAGTGAGGATCTGGCTAGGCTCACCTAGGCTCCAGCTAGGGTCGGCGATGGGGGCGAGCGACGTTGTCGACGACGGCGGTTCGAACGGTGGTTGCGGCAGCTTCTGGGGTGGCTCCAATCGACGGCGCCCTTCCTCGACTATAGCGGCCAACTCCGGTGCAATTCCGGCGATTTGGTGCTCGCCTTGCTCCGGGGAGAGTGTGGGAGGATTAGTGAGGAGTGGGGAGTGTGTTCGTGTGGAGAATGGAGGTTGTGGTGGCCTCTATTTATACACCAATGAGGTGACATTGCCACATGGGCTCGGGCTTGTCGGTGACGATGATACAGGCGACTATCGGCGTGGCTGAGGGTAGGGGACGGTGCGGTGTTCCCTGGCGGTCATCGCGGGCTTAATTGCATGGCGTGGCCAGGTCGAGAACGGTCGGGCGTGTGCGATGCTCTACGCGGCAGAAGCGGCATTCACGGCGGTGCCACGGCGTCTGGGTCACGCTAGCTTAACGGGATGTCCGGGCGATTCGTGATCATGGCAAGTCAGTGCACGCGAGGTGAGGTCGAGCGTGGTTTGTGCGAGCTGGTCGGGTGCGGCGCTCTGGCGCGTTCTCGGCACGGTGCAGAGGCTATGGGCGCGGCGCTGCTGGGGTGGTCCAGGGCCTGGCTTCGCCTGTGGAGGGGACAGAGAGGGGCGGTGTGGTCTCGCCTACCTCCTAGACAACATGGGCGAGTGTGGGGTGGTCTGCCGCGAGCTATCCTTGCTCGACCGGCATGGGGATGCTTCGGGTGGCGGTGCACTGGTGCATGCGGCTAAGGGAGAGCTTGTCTCCGGTCTGGTGGGTACTAGGGGAGACAAGGGGAGAGACATGGGAGCACTGGGTGGTTGATCACTGCTCAAAATAGTAGAAGTTAGGCCAGGTTGATTTGTGTCTACCATGTGTTTGATAAAATGGCCACAAGAAAATAAGTTTCAAATTTTTGAATGAAATTTGGTGAATGATCTACACTTATGCTTGAGTGTCTCTGGTTGCTTGGGTTTGGTAAGGGGTGGTGGTTTGAAGGGTTTTTAAAAAAGTGTGATCTTACCATATGAACTAGATTCACTTTGGCAATGCCTTTTAAATTGATTTGAAATTTGTTTCTGTTGATTTGCAAAGTGGGCCTTGGTTCACTTTTACTTGGTCTAGCAAGCGGTGAAAAGAAGTGGAATTGTTTCTGTTAGAAATTCTATTCTAGGAGCACCCAAAGTGACCTAGTGGTTAACTTTGGTCAAAATGACCATTAGCTTAAGTAATTCATATTTGATTTTATTCTTCTTGGATTTGGTTAGTAATTGGTCTAGATGGTGTGGTATTCACCTTTAAACCATTTCTTATCATTTGTAGCAATCAATCATGGCAATTGCACTCAATTCTATACTAATGCACAACACACATGCATTCATATTCAAATTAATACTAAAAGTTTTTGTTAACCCTAAACTTGGGTGAATGGAACTTGATAATCATGATTAAGATTTTTGAGGTGTTACACTATATGGCTATAAGGAAAGCGCTTTGGATTTTTCTTTTGGATTTTTATTTTGGAACTCTTGCTATAGCAAAAGAGTTTTGTTTTGGTTTTCTTTCTGAAGTTTTTAATAAAGTACCAAGTGGAACCCATTTTGGATGTTTTCAAAGTTGCTAAACATATGGAGTAGCAAATTTCTGCAGAACATTTTTTAGTGCATGAATTTTCTGATTTTTTATGTAACTCTGATTGTGCTCAGATTCATACAGCATTTAGAAATTCTCCTCCTATGTATGCAAAAAATTGGCTAAAATTCCTGACATGTATAAGTGGGCGAATTTGTTTTTGTTTTGTTGTTTCTGAAAATCTGGACAGATTCTGCCATGTTTTGTTTTAACCATTCCCAAGTGTCCTAAGATGATTTGTATGAGTCATATTATATGCTAGGGATATGTAGGAACATTATATGCTTTCTGCAAAATTTAGGAAGAATTTTTTCTTTGATATATATGCAGCAACTATTATATTCTTGTGCCACTAATGTCACCACTCAGAAAAGAGATGGGAGAAAAAGTTGTGTGTTGAAGTTTTTTTGACAGGGAATATAGGAACACCACACCAAGAGCAATCCAAGGATGGTTAAAACGATAAGCTTGGGGATTCTCAAGGCACCCCACTGGACCAACTCAACTCTCGGTTTGCAAACCTCTAAACTTTGTTTTTTGAGAAACATAGAACTATCGTAGAAACTTGGAGCGTCTGTTTTGTCATTTTATTTTTGTGTTGCATTATAAAGACCACCACCACCATTATTATAAATGTTTATAGTGATATACTAAAAATAAACTCTACCTTAATGAGATTAAAACTTAAAAATAATGCCATGGAATAAAAGAAAAGGGGAGATAAAAACAAAAGCTGAAATTCATGTTGTGTCTAGTTCTTAAGCTCAAGTACTTTATATGAAACATGATCTATTTTATGCCTATTAATTTGTATCCTTTGCTTTTGCATATTTATGTTCAACATTAAGAAGCAAGGTCAGAAAATAAATGTTGACATTATAAACTAGATGGCACACTCTTTAGATCTCTTTTTGCTAAGCCTTTTATACACAAGCTAAGACTTGTTCCAACCCCCTTAAAACTGGACTAGGCATATCCACCTACTTGTGGCAAAAGCTACTTTCAAGTATAGTATGTATGTTAATCCTCCAAACACTCTTAAAAACACCCTTTTCATGTATTTTAAAGCTCATAAGAAAGTAAGGTTTGGGGTGATACCACTATGGAAATTTTGTGCTTTACATCTTATTAGTGGTTGTTAGCTAAACCATGACTAGCATGGCACAAAGATTTCAATGTTAAATGTTGAATATCGATCATGTTTAAGTTCAACCTATGGATTGCAACAATGTGAAATGAAGTGTGCACACTAGAGTAGGCATGTTGGTAGAAAACGCTCTTGAACCGCTAGCCAAAGCCATGCCTGACATGGTGGAAACTTACAACATGATGATCCTTGTTGATATGATTCATATGTCTATTTTTCTTGTCTTCTAGAGTAGAGATACTGTCCCCCTCCCACCTTGAACATAATCAAGGAATTATATTATATTTATGCTAAATGAATAAATAAGCAAATAAATAAATGCCAAAAAGGGGGCATATAGCTACATAGGGGCAACAGGTACTTCAGTGATGCGGTTTCACAAGACCAACATGAGTATACAATGACATGCCTAAGTTGAGTAGCATGAGGAGTGCAAGGTCATAGACTAGGTGCATGAAACAATCAACTTGTAAGATGTTTAGCACATAAACCATATGAATTTTAAAAACAAAGTGAAATACAAAAAGCTACTTGGAACCCCATCCTTATTAGTATTGTTGACATGAATTACATAGCTCAAAATTCTATTTTTTATTCTTTATGGACGATTACCATATGTATTCAATGCTTACTTTCGGTACGGGATGCAAAACATCTCAAGGGAAGACATAAAACTAAGAAGTGAGTCTTCTAGTCAAGGGCATGAAACTAAGAAGTAGCCAAAAAATAAAGGCATGAAAATGCCAATGCCAATCATGAAACGAGTCTCTTATTCTATAGGTTCATCAAAGTGTGCTTGAAGGTTTATTTTGTTCAACATTTGTTTTATCACACCATCACTTATTGTTTAGCATATTTATGGATGTGTAAAAGATACAACTTGATAGTACACTTGCATATTATGTTTCATTGAAAGGAATTGAGCCTATGAACTCAACTTGATAATGAAGGAAGCAAAGGTAACAAACTCCAAAGTCCATGTTTAGTTTTATCACCTTCATGCTCGTGGACAAGCATAGGTTAAGCTTGGGGATGTTGATGCATGTAAAATGCATACACGAACTTTGTAGTTTGTTAACATGTTTTCCCACATATTTGCATCATATATAATGTTATATCCCTATTTTATATTGATTTTTGGGATTTACCATTGATCCCCTTTATTTTGGTTATAACCCTACAGGGCAGAAAAACCCTGTTTTTGATGTTTCAGGACCTAAACAAAGTCAAATGGACCTGTACTTTTCCAATATTTATCCACGAGAAGCATCCGGAGTACTGGAATCTCACCAGGAGGGCCAGGAGGGACAAAAGAGCCCAGGTGGCGTGCCCAGGCCTGGTGGGTGCGCCACCCATGCTCTTTCGCTCCTCGACCATTCAATCGCCTTGATTCTTTCACCCACGGAGTTCTCTTGACCTAAAACCCCCTATATAAGGACCCCCTAGGGTGTCCTCGAAACAAAGAAGTGACAAGGAGACACCAGATCCACCGAGACAAAAACACCACCAGATCTAGCAAAGATTGGAGGAGGAAACTCCGCTGGAGCCACCTCCGGGGAGATCTCCACCCTCTACAACATCTCCAGCTTCATCACCATGATGAAGAGGGAGTAGTCCACCTCCGGGCTATGGGTTTGTGGCAGTAGCTTGATCTCTCTCTATCTCTTATTCTTCATAGATCTAGTATCATATGAGCTGCCCAACATGATTATGGTCATATTTGTAATTCCTATGTGGTGGATCTTTGTTCTATGATTTGATATTTGAGATTGGAATCTATTTTGTGTAAGATGTTTTAATATATGCATATCATGCAACCCGTTCTTCATTACTTGTTTTGATCCAACTTGTATGCAAGAACTTATTTGGGGAGAAGTGTGTGTTAGATGGAGTAGCATGCGGGTACATATTGAATTGTGACACATCATATTCAAGATCTACTTTGGTTTTTACCTTTATTTTGCAGCCTCACTAGGGCTAAAGTGAAATCATGTGCTACAGTTATCACGTAACAGTGTGATGACCTTGTTAAATCAAGGTAGCATATTTGTATTTCAAACATCATATAATATTGCTTAAATCTATACTCTGATTTGTTCTTAAATCAAGACTGCATGAAGATTTCCCTTTCTTGAGGAGTATAAGAGAGTGATGTATTCAATCTCAATATTAGAATGTGATGCCCATATTAATTCCTTTTATCAAGCACTTATAGAATTTCCATGAATCTTTATCATTGATGAATTGTTTTGTGATCACTACAACTTAAAAACAGAGTAGAAAAGTGAACCCATGAATCCCAGTCTGATTTTTATCATAAGAAACACATTTCCTTTGCATCCACTATCGTTTACATTTTCTGAAATTTAATATTTCGAAAATACAAAAATACTTTCCTTACTTGCTATCACTCATAAAAACCCAAAAACAACTTTATCTTCGCATATCTCATCTAGTTTGCATTAATTTATTTTATTTACTTTAGTTTGTTTATATTTTATCTCATATTACTAATACAAAACCTTGTGCTTGACAACCACTTGGTGGAGTTGGGGACACAAGACTAATTATTTTAGTTTACAGGTTGCTTGAAGAGGAGAAGACAAACATCCTTCCATAACCAATTCCCTAAGAGTTCGATATAAAACCTCGAGTCACCCTTGTGGGGAAAAGAAGCTTGCTACAACACTCTGCACTTGGAGTCCCAACGAAAAGTGGCTGCGTTTGTTGCCATCAACTACCAATGGATTTTATCGCGACCTTGATAGGTCAGAGGGAACCGAAGACATGGGGGTGGTACTAGATAATGTTCTTGTATGGGTGACAGGAGAGATGAACCAGTGCCTGATTGATGTCATTACTAATTCAGAGGTAAAATGGGCTCTCTTTCAGATGTTCCGTACCAAGGCGCCAGGGCCAGATGGCCTACCAGCCCACTTTTTTCGGCGCCACTGGGAACTTTGCAGGAAGGAGGTGACTCATATTGTGTTGAGAGTGCTGCTTGGGGAGGATGATCCAGCTGCCTTCAACAAAACCTTCCTGGTCCTTATCCCGAAGGTGGCCAAGCCAGAGGAGCTTGGCCAATTCCGCCCTATCAGTCTATGCAATGTTATATACAAAATCGTGCCCAAGGTGTTGACGAATAGACTAAAGAAAGTTCTGCCAGAAATTATTTCGGATGAGCAATCTGCTTTTGTTCTTGGGAGGTTGATTAGAGATAACATCATAACAGCATATGAATTCTTGCATTTTATGAAGAGGAACAAAGCTTTGAAGCACAAATTCCATGCCCTTAAGTTGGAAATGAGGAAGGCGTCGACCATGTGGAGTGGGATTATCTCAAGTCTATTTATGAGTCCAAAATTGAGGCATATCAAAGTATATAAATTATTCATATTGTCACTCATTACATGCTACATCTATCTACAACTATGCCTATTATGTATTGATTCCTAGTTCTCATTCATTTCCACATGGACTTTGCACATTCATAGTTTTATTAGGATTTTATTACCTTTTACTTATCTTTGATTTGTGTGCAGGTGCTATGGAGAATCGTGGATAAAAGGAGCCAAGAGGATTCAATATGGAGGAGTTGCAGGCACCAGACTTAGCCACTTGAGGGGAGGGAAAAGTGGATTTTTTACATCAACTACAAATGATGATACAAGGCCTTGGTGTTGTAGCCCTCATCTATACGAATCCAACGAGCGAAAGAACACCTCAATCAGAGTCCGTATGAAGAAATGGCGGCCAAAATACTACGAAGTACCAAAGGTATAACGACCACTGGTACGGGCAGATCCCGCCCATACTGTACGGCCGTGCCACCCTCCGACGGCTTTGTTTTGTCAAACGGAACAATATTTGTGAAGGCCCAATGGGCATATTCGGCCCCTAGCTCCGTCAATTCGCAAAACCGACCTCCAGATGCCTATTTAAAGAGCGGAAAACCCTAGAACAAGGGGGGAATCCATCCACACCTAAGGGGCGGAGCCCTGCCGCTCCGCCTCCTCCATAGCCGCCGCACACAAGATCCACATCTCCACACATTCAATCAAGAGGAGGATAAGGAGGCGCCCCCATCTTCACCGCGTGCACCGTTCATCATCATCATCTCCAACAATGTCTCCATCTCTCTCTCTCTCTCTTGTCTTAGATCTTGTAATTGTAAGATTGAACATGGTTGTGACTTCATTAATATATTTATCTATGTTTTTTGGTCATCCATGTGTGAGTTATTGATTAGGTTATAGGTTGAGGTTTGATCTAGTGCGCTAAGTTAGAATGTGTTTGTGATCCAAGTATTTAATTACATGAGTTATGAGATGAGTTCACGGGATCCCTTGGTCCGGAGGTGTACGTTTGCCTCGCGAGTGACACATGAGAATCATGCATAGTACACACAGTGTGATAGCCCGGTAATCGAGTGGGGAATGTTTATTTGTTGAAGGAATCTCTTGTAGACAATGGATCACACATATATTCGCCCATCTAGTACTAGTGAGACCGAAGCCTAGAAACCCTCTCTCATTCCATTCAATCCTATAGCTACAACCCCTTTAGTTTAGTTATTGTTCTAGTTTACTTTTAGTACTTTATTTACCTTGTTACTAGTTACTTTAAATCTCTCTTGTTTACTATTATTCTAGCAACTTATAGTGTAGACTATTTTCAAACATTGTTTTGCGTGCGAACGTGGCCGCATTGACAACATGGAAGCGGTGTTGTGTGGTTTCCATCCTGCAAAGATCCTTTGGGATTGATCTTTCTAATAAATAGTTTCCACTACGAGTACTGCAATAACCCTGTTGTTGGACGCAAGAAAACCAGTCAGCAGCTATCATGCTGAAGTTAGGATTCCATCCATCATGGGTGAGTATGGTGATGAGAATGGTCACTACGGTGTCGTTCTCAGTGTTGTTTAATGGGGAGCGGCTTGAGGAATTTAAGCCCTCTCGAGGTATTCGTCAAGGGGATCCTATATCGCCATATTTGTTCTTGTTAGCAGCAGAGGGCCTTTCGTGCCTATTGAAATCCAGAAGTGAGTCATCAAACCTACAAGGCCTAAAGGTGGCCCTACTGCCCCGACGGTGAACCACCTCCTTTTCGTAGATGATAGCCTGTTGTTCATCAAAGCAAATGGAGATAATGCTCGTGTTGCACGAGATACACTAGATGCTTACTACCGTGCCTCAGGTCAATGTGTGAATTTGGATAAATCTTATTTTTTTCAGTAAGCTTTGTCCAATTGCGGTGAAGCAGGAGTTGAAGACTTTGCTAAATGTTCAGAATGAGTCTCTAAATGAAAAGTACCTGGGGATGCCTTCTAATGTGGGGCGATAAGTTAATGGTGCCTTCAAATATTTGAAGGATCGTATTTGTAAGAGGATCCAGGGCTAGTTGGAGCAGTGCTTGTCAACAACGGGGAAGGATGTATTGATCAAATCAGTTGTGATGGCTATCCCAGTCTTCTCCATGGCCTACTTCAAATTGCCAAGGGGTTTATGTCAACATATGAACTCGCTTATCAGGAGCTTCTGGTGGGGTTATAAAGATTGCAATAAGAGAACATGCTACGTTTCGTGGGAGGAGATGACGAAACCCAAGTTTATGGGGGGGGGTGGGCTTTCAGGACATCAAATTGTTCAACCTAGCCCTCTCGTCATGGCAGGGGTGGAGGATTTTGCAAAACCCCGACACGTTGAGCGCACGTGTGCTCAAAGCGGTATACTTCCCCAACATGAATTTCTTGGAAGCCAAACTAGGTTCTCACCCATCTCAAGTCTGGCGCGCTATAATGGAAGGGAAGGATGTCCTAGCATAGGGCTTGATATGACGGATCGGTACGGGAGATGATACTAATTCGTGGAATGACAATTGGCTACCTCTGGAGGGGGTGCTGAGACCTTATGCTTGACAAGATGCTCCTAACCTGCTCCGACGAGTGTCTCAACTGATTATACAAGCAACACGGGAGTGGGATGTTGCAAAACTAAATACTTTCTTTCTACCTATGGGTGTGCAGGCCATCTAAGCGATACCAATCAACACTAGGGTCCAGTCTGACTTTTGGGCATGGCACCATGAAAAGAATGGTTTTTTCACAGTGATATTGGCTTATCAAATGATTGTTGGCACTAAGGCAACGAGAGAAGCTTGGGTAGAGGGGTCAAGGGCGAATTCTGATCACCTAGGATTACAGAAGAGTTGGACCAAACTCTAGAATGTTCAAGTACCATCAAAGCTGAGAGTTTTTCTATGGCATTTGGCGAAGCATCCTTTACCTACTATAGATACTCTGCACCAGAGGCACATTGCCCCGACGTGCACCTGTGCAATCTGTGGTGCTGACGACTCGTGGAGGCATTCCCTAATTGATTGCACCATGGCTAGGTGTGTATGGAACTAGATGATGAGGAGTTGATTGAGCACATCAGCCATGTACAAGAACCGTAGGCACGAAACTGGTTGTTTGCAATGATCAACAATTTACCTCATGACCAACTTATTCGTATGTGTGTTACTGCATGGGCAATTTGGCACGCAAGGCGCAAGGTAATTCACGAGGGGATCTTTCAAAGCCCGCTAAGCATGCATTCATTTATCGACAACTTCATAGCTGAGCTTGGGCAGATTTCCAAACCAAGAAGGATGGGGAGGGCGCCGGTTGTGCAGCGTCACCCTAAATGGATCCCTCCTGGCGAGGGTACTGATGCATGTAAAATGCATCCATGAACTTTATCGTTTATTGCTTAAAAATCATTATTATTTTACAACATTATTATGTTTATGGGGACTAACCTACTAATAGTTGCAAAAGTACACAAGTTATTGTTTTACACTTTGTTGTGTAGGAAATACACAAATATGGAAGGAAACCACGCATTATGGAGAAATCTGGAAATTCCTGGAATATGTCCCTGCAGAACTCTTTTTGAAGATTGCTAGAAACGACCCCGAAAATGATGTCTAATAGAAATAGAGTATAGAGGAAAGTTGTGGGGAATTTTATGCGCAACACTTTAGACATAAAATTCGCCCCAATCGGAGTCCGAATGCATTTTTTATAGCCATATTACTGTGGAGGACAAAAGCAGTTTCAGGACTCTGAAAATATGTGACGTGCTTGACTCAAACTCCTTCCATTTTTGATGATTTCGGCCCAACCACGACTTTATGGACTCATTAAGGATAGAGGGGACTCCGAGGAAGGTTCTAGAGATGCCCAAGAGCCCTTGGATCCAAGGGGCATCCACCCTATGGCCAAAATTGCATCTCCACCACTTTATATTGAGAGGAAACCCTACCTTTGGAGGCATCTACCCATAGCCACAAAAATCCCCCTCCTTGGCATCCCCCAAGGAGGGGGAGAATCTCCTCCATTGTTGCACCATCTCCAAGGAAGAAGAAGGGCCAGGGGGCCGCTGCCCCCAAGGGCAGCCGCCACCCCTAGGTGGCCGCCGAGGTGCCGCCGCCCTGCGCAGTCGCCAACGCCGCCTCCTCCACACCGATGCTGCCTCTCCCCCTTGGGGAGGCCCATCTCCATCACCATCTACTACAAGATCCCATCATCCCCCACTGTAATCTCTTAGCAAACATGATGTATGATGCAATATATTATTTTCCCATGATATATTGTATGACTATGTTGACGTTTGAGTAGAGAATTGTCATGGCAATTGTGAACTAGTTTGTTTTGGTTGCATACAAGTATATGTTATCTTCTATGATGATCTTGATGCACTAACATATGAGTGCACACATATGTTGGGGGATGCACAAGGTTATCACCGTTGCATGTTGATAGGATGAGGGATAAACGGAGTTTGACAGAATCCGAATCCCAAGTCTTAGAAATATATGTAGTATTAATTCATGGTTAATCAACAGGGGTATTATCGTGGGGACCTTAGATCTAAATGCGGTGGTTGGACTTTATGTCTTAATATTCCCTTGTTTGTTCTTAATTGTCCTTGGGATCAATCACTAGTGGTGTATTTGCTCGTATCTATGGCTACACCTAGTTATGGCTCCTAGAAGAAACAATAAAAAGACTATATATGTGCTTCACTAATCGTGACAACCAAATGAATGAAATAACAATTTGCCTAAATATTTGCTCCCATAGATTATCCACATCCACTCCACTAGATCCACTTCATTTGCATTGTTTTACTTATAGTATCTAGTTCAACTACTTTATTGTTTTCTAGTTAATACCAAAAACAACCACGCACAAACTTTAGATCCTAGATTTGCATAGAAGGCCATGTAAGTGGGTTATAGGGCTTTAGAGAATAGATAGTTTACCTTCAGCTCCTCGTGGGTTTGACACTCAAATACTTATTGAATTGTAATACGGTGATCCCCTGCACTTGGGGGTTATCAAGATACTTTTCTGGCGCCGTTGCCGGGGAGCATAGCGCTAGGCTTCTATTCTTGTTTGCATTGCTAGTTTATTTTTATTTCCTTGCATATAAAATTAAAACCCCAAAAAATATTATAATGGAAGATTCTCACAATGATGTGTATGATATGCTAGTCAAATATGTTGAAAGCTTGAATATTCCCTTGGGCACTAACTTTTTGAATGCAAGAAATCATGATGAAAGTGTTAGGGAAGAAGATGATAAAAGGCTAAGCTTGGGGATGCCCATGCATCCCAAAGAAAAGGAGATAGAAGAGAAAGAAGAAAAGATGGAGGAATAATGGAGTAGCTACCCATCTCCTACTCCCAACAAGGGTAACACACAAATTACCATGAACAAGTCTTCTTATAATGATGACGATCTTTCATTGACTAGTAGTCCTCTATGTGGAACAATTATGTCTAATATATGGGAGGATGAAAGTGATATAATTGAGTTAGATGATCCATTATGTTCATTAGATGACTTGTCTTTATATGGTGAATCTATTAAAAACTATGAGATTAAGTTTGCTTTTGATGCTTGCAATAATTATGAAAGAGGAAGGGATAAAAGACCTATTTATGTTTACATTATATTTATGCAAGCTACTGATCATTATGTGCATTGGATACCACAACCTTGCTGCAATTTATTCATATATAAAATGCCAATGCATAGGAAGAAAGTTAGACATAAATGTTAATGTCTATGTGCTTTGTGGTGTGCTCCATATACTTTCAAGTACTATTCTATTTGAGCACTCCTTGATATCCATGTAATATGTAAAATAACTTTAGCTACTGTTATTTAATAATCATTTTAAGATTTTAACTAAATAAAAATTTGGGAGAGCAAATGAGAAGGATTATCAATGGAGAAGTTGGGGTCGACCTTGAGCATGTGTTGTTCATGCCAATGGAACCATTGCAAAGTCTAGATAATTAAACCTTTCCCCACATAAAAATAAAATGAAAAGGTGTCTATTTTGTAATATATTTGCTTCTTGAATAAAATGGTTTCCTAATAATTACTCTAGTTTGCATCATGGTAGAAACTATTATATCATTTGTTTGGAGAACTAACCATTTTGTAGGTATTGAAGTAACATGAAGATGAAAATATTTCTTTGTTTGAGATGAATGACATGATATGATGAGAAACAAGTAGAGGACAAGAACTAGCAAGACCACAAGCTTGGGGATGCCCATGCATCCCCCTCTTCTTTCAAGTATTTCAAGTAATATCATTCCAAACTCACGTTTTAGTTTTACCTTCATGTTTTTGTTTGTATGTTTGTGGAAACCATGTTTAAATTACCTTTATGTTTTGTTTGGATCTTATTTTGCATATTCTTTATAAAAACAAAATACCAAAAAAAATATGTTCATTTGGTTCTTTTTGCTTCTTCTTGCCTTTTGTTTTTAAAACTTTAAAACATTTTATGGTTATTCATGTGGTTCTTATTTGCTTCTTGTTTTTCCTTAAAACAAAAACAACAAAAAGATTTTATGCTTTTTTTCATTTGGTTCTTATTTGGTTCTTTTTTATAAAACCCAAACAACAAAAATATTTTATGCCTTTTTATTTTTGTTTGCTTCTTGCTTTTCATCTTTCATAAAACAAAAATAACCAAAAAGATTTTGTTTCTTCTTTGTTTGCTTCTCTTGATTCTTTCTTGGTTCTTTTTGCTTCTTTTAGGTTTTTGATTTTTTGGACATTTGTTCTCTGTTAAAATAAAGGTTTTTTTCAATATTTACAAATACAAAGTACCAAGTTTTACCCATTTTGGATGTTAAAAGTTGAAACATATATTTGGAGTTGAAAATTTCTGCACGCTGCTGTTTACCAAATGATTTTTTATGTAACTCCGATTGAGATAAATTTTCTACGGAGTTTACAACTTTTCATAATCTATAGGCACGAAAATTGGCTAAAATTCCTGACATGTTTAATGCGCGAAATAAATACGTTGTGCAGAGCTGTTTTTCTAGACAGAATCTGTCTTTTGTTGCAAGAGTGGCCTTTTGAGTTTTAATTTGATTCTTTTTGAGTATTTTGATATTTTATGGATATTCACCACTTAATTAACTCTCTAGAAATTTAAAACCAGATTTTATTTGGGGTTTTTATCACAACTAGCACTATATCTTTGTACCACTAATGTCACCCCATAGAAAAGAAATGGGAGAAAGTTTTGTGTTGAAGTTTTCTGACAGGGAATGGAGGAACACCACACTAAGAGTTATCCAAGAATGGTGAAGACCATAAGCTTGGGGATACCCAAGGAACCCCTCTAGACCTATCAAACTCCCGTTTTGCAAACCTCTAAACTTTGTTTTTTGAGCAACATAGAATTATCGTAGAAACTTGGAGCGTCTTTGTCTAGTTTTATGTCTAGTTTTCATGTTGCCTTGAGAATAAATGAAACCACCATGATAGATGTTTTTCATGCTTAGGAAATATCTACTGAAACAATATATCCCATGATTAAATTACTTGATGAGAATTAGTTGTATGCTATCAAAAGAAAAGGGAATGAAAGCAAAAAGCTGAAATTCAAAGTCATGCTTAGTGTTGCTAGCTCAAATACTTCAATGAATGATAATTTGATAGTGCCTTATTTAGGGATACCTTTCGCTCATATACATTGATTTTTAATACTAAGGAGCATTGTGTGATGATAAATGTTGGGCACTATGGATCCAATGGCATACTTGTAGATCTTTTTTGCTAGCCCAAAAATTCCTATACAATCAAAGCTTGTTTATCCAAATACCCTTAAAACCAATCCCCACATTGTACACCATACATACCTATATATCGTCAATGCTATTCCAAGTATATTTCTCATGTTCCTTGTTTTATTTAGCTTCCAAATAATATTGCTCTTATGGTTATGGTTATCATAGAGAAATTGGTTGTAGGGTGACCTCGAACTTGAAGGCACAACCATCAAAGGTGGTAATGATTTATGAAACATAAAATGGTTTTGTAGGATAAAAAGTGGAAGGAATGATAACAAGGGGACATGAGATACTCTTGTTCTACTTAGTAATCAACGAGTAAACTGAGGGTCATGGGTATTTCAATACATATGCTCTAGGGAAAAGTGTTGGAAAGGTAGGCACCCGAGGATTCGGCTAGCCATGGGAAGTGAAAAGCAAAGGTAGTTTTAGAGCATATGACATGATTGAAAGACCCATGAATAAGGTTTATACTAGTTACTAGGAGGGAAAGACCATTAACTGATGCCATATAAAAAATGGTGGAGGTGTTCGACAAAAGTTGAACTTCATGTCTATCTTATTATAATTATTCTCTTCTTTGAACTGGAAAGATGCTAATGATAGGGGTAAATGGAACCAAACACTAATGATGAACTGTTGATCAATCATAAACTTAATGAAATAGAGTTTGGAATCTAAATAGGCATTTGCACATGTTTAATCCATGCTTACTTTCGGTACGAGATATAAAAATATCTTAAGGGAAGACATAAAACTAAGAAGTGAGTTTTCTAGGTTAAGGGCATGAAACTAAGAAGTATCCCAAAGTAGAAAGGCATAAAAACCCATGCCAATGATAGAAAATAGTCTTCCAACAATTCTATAGGTTCATCTAAGTATGCTTGAAGGTTTGTTTTACCTCTCATTTGTTTGAACACAAGTCTACTTATTATTCAACATGTTTGAAGAGTGCGAAAGATATCACTTTATAGCTCACTTGCTTGTTGTTATTCCTTAAAGATTGAACCTAGTGAACTTTTTGTGGCAATGAAAAAGGAGAAAATCAACAAACTCCAATGTCCATGTTAAATTTATCACCTTTATGCTCGAGGACGAGCATAGGTTAAGCTTGGGGATGCTTGATGCATGTAAAATGCATCCATGAACTTTGTCAGTTATTGCTTCAAAGTCATTATTATTTGCAACATTATTATATTTATTGGGACTAACCTACTAATAGTTGCAAAAGTATGCAAGTTATTGTTTTACACTTTGTTTGTAGGAAATACACAAATATGGAAGGAAACCGCGCATTATGGAGAAATCTGGAAATTCCTGGAATCTATCCCTAGAGAACTCTTTTCGAAGATTGCTAGAAATGACCCCCAAAATAATGTATAATAGGAACACTGTAGAAAGGAAAGTTGTGGGGAATTTTATGCGCAACACTTTAGACATAAAATTCGCCCTAATTGAAGTTCGGGTGCATTTTTATAGCCATATTACTGCAGAGGACAGAAGCAGTTTCGGGACTCCGAAAATATGTGACTCATTAAGGCCAAAGGGGACTCCTAGTAAGGTTCTAGAGATTCCCAAGAGCCCTTGGATCCAAGGGGCATCCACCCTATGCAAAATTGCATCTCCACCACTATATATTGAGAGGAAACTCTACTTTTGGAGGCATCCACCCATAGCCACGAAAATCCCCCTCCCTGGTAGCCCCCAAGGAGGGGGAGAAGCTCCTCCATTGCTGCACCATCTCCAAGGAAGAAGAAGGGCCAAGGGGCCACTGCCCCCAAGGGCAGCCGCCGCCCCTAGGAGGCCACCGGGCGCCGCCGCCCTGCGCAGCCGCCGGCGCTGCCTCCTCCAAGCCGCCGCCGCCTCTCCCCCTTGGGGAGGCTCATCTCCATCACCATCTACTGCCAGATCCCATAATCCCCCACTATAATCTCTTGGCAAACATGATGTATGATGCAATATATTATTTTCCCATGATATATTGTATGACTATGTTGATGTTTGAGTAGTGAATTGTTATGACAATTGTGATCTAGTTTGTTTTGGTTGCATACAAGTATATGTTATCTTCTATGATGATATTGATGCACTAACATATGAGTGCACACATATGTTGGGGGATGCACAAGGTTGTCACCGTTGCATGTTGATAGGATGAGGGATAGACGGAGTTTGACAGAAGCTGAATCCCAAGTCTTTGAAATATATGTAGTATTAATTCATGGTTAATCAATGGGGGTATTATCATGGGGACCTTAGATCTAAATGCGGTGGTTGGACTTTATGTCTTAATATTCCCTTGTTTGTTCTTAATCGGCCTTGGGATCAATCACTAGTTATGGCTACACCTAGTTATGGCTCCTCCTAGAAGAAACAATAAAAAGACTATACATGTGCTTCACTAATTGTGACAACCATATGAATGAAATAGCAATTTGCCTAAACATTTTCTCCCATAGATTATCCACATCCACTCCACTAGCTCCAGTTCATTTGCATTATTTTACTTATGGTATTTAGTTCAACTACTTCATTGTTTTCTAGTTAATACCAAAAAATGTTGGGGATCAGTGCGGAAAACAAAAATTCCTACGAGGTAACCCCAAAACTTGCCTAGGATCTAGCTATGTAGTAATGCGGTAATGGCCGATGCGTAGAGTACATACCCTTGTAGACCGTACGCGATGAACGCTCCACGGGGAACGTGGTTGATGTAGTCGTAATCGTAGCCGACCTCAAGGTCGCGAAGCTCCTCGCAGGTCACCCCTTGCTCCTTCGTCATCTTCATCGTGCAATAGCTCCTGCTCATGACATTTAAGCGCCCCAAGTGTTGCGCCTCGTGTCTTCGTACACATCCGGTGCACGATGATACCTCCGGCTCCCCGATCTCACCGGGAGTGCGGAAGTTGATATCCGGCTAGGAATTCCTGCAGCGCAACGACATACTACAGGTATGCCTTGATTGCACAGCCCAGACTTGGGACCATGGTCACAAGGCATAGAGAGAGGAAGGAGAAAGTCAACCAAAGGACTTCTCTAATTGTATGTTTTAGTCCTCCCATGGGCACCTCCTTATATAGGCTAAGGGAGGTGTACCCTCCCTCTTAGGTGCCCCATGTGAGACTAATAGATAAAGAAAAGAGGCAAAAAGAAGTTTCGGCCGGGCTGGGCCACAGGCCCCAGACAAGAAATGCCACAACAACCACTAGAGCCAAGAAGAAGACAGCAAGGGCGGGTGGGCAAGCAGCAACCATGCCATGCTGCCAGCGGCAATGGCCAATGAGCAGCCCGGGTGGGCCTTTGCCCCGGTGGCCCAAGGCGGAGTGGGGCGGCAGGGAGGGAGCGGCCGGGTGGGCCGGCAGTGGCCGCGGCCCGCCTGGCGGCCTGGCTCCTCAGCCCAGTGGGCGGGTCGAGCCGGCTGCCGGCCGTCTGGCCGACCGCCCAGACGCCGCCTTTATCCACCGCCCATCCATGTGCACGGCCCATCTATTTGCCGCCCAGTGCGGCGGCTGTTATCCGCCGCCCACTTGGGCTGGCTGTTTTCTTTTTCTTTTCCTTTTGCTTTTTCTGTAGCTTTATTTCTAGGCTATTTCCCTCCAGGGATTTAGCCTAATATAAAAGTTGCTTTTATAATTCTTAATCTAAATATTAGTTCGAATATATTAATTCACAATTAACATATAATAAATATATATTTAAATTCCCATTTATCCGAAAACACTTTTCCGGTCTTTTCCTTTATTCTTTCTCCGAACAACTTCGGATCTCTCCGCGAAATGATTCCGGCTTTCTCTCTTTCTCTACTGTGATTCCGTCTTACAAATGATCGCTCTCATCGTACCCTTAAGTGTATCCTCTCATGGCTCGGGAATGCTCTAGACATGATCTGTATCAATGATCAACAGAGGGACCAGGGATGTCCATGTGACCCCTATGCATTCCTGATGACAATGTCGTTTGAACCGCTAAATGTAGCATCCTCTTCCTTTTGTTTCTCGATACAACTTGTCCGAGATCCGATCATTGGTATCCCATACCTTGTTCAATCTCGTTCACAACAAGTTATGTTTTCTTGTTACCGTGATATTACATCCCCGTGACCTAGTCACGTGTTGCAACATTTATGGATGTAATCTCACCAAGCCGGCCGTATGTATCTTTACCCGTCATGTGGGTGAACAAATCCTGGACTTGCAGTCACATGTCATCTACTGTTCCTTCGGAATACCCAACGTACACCTTCATGGCCACCTTATTACCAGATGACGGTTGATGCAGTCTAAGCAGCCTCGGGAAACAATGAGTAATATGAGCTCACAGTCTAAGGAGAAGGAGTCTAGGTATAGCTGTTCCAACAATGAACTATATGACTTGATCATGTTGCAATCCTTCGAGGAATGTCCAACCACATCATTCTCCAATGATATGATCTCGTTGTCAGTCGGCATAAATGCCCATGATCATGAAACCCAGATCATCTTCATGACCAAAGAACTAGTATTAATAGAGGCTACTAGGGACTTGGTTGTTTCATTCCACACCTGTACCAATGTTTCTACATGGCACAGTTATAGCACAATATGAAACTATTATAAACTAATTGAGACATGCCAATAAAAACCTATTTATTATTTGCCTCTAGGGCATATCTCCTTCAAAAATAACCACACACAAACTTTAGATCCTAGCTTTGCATAGAAGGCCATATAAGTGGGTTATAGGGCTTTAGAGAATAGATAGTTTACCTTCAGCTCCTCGTGGGTTCAACACTCAAATACTTGTCGAATTGTACTACGGTGATCCCCTGCACTTGGGGGTTATCAGTATCGCTAAGCTGAATGTGGATGGAGCTGTTGCAAGAAATAATGATGCAGGTGTGGTTGTTATGGTTGCTCGGACGGCGACATGTGAATACTTGGGAGCATCGGCTGTGGTCCACAGGGGTATTGCAGACCCAGAGATTCTAGAGGCAATGGCGATTAGGGAGGGTCTGAACCTGGCTAGTGATCTTCTCCTCTGGAAGATTTCTGTGGTGAGCGATTGTCTCAACATGATCAAGGCTATCCGGGAAAGGAACTTGGGAAGGTGCAACAATGTCCTACATGAAATAACGATGGCGGCGAGAAGCTTCTCCGAGGCGTTCTTTTTGCCCGATAATAGAGCTTCGAACTCTGAATCCAATGATCTGGCATGACTAGTGCTTGGCTTCCCCTAGGGCGTCACCCCTCGCCTGATAAGGCTGAGTTCCTGTGTATAGTGCTAATCCCTGGATCAGTTCACTAGCACATAGTACAAAATGATACCAAATATAACTATGCATCATAAATATAATGAATATGATCCAGAACTTATATTATTTATTCAAGTACACAACGGAAACAAGTACAAGGTAGATCCCATCCTTCAAATGTGCCACAGGCGAACAATTGTTGAGTGGACTCTCGCGACCTATAATGATCACTCGAAAAACATATAACCTGCAACATGAAATGTTGCAGACACGAATGGTCCATACATTGAAAATATGGCAAGTAGGCTAAAGTGGATTACAACAAACCTAGCAACTACATCATTATTTGGCTAAGTGGAGTTCAGGCTCATTTGCATAAAGCAATAGTTTTATCCTAACATTTGTAACAAAATAGTTTTCCAATACGATAAATAGGACACTCTAGTTCAATCCCAGGTTCTCCTACCCATTTAAGTTCACCCAACAAGTTTTAAGTAATTGAGAAATTGGGATGAGTGAGCATTATGTAAGAACATCAGTATCAGGTCGCTCAAATTGTCCATTATTGGGGACATGGCTAAGCACTTAGTTTTACATCCTGTAGGGGTCTGTATACTTTACCCATGTGACCCGGTCAACCCGCTGGTACCATCACACTCATTTTGTGTTATGATAGGGAGAAGTCCAAGACGAGACAATTCGGGAAGAGCTTCCCAAACCCATCCACGCACCGTACCAACCTACACTATCTACATCTCTGGCTACATAGGGTTCGAGTCGCCACAACCTACTAAGTCCAGCCAACCACCCATTTCTTATTGGCACATGGTTGTACACGTAAGCTACCAAACAAAGAAACCAATCCTTTCTCAGTGCCCTGGGCGGCATTCCCCATCATAAATCTTCACTCTGATGATAATCAAACCAATCCGCCCAGGAGGTTCATTAAAATCATGTTGTTTTATCATTTAGCAAAATGTAAGCCTTTCAAAACATATAAATTTTCATGCTGTGATTCCCTTCCTCGTCTAAATAGCATAGCTAAGCAATCTACCAATACGATGGCTCATAAACAAGGAATACTAGGTAATAACATGGGACATAGCATGGCTTATACACATCAATTCCTACACATCCAATTCTACAAAACATCTACAATGAATAAAAAATAGTAGGACATTTATGACCAAGATAGCACCACTTGCCTTTAGTTGATGAAGTTGTTCGGACACTCATTGCAATCACAGTACTTGCAATCATAGTAGTTGCAATCATTATAGTTGTGCTCCTCGAATTCTAGCGTTTAAAAACAAAGGCACAACAAATACAACATTCAAAACATCGCAATTTTGCAACAATGCAACAATATAATAAAACAATGATGAAAAAAAATGCATGCATGACAATTTAATAAGTCACAAGGTTGTATTTAGTTCTCTAGACATTATTATATCATATGATGCACATGGAAATTCATTTAATGCATTAAAGCATTTATGATTAAAGTTATATCGATTTAATATGGTTCATCTCACTTTAATTCAACTACTGATGTATCTATCAGATTAAATTGTGAAATAAATTCTACTAGATAGGTAATGCAATTTAGAACCAGTAGCAATTTGAATCACCCAAAACAGATTTATAGGTATTTTCTATAATTTAATTACTATTGCAATTGGGTCTATAGATTTATGTAAAACTTTCTATTAAAACAGTGTCAAATATTTTTGTTTGCAATTTATATGGATAGGTATTATTGAAACCAAACAGAAGCGATTGGTTTCACTAATTTTAGAGTTTTGGATAATTTCCTATGATTTAAATACAAATTAAAGGGGTTTAAATCATTTAAAAAACTATTGGTTCTGATAAAATTAGATCTGAGGCTAGATTAATGTCCTACATTAATCAAGGATTCCACCCACATGTTATTTGTATTTTTATGATATATAACCAATTTACTATGATTTATTTACTCCAAATAGGCCATTAAATCATTTAAATTACTACAGTAAATATATACAGCAGCATATTAATATTCTCCATATTTGTCTGAATCCACTGATATATTATTTTCTAAATTTGGACTTATAAAACTCTCACTACAAGAATCTGGGCGGTTCATGACGATGTGATATCGTCATGGATGAGGGTCAAAATGTCGTAGATGGCCATCCGCGGCGAATTCTACGAAGAAAAAAATAGGTCACGGACCTCATGTCATAATTCAATCTTTAACATTTTTCTGTCTGAAAACATCACGCCCGATCGCGACGTTCCTGTAATTTCGTCACAGCGAATTGGACCGGCCTAGCCCAGGCCCAATCATTCACGCGGCGCATTTGGCGACGATACCACGTATCGCATGGCCGACATTTGCTGACATCATGTTCACCGTCTACAACGTTATTAACTTCCTGACCTTTTTTTCTGTCACGACTTGATTCCGTTGTCTCCATATCCGTGATGTCATCCAACCTATTCATGACGCCATCCATCCCGTTTATGACGTCACACACGCCGTGACGAATTTTGTTCGTCGCCACCTTTCGACGCCATGCTGACACGTGGATAGTTGGCACGACCAAGCTTGCGCCAATCGGACGAGGCCACGTGGGCAAGCCGCAGAATGACATGTTGACAAATCAAAATGGGACACGTATCACCCGCCGACAACGAATTTTGTGTGATGACGTCATTATTGGCCGTGATGTTTCTGTTTCGTCTAGATAGTTGGCCAATGAAAGGCGGCCACGTCGGTGTTTACCTATGATGGAAATGTTTCGTCAAGAACAACTGAGATGATTTTGTTGTCGTCGCGGATGTGTGCTGGCGTCACCGTGAGATCAGGGGCCATTTGTGCATGTAAATTTCTACTAGCCCTAATCTTTTGTGACCCATTTCACACCACATGCATCAAATAATAGAATTTGACAATGAATTTTAGGACAAGTTTTCACATAAATTTCCACAATAGTTTCTGAGCCAAAATCCTCACAAGCTTCCACAGCCAAAAATTTCCCACAACAGTTTATGATCCGAAAGCCTCACAAGTTTCCCTGCCCAAAAGACTCACAAGTTTCCACACGAGTTAACTTTCCTAGCCCAAGAACTCACAAGTGTCAACCACAAGTTCACTTACCTTTATGCATAACAAGCCGCCGTCATTGAGTCATCTGAGACAACACTTGCTAAAGTAAGTCGTTTGTATGTTTTTTTATCCTGCATATCTTCTTGCTTCTTTTGCATTTCTGTCATGGCTTTAGCATAATGCAGCCTCTCTGCCTCGACAGCTTCTTTCGCTCTCTGCAATTCCTCTATGGTACAGCGTAGTTTGTCACTCCCTGCTCTCTCAGCCAAAAGTTCTGCTTCAAGGCCAGAGCTGCTTCGTCTTGATGTACTTGGATGGAGGCCGATGTTCTTCAGGAACGTTGGCTTTCTGTTGTCCAACGAGAGTGCAAAGTGCACAACCTCGGTGGAAGAAAGTGGTTCTTCCCCCTAGACATCTGGAGCCATCTTCTTTTCCATGATTTCCTACATTATTAGGAATAGAAGCGAACATTAGAAAAATAGCAAGCAAACTACAATCATATCGTATACAATTGTGAGATGAAGATAGCATTGAAATTTATGAAGATGAAAAGTATTCAAGAGGACTTACAATTACTTCCTTCACATTCTGAGTGTAGCCATTATTCGGGCTGCAATGCGTCTTTTTGAAGAGTTTGAAGGCATCATCCTCACCGTTGCACACAACCTCATAGCTACGAGAACCTGTGGTAGCAGAGTACAAGACTTTGCTCCTATTGAGATTGTTTTTACACAAGTACTCTACACAAGCAGAAATCATACAGTATAAGAGGAAGTTCCAATCAAACAATTTAAACACATGCAGTAACAGTATAAGAGTAAACGAAAAGTAACCTATTTCCTAGGGTCAGACCAAGTATCAACAAGCTTGCACCACTGCTCATCAGTCATGTGTTTCAGTTCATCAGGACATTTCCTTGTAACTTGGTTCAGAGGGTAGGGATCAAAATACTTGTCCTTCAGAATATGTGAAAGAGCATTTCATGTTTTCCTATGTTTTGCGTGTTAGATAACAATACTATAGAGACTTTTCATGTGTGCTAAGTGTGCAGGAAGTTTTAAGGGGGGCCGGATAATTCGCCCCTCCAAGGGCCGGATAATCTGGCCTACCTCATCTCTCAAGAAAGCCAAGGCGTGTCGCTCTGTGTCCAGTTAGATTTTCTTCCGGAAAATTTGAACTGGGGCGACTTTTCTTCCCCAGGCCGGATAATCTGGGTTTCGCAAGGGCCGGATAATCCGGCCCCTAGTTTTCGTGCAAAAGGAGCCACGGCGTGTCATTTATGTCCAAATGGATTTTCTCTGAAAATCCGAATCGAGCGGTTCTTCTTCCTCGGCGGATAATCCGGACTTCGATAGGGCGGATAATCCTGCCCCGGTTGATCAAGGACAAGCTCGACGCGTCTCACTGTGTGGGGGCGGATTTTCTGCCGGATATTCCGAGTCTGGGGCGGTGTTTCCTCAGACTGGATAATCCGGCCTTCACTTGGGCCGGATAATCCAACCCCCAAAGTGTGCAACGACTGGTTTTTGGAAGGGGGTATAAGTACCCCTTCTTCCCTAACGTCCAGAACACTTGATTCATTCGAATTTGACTAGACCCTGTGCAAGAGCTCTAAATCTCGATCTCCCACTTCAACCACCCTAAGGTCTTGATCTTTGGTGGAATTGAAGGAGGAGAAGTTCATCATCAACATCAAGAATCAAGCGCTTCAACTCCTCTCCATTCACTTGGAGAAATCCCTGATCTAGTATTCTCGTTAATACCTAGATCGTGTTATTGTATTTGACAACTTTGTTCTTGTGGCAGCTTGTTGTCATTTCGGGAGCCTCCAAGTTGTTGTGGAGTTGTTGCCCCGCTAGTTGTGTAAAGGCGCCGGTGCCCTCCTCGAAGGGTACCTATAGTGGAAGGTGGATCAGGCTTGTTGTGGCGAGATCCATCGGAGAACAGGGTGAGGCCTTTTGTGGCGTGGTGGTCTTAGTACCGCCCACCCCTCCAACGCAGACGTACTTCCCTTAACAAGGAAGGAACTGCGGTCAAACAAATCCTGTGTCTCCGCGTGCTTCACTTCGGTTCACTCGTTCCTCTTCCACTCGCTCCTTACTCGCTAGTAGATAGGTTTGCATATAGGGAAATTCCACACATTAGTTTATCTAGAGAATTTACCTTTGTGCTAAGCCTAAAATTGAAAAAGAATTAAAAATTGGTGTAGCACCTATTCACCCCCCCTCTAGGTGCCCATACGATCCATTTCAATTGGTATCAGAGCCCCGGCTCTTAATTCGGGCTTAACCGCCTAAGAGTAGTATGGGTACAAGGGATGATGGAAACAAGGCTGTGGATAAGGTCACAATGGATGATCTCATGTCGTTGGAAACAACCTTGTTGAAATCCTTTGAGGCCAAGATGGAGGAGATGAATCAAATGATTGCTCGCCTTACATCATCCATAGCCCCATCTCCATCCTCCTCTGAGGCTCCCTCACCATCATCTAAAGAAAAGGGTAACACCAGATCTAAGGATGATGATGTGGAAGGTGAAAAACTAAATGGTTCCACCTCCAAAAAGGGAAGTGGTAAGGAGGAATATAGTGAGGTTCGCCACATATATTCCCCCGACCCACCTATCCCTCATCCTCATATAAACAATAGGGGTGATCCACCCAAGCTCACTGCATCTTCTTTTAACCAATGGCAATTTCTAATGAAATCTCATGTTTGCAGCTCCTCTATTGAATTGTGGAGGATCATTGAAGAAGGTCTTCATGTTGGAGATCAAACCAATCTAACAAGAAGGGAAGTTGTGGATAGCCAGTTGAATGCCACTGCTCTCCACATGATACAACTGGGTGTGGGTCCCAAGGACATGCCACACATTGAACATATCAACACGGCTAAAGAGGCGTGGGATGCTCTTACGGACCTTTTTGTTGGAAATGAAAGCATGAGAAGAAACCGGTATGATGCCCTTAGTAACGAAGCTGAGGGATTCTACATGTTGGATGGTGAAAACCATGAGGACATGTATAGAAGACTCAAGGGCATCGCAACAACATTTTGGAAGCATGGGGCCACTCACATTGATGATGCATGGATAAAAAGGAAGTATGTGAGTGCCTTAATGCCTTTCTAACCAACGGATTTGAAGAGCTTGCAAGGTAGACACAACTATCATCAAATGACATCCAATGAAGTCATGTAAGAAATGGCGTCATTCAAAGTGGCGGCAAAGAATGTTGAAGATGCCCATGCTCGGGCCATTGGAATGCAAAAGGGTGTCAATATGGCTCTCAAAGCCAATGTTGCTAAGCAAGAGAATGATGAAGGAGCATTTGAGAGGATATCCATGGACTGCCCCGATGAGGTCAAACGTGCTCATGGTGAGTACATGGCATTCTATGCAAGGAACTTTTGGAAGGACCCTGCCAAAGCCAAGTCTGAACTTGAGCGCAAGAACGGGTCAAATGGAAGAAGAGAAGGTGGCCCAAGATTGAGAACTTGCTTCAACTGTGGATATAGACTACACTTTGTAGCCGAGTGTCCTTATGAAAATAGAGAAGACAATGGTGGCAGGCTCATTCTCAAAGAGAAATCCAAAGTTCCTAAGAAGAAGCCATTTGCTAAGAAGAATGGTCCTTTCAAGAAGCAACCCAAGATGGTCCTTGTAGCTCAAGAGGAATACTCCTCCACAAGTGAAGATGAAGAGAATGATGATAGTTCCCGCGAAGTGGCTGCTATAGACACCACATCGACTCCCTCCTCTCTCTTCGACTTGCCGAACGAGAACGCCATCAACAACAACGCCACTTGCCTAATGGCAAGAGGATCCGAGGTATCGACTTCTAACTCCTCATTTTCTAAGACTAACATAATTTTGGATATGGATGATCATGATAGTCTTGAAATGAAAGAAGAAGTTATTGCCTTGGATATTTTTTTACTAACCTACAAGGTGAGCACAAACTCCATTTTGATACTCTTATGAGTCAACTTGCTCGAGCCGAAGATCTCCTTGAAGAAAAGGGCAGAATTGAAAGAGAAGATGCTTTGGAGATAGCCTCTTTGAAGAATGCCTTGGAAGAGGAAGAGGAAACTCGAGTTTCTTTGGAAGAAAGACTCGAATCCCTAGAGGAGTCACAAGAAGAAGCTGTAGCTCAGCTCATTAAAGAACGTGACCATGCCCTTGCTAAGGTAAAGAAACTAAAGAAAGAAAAGATTGATTTTCGGGCTGTTCATGCTAGACTTTTGGAGAAGTTTGATGATCTTGAAAGTGCTCACAAGGCATTGAAGAGTGATCATTCTACTCTAAATGAGTCTCATGACCAGCTCCAAACTCAATTGAAACGGTATAATGTACCAAGTACCTCATCTTCATCCTTTGGAAAAGAAGATCTTGCAAGGAGTTCTCAACACAAAGGTAAAGGGGTTATTGATGAGATCTTGAAAGGTGCAAAGGTCAAACAACATTAAAGAAGGTCTTGGTTACATACCCAAGATAAAGAGCAAGAAAAACAAGAAGAACAAGATTGCTCAATCGAAGACTAGCAACATTACCAATGACAATACTAATTATGATGGTTTTGCAGGGATCAACAATCCTAACTTCGAACTATATTGTGATTCTTATGGTGATATTTATGCTAGTTATGTAGGGCCTTATGATTGTTACATTCCTTGGTCTATTTGGGTTCCCAAGACCCTTGTTACTAACATGAGAGGACCCATTGAAAAATGGGTACCTAAAACCAAGAAGTAATTTTCTTGCGGTACGTGCTTCCGGTGGTTCTAAATGGGTACTCGATAGCGGTTGTATGAGTCATATGACCGGAAGCAAGGAGATCATCACGGAGATGCGGCCGAATCTTGATCACATTACCGTCTCCTATGGTGACAAGTCAAAATCTGAGGTATTGGGTCTCGGCAAAGTTGTGGTGGCTCACGATATCTCTCTCGTGGACGTCATGCTTGTTGAGACCCTCGGGTATAACTTACTTTCTGTTCGTGCCCTTGGTAAGATGGGCTTTGCAGTTTACATTGATGCTGATTTGGTGGTACTCTTGTGGAGCAAGTCTCTAAAAGTCGCTTTTGTGGGATATGTCGAAAACGACCTATACGTGGTAGACTTTTTGGGGAAAACCACTACAGGTCCGATGTGTCTTTTCGGAAAGGCTGACGCGGGTTGGCTATGGCATCGCCGACTAGCCCACGTCAATATGAGAACTTTGCAAAGTCTCCACAAGGGTGGCCACATTCTTGGACTAAAAGAAAATGTCTCTTTTGCCAAAGATCGTGTCTGTAGGGCGTGTGTTGAAGGGAAAATGCATGATTCTCCTCATCGAAGGAAAACTATTATCTCTTCAAAAAGGATCTTGGAGCTTCTTCATGTGGATCTTTTCGGACCTCCATCTCATGCAAGCCTTGGTGGGAAGAAGTATTGTCTAGTGATTGTTGATGATTACTCAATATACACTTGGGTTTATTTCTTCAAGTTGAAGAGTGAAACTCAACAAACTGTCATCGACTTCGCCAACGAGGTTCAACGTCAACACAACGTCCCCATTCTGGCTATAAGGAGTGATAATGGCTCGGAGTTCAAGAACTACACCTTAAATGAGTTCCTAAGTGAAGAGGGGATAAGACATCAATATTCCGCTGCATACACCCCTCAATAAAATGGTGTAGCCAAGAGGAAGAATCGAACTCTAATGGACATGGCAAGATCAATGTTGGCCGAATTCAAATCTCCATATAACTTCTGGGCTGAAGCAATCTCTACTGCTTGTCATTCATCCAATCGTTTATACCTCCGTAAGATTTTGGACAAGACTCCGTATGAAATACTTACCGGTAACAAGCCAAACATCTCATACTTTCGGGTATTCGGGTGTAAGTGTTTCTTTCTTATTAAAGGAGTTCATTTATCTAAGTTTGAATCTAAGGCTCTAGAAGGTATTTTTGTTGGTTATGGTGCCGAATCCCACATTTATAGAGTCTACAATAAGCTCTCCGGAACTGTTGTAGAATCTTGTAGTGTGGTGTTCGAGGAAAATGATGGTTCCCGTGCGGAGCAAGTTGGTGTTTGTGATGCAGATGTTGAAATACCCCAAGATGCCATAAGAAGAATGGGCGTGGGATTCTTCCGCCCCATTGAGGAACCCCTTGTGGCGGACCAGGAAGGACAATGCTCTACTCATAAAGAGCCCTCATCTACACATACGCAACATGCTCCAACCACGGGGGCAACTTCTACACCATCGTCATCAACTGTTGAAGGTCAAGATGCTCCAGAAAGCTCCATGCCGGATTTTCCGGTGGACACCGGATTATCCGGCCAACTCACTCCAGCTGACCTTTCTGCTCCTGGTGGTGAAGATGTCATCGCAAGCTCTAGGCCGGATTTTTCGGCTGACCCCGGATTATCCGGCTCCTCAGTAGTTCAAGCGAGTCCCAGGCTTCCTGAAGATGCTGCTGCAAGTCCTCCCAGGCCGGATTATCCGGCCTCTTCATCGGCCGGATTATCCGGCCCTGACTCTCCAGTTCCACAGCCTCCTGTTATGGCTACGGACTCACCTCAAGGGCATGCATCTCCACCACCTGCTACTGATGTTCTAGCTACTGATCAAGGTGGAGAAAATGCCTCCAATGAAGACTCAAGTGATGAATCTCCTCCACCAAGAGACAACAAACTTATTGAACTTCGTCGCAAGGCTCGGGCTGACCGTAACCTTGAGTTGAGGGATCACACTCTCGACAAGGTTGATGGTGATCTTCGATGAAGGGTGTCTACTAGAAGAGAATTGGCCAGTTTTGGTGAGCATCAAGCTCATATCTCCATGGTGGAACCTAAGAAGGTCTTTGAAGCTCTTTAAGACCCAGACTGGGTTGTTGCTATGCATGAAGAATTGAACAATTTCGAGCGCAACAAAGTATGGAAACTTGTGGAGAAACCCAAAGAGTGCCGCAATGTTATCGGCACCAAGTGGATTTTCAAGAACAAGCAAGATGAGAATGGCATTGTTGTGAGGAACAAGGCAAGACTTGTGGCACAAGGTTACTCCCAAGTTGAGGGCATCGACTTCGGCGAGACCTATGCTCCTGTGGCTCGTCTTGAGTCCATCCGTATCCTACTTGCTTTTGCTGCTCATAACAATTTTAAGTTGCAGCAAATGGACGTAAAGAGTGCCTTCATTAACGGTCCTCTACATGAGTTGGTATACGTAAAGCAACCCCCGGGGTTTGAGGATCCTAACTTCCCGAACCATGTCTACAAACTCGATAAGGCACTCTATGGCCTTAAACAAGCCCCACGTGCATGGTATGAGCACCTTAAAGAGCTTTTGTTAGATCATGGCTTCGAAGTTGGGCAAATCGACCCCACTCTTTTTACTAAGAAGGTTAAGGGGGAGCTCTTCGTATGCCAACTATGTGTAGACGATATCATTTTTGGTTCTACTAACAAAGCTTTTAACGATGAATTTTCAAAGCTTATGACCGTATGTGTTTGAGATGTCTATGATGGGGAATTACGGTTTTTCTTGGATTCAGATCAAGCAACTAAGAGAAGGAACCTTTATTAATCAAGCAAATTACATCCAAGACATGCTCAAGAGATTCAAGATGACGGATCTAAATGGTGTCACATCGATGCAAACAAAGTGTCATCTCGAACTCAACCCTCATGGTAAAGATGTGGACCAAAAGGTATACCGGTCCATGATCGGCTCTCTTCTTTACCTCTACGCATCTAGACCCGATACTGTGTTGAGTGTGGGAGTGTGTGCAAAGTATCAAGCAGCTCCTAAAGAAAGCCACTTAGTGGCGGTCAAGAGGATCTTTCGATATTTAGTTCATTCCCCCAACTTTGGTCTCTGGTATCCCAAGGGCTCCAATTTCTCTTTATGTGGTTATACTGACTCAGATTGGGCTGGTGATAAGGATGATCGGAAGTCAACTTCTAGAGCTTGTCAATTCTTGGGAAGATCTCTTGTATGTTGGTCCTCCAAAAAGCAGAATTGTATATCTCTCTCCACCGCTGAAGCTGAATATGTTGCTGCTGCCAGCACTTGTACTCAATTATTGTGGATGAGGCAAACTTTAAAGGAATACGGTGTCAATTGTGACAAAGTGCCTCTTTTATGTGATAATGAAAGTGCTATCAAAATTGCGTACAATCCAGTTCATCACACAAGGACAAAGCACATTGAGATTCAGAATCATTTTATTCGTGACCATGTTGCTCGAGGTGATATTGATCTATCTTTTGTGAGCACGAAGAACCAACTGGCGGATGTTTTTACAAAGCCACTTAATGAAGCAAGATTCTGCTATTTGAGGAATGAGCTAAATATCATTGATTCCGGGAGCTTTTCTTGATTACCCATGCACCCACTCGTACATCTCAATCATTGTTTGGTCTAGGTGTGGGCATGGATATAGGGGGAGTGTGGTCTTAACTTATTGGGCTAACCCTCCCCCCATAATGCCAATAGCAAGTTATATCATTTCTCCTAATATCATGTTGTGATATGTGAGCTTATTGATGAGTATTGGTCGTGAACCCAAGATATATCTTCGCGGTGTCACACCATCCACTCCAACAAGGTGGCTTCGGCCACCGCCCTCTCCTTTGTGGAGAATTGGATCTTTTTGGATGTTATTTGCTCTCTCATGTTCTTATGGGAATCACACTCAATCTTGGCTTTTATTTGATTTGGATTTTGCCATTTTGAGTGTCTAGTACCATCTCAGTTTGGCATTCTCAATCCTAAGCCTTCCCTACCCCTAAGACATCTATTCTTGCACACAAGTCCCTTGTACACCTTGTGGGGGTGTTGTTTGGGGACGCGCGGACCTGGTTCTGTGTATAATAGAATCCCAGATTTTAGGCCGGATAATCTGGCCCAAGTGTTGGCCGGATTATCCGCCCCTGGCCAGGCCGGATATGATGAGTGATCCCATGGGGCACTAGCATCGCTCTTCTCCCTTTTTGGTGTCTCGATGCCAAAGGGGGAGAAGTAGTTCTATTAGGTTGTCCGTGGATTTGCATGGGTAGGGCATAAGCACTTGCACTTTTTATTCGTTATTTCTTGCTTATGCCCATTTAGCGTTGAACTTTTATATTCGTGGTTTGTGATTTGTGGTTGAGACTTTATGTGGTTGTCTGGATGATACCTATGGACTTCATATCATGGATTATGCTCATGGTTATATCTATTCATATCCTATTGCTGGTGGTTTATCACGGAAGGTGCACGCTCATAATGGTTATCCAATAATAATTGTGATTTATGTCAAGGATGCATATTCTCTACTTCGGTGGTATGTGTTTTTTCCCCTTTTGTCTATGGAATAGATTCACCTTTGTGTGTGCATTTGTATTCCAATGCAAAACTCTATTGTGCACACATTGAGGGGAAGTCCCTTCCATAGTTATCTCTGTTTGTCTTGTGTCTTTCTCCTGCAAATCCTGGTATTGTCATCTAACACCAAAAAGGGGGAGATTGAAAGAGCATTTCATGTTTTCCTATGTTTTGCGTGTTAGATAACAATACTATAGAGACTTTTCATGTGTGCTAAGTGTGCAGGAAGTTTTGAGGGGGGCCGGATAATCCGCCCCTCCAAGGGCCGGATAATCCGGCCTACCTCATCTCTCAAGAAAGCCAAGGCGCGTCGCTCTATGTCTAGTCGGATTTTCTTCCGGAAAATCCGAACTGGGGCGACTTTTCTTCCCCAGGCCGGATAATCTGGGTTTCCCAAGGGCCGGATAATCCGGCCCCCAGTTTTCTTGCAAAAGGAGCCACGACGCGTCGCTCTGTGTCCAGTCGGATTTTCTCCCAGAAAATCCGAACTGGGGCGGTTCTTCTTCCTCAGGCCGGATAATCCGGACTTCGCATAGGGCCGGATAATCTGGCCCCCAAAAGTTGATCAAGGACAAGCTCGACGCGTCTCATTGTATGAGGGCGGATTTTCTGCCGGATATTCCGAGTCTGGGGCGGTGTTTCCTCAGATCGGATAATCTGGCCCTCACTTGGGCCGGATAATCCGGCCCCCAAAGTGTGCAACGGCTGGTTTTTGGAAGGGGGTATAAGTACCCCTTCTTCCCCAACGTCCAGAACACTTGATTCATTCGAATTTGACCAGCCCCTGTGCAAGAGCTCTAAATCTCGATCTCCCACTTCAACCACCCTAAGGTCTTGATCTTTGGTGGAATTGAAGGAGGAGAAGTTCATCATCAACATCAAGAATCAAGCGCTTCAACTCCTCTCCATTCACTTGGAGAAATCCCTGATCTAGTATTCTCGTTAATACCTAGATCGTGTTATTGTATTTGACAACTTTGTTCTTGTGGTAGCTTGTTGTCATTTCGGAAGCCTCCAAGTTGTTGTGGAGTTGTTGCCCCGCTAGTTGTGTAAAGGCGCCGGTGCCCGCCTCGAAGGGTACCTATAGTGGAAGGTGGATCAGGCCTGTTGTGGCGAGATCCATCGGAGAACAGGGTGAGGCCTTTTGTGGCGTGGTGGTCTTAGTACCGCCCACCCCTCCAACATGCACGCATTTCCCTTAACAAGGAAGGAACTGCGGTCAAACAAATCCTGTGTCTCCGCTGCTTCACTTCGGTTCACTCGTTCCTCTTCCACTCGCTCCTTACTCGCTAGTAGATAGGTTTGCATATAGGGAAATTCCACACATTAGTTTATCTAGAGAATTTACCTTTGTGCTAAGCCTAAAATTGAAAAAGAATTAAAAATTGGTGTAGCACCTATTCACCCCCCCTCTAGGTGCCCATACGATCCATTTCAATATGCCGCTGATTCCTTGAATGCCTCATAAACTAATTTGCGCAAGCATTCCGCATGTCAGGGTGATTTGTTTCCATGGCAAACTTTTGCTGAAATAAAACATGGAGCATCAGCATTTGCATGAACATAGAAATGGAAAGGTAAAGGATAGCTAAGTCACAGAACATACATAAACTTTGCCTATGAAGTCTGATTGGACATCAACCCTCTGCTTGTACTCTTTCTAGTGGGGTAAGATAGGCATGCTAGTCCTTCATGTGGATCGCACTCACCGGCAAACTGGCGGCAAGAACACCCGACTAAATGGTCTAGTTCTTCCTAGAAGAACATTAAGTGAAAGCCTCCCTCCTTTGGACAACTTGTCAAGCCTCTTCCCCATGTTTCCCCCCCTCACCACCAAAGCTTGACCAGTATGCAGAACTATATCTTCAGAATTCTGTGTTTCGACGTCTTTAGACCAAGGTGCATCAAAGTCTTGAGACATCTGGTAGCCATCATCATCTATAATATAATGGGATTAAATGGATTACTGTAGAGCAAGCAGTCGGTTTAACACATTACCACGTTGAGACCAGTCACTCCAGTCTTGGCACGGTACTTCATGACTAGAATCAGATTCCCCATATTCGGTAGCTGACTCATCGTATTGGGTAGCTGACCCCTGACCCTCAAATTGGATACTAGAGTCCTCGTCGTTGGCAGCTGAACACAGATGTTGGGTAGCCGACGTAGTGCCTTTGGTACCTAACCCATCGGTTTGGGACGGTGCACGGTCGCTTCGGTGAGGTTCCCGCAAACAGCTGGGAGGTGTCTTCTGGATTTGGAGAGGTGGCAAGTCACCTTTGGGGGATACCCTTGGGCAGAAGGATGCAGACTTCATCACTTGGGAAGGTGGCTTCTTGATTTGTGGAGGAGGCAGGTTGGCTTTGGGAGGTGCCAGAGGACAGCAGGATGTGGGTTGGGGTTCCACACCTTGGGTACATGGCTGCTGGATTTGGGGAGGTGGCTACTGACTTTGGGGGGGTGGCTGCTGGCTTTGGGGATATAGAATGAACTAGCCAAATAAGTGTGTAGTTCGAAAACTTATGGTTGGACGTCCAACCATAGAAGGTGGAATTGTTTTAATCATCATGAAACTATGATAGTACCTTAGAAAAACAAGCAATAGATCAAGTGTGTGCCTTAAATAGACTACCAGCATCATTTCATAAAAACAAGATATCAACCACTGTGCTTTTTAGTAGCCAGATCATTCAAATATTTTGATCGTCAAGCTAGTAAATAAAAAAAGAAGAGAAATAAAGAGATCGAGTCATTTGCTGCAAAACTATAGTTGGATGCAGCCAAAAAGTAGCACAAACCTTCTTTGTAATGCCTACAACTATTGTATTTCCAACTGCTGACAGTATCATTGTACATATAACCAGGCAAGAAAATCCAGTAGACAAACAAGCAAATGATACATTGTGCACCTTGCAAGGTCAATGAAGTATTTAAACAATGTATGTCTGGTATGAAGTGGCGGATCAAATTAAGCAAAATGTGACATTCTTTTGATAGAAGAACTTTGTGCACCTTATAGAGTAGGTAGATAGGAAATGGAGCAATCATACGCCGTGTGCATTATATAAACTGCCAGATTATTTGAAAAAAAGATATCCAACATATATAATGTGAAGTAAAGGTATACGAGCTCTGTTATCCACATTATATCCATGGGAACCACGACATAATATCGCATTGTTGCAATCACAAGTCAACTAAAAATGCACAGGAACCATAACCAATTGAACCATCTGGTGGCTAATATTAAACTCGCAAGATCATTTGATCATGTATAGATGAAATCCAGCAGACATGAATCCGAACATATGCACAATGTCTCTTGTTTCTTAGTAATCAAACATTGTATTTCTCATATAAATTTCCATTGTTTAAGTTAAGAAAATCATTACATTGCTTTAATCATGAGCAAACTAAAGAATCAAATTGGCAATAGAATCTATATGTGCATCATGTAGAGTAGTTATTGAGGTAATGAATTAAGCAATCAAACACCAGGTGCACGATAGACTTCCAGATCATATTAAGATGGTTATAGTACATATATATAGTAACTGGGTATCATACAAAACTTAATTATGCTTTTTATATCGAGGGAGAATATTGCTGCTTATCTTAATCAAAAAGTACACTCTATAGATACTACTAAATTTTACTAGGCTAGTCATTTCGAGAGTATCATCAGTTGTATGACGCAGCGATGCTGACACCATATATTAGATGATACTAGCTATGACAATCTCACTATGACTAGTCTAGCTAGAACTCCCTCCGTTTCAAAATATAAGATGTTATGGCTTTTGTGAAACGAATGTATCTAGACCCCCTTTAGTGTTGGTAGAGTAACTTGGACTAGTATTGTATGCATTTTTACTAGTCCAAGTTACTCCCCACCAAGACCAAGTAATTTAGACTAGTCTCATACATATAACACTAGACTATGTTACTACCTCCAGAGTGCATATAAGCTCAATCATGGTGACGATCTCTAATATTATAATAGAATATAAATTAGCATAAAAGTGGATATACTTCAATCACCACCACCTAATCATGGTCTAGTTAACATATATATAGATAGATACATGATCATCAGTCAAATATAGCAAAAAGAGATCTCCACCATAATTGAGTGAGCAAATTGAATTATAAATCAAGGGATTTGCGTTTGGTGTTTGTGCAATACCGTTAAAGGTCATCTTGTTCTAATCATTGGCCAACTCATGTGGTGCCAACACTAGACATTGTGACTACCTCCAGAGTGCATACAAACTCTTAAATATAGCATAAAAATACTATAATAGACTATAAATTAGCATAAAATTTGATATACTTAAATTACCACCACCTAATCATAGTCTAGCTGACGCATATATAGATAGATAAATATGATGATGAGTCAAATATAGCAAAGAATAGATCATCACAATGATTGAGTGAGAAATTTTTATTATAAATCGAGAGATTTACATTTGGTCTTTGTGACATAGTAGAAAAATATAGCATAAAAGTGGATATACTTAAATCACCACCACCTAATCATGGTCTAGTTAACATATAGATAGATAGATGAACATAATTCAAATATAGAAAGAATAGATCATCACCAAAATCAAGTGAGCACATTGGATTATAAATCGAAGGATTTACGTTTGGTTTTTGTCTAGTCTTGTTTAAGGTAAATCTTGTTCTAATCATTAGCCGAATCATGTGGTGCCTCGTACAAACAAGCATCTGACACTAAGCACATGTTAGTAAAAACAAGAGACTTACTATTTCTCTTTGTGCAGTCCCGTTGGAGGACATCCTGTTATCAGTTTGTTCTTTGAAGACATCCACCGCATCCAGTACTTGGATAGATGATGCATCTACTTTAATGTTGCTCCTATGCATATAGGTTCATGCCACTCATTCACATAAAACAGGTTTGCATTCAGCAATAGAAAGCAACGGGTACTTACAAGATTGTAGGGGCGATTCACTCTATGATTCTCTGTGTTCCCTATGAAAGGAAATAATATCAGATAGTGGATGTTGCTGTTTACAAAGAACTAGATAAATATTATAGTATAATCACTTGTGAACACGTAGAGCAGGGAATGGCGGAATATAAGCAAACATTTAAATGACATAAAGTTTACCATGGAGACAAAATAGAATACAGTTACAGTCACTCCTTAGTACGAACAAGAGAGAAATTGCAATGATTTAACTTGTCAAATAGGATTGCAAACAAATATGAAAAGTGCCATAAATTTTTTCACGATCTACAGAGCAGGCAGTTACTGTACTAACATTAGGACGAACAAGATAGAGATTACAATGGTATACCTCATCAACTTATAGAGTAGGGAATGGAAACCCATATGTGAAGTGACTTAAAATGTCATGACTACATAATAGAAGGTAGATACTGCTGCTACAGAAATTATAATTGAGAAACTTGAATTTCTAGAGCAGGGCATGTAGATAACCATGTTAAGTGTCTTAAAACTTGCCATGTAATACTACATCCAATCCAAAATAAATAAGGCGTATAATTTTTTCGCAAGTCAATCAAAGCAAAATTCGACCAAGTTTGTAGAACATACCAGGAACATCTACCATGCCAAACCAATGTCATTTGATACATCGGGACATATATTTTCATAGATGCAAATGCCACAAATTAACCCTTAATAGTATATTTTTCTATGAGCTTGGTCAAAGTTATCATTTTCTGACTTTAAAAAAGTATAGGCCGTCTTTTACGGAATGGATGTAGTACACAATAGGCGGCATCTACTGGTGAAGCTTAATTGAAACAAATAATAATGGCATAACTTGCGGAGGGATGCAAAACCAACAAGTTCAATGACATAAAATTTGTGATAAATTACATAAGAGAAGGCAGCTATTGTGGTTGCTTAGTACAACCAGATTGAAATTATAATAGCATAAATTCTGAACTTGTAGAGTAGGGAATGTTAACCTGCATGATCAGTGGCTTAAAACTACCAATGAACTCCAAAATTACATGGAGTTAGTGTTGTAGCAACGAACAAAGCAAATGCACATTATGATGACATAACTTACGAACTTGTAGAACAGGTAGGTAGCTTTAGATGTTTTGTGAATTAACATGTGCCATGAACTGCATACTACCAATGAACCCTTATGATGTCAGTTTTGTACTACCAAAATTGTTTATATATATTAAGAGTAATTGTTGGTCAAAGCAAAAACACGCAGAACAAGGACACCTTATACCTTGAAATGGAAGGAGTAGTTTAACGCCTGGATTTAACATATACTACACCGAATTTATCAAGGGATAGTAGGATATCAATTAAGCCAGTATTGAGGTAGGAATTTACCACTAATACATAAATGTAGTTCACTGTCGTAGGCTTACACCTGCTATATTGAAACGAACAAGCAGATCTGGTTTACCTAGGTCACGATGTCGTCTACGCATACACAACATCTTTGCGGGTCACGTCAAGGACGCCGAGGGTGCCCGGTAGTGGTGAGTCACGCTGAAGCAGATAGATCACGACGGCATCGGTGAATAAGATCTGTGGAGGTTGTTGATGGGTCTTGCTTGCTTGACAAGATGGCCGGTGAAGGAGATCCAGTGTAGTGCATGACGTCGGTGGTGAAGCAGATCTGTTACGACTGATTATGGATTCGAAGCGCTGCACAAGAGCATCGGTGAACAGATCTGGTGTAGTGGAATGTTGAGTCCATGAAGTAGATCTAATGCAGCGCACACTGGCGTAGGTGAAGCAGGTCAGGTGCTGTGGACAAGGGAGTCAGCAAACTAACACGATTGTATGGAAGAGGGTGTTAGCGAACTAGGTTTGGTAAGGTGGACATCGTCTAATCCGGTAGACTGGTGAGGAGTATATGGTATCGAGGTATGGCGTGTAGGACGACGAAGTGCGGTGGTGCAGGAGCCAAAGGTGGGATAGGGGGTTTGGGGTGGTGTATGGGCGAGCGAAGTGCGGCGGTGATGTTCCGGTGCGGTGGTGCAGGAGCTGGAGGTGAGAGAGGGGTTGGGTGGCATGTAGGCCAATGAAATGCGGTGGAGATGATTACGGTGTGGTGGTGCAGGTGCTAGAGGTGAGAGGGGGTTGGGTGGCATGTAGGCCGGCGAAGCGCGGCGGGGATGCTCCGCTGCGGTGGTGCAGGAGCCGGAGGTGAGATAGGGGTTAGGGTTTTTCGGTGTGCTATGGGAGAAATGGCATCGGTGGAAGGTGGACTACCCAGCTTCAGAGCTGTGGGGACCGGGGGGATTACGAACCATACCCACGCCCCGACATTTGTAGTTAGGCCATTGTCAGGGGTAGAAAATCAATTTTGTACGGCTTAAACTTGGGTCGTGATCACTCAAAATATTTCGGTGGAGGTGAGGCGGGAAATTTGGCGCCCTGGGATTTTGGATTTGGCTATATAGTTCAAAAGATATAGAATAATAATATTCTACCCTAGGTGTAGCTATAGTCCAATGACTAGAAAAAATAGTTTAATGTAATGTCCTAGCCTTTGTAGGTACGGAGTATTTTCGGACCATTTCAGCGGAAATAGAGTATTTGCCTTCGGCTTAATTACGTACACACATGTTATTACCCACTATGAAGGTAGTAACATGAACTAGTAGCACTATATTATTACCCACTATGACTAGCCTAAGAGACTACCAAATTTAGATAAGCCACTAGAGATCAAAGAAAAAAATAGCATGCTATTTAATTTAGCGTGGCTTTTCTCTAGACGATATGAAAGTTATAGCGTGCTAATAACACGCTATTTTACAAAATAGTGTTTTTAAAAATTAAAAAATATAACAGGCATATCATGAATATCAAGAATTCCAGCATCTAATGAATTACCTAGAGTAATACTTGTACATTCATAATCAATTCCAGCGCTATTCAAGTTGGAGGAGAACCAAAAGGGCTGAATCTAGGTACAACGTCGGGTGCTGCAGGAGGAGATGGCGGCTTAACGCGATCACTTAAGTTTAACAATCAATTTTTTTATCGTATGTTTGTTTACACGACACATTCATCATATGCTCTCTTACTACACACACGCCAACAAAAAATAACGTCCCATACTTGAAATAGCACTAACGCTATGATGTTTTAGCGCGATATAGCAAGCTATTTAAAAAATAGCAACATAGCGAGCAAAATCATGAAAAAATATCATGGACTCTCCAAATATGCTATAGAACGCTAAATAGCGTGCTATTTTTTCCATGCTAGAGATGCTCTAAGGCTGGTCAAAGTGGTAAGTAACTTGTAGTAGTAATATGCATACATTGTGCTAAAGACTTTCAAAAGTAGTATCTTTTAGATGCTAGAATGAAAAAGAAGATCCAATGACTGGCAATGTTAGGATTCGCGAGTCTTGATCCAACGCTCAATATTCGAAGTTATTCGTACACTGTGTATAATAACTAGTGAGTTGCAAGTGCCTTGCACGTGAGAATCAGATAATAGAAGCATGACACATAATTTTTTATATAAAATTATAATAGGTGAAACCCAAAAAATAATTATAATTTCGAGCCACGTTCATAAAGTATCGCCTGTGTCTGGTTCTTGTACTTTTTGTATCATCTAGAAATCAACCTATAATCTGTGTCCATAAAACTGATCCATAAATAAATTCTATAGGAGTATGTGGACGGGGCCAGGGGACTGCATGCCCTTCGTCTCCACAACCGCTCATGCATGAATCTCCCCATATTCCTAGTGGTTCCTTTCATCTTCTCAATCACATTCCATTTCTGTCACCTGGCCGGACCCCTGCAAAACAAAAGAAGGCGCCAATCACCGTCCATGGCACCGCCGTTCAACAAGATGTACTCCTTCCTGGAACCTGGCAACACCACCATGCTACACGTGGCATATACCAAAAAAGCATAGGTGGTGAACGATTACATCGAGAAAATCAAAAAGCTCCTGGAGGAAGTGGATGACAAGATTGTTGGCCTCGATGTCGAGTACACCAACGAGGAATCATTGATGTAGAAGGATGCAGTCGTCTAGCTATGTGTGGGAACGGATTGCCTGGTCTACTAGATCTGCCAAGCCGACAAGCCATGCTCCAAGCTAGCAGAGTTCCTCACCAACCCTAACATTTCCTTTGCAGGCGTCGACATTGTCAACGATGATATCAGGCTTAGGCGTGCTCTAGTGCCAATGACGAACTTCATGGACATCCAGAAGCCTGCGGGCTCCAAGAATGAGAAGGATTCTTTGGCTGACTACGTTGTGGCCCTCATAGGCATCCATTACAAAGCCATGAAGAAGAAGAAGGATGTGGACCACAAATAGTGGGGGAACATGCCCCTGACCGAGGAGCAGATCCAGTATGCAAGCCTCGACGCCTATGCGATCTACGAGGTATATAGGCGGACAGTGAACTTCGAGAGGGGTCAACAAACTCTTAAAATGTTCAACAAAAAAAAGAACTAAAGAAGAAGGGCAAGGGTAAGCGCAATCAGACCAAAGAATAAGAATAAGACGAAGACTCAGAATGGTACACCATGTGACCTACGAGTATATCTTTGCGTTTCGGTCTATCCTTGCTTGATACTACTAGTACTAGCACTCATAGAAGTTAATACTTGTATACACTGTAGGAGTATCATGCAAGGGGCGGAGGTAAAAAAGAATTAATGCAAGGAATCGTAGTTGTTTCTTTTATTTCCATTGCAGAGTGCTAGTAGGAGTGTAGGTAGGCATCATAGCACGCCACCAGACCACCACCACCCCCTCCCCCACCCCCAATGAATTGTCTTGTCAATCAACAACCATGGCAGATTAATTTTATGGTGGTAGAGACTTTCTTTGAGTAATTCCATTTATACTGCTGAAGGACAGAGGGTGAATGTGCACCTAAAAACCGATAGTAGGACACTCTTACAGACTGATAATAGCACTGTATCAGTAGAACCGCAAGATGAACTTTTTCCAATTGCCCGAATGTATGTTGAGTAGTACAGTATAAACATATATAGTACTATCTGCTACTATGTACTACTAGCAAAAATCCACCATCCCTAATGGGGAAAGAATATGATTTCTTCCAACCAAACCACTACTCCAATGATGCTAATTTTGTACCAATATTCTTTATATATTTAGAGTAAATCTTGGTCAAACAAAAAACACGCAAAACAAGGGGGCCTTATTTCTTGGGATGGACGTACAATACTTGTACTACTAAAAAATCCACCATTCCTGGTATGCAAACAATCTTTCTGCAATTAAACCAATTAACAGCAGCTTACATCCCCACTAAAACTCGATGTGAATGAAGAAAGGTAGCTGCTTTGACGTAGCAGGACCGACCAGGTAATGTGGCGGCACCGCCAGGTAAGATGTAAGGTCCTCAAATGCGACGTTGCCCAGCTTAGCGGAGCTCGACGCATCGAGCTCCACCATAACGGTGCCGGTCCTCCTCCTGCCATCCATCCAGGAGAGCAACGTCGGACATTCCACCCACATCCTCACCCTGTACACTGGCAAGTCGCACATCGCGGTCCTAACACAGACCGCAGACATGAGGGGGACCGTGCCTACCATGCCAATCGTCAGGACGAACATGACGCTGTCCTGCTCCCCGGCGAGGATGAGCCGGCAGGACGCCTCGGCCGACAGCGGCACCAGCTCCTGGAATGCTTTGGTGGTGGCATACTGGATCTTGTGCAATTGGATCGAGTGGACCGCTTCAAGGTGGGCGACGAGTGCCAGCGGCAGAGCGGCGAAGTCGCAGCTGGTCTTCGTGCAAGTGGAAGGAGCGCACCGACACATGATTTCATGCTCGTGGAGTTTGTAGTAGGGAAGCAAACTACTACAGCCTTTGTGGGTGCACTTGACCCTAGCCACTGATAGGACGGCGTCCATGGAGGGATCGTGGGTGAATCCGCTGCTAGGGTACTCGCACTTCTGGTAGGAGGTGATGTTGCAGACGCAGCGGTGGCAGACTAGATGAATATCCACGCACTGGAGAAATGGAAGTTCAAAAAATAAAATAGTTGCCCGGACGAACCGACAAAAGAAAAATCAATGGATTGTGAGGGAGAAAGGGAGAGACCTTGTAGACCCGCCGGGGCTTGAGGGGCTGGGAGCAGGAGGAACAGTTGAGAATGGTGGCTTCCATCTTTAGAGTGACCGTCCCAAGCATTGCGATTTGGGTGGGGGTGAGAATGAGGACTCTCTGATCCGGCCTCGAGTCGTGCCCTTCTTTTATACCACTGCTGATAATCAATGAAGCTCTACCTGATTGCTTTTTCCCTTTCTGTACTAGGGTCCTATTTTTATATTTTGAGGCCTTATCTTCAAAATCCTGGTTTAGTTGGACAAGATTAGCGGCCTCTTTGTATTTGTGCACCATCCTTTTATTAGTAAGTTGCACGTGCCTTGGACGTGAGACTCACATAATAATAAATTATGAGATATCATCACTATATAAAATTATGCTCTGTAATAGGTAAAGCTCAAAAAATATGAAAGAGCCACATCTATAAAGTAACGGTGTATATTTCGTTCTTGTACTTTATATCATGTAGAAATAAACGTTTATTAGCTACTAATACTTGAAAAAATTGGGACCATGGTCTAGAGAAATGACGGAGGAGATTCTAGAATTATCGAGAAGTGTGTTTTCAGGTTTGCGCTTAGTCATTTTGCTAAACACTATCAATCTAATCTTCTAGATCCTATACTGGAAGAGAAGATCCAACAGTTGGCAATGTTGGGATTTGCGCGTCTTGATCCAACATTGAATATTCAACGTTATCTGTACATTATATTGTGGTAAGATTTGATGAAGCTCCACGGCTAAAAACTAAATGTTCGTGTGATCTTCTATGTGATCTTATTTGAGAAAAAAAACCAAATATGAGGATTGGGAGATAAATTTGTGGATCATACTAGATTTTATCTCGTAGAAAAAACATGGCTCACACGATGGGGGTCTGCTTTCTCTCTACTGCTAGGCTTCATATGTAGTAGTACCACCAGACTATACTCTCTGAACTATAATCATGCGCGAAAGCACTACGCGTACCTGATGCGTGCTGCGAAGCTTTCTAAGAGGGGGCAGGGAAAGAAGAGAAGGAAGAGCAAGGATCTATGATGATTTTCCTTCAAGTTTGGAAGTGAGGACATAATTATAGTGATTGTAAGGACGAATGATGAATTTTGTGTGCATAGACATTGCAAGAAGTTGAATTTTTCAAACCTGATGGTGGTTTTTATATTTTGAAATGTTGGGTACCTTAAACGATTTCTGAAACCTATAACGCACTCGTCGTACAAATTTGATATATATAATTTTGGTAGATCGACATAAAGTAGTTCTAATGGGAGAAAATAGCTACTAGACAGATTGGAAATTCATGTTATTACCTGAAAATAGCCCATAAACATGGTCCACTATGTGCGAATAATGGGGTATTACCATTCTGGGCCTTATTCTTCATGTACTAACTTAACAAATAAACATTGTCTATCACTTAAAAAATTAAAAAATATTTTTTGTTCGTCAAAGTTGGAAACTACGATTGTAAACATATTCTCCCATACCAACATGCGCTCAACTACTAAATATGGGCACACTATTCGTCTACTACAATGTAGATATAGCCATGACCCCCGTCATTTGATTTGGAAGCTAATAAGCATCTTAACAGCATGGTAGGCCATATTGCAAAGCAAGGTTTTTGAAAGTAATCAAAACTCATATTTATCACAACTAGTACGCTCAAGAGAATGTGAAGCACATGTTTTACATTATTTTGATTTTTCTTGAAAAAAATCATATCTAGTTCAAGCTTGTCAGCCACTGTGAAATTATTCGAAAGAACCTAATAGTTTCATACATCTAGTTGTTTTTTATAGATTGACTACTCTAGTACCTTAAAGCGATTTTACGCAAAATTAGAGAGTAGAAACGTATCATGCAGTCATAGTTAAAATTTGATCTGATTTTGATAAATCAACAAGTACTTTAAGTGGTTGAAATTAGCTAGAAAAGTCAAAATTTCATGTAACTAGAGAATTTCCCATAAAACATGGTCCGCTTTTGTGTAAAAATGGAAGGCTAGTAGCAAGATTTATGAGCCTTAATTATTCACCATATACTTTGCTAAATAATCTACAAATGTAAATATTGTTTACCATGCCGTGCATTTACCAAAAGCAGACATTATTATCACATAAGCATGGTCATTTGTTTTGAAACCCAAGCATGTTCATACATGGTATGCCATATTGCGAAGAAATACTCTGAAGAGTTATCCAAACTAAAGCTTGTCATTTTGCATGGAAGTGGGATTCACGCAAGAGGAAGTCATGCGCAAGTACTATAGTTTTTTTGTAATTTTCTTGTTTTTTCTAAATCACCGGAATTTGTCGGGCAACATGTAAATTCTTTGCAAGTTGAATCTTTCAAACCTCCTAGTGCTTTTCCATATAGTATTGACTAACTTGGGTCCCTTAAAACGATACTGTGAAGGTAGTAACATGTGAAAGTTTTACTAGTCTAAGTTATTTAGCACTTGAGCAGCCTAAAATATGGAAGAGAAAGAAAACATCCAGCCAGAGCTCATTTTTGGGTAGAAGCACAAGGCAAACAGAAGGAAAGTTGGGCTAGACCACCACGGGCCCCAACTTTCTATGCACTGTTGCACCTGAACGGTTGTACTCCATTGTGCGGAAGCTTACATGGGAAGGAAGAGGTGACTGTGATTCCCCAAAAAAGGAAGAGGTGACTGCTGTGATGCTTCCCACCTGAATAAGTGCCAGGCATAGATGCATGAGTGGAGTAGAGCAGCCAATGTCGCATTGAAGAGGAGAGAGGGAGGATGATTCTCCTTTATATAGGAGCCCTTTCTCTCACGAAAGGCAGCGACAAGACAAAATTTTGGGTGGAGGAGCCTTTTTTTTGAAACAAGGCAAAATATTTGCGGTGGAAGGAGCCCTTGCTTGCCTTGCCAGCAGTACGGGATCGACTAGGCACCAAAAGCTAAGTACTAATAATACAAACATGATTAATACTTGAGTACTACTAGTAGTTGCTATACACCCACAATGTTGCCATTGCCAAATCTGACGTAAAGGTAAATTTGGCTTTGGTAGAAAATATAGCAAGAGCTCCACAATATAGTAGTTCCAAATGTTTATAACGTGGGTCCCACCATCTAGCTAAAACAACACATGAAGTAAATATGGAACTACCCTCACAGTGTAGGGAACTAGTAGTTCCAAAAGCCAAAAAGAAAATTTGGCATCGGAGCAACTACTTGCTCCGGTTCCTAGTTTTCTCTCATTCGAACCACCTCCACAATGTAGGGAACTAGTTCTAAAATAAAAAAGCAAATATGGAACCAATTTTGGCTACACATTGTGGAGGTAGCTTGTCAGGAGAAATAGTGGCTAATATAAGTACAGTAGCTTGTCCGGATCCTTCTTGCTTCCTCGAATGCCTCCTGGTCACATTAAGGCTGAATACAAGTTCGATGATATTCATATCGACTTCCAATGAAGTGGGATACCACTGAACACGTTGAGATGAAGTCCATGTGCGTGTTCCTTGTACCAGTAGTTATCACCGCACGCCCATCATCGCCCATGGCAATCATGACTTCATGATAACCTTTGTACAACTCATTGGTCACACACAGATTTCTTTCTTCACGCAGATGATTCTTCAAGACATTCTGACTGTAATCCAGTGAAAAGCACTAAAACCAGAAGAAAACAACCATCAGAAGTTTATGATTTGTTGACTAGTGAAATAGTAGTAAAATAGATGCCTGCTTGATTCGTATGATAGTGAAAATAAATATAGGATTGCAATGTCATGCCCACTCCAATCCTATGGGAATTCCATATGAACCAAAGTTTGTTTGACTCTATCGTAGTAGGACAAACAGAGGATTCTGAAAAAGAGGTGTGAGTGGATGTTTGATTTCCTACAAAATCTAGTGCAAAGGAATACTTAGAAATAATTCCTATGGGAATCAATACTACAAATGTAACAACCATCTTGGGAAAAATTTCCTATAGAAATTTAATCCTACAAATTTATTAGGCAAATCTTTTGAATCAGATGGCTACTAAAATTTCTTACCTTTTCGAGAAAAAACTAAAATTTCTTACCATCCTGCCCCCTCCTTTGCCGAGTAAAGAAGAGGTGAGCTCCCAGACATAGCAAGGTATGTCAGGTTCGATCTGGGAGACTTTATTCTCGAGAAAATCCCACCTTCTGTATGATAAACGCACATTATTGCCGTAAACGATGTACCTTTCGAACCAATCTTTTCGCTCATAAGAAGGACCCACATGAAAGAAAAATAAATCTTAGAGAGTAGTATATTCTTGCATAGTCTAATTTGATTTTAACAATCCAAGTAAAACTTTACCCCCTTATAGCCGCAATTTCTTCCTCATCACTACTAGTTAGATAACAGTCAATGTAGCAGATCTCATCATCGCTCGAACTGTCCATGATTTTCTACCTTGCTTGGAATTTGAACCTATAAATGGAATTGCAAGATACTTATTATAGCACTAAAATGCATGGAATTATAACCAGTTCAAGTGACAAAATGCTATCCCCAGCAGCAAGCAACATGTTTTGCCAAGGATTCACTTTGAAAAAGTACATCAATCTCAATATATTTGTATTTATGCAGATTTAAACTATGAGGAACGAAATAGAGGGGAATGAAAGAGATCCGAAAAAATGGTTTTAGAGACAGATAATGGAATCAGTACAAAAAGAGGAACCGTGAATGTTTTCTGCAAGGGAGAGATGAAGATTATACCTTGTTGTTCTGGGTCGCAGTTCGCGTAGCGGTGACAGGCAGATTGATCTATGCAGCGCTAGAGATGACAACAACGGTGAGAGGAGGCGGCGGTGAGAGGATGAGCGTGTTTTCTAGATGATGGTGGATGGATTGGGCAATGCGGAGGTGGGCAGAGTAGAAAAGACTGATTTATAGGGGTGCCGGCTTCATGTGAATGTAGCCGTGCTTCCTCGGTGCAGGGTGAGAAATAGAATATATTGTGTAATAAAGTAAAATATAGGAAGGCTAGCCAGGTCCAGATGAAGTGCATTGAATGTGATGGTAGTAGGCAGTTCTATTAGAAAATGTACTCCTACTTCCTCTATCCCAAATTAGTACGCATATAGTTTTTGGTCAAAGTTAACAAACTTAATGTTTGACCGACTATATAGAGAAAAAATTCAACATCTACAATATCTAATGCACACTATATGAAGATATATGTCATAACAGTTCTAACAATACTAATTAGAGATTATAAATATCAATATATTTTTCTATATAGTTGGTCGAATTTTGAAAAGTTTGACTTCGACCAAAAACTATATGCATCCTATTTTTGGATAGAGGGAGTAAGTTGGAATATTTTAAGCATAGGAGATTGTAGAATGATGGAGAAGTGTGTTTTGAGGTTAGACATGAGTCTTACCGCTGCCGAGTCTAGTACAAGCTCAAGTCTAAGAACATAAATTATTAAAAGGGCCCATAGTTAGTCTCTAGATCCTTTCTATAATGGCATCTCATGCAAATAGAAAAGCAAGATTGACTGGTACGTTTGCTAAGTAGTGGGTCCTATGAAAAAATAGTTCTGCTACCCGGCAACCTTTTTCTGACACTTTTTGATAATATTTCTTAGACTCAAGATAAACGGTGTACACGGGATAATCTTCTAGACACAAGAATGGAAAAGAAGATCCAACGCTTACCAAATGTTGGGATTTGCCAGACTTGGTCCACCGGTGAATATTCAAATTTATCCATACACTATATATCTAAGTTGCACATGTGAGAATCAGATAATAGAAGTATGACATATCATTTTTTATATAAAATTATAATAGGTGAATCTCATAAACTGATTATAACTTTGAGCCATGTTCATAAAATATTAGGTGTATATTTGGTTCTTGTACTTTGTATCATGTAGAAATCAATCTATTAGCTACCTAATACTCGACATGCTCTAGAGAATTGGCGAAGAAGATTCTAGAATTATTGAGAAGTGTGTTTTGAGGTTTGTGCATAATGTTCATAGCGCTAAAGACTATCAGTATAGTCTTCTATATGCATGCTAGAGTGGATACAAGATCCACGATTTGCAATGTTGGGATTTGCCAGTCTAAGTTCAAAGTTATTCATACACTATATATAGTACTAGTAAGATTATATAATAGTTAAATCTCAAAAAATTATAAAATTGATCGACATCTATAAAGTATGGGTGTATATTTGGTTCTTGTACTTTGTATCATGTAGAAGTCAACGATTATTAACTATCTAACACTTGAAAATTTTGGTAACATAGTATAGAGAAACGTGGGAGAAGATTCTAGAATGATGTAGAAATGTGTTTTGAGGTTTGAGCATAGCATTCATGTGCTGAGGACTATCAATAGAATCTTCTAGATGCTAGAATGCAAAAGAAGATCCACAACTAGAAATGTTGGGATTCGCTAGTCTTGATCCAACGGTCAATATTCAAACTATTTGAACACTATATATAGTGGTAAGATAAGATAAGAAAGACTATCATAGTATCTTCAAGATGCTAGAATGGAAAAGAAGATCCAACGGTTGTCAATGTTGGGATTCACGAATCTTGATCGATCCAACGGTCAATATTCAAAGTTATTCGTAAATTATATATTGGTAAGATAAGGTAAGAAAGACTAACAATAATACATACTAGAATGGAAAAGAATATCCAATGGCTAGCAATGTTGGGATTCGCGAGTCTTGATCCAACGGTCAATATTCAAAGTTATTCGTACATTATATAGTGATAAGATAAGATAACAAAGACTATCAATAGTATCTTTTAGATGACAGAATAGAAAATAGGATCCAACAGCTAGCAGCAATGTTGGGATCTGGGGGTCATGATTCAACAGTCAATATTCAAAGTTATATGTACACTATATATAAAATAAAAATATAATAGTGGTAAGATAATAAAAGAATGACTATCAATAGTATATCTTCTCGATGCTAAAATGTAAAAGAAGATCCAACGGCTGGCAATGTTGGGATTCACGAGCCTTGATCCAACGGTCAATGTTCAAAGTTTTTCATACACTATATAGTGGTAAGATAAGATAACAAAGACCATCAATAGTATATTCTAGATGATGGAATGGAAAAGAGGATCCAACAGCTAGTAGCAATTTAGGAATTTGTGGGTCATGATTCAACGGACAACATTCAAAGTTATCCCTATACTATATATAATAGTGGTAAGATAAGAAAAGAAAGACTACCAATAATATATATTCTCGATGCTAAAAAGGAAAAGAAGATCCAACAGCTAGCGATGTTGGGATTCGCGAGTCTTGATCCAACGGTGAATATTGAAAGTTATTCGTACACTATATAGTGGGTAAGATAAGATAACAAAGAGACTATCAATAGTATCTTAGATGATGGAATGGAATAGAGGATCCAACAACTAGCATCAATTTTGGAATTCGCGGGTCATGATCCAATGGCCAATATTCAAAGTTATCCCTATACTATACATAATAGTGGTAAGATAAGAAAACAAAGACTATCAATAATATATCTTCTTGATGCTGAAATGGAAAAGAAGATCCAACGGCTGGCAATGTTGGGATTCAGGAGTCTTGATCCAATGGTCAATATTCAAAGTTATTCATACACTATATAGTGGTATGATAAGATAACAAATACTGTCAATAGTATCTTCTAGATGATGAAATGGAAAAGAGGATCCAATAGCTAGCAGCAATGTTACGATTCACGGGTCAGGCTTCAACGGTTAATATTCAAAGTTATCCATACACTATCTATAATAGTGGTAAGATAAGAAAAGAAAAACTATATATCAATAGTGTATCTTCCTCGATGCTAAAATGGAAAAGAAGATCCAATGGCTGTCAATGTTGGGATTCACGAGTCTTGATCCAACAGTCAATATTCAAAGTTATTCGTACACTATATAGTGGTAAGATAAGATAACAAAGACTATCAATACTATCAATCTTCTAGATGCTAGAATGGAAAAGAAGATCCAACGGCTGGCAATGTTGGGATTCACGAGTCTTGATCCAACGCTCAACGAATAACTTCGAATATTGAGCATTGGATCAAGACTTGTGAATCCCAACATTGTCTGCCGTTGGATCTTCTTTTCCATTGTAGCATCTAAAAGATACTAGTAAAAGGCATGTGCCACACACATATATACTATAGGAAATGTGATTTAACAAACATTAAGTTGTTATTAACCAATCTTGTTAGAGAAAAAAGGCATACATTAAGTCTATTAATAATAACTATCTACACACATTGAGAATACAACCTATTGTGCTATGGAATTGGGGGGGGGTGGTGACATGATGGTTCTAGAACATGGTGGAGTCTACTCTAGGTACTGTTCAACACGAATCTAGCTGCTCTGAATCCATTGGATCTAACAGCCCAACGGTCAGGATTGGTGCTATGGATCCAATTCAAAACTGCTCCATTATAGTAGTAGAGATTATTGATAGTCTTTAGCACAATGGACACTATGCACAAACCTCAAAATACACTAGCTTCTCCATCATACTAGAATCTTCTCCCTTGTTTCTCTAGACCATGTTACAAAAATTTCAAGTAATATTATGTGTAGCTAATCAATGTTGACTTCTACATGATACAAATACAAGAATCAAATGTACCCACACTTTATAGATGTCGGTCAAATTTATAATTTTTTGAGATTTACCTATTATATAGTCTTACTACTATATAGTGTATGAATAACTTGGAACTTTGACCACTGGATGAAGACTCGCGAACCCAAACATTACAAACTGTTGGATCTTCTTTTCCATGCAGCATAGTGCATATATAATGTGTTCATAGCACTAAAGACTATCAGTAAAGTCTTCTCTATGCATGCTCGAGTGGATACAAGATTATATCTTCTTGATGTTAAAATGGAAAGAAGATCCAGCGGCTGGCAATGTTGGGATTCGCGAGTCTTGATCCAATGGTCAATATTCAAAGTTATTTGTACACTATATAGTGGTAAGATAAGATAAGATAAGAAAGACTATCAATTAATACTATCGATCTTCTAGATGCTGGGATGGAGAAAAAGATCCAACGGCTGGCAATGTTGGGATTCGTGAGTCTTGATCCAACGCTCAACGAGTAACTTCAAATATTGAGCATTGGATCAAGACTTGTGAATCCCAACATTGCCTGCCATTGGATCTTCTTTTCCATTCTAGCATCTAAAAGATACTATTGATAGTCTTTAGCACAACGGACACTATGCACACACCTCAAAACACACTTCTCCATCATTCTAGAATCTTCTCTCTCATTTCTCTAGACCATGTTACCAAAATTTTCAAGTATATTAGGTATAGCTAATCAACGTTGACTTCTACATGATACAAATACAAGAACCAAATATACCCATACTTTGTAGATGTCGATCAAATTTATAATTTTTTTGAGCTTTACGTATTATATAATCTTACCAATATAGTGTGTATGAATAACTCTGAACTTTGACCATTGCATCAAGACTTGCGAACCCAAACATTATAAATCGTTGGATATTCTTTTCCATCATAGCATCTAGAAGATTTTTTTTTGAGAGCAGCATCTAGAAGATTCTATTGACAGTCTTTAGAGCAAGTCCAGCAACACCCCTACATTTTCTCACCTATGTGTGTATGTAGGGGCCTTCACTAAAAAAATCTTCTCCTAAATTTTGCTTATCTCTAAGAGCAACCTTAGATTAGCTTCCCTATATCATAACCATAAGATTTTAATAGGAAAGAGCCCACTTTATCAACTTGATTTCACCCATCAACTCAGTCATCCACGTAGGGCCCACATATAGGGGAGGTCGCGGTCGCCTTGGACGCACCATAAAATTATGGCTGGGCCATCGAGTGCGGGAAGCAGAGTCAACGTTCTGTCCCATCGCTTACCCTAGTCTTTGTCATCGATATTTTCGACACGCATCGGCTTCATCAGCAAGATTGATTGTCCCCTCGACTCGGTAATCTGCCACATTAATCTTGGATCACCTCCTTCCTATTTATTCTCTCCCTTCGCCGCACCATACCATCTCCAATCCCCCGCTTCTAGCAACCATCACCATCCCCGTCTGTCATCCATGGCCACCTTCCAGCTGTCGCCCGCCGTATTGGAGAGCAAAGACCCTGAAATCGCTGCACAGGAGTACAATGCCCTGCACATTTCGGCCTTCTCCCCATAGAGAACACCATGGCAGCTGGTGTGCGCCTTCCTAGATGCCGGGTATGGTCGCCACAAGTACCATATGTATGGCCTCCACAATAATCCGGACAGGACGTTGATAGTCAAGTTCGTCAACTTCAGGGACGCCCGTCTCCTCTACGACCAGGCCTTCCACTGCGGCTGTGAGATGGTGGTGTTCACTGGCACCAACATTTTCACCAACTACTAGGACCAGTTCCCCAACAAGGGCAACTTCATCCACAATGTCCTCCTGGAGCTGCCGATGGCTCAGGAGGTGCCGCCGCCTTATCCGGATGTGCCGAGGAGTCAGGAGCAGGCGGTGTAGCTAGAGCTGGCTGATAGCTGTGAGATTCAACACATTTTGATGGCTTTTATTGATGGTTTTCTCCCGGATTTGATCGTTTTCTAGCTTTACCTAACACTAATACTTCGGTAGCGAAGAAAACTTGGTTTTTAATGTGTGTTTCAGGTCCTAAACGTCAATAGAGGGATTTAACTAGGGAAACACAATATTCTGGAGAAAACAAGCGAGTCCCACCTTGGAAGCGCACGAGGGGAGCTCACAGAAGCTTTAACGAGCAACTATACGGCGGGAATATTTTTCCGGCCATATAGTTCCTGCCGTATAGTTGCCGCCACCTCTGTCTTTTCAAAAGGGGCAACTTTCATGAAGGGACCGAGGACAAAAACACAACACAACAGCCGCCATACCATCCAGAAAGGAGGAAGAAGAGATCCGGAGAAGAAGGGAGAGACGTTCTTTATCTCGCTCCATGATCTTCAACCTCCTAGCCAATACACCCCCATAGCCACTACTTGTACTTGAGAGAGAGAGAGGGATCTCCACATTACAAGACTAGGGTTTGAGATTGTTTCTTCCCATCTTGAATTGCATTGGATATTTTTCTATTCTTATTGTGGATGTCCACGGTAATACAAAGACGAATTCCCTTTATTCAATTATATTGATGATCCATTCTACTCTCATGTGTGAGTAATTCCCTTGGGCGTGGGAGATGTAGGGGATTGGTGAGATGTGATGTGCCTTCATATTTTCCATTAATTTGTGATTGATTCTAATTACTATATTATGTGTTATTGACTATCTATGGGATTCCTAATGCTTGTTGTCCAATTAAGGGCCCAGACAACATGATCCTTTGTTCTACATAGATAATATCTTGTTCGCTAGTGGACCAGCAACCCCTGGTGACACGGGGATATTAATGGAAAGCTAGTTGACTCGAGGATAACGAGTAACCACTGTGCTTATTGCATTAGCCCAATCCAAGGAGCTTAATCGCTAAGCGACCTGAAGGGTCTTAGTCGTCTAGTGTCTGACCATGGTTTTGGTAACATGGTAGTAGGATTATTGAAGTTGGGATGAAATCTACCAAGAGGAGTTCCGGCTAATTATGGGTTGCTCGCCTACACATATACTTATAGGATTATAATTGTTACACTTATCACTCGTCCACCTGGCACAGTCACTATCACCATGAACTGAATATCCCCGCGCCTTTCTTCGCCATCTGCAGAAAACAACAAACAACTGCACCGTTCTTTACTTTTATGCTTTATATTTCTGAACTTTACATTTTAGTTCTATTTAAATACATCTCCTTTAATCAAAACCCAATTTATTATTTCAACACTTGTAGTCAATTCACTCGAAGGCCTGTGACAACTTCGGGTGTGACAGAGAGTTCACCCATAAACACTTACCTTTGGGCTCCCTGTGGGATCGATATCTGAACTTTGAAACTAGCTACAAACGATCTGTGCTCTTGCAGACATCAAGCTATTTTCTGGCACCGTTGCCGAGGAGCTAAGCGCTAAGTGTTTGTCTCTTGACATTTCAGGTGTTACTACTACAAAATTTTCTCCCTAGGAGATAAAGGGTCTACACACTCTGGTAGGACCTATTTACTAGATTATTTTGAGCACATGCCTATTCAAAGGTGCGAGGAAATTGTTGAAAAACTTGGAAGATCAGAAAAAGTTGAAGTTGAAAACCTGAGTGATTTTATGGAAATCATGTCCATTTATAGGACAACTCCCAAGAAACCTGAGAAAACTCTCAGAGAATACAATGCTCCAAGTTCTGCTTTCCTTAAACAACCAATAGAATTTCCTAACCCTAGAGTTAGAGAATATCAATTTGATGGTGGAATTATTAAAAATTTGCAGGAAAAAGCTTTTAGTTGAAGGGAAGATGAAGACCCAGGAAGACATATTAGAGAGTTTGACGATGTGATGACAACGCTTGGACCAAAAGGTTTACCGAGAGATTTCTCTCTTCTTAAATTTTTTCGTTGGTCTCTTAAAGGTAAGGCTCTAGACTGGTTATATTCTCTCCCTCGTCACTACATTAAATGTTGGGAAAACTGTATTGTTAAATTCATAGATAGGTTTAATCCTTTTAAAAAGGTAACTTCTTCAAGAAAGAATATAGGCAACTTTAGTCAGAACATGGGGGAAAACTATCCACAAGTCTGGGAAAGATTCTTCGGAATGATCAATAGAATTCCTAATCATGGCTATTCTGAATGAACTATTTGGCATTTATTTTAACATGGTCTTAATACTCAATGCAGAGAGTTGCTTGACTTATCAGTAAGAGGATCGATAAACACCTTAACTGTTAAAGCATGTTTGGAATTAATGTCTACTAGGGCTAAGAATGATTCTATATATAATCCTGATTTCGATACTAAGCCAGAAAAAGGGATAATTCATATAACTCCTGATCTTATGCCTAAAGTACGCAAAACAATGAAAGAAAAAGGTATTCCTTCTGAACTTGTTAAGGAAAACAAAGTAGACTTGTTACAAGTTTTCACTGAAGAAGATGCAACTAGAAAAGTTTTCCAAGAATTAAAACATCGACAAGCAAAATCTCATAATAACCTACATAAGTATTTTCAAAAACATAAAAAGATTTTGGCAGAACTCAAGGAAAATTATGATGAGATTGGCCAAGAAATAAAATTATTTCACAAGTACCTTAATATGAATTAAACCCAGTGTGAACAAATAGCATCTGGTTATCAAATTTTTCTTCAAGATGATATATATATTCCCGTCTCTACTAATGTTGTTACAAGAGGAGGTGCAGTTGTTACTGGACCGTTAGGACCACAAGAATACGAAGCCGAAAAAGAGCGAAAGGAAAAAGCCTTGCTCAAAGCAAGCCAAGAAGATGATACATTGGTGGATCCTCAAGATGAAACTGAAACGCAAGATCAAACCAAGGAGGACCAAAATGATGCACACGATGACCATTATGACTCTGATGCAGAGACGGTTGATCCAAGAGAAGATAAAAAAATAAGCAAGGAGAAAATAAGAAAAGCAATAAGCAACAACAAAAGAAAGCAACGAAAGAGCCTGACCCCCCACAAAAGGTAAAAGACAAGAGTAAGTCAGGTGAGAAGAAGCTTCCTTATCCAGATCAAAAAAAGAAAGCACCAGATTAGGTAATTTATAATTCTTTTACAAAGACAATTAGTGACCTTCGTCTAGAAATTCTATTTGCGGATGCAATCAAAGTTCCTACTTATGGTAAATTCCTCCATGATATTCTTAGTAGAAAGATAGAAATAACTGAAACGGTTGCCATGGTAACGAGCTCCCACTAATGGGAAGCTGATGTCTAAATCTGGAGATCCCGGAATACCAACTATTTCATGCTCAATTGGCAACACTAATATTCATGCCTTGTTTGATTTAGGTGTAGGAGTTAGTGTAATGCCATATTCCCTCTATAAAAGGTTAGGATTAGGGGAGTATTCCCCCACTTTACAGATGGCTGGCAAATCCACTAAATAACCCATTGGTATGATTGAGGATGTTCTACTTAGAATAGATGAGTATGTTATTCCCATTGATTTTATTATTCTTGAAATGCTAGAGGATGAAAAATTATCCATTATACTTGGAAGACCTTTCCTTAGTACTACAGGAGCATTAGTTGATTGCGCTGAGGGAAAGATAATCTTCAATGTTTATGATGTTGAAATCATCCGCTATTTTCCAAAGAAGCTAGAAGCAGGAGAAAGATATATTCCACCGGCAAAACGAGTTCATGTGGTAAGTACCCTTGATAAGGGGCAACCCAACGTAAGAATTCGAGAACAGAGAAAGGGTTGAATTATTCAACCATTCTTAATAAAATGCTTGATGGGAGTCAACCCATCACTTTAATAAAATGAATTGAAGAATAAATTTTTCATCACATTCCTACAACTTTTTCACAGACATTCTTGCGGAAGCGCGCCTGTAAAGATGCAGCTGTCAAAAAGTAGTAGAAATATCGTTTTGAACAAGCATAGAATAAGTGTGAAAATAAATGTTTGAGTTTTATCTACAAAAACTAGCTTAATCATTTTGTCCATATTAAAAAAGTGAATCTCTGAAAAATTTGGGCGAAAAGGCTGTTACAGAAGGTTTAACGACCTACTATACGGCGGGAACAGCCGTATAGTTCCAACCGTATAGTTATCGTTGCCTTTGTAAAATTTCTTTTGCAGGAGAAAAAAGGTTTAACGACCAACTATATGGCAGGAATAAAAATTCTGGCCATATAGCTCCGGCTGTATAGTTATCTTTGCCTTCATCAAATTTCTCTCCCATGGTACTGAAGGTTTAACGACCAACTATACGGTGGGAACAAAAATTCTGGCTGTATAGTCTCGGTCATATAGTTATCAACGCCTTCGCCAAAATTCCTTCCTAGGATACTGAGAGTTTAACGACCAACTATACGGCATGAATAAAAATTCCGGCCGTATAGCTCTGGTCATATAGATATCGATGCTAGTTTTACAAATTTATCTCGAGAGGCAGACAGTTTAACGACTAACTATATAGCGGGATCGTTGCGATCTGGCCATATAGTTGCATCCGTATAGCTGTTTTTTGTATAAAGAAACCCTAGTTGGCGGCGCCGCCGCAACTATACGGACGGAGCAACATCACCCGCCCGTATAGTTTCGGTCGTATAGTTCGGTGTGTCCACAAAATCGCACCGGGCGGCTAAGTCTTCCTCCTCTCCTCATTATTTCTCTCATATTCTCTCTCCAAACCTCCCAAAACCCACCTAGAACTCTTGATTCTTCATGGTTTTCGTTCGTTTGAGTAGGGGAATCAATAGATCGGTATGTTTCCCTCCCTATCCATGCTTTATTTTCATATTTCCATGGTTGAAACTCTCACATTGATCTAGGGGATGAACTCAAAGCTTATTTTGTTTTTCCTATTAATTTCTCACGCTAGGATTAAATTTTTCCATGTAGAATCGTTCGTATATCATATAAGAACTACATGCCTAAGGTTTCATGGTGAAATTTTTTAGTGCGTCATGATGAACAAAATTGATAAACTCTTTCGTTCAAGCAAGCGCCAACAGGGTGAGGGCTCGATCTCGGGGTCCCGAGCCCCGTGCAACTCCAAGTTGGACATTGTCTCATCGAGGAGGGTGTTGCCCACATGTTGGGCCGACCACAACTTTCTCACCACGACAGGGTTGAAGGGGGATTTGGACCTCATGTGCAGCAGGGCGGGGTTGGCGGTACTTGGCTTCGCAAGCCACGACACCTACACCGAGATTACCCATGAGTTCCTTGCCTCCTTCAATGACGACCATAGGGAGAAAGGTAATTTGTGCATGATAAGCTTCACCATGAACCAGTAGCACTATGACATAAGTTTCGAACAATTTTGCAATGCTTTCAGCTTCCCTCATATTGGGGAGCCCATTGTTACTAATCTCTATAGCGTCACAAGTGGAACAACTTGGGAGGTTATTTCTGTTAATGGTGGCAGGCACTTTTATCAGAAGAAGATGTCCTCCATCCAGAACCCAACCATTCTCTACTATGCTCTGTTCCTCGCCAACACACTACTGGGGAGAGGTGACATAGGCTCCATGGCCAATGTGGACATGGCAATGATCACCAAGGCTCTCTTCCCCACTTCACCGCAAAGCCCCAGTCCTGCAGCTCTACTCACCCAGCACTTTTGCCACCAAAGCAACAAGACCAAAGGTGATATTCACATTGGTGGATTGGTAACCCACCTTGCCTATGCATTGAACATTGTACTACCTGTTATGGAACCTGTTGACGGCTCCAAACTCATGGAAGTCAAATATTTGACTGCTTGTGGCTTCCTTGGTGTTTACCATGCTAATCGGAGGCTCTGAGCATATCAGTTTAGTTATCTTGATGATGCACATGGTGAGCAGGTTAAGTTACTCCGCCCCCAAGCCTTCGCGATTGTGGATAAGAACACCTGGATCCTTACCAAGGACCAAGTGACGGAGATCTTGGCCAAGCTCCAGCCTGAGGAAGAGGAAGATGAAGGGCAGTAGGATGATGAGGAGCAGGAGCAGGAGCAGGAGGAAGAGCAAGGACACAACCTTGCTTGGGAGGGACAGCAGCAGCAACAATAAGGAGGTGCTTGGGAACCATGGCCAAATCAGCCGCAGCAGGGATACAACTACGTCCCCTATCAAGAATTTCAGCAGCTCAACCAACGCGTTGGGGAGATTGACAACACTCTACAAGGAGTGAGTGAAGATGTGAGTTATTTAACTCAAAACTTTAGTCACTTCATGACCAACTTCCCAAACTACTACCAAGAAGATCCAGACCAAATAATGACAACAATAAACGAGCAATAGCCTAAGCTTGGGGGAGGTCTGAAAACCTCCAAACCATGCATTAATATTTTTGCTTCTTCTTTTGATTTATTTTACTTCTTCAAATTTGCATGTTTACTTTCAGTTTGCATTCCTAAACCGAAAATACAAAAAAAAGTTGTAACTTTTATTGCAAATTTGTTTCTTTGTTTCTCTCAGAGATTGCTCAATTTCAGGTGACTTGGCAATAGGGAAATATAGAAGAGGTTCGACTCAAGTACGAGAACGAAGCAAGCAGGAGGAGGTATCACATTACTTTCATCACCTTTTCTGCATCTTTAAATTGATCCTGCAATTATTTACTCGCTTGCACTTGAGCCACTCCCCACTTAGCTTGTTATCCTATAAATTGCATTCCTTTGCTAGTGTCTCCTTTTTAGCTTTGAAATAATGAGCAATGAACTTGGTTAAAAATATTTTCAAAATTTTTACAATAAGAAAAAGCATCCAAAGGATGACTTGGGTTCATGCTTAGCCCAAAGGATTTGATTTTAGAACTACTCCATCCCATTTGAGCTTAATGTAAATAGACTCGATAGCACCCTTGAATGAAATTGTCTGATAAAATGGATGCTTCGGAGTAGTAGAGATTATGCCACTGCCTTTTCTAATAATTACCATAAGATATTGCTTTACGCATGTCATTACAACACTTTCATGCTCCATGGGGAACTATTAACTCTGCTAGCCAACGAACGATCTAAATGTGGGAAACCACTTGATTTCGGCTATTGAGTTATGTAAACGTCTGTAGCAGCAATGCTATGACGGGTAAAATTTTAGTCTCCTCGTGGTTTTATGTTTCAAGTGAAGTTGTAGTACTCCTCTGACCCATTATTTCTCAACAATTATTTATTGGCATGGTCACGAGTGCACAACACAGTTCCAATTAAAAAGTTAAAGACAGTGGCATGATTTCTCTATGGAAGGGCTGAAGTTTTTGAAAAACAAGGAAAGGAAAAAGGTGCTTTGAAAGTCTTGAAATGTTGACATGGGAATAGATGAGTTGTTCATAAATTAAATGCTTTTGGTGCCAACTTGAGTACTCTTAATTGATTAAAGAAACAAGAGAAAAAGCTTTTATCTCTCAACAAAGGGAGACACCAAAAGAATTTGTTTCACTTTCCTAGCTAAACTCTTGACACTTCCTCGGGCTTATGATTTATTTGCTAGCAAGATATACGTGGTTAGGAAGTGGACTCGGTGCAATCTTGTGAATACTTGTATTATCATATTTAAGATTGCAGGAATTGTGAAGAAAAGAATTTGACACCAACTCGAGCTTGTAAGATCTTTTATTTTTAGTCTCGAATCTCTGCTATTCTTCTTTATTTTCTTGTCACTCGAGGGCGAGCAACATCTAAGCTTGGGGGAGTTAATAGCTATGAGATTCGACACATTTTGATGGCTTTTATTGATGGCTTTCTCCCGGATTTGATCGTTTTCTAGCTTTACCTAACGCTAATACTTCGGTAGCGAAGAAAACTTGGTTTTTAATGTGTGTTTCAGGTTCTGAATGTCAATAGAGGGATTTAACTAGACAAACACAATATTCTAGAGAAAACAAGTGAGTCCCACCTTGGAAGCATGCGAGGGGAGCTCACAGAAGCTTTAACAAGCAACTATACGCCGAGAATATTTTTTCAGCCGTATAGTTCCCGTCGTATAGTTGTCGCCGCCTCCGTCTTGTCAAAAGGGGCAACTTCATAAGGGGCCGAGGATGAAAACACAACACAACATCCGCCATACCATCCAAAAGGGAGGAAGAAGAGATCCGGAGAAGAAAGGGGAGACGTTCTTCATCTCGCTCCACGATCTTCAACCTCCTAGTCAGTACACCCCCATAGCCACTACTTGTACTTGAGAGAGAGAGGGATCTCCACCTTGCAAGACTAGGGTTTGTGATTGTTTCTTCCCATCTTGAATTGCGTTGGATATTTTTCTATTGTTATTGTGGATCTCCACAGTAATACAAAGACAAATTCCCTTTATTCAATTATATTGATGATCCATTCTACTCTCATGTGTGAGTAATTCCCTTGGGCGTGGGAGATGTAGGGGATTGGTGAGATGTGATGTGCCTTCATATTTTCCATTAGTTTGTGATTGATTCTAATTACTATATTATGTGTTCTTGACTATCTATGGGATGCCTAATGCTTGTTGTCCAATTAAGGGCCCAGACAACATGATGCTTTGTTCTACATAGATAAGATCTTGTTCGCTAGTGGACTAGCGACCCCTAGGTGACACGGGGATATCAATGGAAAGCTAGTTGACTCAAGGATAACGAGTAACCACTATGCTTATTGCATTAGTCCAATCCAAGGAGCTTAATCGCTAAGCGACCTGAAGGGTCTTAGTCGTCTAGTGTCTGACCATGGTTTTGGTAACAGGCTAGTAGGATTATTGAAGTTGGGATGAAATCTACTAAGAGGAGTTCCGACTAATTATGGGTTGCTCACCTACACATATACTTATAGGATTATAATTGTTACACTTATCACTCGTCCACCTGGCACAGTCACTATCACCATGAACTGAATATCCCCATGCCTTTCTTCGCCATCTGCAGAAAACAACAAACAACTGCACTATTCTTTACTTTTATGCTTTATATTTCTGAAGTTTACATTTTAGTTCTATTTAAATACATCTCATTTAATCAAAACCCAATTCCTTATTTCAACACTTGCAGTCAATTTATTCGAAGACCTGTGACAACTTTAGGTGTGACAGAGAGTTCACCCATAAACACTTACCTTTGGGCTCCCTGTGGGATCGATATCTAAACTTTGAAACTATCTACAAACGATCTATGCTCTTGCAGACATCAAGCTATTTTCTGGCGCCGTTGCCGAGGAGCTAAGCGCTAAGTGTTTGTCTCTTGACATTTCATGTGTTACTACTACAAAATGTTCTCCCTAGGAGATAAAGGGTCTACACACTCTGGTAGAACCTAATTACCAGATTATTTTGAGCGCGTGCCTATTCAAAGGTGTGAGGAAATTATTGAAAAACTTGGAAGATTAGAAAAAGTTGAAGTTGAAAACCTGAGTGATTTTATGGAAATCATGTCCATTTATAGGACAACTCCCAAGAAACTTGAGAAAACTCTCAGAGAATATAGTGCTCCAAGTTCTGCTTTCCTTAAACAACCAATAGAATTTCCAAACCCTGGAGTTAGAGAATATCAAATTGATGGTGGAATTATTAAAATTTTGCAGGAAAAAGCTTTTAGTCAAAGGGAAGATGAAGACCCAAGAAGTCATATTAGAGAGCTTGACGATGTGATAACAATGCTTGGACCAAAAGGTTTGCCGAGAGATTTCTCTCGTCTTAAATTTTTTTCGTTGGTCTCTTAAAGGTAAGGCTCTAGACTGGTTATATTCTCTCCCACATCACAACATTAAATGTTGGGAAAACTGTATTGTTAAATTCATAGATAGGTTTAATCCTTTTAAAAAGGTAACTAAAACAAGAAAGAATATAGGCAACTTTAGTCAAAACGTGAGAGAAAACTACCCACGAGCCTGGGAAAGATTCTTTGGAATGATCAATAGAATTCCTAATCATGGCTATTCTGAATGAACTATTTTACCATTTATTTATATACATCTCATTTAATCAAAACCCAATTCGTTATTTAAACACTTGCAGTCAATTCACTCGAAGACCTATGACAACTTTGGGTGTGACAGAGACTTCACCCATAAACACTTACCTTTGGGATCCCTGTGGGATTGATATCTGAACTTCTAAACTAGCTACAAACGATCTGTGCTCTTGCAGACATCACTGGCGTTGGTGCCGATGTCTAACGAGCTTCCACCGGCAGCACGGAAGTGCTAGGAGGTGCCGGACCTGCACAAGTACAACAACGAGTCCTATATATGTAAATCCATGCTGTTATGTTAATGGTTGAATGAAGTTTCTTTTGGTACTATCGTCAAAAAAAGCTTCTTTTGGTACTACTCGATGTACCCTGTAGTACTAGTAGTATACTACAAATGGCGATCTTTTGAATATCCTTCCCCCGAATGTTTATGAAGGAAGTGAAAATTTCGAAACCAGGAAAGTTTGAATTGGTACTCTACTATAGTAGTAATACTTTTTTCCACCAAGGACCAAAATGGTTCCCACCAATGCAATTTGATTTAACACACCAAACACGACACGGAGCTGACACAAAGGCGGTTAGGTCGATCTTGGCGTCTTGTGGCGCCACATTGTCGACGAGGGAGAGATCAACCGGCCGGGGTGTGGATGGTGATGAGGGAGTGAAGGAGAGAGAAAACACAATTTGGTTTGCGTGCATATATATTGTAAAGGTTCTGAAATTTACTCTACTCACTTTATCCTGTACCTCGTGTTAGGAACCCATCCCATCTTTGCTCGGACATCGCACCACCCTTCAAATCCTCCTCTTCGCAGCTCACTTGCTGCCTCCTATGTGCTCATAGTCTCTTCTCGCTCTTTATTTTTTAACAGAAAAAAGGAAATAAATTCTTCTTTCATGCATTTTAGAAAAAAATCTTGTCACTTGGAAAATTGAAATACAAAATTAGAATTATACAGGTCGGTGGGAGTACATTTTACAGTAAGGTCCTAAGAAGGGGGTAAATTATATCGAGGTCCATACATTTAGCACAAAGGACCCTAAAATTAAGCAAGGAAAATAGTCCGGTTCGGCTCCTTCAAGCTGATCGAGCCATACTCTTCATACTACTTCATCTTTGTTTTTTTCAAAATATGGCCACATTTTTAGGCATGTAAATTCTTGGATATATATGGGATCATCAACTAAAGTATGATGTAGATATGGCCTTGACCTTGGTCGTTCGTCTTGAAATTCAAGAATGTTCAAACTCGTTGACAAATAAGCTTAAAATCGTCTAAATTTCACCACTTATAGTTTTAGGTTAGAATTTTACATGGGCGATGGGAGTACATTTTACATCAGGGACCTAAAAAAGGGAAAATTACATCGAGGTCCATACATTTAGCACAAAGGACCCTAAAACTAAGCAAGAAAAACAGTCCGGTTCAGATCCTTCTCGAGAGAGTAGCTACTCAATCCATACTCTTCATACTACTTCCTCTTTGATTGTTTTCAAAATATAGCCAAATCTGTCGGCATTCAAATTCTTGGATATGGGATCATCATCATAAAGTATGATGTGGATATGTACTTGACCTTGGTTGTTTGGCTTGAAGTTCAAGAATGTTCATACTCGTTGACAACTAAGCTTAAATTTGTGTAAATTTCACCACTTACTTTTAGGTTAGAATTTTACACAGACAGTCGAAGTATATTTTACATCAAGGACCTCAAAAAGCAAGAAGTACATCGAGGTCCATACATTTAGCATAAAGGACCCTAAAACTGAGCAAAGAAAATAGTCGGGTTCGGCTCCTTCTCGAGAGAGTAGCTGATCGAGCCATACTTTGTTACTACTTCCTCTTCGATTGTTTTTGAAATATGGCCAAAAATTTGTCGGCATGCAAATTCTTGGATATGGGATCATCAACATAAAGTATGATGTAGATATGGCCTTGACCTTGGTAGTTCGGCTTCAAATACAAGAATGGTTCATACTCGTTGACAACTAAGCTTAAATTCATTAAAATTTCACTACTCTTACTTTTAGGTTAGTATTTTACACGGTTGGTGGGAGTACATTTTACATCAAGGACCTATAAAGGGGGAAATTACATCGAGGTCCACACATTTAGCACAAAGGACCCTAAAATTATGCAAGGAAAACATGCAGGTTCGGCTCCTTCTTGAGAGAGCAGCTAATCAAGCCATACTCTTCATACTTCTTCCTCTTCGATTGTTTTCATAATATGGCAAAATCTGTTGCCATGCAAATTCTTGGATATGTGATCATCAGCATAAAGTATGATATACATATGGCCTTGACCTTGGTCATTCATCTTGAAATCCAAGAATGTCCAAACTCTTTGACAAATAAGCTTAAAATAATCTAAATTTCACCCCTTACACTTTTAGGTTAGAATATTACACGGGCGATGGGTGTACATTTTACATCAAGGGCCTAAAAAAGGAAAAATTACATCGAGGTCCATATATTTAGCATTAAGGACCCTAAAATTAAGCAAAGAAAATAGTCAGGTTCGGCTCCTTCTCGAGAGAGTAGGTGATCGAGCCATACTTTAATACTACTTCCTCGTCGATTGTTTTCAAAATATGGCCAAAAATTTATCGGCATGCAAATTCTTAGATATGGGATCATCAACATAAAGTATGATGTAGATATGGCCTTGACCTTGGTCTTTAGGCTTGAAATCTAAGAATGGTTCATACTCGTTGACAACTAAGCTTAAATTCGTTAAAATTTCACCACTCTTACTTTTAGGTTAGAATTTTACACGGTCGGTGGGAGTACATTTTACATCAAGGACCTAAAAAGGGGGAAAGTTACATCAAGGTCCACACATTTAGCACAAAGGACCCTAAAATTAAACAAGGAAAACAGTTAGGTTCGGCTCCTTCTCGAGAGAGCATCTGATCGAGCCATACTCTTCATACTACTTCCTCTTCGATTGTTTTCATAATATGGCCAAATCTATCGCCATGCAAATTCTTGGATATGGGATCATCAACATGAAGTATGATGTACATATGGCCTTGGTCATTCATCTTGAAATCCAAGAATGTCCAAACTCTTTGACAAATAAGCTTAAAATAATCTAAATTTCACCCCTTACACTTTTAGGTTAGAATTTTACACGGGCGATGGGTGTACATTTTACATCAAGGGCCTAAAAAAGGAAAAATTACATCGAGGTCCATATATTTAGCATTAAGGACCCTAAAATTAAGCAAAGAAAATAGTCAGGTTCGGCTCCTTCTCGAGAGAGTAGGTGATCGAGCCATACTTTAATACTACTTCCTCGTCGATTGTTTTCAAAATATGGCCAAAAATTTATCGGCATGCAAATTCTTAGATATGGGATCATCAACATAAAGTATGATGTAGATATGGCCTTGACCTTGGTCTTTAGGCTTGAAATCTAAGAATGGTTCATACTCGTTGACAACTAAGCTTAAATTCGTTAAAATTTCACCACTCTTACTTTTAGGTTAGAATTTTACACGGTCGGTGGGAGTACATTTTACATCAAGGACCTAAAAAGGGGGAAAGTTACATCAAGGTCCACACATTTAGCACAAAGGACCCTAAAATTAAACAAGGAAAACAGTTAGGTTCGGCTCCTTCTCGAGAGAGCATCTGATCGAGCCATACTCTTCATACTACTTCCTCTTCGATTGTTTTCATAATATGGCCAAATCTATCGCCATGCAAATTCTTGGATATGGGATCATCAACATGAAGTATGATGTACATATGGCCTTGACCGTTCATCTTGAAATCCAAGAATGGTTCATACTCATTGACAACTAAGCTTAAATTCATTTAAATTTCATCACTTACTTTTAGGTTAGAATTTTACACGGTCAGTCGGAGCACATTTTACATCAAGGACCTCAAAAAAGAAAAAATACATCGAGGACCATACATTTAGCATAAAGGACCCTAAAATTGAGCAAAGAAAATAGTCAGGTTCGGCTCCTTTTCGAGAGAGCAGCTGATCGAGCCATACTTTAATACTACTTCCTCTTCGATTGTTTTCAAAAAATGGCCAAAAATTTATCGGCATGCAAGTCCTTAGATATGGGATCATCAACATAAAGTATGACATAAATATGGCCATGACCTTGGTCGTTCGGCTTGAAATCCAAGAATGGTTCATACTCGTTGACAACTAAGCTTAAATTCATTAAAATTTCACCACTCTTACTTTTAGGTTAGAATTTTACACGGTCGGTGGGAGTACATTTTACATCAAGGACCTAAAAATGGGGAAATTATATCGAGGTCTATACATTTAGCATAAAGGACCCTAAAATTAAGCAACGAAAATAGTCGGGTTCGACTCCTTCTTGAGAGAGCAGCTGATCGAGCCATACTCTTTGAAAGAGCATGTGGGCCCCCATGTGTGGTTTTGGTAATTAATGACAATCTTTATGGACTAATGTGTGTACCAAGTTGTACTTGTAGGAATTGTCCATTAGCATCGCTTGGAGTATGTGTTGATTCCAAGGTGGAAGATATGAAGAAGAAGATGCGGTGTGGACGCCCAATATGCGCTATCCCGAGAAGATCTCATGTGTGGTGCTTGCCATCCTCGGTGTTTATGGATCGATAAAGACAAGGCCAAAAGATGCTCAAGGCAAAGGTATTCTTGATAGGTTTTTCTCTTTTGCCGGTCTTGTGTTGACCGGGTTTAGGATAGATAGTCCTACTATCAAATGGGACTCTCGAGTGGGTCTCTTGATCATATCATCGGAGAAAGCACAAACCTTTGCATGCTTGCATCATCGTATTTGGTTGTCTATTTGCCTTTTCCATGTGAGGATATAGGGCTTGCGGTATTATCCATAGCAAGCTCTTGTTCATCAAAATTGGATCCCCCTTTTATATCTTGTTGCGATTTTGATCTTGGCGGTTTTCCGGATTATCACCGAGTGAGGTATCTCACATTATTCTACTTGATACTTTTTCACTTGGTGATATCTAATATTTCTATGTTTTTTTGGGTAGCACTTATCGTCCTCTTTCCAACGCAATTGGAATCGGGTCAATCGGAGTTGCCAATCAAAAGTTATGGCAGTTCGAGTTTTTGCCTTTTCTGGAAAAAGAAAAAGTATCCTTCTGGCCCAACCTGTAGTACCGCCCGTGCGGGCCGGTACTACCGGCCTCCCCTGCGCGCAGCCCGCTTGCCTCTGGTCTGTCCGGCAGCAGGACCCGGTACTACCGGGCCCATCCGGCAGTACCGCTCGGGTGGGCCGGTAGTACCTGTCCGATCCAGCCAGCTCCAGCTCCTCAGCCCTTCGCTGCTTCCTCCCCCTCTCACCCCTTCCTCCCGCGCCTCGCTTCTCTCCCGCGCCTCGCTCTCTCGCCGCCGCGCCTCTTCCCCCGTTCCCCTCCCGCGGCCCAGCTCCCTTCCGCCGGCCCGCCTCCCGCTTGCTGGCCCGCGCGCGCCCTCCCGCCGCCGCTCAGCTTGGGCCACGACCGCGCGCTCCCAGCTAAGCGGCCCCGCTCACTCCTCCGCTGGGCCACTTCGGCCCATCTTGCCCAACAAGGCTACTTGGCCACAGTCACCTTCTGTGACCTCGCTTCACTGGCCGTCGCCTCCTCGGCCTCCACCTTGCGCTGCTTGCTGGGTCATCGCCGCTTGCTCGCTCCGCCTCGGCTCACAGGCGCCTGCGTCATTCCACGCCGCCAGCTTTCTTTCTCTGCTTTGTTAGTAGCGAGGTAGTACTGCCCATCCGGTACTACCGGTTCAGCTACTCTTCTGCGTTTTTGCTGCTGGGAGGTTGGGTCTGGTAGTACCGGTTGGGCCCGGTACTACCGGCCCAGCCAGTCAAAATTGGCCCCAACGGCCAGATTTTGACCCCCCCTATATAAAGCATTTTGCCCCTCTTTTTCTAGCATCTCTTCCTCCATTCTTCTCTCAAGCTTTTGCCCAATATTTGACATACTCCTTTGCTTGATTTCTTCCTCCCCCTCCTATGATTCTTGCCAATATTTGAGGGGAAGTAAGAGGGGATCTAGATCTATAATTTGACCAAATCAAATCACCCCTTTGTGGAGTGTATCTTTGGGATCTAGATCTTCGGGGCTATTTTGTGTTCCCCTTTTGTGTTCTTCCTCTCATATTCCCCCAAGTTCTTGAGTAGCCTTGTTGGAATTTGAGAGTGGAGTTGTGGAGAATCTTTGTGGTGTTCTTGCCTTTTGCATTTGGTGCATCGGTGTGTGTTCTCTTTGGAGGATTTGTTCGGTGATATTCATTGTGACTTGTCCCTCTTGGGTTCTTGGAACCCTAGACGGTTGTGTGTCCTTTGTGGTGTGTTCTTGGGGTCTTCAATTGAGTTGTGTAGCTCCCCCAAGCTTGAGGTCTTGGTGGCGATTATTGGGAGCCTCCAATTGAGTTGTGGAGATAACCCCTATCTTGTATGGGTTTGGTGACCGCCCTAAGTGTCCCATAGTGGAACGGGTGCTTGCCCGCGTGGTGGGTGCTCGGGAGAATAGGGTGAGGCCTCTTGTGGCGTTGATGGTCTTAGTACCGCCCACCCCTCCAACGAGACGTACTCCCTTGTTGGGAGGAACTCGGTAAAACATCGTCGTCCCCGCGTGCCTCGGTTATCTCTATACCCGAGCTCTTTACTTATGCACTTTACATTGTGATAGCCATCGTGCTTGAAGTATTCTATTGCTATCATATTGTTGCTAGTCTTGCTTAGCATAATTTGTTGGTGCACATAGGTGAACCTTAGTATATCTAGGCTTTGGGCTTGACAAAAGAAAATGATAGTTTTATTCCGCCATTGTTAAGCCCATATCGTAGAAGTTTTTAAACGCCTATTCACCCCCCTCTAGGCGACATCCGTGGTCTTTCACTCTTCATACTACTTCCTCTTTGTCTGTTTTCATAATATGGCCAAATCTTTCGCCATGTAAATTCTTGGATATGGGATCATCAGCATAAAGTATGATGTAGATATGGCCTTGACCTTGGTCGTTCGTCTTGAAATCTAAGAATGGTTCATACTCATTGACAACTAAGCTTAAATTCCTTTAAATTTCACCACTTACTTTTAGGATAGAATTTTACACGGACGGTGGGAGTACATTTTACATGAAGGAGCTCAAAAAAGCGAAAATTACATCGAGGTCCATACATTTAGCATAAAGCACGACCCTAAAATTGAGCAAAGAAAATAGTCGGGTTCGGCTCCTTCTCGAGAGAGTAGCTGATCGAGGCATACTTTAATACTACTTCCTTTCTGATTGTTTTCAAAATATGGCCAAAAATTCGCTGGCATGCAAATTCTTGGATATGGGATCATCAACATATATAAATTATGATGTAGATATGGCCTTGATGTTGGCCGTTCGGCTTAAAATCCAAGAATGTTCATACTCGTTGACAACTAAGCTTAAATTCATGTAAATTTCACCACTTGCTTTTCGGTTAGAATTTTACATGGACGGTCGGAGTACATTTTACATCAAGGACATCAAAAAAGCAAAAATTACATCGAGGTCCATGCATTTAGCATAAATGACCCTAAAATTGAGCAAATAAAATAGTCGGGTTCGGCTCCTTATCGAGAGAGCAGTTGATCGAGCCATACTTTAATACTACTTCGTCTTCGATTGTTTTCAAAATATGGCCAAAAATTTGTCGGCATGCAAATTCTTGGATATGGGATCATCAACAAAAAAGAATGATGTAGATATGGCCTTGACCTTGGTTGTTCGGCTTGAAATCCAAGAATGGTTCATACTCATTGACAACTAAGCTTAAATTCGTTTAAATTTCACCACTCTTACTTTTTGGTTGGAATTTTACATGGTCGGTGGGAGTACATTTTACATCAAGGATCTAAAAGGGGGAAAATTACATCGAGGTCCATACATTTAGCATAAAGGACCCTAAAATTGAGCAAGGAAAATAGTAAGGTTTGGCTCCTTCCTGGTAGAGCAGCTGATCAAGCCATACTATTCATACTACTTCCTCTTCGATTGTTTTGATAATATGGCCAAATCTGCCGCCTTGCAAATTCATGGATATGGGATTATCAGCATAAAGTATGATGTAGATATGGCCTTGACCTTGGTCGTTCATCTTGAAATCCAAGAATGGTTCATACTTGTTGTCAACTAAGGTTAAATTTGTTTAAATTTCATCACTTACTTTTAGGTTAGAATTTACACGGTTAGTCATACTAAATTTTACATCAAGGACCTCAAAAAAGTGAAAATTACATCGAGGTCCATACATTTAGCATAAAGCAAGACCCTAAAATTGAGAAAATAAAATAGTCGGGTTTGGCTCCTTCTCGAGAGAGAAGCTGATCGAGCCAAACTTTAATACTACTTCCTCTTCGATTGTTTTCAAAATATGGCCAAAATTTTGTCGGCATGCGAATTCTTGGATATGGGATCATCAACATAAAGTATGATGTAGATATGGCCTTGACCTTGGTTGTTCGGCTTGAAATCCAAGAATGGTTCATACTCGTTGACAACTAAGCTTAAATGAGTTAAAATTTCACTACTCTTACTTTTAGGTTAGAATTTTACACGGTCGGTGGGAGTACATTTTACATCAAGGATCTAAAAAGGGGCAAATTACATCGAGGTCCATACATTTAGCACAAAGGACCCTAAAATTAAGAAAGGAAAATAGTCGGTTTTGTCTCCTTCTCGAGAGAGCAGTTGATCGAGCCATACTGTTCATACTACTTCCTCTTCGATTGTTTTCATAATATAGCCGAATCTATCGCAATGCAAATTTTTGGATATGGGATCATCATTATAAAGTATGATGTAGATATGGCCTTAACCTTGGTCATTCGTCTTGAAATCCAAGAATGGTTTATACTCGTTAAGAACTAAGCTTAAATTCATTTAAATTTCATCATTTACTTTTAGGTTAGAATTTTACACGGCCAGTCGGAGCACATTTTACATCAAGGACCTCAAAAAAGCGAATACATTTAGCATAAAGCAGGACCCTAAAATCAAGCAAAGAAAATAGTCGGGTTCTGCTCTTTCTCGAGAGAGCAGCTGATCGAGCCATACTTTAATACTACTTCCTCTTTGATTGTTTTCAAAATATGGCCAAAACTTTGTCGCCATGCAAATTATTGGATATGAGATCATCAACATAAAGTATGATGTAGATATGGCCTTGACCTTGGTCATTCGGCTTGAAATCCAAGAATGGTTCATACTCATTTACAACTAAGCTCAAATTCATTTAAATTTCACCACTCTTACTTTTAGGTTAGAATTTTACATGATGGGTGGGAGTACATTTTACATCAAGGATCTAAAGAGGGGGAAATTACATCGAGGGCCATACATTTAGCATAAAGGACCCTAACATAAGCAAGGAAAACAGTCGGGTTCGGCTCCTTCTCGAGAGAACAACTGATTGAGCCATACTCTTCATTCTAAGATATGGCCAAAACTATCACCATGCAAATTCTTGGATATGGGATCATTATCATAAAGTATGATGTAGATATGGCCTTGACCTTGGTCGTTCGTGTTGAAATCCAAGAATGGTGCATAGTCATTGACAACTAAGCTTAAATTCATTTAAATTTCATCACTTACTTTTAGGTTAGAATTTTACACGGTCAGTTGGAGTACATTTTACATCAAGGACCTCAAAAAAGCGAAAATTACATCGAGGTCCATACATTTAGCATAAAGGACCCTAAAATTGAGCAAAGAAGATAGTCGAGTTCAGCTCCTTCTTGATAGAGGAGCTTGCCAAGCCATACTTTAATACTGTACTTCCTCTTCAATTGTTTTCAAAATATGGACAAAAATTTGTGAGCATACAAATTCTTTGATATGGGATCATCAACATAAAGTATGATGTAGATATGGCCTTGACCTTGGTCGTTCGTCTTGAAATCCAAGAATGGTTCATACTCGTTGACAACTAAGCTTAAATTCATGTAATTTTCACTACTCTTACTTTTTGGTTAGAATTTTACACGGTCGGTGGGAGTACATTTTACATCAAGGACCTAAAAAGGGGGTAAAATTACATCGAGCTCCATAGATTTAGCACAAATAACCCTAAAATTAAGCAAGGAAAATAGTCGGGTTTGGCTCCTTCTCGAGAGAGCAGCTGATCGAGCCATACTCTTCATACTACTTCATCTTCGATTGTTTTAAAAATATGGCCAAATTTTTCAGCATGCAAATTCTTGGATATGGGATCATCAACATAAAGTATGATGTAGAAATACTGAATTTTCATAACTCTCAGTGGTTTTTCTATACTGAATTCCTTGTTATCTTTGAAAGATTTTTGGAAAATTTTAAGAGCAATCTACCACATTTACTTGTACTCCTCTAGTTAAATTTTTATATGGGCGGTGGGAGTACATTTTACATCAAGGGCCTTAAAAAAGGGGAAATTACATTGGCATCCATACATTTAGCACAAAGGACAATAAAATTAAGCAAGGAAAACTGTCGGGTATGGCTCCTTCTCGAGAGAGCAGCTGATCGATCCATACTCTTCATACTACTTGCTCTTTCCCAAATTAGGACGCATATTAGATTTTGTCAAAGTCAATATTTTATAACGTTCGACCAACTATATGTAAAAACATACTAACTTTTCTTGTGACAATTGCATATAATATGAAAATATAGTTTACGATGATTCTAATAACATTGAGTTGATGTCATATACTTAGTCAAAGTTTATTAAATTTGTCTTTGAACAAAAGTAATACGCATCCTAATTTGGGAAGGAGGGAGTACTACTTGCTTCACGGGAAAAAAAGAAGCGCTCCTTACTTTCGAACAAGCTTGCAATGGGTGTGCTTGGTGCTTCCTCTTCCTAGGGTGTGAAATGGAACGAATGGAGGTGGAGTGGTGCGGAGTAGGAAGGCTGGCCAGATCATAATGGTGGGCATCCAATGCGATGGGACGTAGTATCAACCAATCCCTCGTCCAGCACTTAAGTAGTAGTACTATTAGTACATTGCGAATGGCGAGCTTTTGAATATCCTTCCCCCTGGATGTTTGTGAAGGAAGTGAAAATTTAGAAACCGGGAAAGTTTGAATTGGTATTCTACTGTAGTAGTAATACTTTTTACCGCCAAGGACCAAAATGGTTCCCACCAACGCAGCTGATGAACACGCAGAACACAAACACAGAGCCGCCGACACCAGGCAGGTCAGGTCGACACGTGTGCGCAGCGCCACGTTGTGGACAAGGGAGATATCAGCTGGCTAGGGTGTGGATGGTGATGAGGGACTGAAGGAGAAGAAAAAACAATTTGTTTTGCGTGCATATATATTGCAAAGGTCCTAAATTTACTCTACTCACTGTACCCTATACCTGTTTTCAGGAACCCATCCCAGCTTTGCTCTGACATCGCACCGCCCTTCAAATCCTCCTCTTCACAGCTCTCTCGCTGCCTCCTATGTGCTCATAGTCTCTTCTCGCTCTTTATTTTTTAACACAAAAAAGGAAATAAATTCTTCTTTCTTGCTTTTGAGAAAATAAATTCTTGTCACTTAGAAAATTGAAATTGAAAATTAGAATTTTACACTGTCGGTGGGAGTACATTTTATAGTAAGGACCTAAAAAGGGGAAAATTACATCAGGTCCATACATTTAGCACAAAGGACCCTAAAATTAAGCAAGGAAAACAGTCAGGTTCAGCTCCTTCTAGCTGATCGAGCCATACTCTTCATAATACTTCATCTTCGATTCTTTTCAAAATATGGCCAAATTTGTCGGCATGCAAATTCTTGGATATGGGATCATCAACATAAAGTATGATGTAGATATGGCCTTGACCTTGGTCGTTCATCTTGAAATCCAAGAATGTTCAAACTCACTGACAAATAAGCTTAAAATCATCTAAATTTCACCACTTACACTTTTAGGTTAGAATTTTACACGGGCGATGGGAGTACATTTTAGATCAGGGGCCTAAAAAGGGGAAAATTACATTGAGGTCCATACATTTAGCATAAAGTACCCTAAAATTGAGCAAAGAAAATAGTTGGGTTCAGATCCTTTTCTCGAGAGAGCAGCTGCTCGAGCCATACATTTCATACTACTTCCTCTTTGATAGTTTTCTAAATATTCCCAAATCTATTGGTATGCGAATTCTTGGATATGAGATCATCAGCATAATGAATGATGTAAAGATATGGCCTTGACCCTGTGGTCATTCGGCTTGAAATCCAAGAATGTTCGTAGTCGGTGAGAACTAAGCTTAAATTCGTTTAAATTTCACAACTTAATTTTAGGTTAGAATTTTACACGGTCGGTGGGAGTACATTTTACATCAAGGATCTCAAAAAAGGGAAAATTACATCGAGGTCCATACATTTAGCATAAAGGACCCTAAAACTAAGAAAGAAAAACAGTTGGGTTCGGATCCTTCTTGAGAGAGCAGCTGATCGAGCCATACTCTTCATACTACTTCCTCTTTGATTGTTTTCAAAATATAGCCAAATATGTTAGCATTCAAATTCTTGGATATGGGATCATCAACATGAAGTATGATGTGGATATGGCCTTGACCTTGGTCGTTCGGCTTGAAGTCCAAGAATGTTCATACTCATTGACAAATAAGCTTAAATTCATGTAAATTTCACCACTTACTTTTAGGTTAGAATTTTACACGGACGGTCGGAGTACATTTTACATCAAGGACCTCAAAAAAGCAAAAATTACATCGAGGTCCATACATTTAGCATAAAGGACCCTAAAATTGAGCAAATAAAATAGTCAGGTTCAGCTCCTTCTCGAGAGAGCAGCTGATCGAGCCAAACTTTAATACTACTTCCTCTTTGATTGATTTTGAAATATGGCCAAAAATTTGCCGGCATGCAAATTCTTGGATATGGGACCATCAATATAAAGTATGATGTAGATATGGCCTTGACCTTGGTCGTTCGGCTTGAAATCCAAGAATGGTTCATACTCATTGACAACTAAGCTTAAATTCATTTTGATTTCACCACTCTTACTTTTAGGTTAGAATTTTACACGGTCGGTGGGAGTACATTTTACATCAAGGACCTAAAAAGGGGGAAAATAACATCAAGGTCCATTTATTTACCACAAAGGACAAAAAAATTAAGCAATTTAAACATTCGGGTTTGGCTCCTTCTCGGGAGAGGAATTAATCGAGCCACACTCTTTGTACTACTTTCTCTTCGACTGTTTTCAATATATAGCCAAATCTACCGGCATGCAAATTCTTGGATATGGGATATATAATCGGTACGTATAAAGTATGATGTACATATGGCCATGACCTTGTTCGATCGGCTTGAAATCCAAGAATGTTCATACTCAGGTTTATCTTGGTAATTAATCATAAGTGAATCATGGTCCACATTTTGTGTGAAAAGTAGGGTTGTGGCATTCCGAGCCATTTTTTCTCGTGCTTGCTTTTACAAAGAAAACATTCCCGTCAGTTTTTTTTTGTGCTTATAAGTTGGAAACTCCCATTAGAAGTGTTATCCTTCACCATGCCAATATCGAAGCACCCATGTACCAAATATGGGAATGCCACCATGCCGAGTTCTTGCATAGCTAAGAACTTGAATTTTTCAGAACTCTCGGTGGTTTTGCTGTATTGAATTCCTAGTTAGCTTTGAAAGATTTTTGGAAAATTATAAGAGCAATCTACCGTATTTACTTGTACTCCTCTAATTAAAATTTTACATGATCAGGGGATTACATTTTATATCAAGGGCCTAAAAAGGGGAAAATTACATCGAGGTCCATACAATTAGCACAAATGACCATAAAATTAAGCAAGGAAAATAATCGGGTACCGGTATTTCTCGAGAGAGCAGCTGATCGAGCCATACTCTTCATATTGCTTCCTCTTTCCCAAATTAGGACGCATATTAGGTTTGGTCAAAGTAAATGTTTTATAAAGTTTGACCAACTATATGTAAAATCATATTGTCTTTTCTAATGAAAAATGCACATAATATGAAAATATAGTTCAGGATGATTCTAATAACATTAAGTTGATGTCATTTACTTAGTCAAAGTTTATTAAAATTGACTTTGACCAAAAGTAATACGCGTGCTAATTTGGGAAGGAGGGAGTACTACTTGCTTCAAGGACCTAAAAAAGGGAAAATTACACCAAGGTCCATACATTTAGCACAAAGGACCCTAAAATTAAGCAAGGAAACAGTTGGGTTTGCCTCCTTCTCGAGAGAGTAGATGATCGAGCCCTACTCTTCATATTACTTCCTCTTCGATTGCCAAATTTGTCGGCATGCAAATTCTTGGATACGGGATCATCGGCATAAAGTATGATGTAGATATGCCCTTGGCCTTGGTTGTTCTGCTTGAAATCCAAGAATGTTCATACTCATGTTTATCTTTAAACAGTTGTCAAAAGTCATGTTTATCTTCATGGTAAGTAGTACATGTAGGAAAACGTCGTGCGAATTCTTTTGTTATTAGTACTAATTATTTTTTGTTTGATTGTTTTCAAAACAAGGACAATTTTTTGGAAGCCTTTCAAAAACCATTTTTCGCAATATGGCCAACTATATGTATTAACATTCCTAGGTTTCAAGCAAGATGACCAAGGCCAAATTCCATATCTATTTCATAGTTTATGATAATGTGCCTATATTTTTTAGATGGGTTCATTGTGGAATGGTAAACAACGTTTCCAGTGTATGGTTTGACCCTTTATGTCCAAAAAATAGCATATTAAATTCCCAGGTGCAAAAAAATTGTTTTGTGAAGTAAGTATTAGTACAAATAAAACACATCGGAATCACATTTTTTGGGGTGTTTTGATCCGTATATATGGAAATCTTTCTTATAGATTGGCATGGCCATCAATTTGACCATAAATTACACAATAGTTTTTTTTGTTGGAAACTAGTACCACATAAAAGCTTGAGAACGGGAGAAATTATTATTACACGTGGATCGCTACTCCTACAGCTACCCCTACATTCTACTTTGTAGTACTCTGTTTTCATTTTACAAGAAAGATTTATTGTGGAGGAAACTAGAGCAGAGTAGTACTATTCTGAAGGGAACTGGAGCACAGGAACATACATCCGTTTTCGTTTTATTCAACCTTACCTATACACTCTATCTCCAGTTTCCACTACCCTACCTCTACGCCAAGCATCGCCGTTCTTCTCCTCCACAATCCCGCCTTCTAATCCTATTCACCACATAGTATGAGAGTGTTTGTTCTTCTCCCTGTCCTTCCTGTCACCATCGATCTTCCCTCTTTTCCAAAAAACCAAATCAAGCCACTGTCCCAACTTCCATCAGATCCCTTGCAATGGCAGGACCGAGCAAGGACAGTGATGATTCTGAGCTGTCCCAACTTCCATCAGCTCCTTGCTTGAAGAACTCATAACCAGATGCGACTTCATCACCGCCGCGAGCCTCGCTGGTTCGTCCAAATATCTTCTTGACTCGGCAAAATATAGTGCAACTTTACATGCTTCTCAGCCGTTTGGCCTTTCCTGTGTTCTTCCTTCTCACTCGATTAAGAAACAATGGGAATGCAATGAGTAATTCGAGGGCAAGGGCACGACATGCAAGCTGACGCTGCCGGACATGTTCTCCTCCAATGCTGTGTTCCCGAATTGTATGGGTAAGCAGTGGGTAGGTGCCAATGGAGATTGGATCGCCATTGTTGGGTCCGAGTGCAAGTGGGAGCTTGTCAATGTGTACACTCATCAACGCGTTCCTCTCCCACAAGTCAATGAGTTTGTACCACCAACGATCCGTTTACATTCATGCATAATGATCACCCTATTCTCCTCCAGAAGATTGCTATTTGCCGAGCTCCCACAGCCGCGGCAGATTATTTAGATTTCTCTCTTGTCGCTATCTTCGACTACTCAATTTCTACCCTTGATGGCGATGAGTATGCATGGACAGTTCTTGAGAACCAGTTCTAGTGCCATTTCAGATACAACGATGCACTTATCCACAAGGGCCTGTGTCGTGGAAATGGACACGGCAGGCACTACCAGGGGTAGCTCTTGAAGAGAGTTGGGGCAAGATCTAGTCGCCATATGGGGTGCGAGATTGGGACACAAGACAGAGGGTTTTACCCAGGTTTGGCCCCCCGTAGGGTAAAGACCTACTCCCTGCTAGATTGGTTTATTCTCAAGTGTTTTACAGAGAGGGCGAGCTCGACGACTAGGCTGCGAGTCGCTATGAAGGGGTGTCTAGGAGAGCATAAACGTAGAGCTGACCCTAGGGAGGTTTATATAGGGGGTACCTCGCTAGGGTTTACAAGTTACAACCAAATCAGATAAGGATTCAGAGGTTTCTGACCTAATCGACTGGGCCGAAACATGCTCCTGGGCCTTTAGCTTCCAGTCGCAGGCTTCTCCTTCCAGTCGCCATCTTCGTGAGCCCATTCGCCTCGGGCCCGGGCCAGTCGCTGGCAACCTACTGGGCATACCCTCTTTGGCATATCCCCATCAGTAGTCCCCGGGGAAAACATCGATTGGGCGTGGTCGTGTATTTGGCAGTCTGAGTAGGCGAGTCTAATTTGGACGTCTAGTCGAATTGTCGTTGCCCTCCCTTTGTCAGCAGGAAGGATTTTTCCAGGCAAGATGCTAAGTGGTCACTCGAGTTGCCGCATCCACTCGGCCAAAGGGGTAGTCACAACGAGTCGAATGAGGGTAGCTGGATCGTCGACTTGGTCAAACTAGCCGTTAGGAACCCCAATGGTAACTCCAGCGTTTTAACCATGAGGCAACGGCTAATCTCGGGAATGGCAGGCACCGTTTCTTTTATAAGGGGAGAAACTGGGAAGGCCACCAATCTTCCTTTCACATTTCTCCATCTTCGCGCAATCGTAGTCTCCCCGCCCCCGCGACCCCAGAATTTCCAGAGCGCCAGAGCTTCTTTCTTCTTCAATGGCTCCCCCGAAAGATCTGTCGGGGAAGTCCAAATGCACCAATGCCCAGCTCAAGTCTTTCGAAGACGCAAGCATACTCCCCCGAGGAAGCTAGCGGATCCCGGCTGCCACCGAAGTCGAGCCGAAGCCCCGGACCGGTAAATTCATCTGCTTCAAGAGTCACCTGGAGAGGGGCCTGGGGTTCCGTTCCTCCATCTTTTTCCGGTGGTTCTGCGCATATTATGCGATCAAGCCGTCGGATTTGGGGCCGCACAACATCGAGCAGCTGGCGATCTTCATCGCCTTCTGCAAGAGCTATCTTGGATGCCGCCCCTACTTCCAGCTCTGGCTGGAGTTGTTCCACGGCCGCCTCAGTCGGGAGGGGACAGGCGGCCCCATCGTGGCGGCGGGCGGCGTTATCTTCCAACTGAAGCCACGAACCAAGTTCTTCAAGCTCCTGCTGCCGAAGAAGGCCGCCAACGAATGGAAGAAGAGCTGGTTCTACGCCAGGGAGCCTACTCTAGACGGTGAGGTGGGGCTCCCGATGTACATGGTGGAGCGCAGCGAGCCCCGCCGACTGATCGCGCCCCGGCTTCCTGACGACCAACGGATGGCCGTTGACGAGATGTTGGAGTGGATCCAAGCGATGTAGGATGAAGGGTTCGAATCCATCAACTTGTACAACTGATGGATCGAGCGGCGACTGGTCCCGCTAGCGACCTGAGCCAGTTGGATGTACGAGTACACGAGCAAGAATGACGCCTCCAGGACCAGCAGCGAAGCCTGAGAAGCCGCGCTGAAGAAAATCACCGACGTAGAGTACACGGACGTGAAGGCTGGACTTGCTTTGTACTCAGCCACAAAGAACAAGGCCCCCACAGTAAGTCTTCTCCACTTGTATTTCCCAGTCGCTCTCGCAATCTTTCAGTCATAGTTTTAACCATATCGTTTCTTTAGTTATTTCAAATCCTTGAAGGCTGGCTCCCCCCACTCGATGAGGAAATCCCCCAAGAGATGAAAGAGGGGGTCGCAGGGGGCTGCTACGGGAGTGATCAGGATGAGTTGAAGGAGGTGGTGCCTCCTGCACCTGCGGCTCGCAAGACCCGCGGCCAGAAGCAGCGCGAGCTCGAGGCGAGTTGCAGCCTCGAGGAGCGCGACAGCGGCGATGAGGGCGTGGAAGAGCACTCCTCGAGGCGGACGGCAACCCCGACGAAGATGACGCCAAAGAAGGCCAAGGCGTCGAAGAAGGGCAAGTCGCCGCTCAGGGCCAGGTCGCCAATGAAGACTAAGCCATCATTGAAGGCCAAGACATCAACAACGGCTTTCGACCCGGAGGACGACTCCGAGAAAGAAGAGGTGGGGAACTTTCCCAAGGCTCCAGCCTCCGACCTGGTGGGGGAGGACGTCAACTTGGAGCTGGAGCTGCCAATTGACTTCATCGGGCCAGGCTCGCTAGCGCCCTTCGAACCACGGTTCGGGCGGCCACGGAGTCGACGACTCCATCATCAAAGGAAGCGACCGCACCACTGGTGCCGGAGGTTCCTCCGACCGTGGCCTCAATGACAAAGAAGCCCGCAATGAAGTTTGCTGCGAGCGTGATCGAGAGGGGGCTCTCACGTCCGATAAGTCCCGAGCTGGCAAAGCCGACACTCGTTAGCACATGCCTCCGCAAGGTCCCAGTCGCCAAGTAAGTTTCAGCAAACCATGCCATCATTGATATTCTGTAGTTAAGTTTTCGAATCTCGTTTCTAACCGTGTCGACTCACAGGTCTGGCGTTAAGAAGATTAACCACCCTTTGGTGGCTAAAGTCCCGGTCGTCCCTAAGGAGGAGGTCGACCCCTCGAAGAAGAGGAAGGCGGATGTCATCATTGCGTCGGGCGAGGGCACGAAGAAACAGAGAGGAGGCGACTCCATCCCTGCGGTAGAGGTGTACGTGACGTGGAGCAAGCCGAAGGTCGCTCCCCGGGAGGAGGGTCCCGCCGGCGCCGAGCAGAGCACGCTGGTTCCCTCGAGGAAGCCATCCGCCCATCCTCTAGCACGCCGGTGGTGACGATGGCGTCTTTCTCGCGGTTCATGGCGAAAGCCTTTGCTGCACCGACCGGAGGCCAGCCTCCACAACTGCCGGAGATCATCGACAGCGAGCTCGCCCAGCGTCGCGGGCGCACATCCTTCGTGGTCCCTTCGACGGATGCTGTCGAGTTTCACGGGATGCTCGGCGCTGCCATCCAGGTATGTCTAGTCCCCGAGCGTCTGGTTGTTGAGTATCAGCGGTCAATCGCTTTATAATTTTTTGATGTCCAGTCCCCGAGCGCCTAGTCGCTGAATTTCAGCGACTGGACGCTTGAAGTTTTTCTTAGTCATCCAGTCCCTGAGCGCCTAGTCGCTGAATTTCAGTGACTGGGCACTTGAATTTTTCTTGGGCGTCCAGTCCCAGAGTGCCTAGTCATTGAATTTCAGCGACTGGGCGTTTGAATTTTTTTTGGTCGTCCAGTCCCTGAGCTCCTAGTCGCTGAATTTCAACGACTGGGCGCATGAATTTTTCTTGGCCGTCCAGTCCCCGAGCGCCTAGTTGCTGAATTTTAGCGACTGGGCGCTTGAATTTTTCTTACTCGTCCAGTCCTCGAGCGCCTAGTCGCTGAATTTCAGCGACTGGGCGCTTGTAGTACAAGGTCTTATTCTTCACATTTTGCTGTACATGGTCTTGAGAGGGAGTTGGGTGACCGGCAGGCTGCTGTTGAGCGACTAGAGCAGGATCTTCGGGCGGTGCAAGAGGCTAATCGCCGGATGCAGGATGCAGGTGACTGAAGGTTTGTAATTATTTTCCTATGTTTCTGGTTTCCTGCGAGTTGTTCTATCTTTGTCGCTGATGCTTTTTGTCTTTTGTTTCAGCTGATCATGCTGCGGCACTCGCCAAGGCGCTAGAGGGGTACATTCCTCTCTCCGAGCTGGACGCCACGAAGGCGTCCCTGGCCGCAGCGGAGGAATGCGCACAAGCTGGCGGAGAGCTGAGGCGGCCTTGAGTCAACCGATATAGGGCTCCTTGGTCCTGGCCTTGAGACCAAGCTACTTGGAGGGCTTCGTCACCAGTACTTGCCGCCGTTTGCTTGGTAAGTTTTTGCCTCCGTCCCTTTAGTTTTTCGGTCGGCGAGTCCCCGGGTGTCGAGCCGGTGGGTGGCGAGTCCCCGAGTGGCGAGTTGTTTTTACTCCTGTCGACTTATTTGTTGTCTTTGCAGGTCTGATAGGACAGAGCAGCCCAGCGGTGAAGGACTTCAGCGTCACCGAGTGTCTTGCCGTAGTGGCGGACACGGCTTTCGCTTCGGCGATGTGCATGCAGGCCGTGCTGCAGGGCATCTCGCCCACGGAGGTGATCCCTGGGGCGCTCACAGAGGTGTGGCATTATCTGGAGGAGGCGCCGTCGGTCATCGAATGGATGGCGCGATCCGCCTTCCGACATGGGGCGACCGCGACACTGAGCCTGGGGTTGGCGCACTTCCTAGAATACTTTATACTAGACGACGTCACAAGCGGCTACCCCTCCGAGAGTGGCTCGGTGGAGATCACGGAGGTCCTGCGGCTCCAAGCGAAGGCGGCCCCTTATGCGGAGCGGGTGCTCGCGATGGGCGACCTGTTGCCGTACCAGGAAACAGTGGTGGCGTCAGGCGACGAGGAGCCAGAGCACCGTGACCTAAAGTCGGAGCAGCCCTTCCGGTCGTCGCTCGCCAAGAAGTTGACGATGTATCCTTCCAACCCTTGTAGGCCGTTCGAGTGGGTCGCAGGCAATGCTGGAGCCTCCTCTTCCAAGCCTGCAGAGTAGATAGATATGGCTTGGAGCCTTTTGTTAGCGTGGGGGCTGGCCGTTTGTATATATGTATGCACGAATGGTCTATTTTGAATGGATGTTTTATTTGAGTCGACTGGTTTAGTTTTATTGAATGTTTGGTGACTTGCGAGTCCCCGTGCGTGTTTTTAGCTTTAGTCGGCTCGCCGTGGCTTTGTGAAGCCAGTCGCTCGGTGACCCCGAGGGTGCCTAGTCTTAGCGCTTTCCCTAGTCACATAGGGGTCGCTTTAGACGAGTCCCCGAGCGTGGTACTTAGCCACGTAGGGGTCTCGTTGCGCGAGTCCCCGAGCGTGGTACTTAACCGTTTGAGTCGCTTCCATGCAAGGATGAGGGAGAGTGGGTCGCTGTGAGAAGTGAGTCCGGTGGTCTCGACCTATTAGGTCGGTCGATCTAGGCGACTCCGTTGGCGGCTACGGGTTGGCGTTTTTCGTGGACGGCGCTTGACCCAAAAAATGTTCGGTGCCCAAGGGTCGCACTACTTAGCCGCGCCGGTCGCTCGACCAAGGGTTGACTACTGTTTATATATCGTGTTTGCTGAATTACGAGTGCGATTGGCACAAGGAGAAATGGCGAGTAGACACAATTTGTGCGATCCGAATTTCATTGCAACATAAGTTGGCGAGTTACATGTTGCAGTTCTATGTGTAAAACTTGCGTAGAAGATTTACATTCCAGGGCCGCTCAACGTCGAGCTGGCCGTCGCCTCGTATGTCGACGAGGTAGTAGGCGTCGTTGCCGAGGACGCGCCCTATGGTGAATGGCCCCTCCCATGGGGGGATAACTTGTGCATCCCTGTCCTATCCTGGATGAGGCGCAGGACGAGGTCGCCTTCCTGGAAGGTGCAGGTACGGACTCAACGGCTATGGTAGCGGTGGAGCCCTTGCTGGTATATGGCGGTGCGGGAGCGAGCTAGGTCGCGTGCTTCATCGAGCGCGTCGACGCCATCTTGGCGAGCGACTTTGTTTTCCTCTTCCGCGTAGTTTACGACTCGAGGCAAGTCGTGTTCCAGGTCGGTTGGTGTGACGGCCTCCGCGCCATAAACCATAAAGAAGGGGGTGAACCCCGCCGATCTATTGACCGAGGTGCGGATGCCCCACAGGACGGAGGGGAGCTCCTCGACCCAGCACCCTGGTGTCCGCTCGAGGGGGATTTGCTATCGTGGCTTCAGGCCGTGGAGGGCACTCTGATTGGTGCGCTCTGCTTGGCCGTTTGACTCCGGATGGGTGACTGAGGCGAGGTCGAGTCGGATGCCATGTCCTTTGCAGAATTCTGCCATCATGCCCTTGGCGAAGTTCGTGTCGTTGTCGGTGATGATGATATGGGGGAAGCCATATCGGTAGATAAGCTCGTGGAGGAACCTGGTGGCGGTCTTGCCGTCGCACTTCTTGATTAGCTTTGCCTTGACCCACTTAGTGAACCTGGTGGGTGAAGCTGTATGGGGTGTTTTTGAACCGTCCCACCATGTCAATTCCCCAGACGGCGAATGGCCAAGTGATGGGTATGGTCTTCTATGCCGAACCAGGTTGGTGCGTCTGGTTGGCGTACTTCCGGCACCCGATGCAGCGTCGGACGATGTCGGTGGCGTCGGTGTGGGTGGTGAGCTAGTAGAAACCGTGGCGCATGGCCTTGGCGACTAGCGATTTGGCTCCAACATGGTGGCCGCAGTCGCCGGAGTGGATACCCATCAGGATCTTGCGTCCCTCCTCTGGCTGGACGCAGCATTGAAATACTCCGGATATGCTGCGTTTGTGCAGCTCCCCGTTGATGATGACGAAGGACTTGCACCATCGCATGATCATCCGCGCCTCCGTTTCGTCCGTTGGCAGGATTTTGTGCTCAAGATAGGCGACGTAGGGGTCATCTAGTCGCTAGGCTCCATGATCATGGCGACTAGGGTGGGCTCGGGCTGCAGATGGATGTCAATGTCGATCTCTTTCGAGGGGGAGACAGAGGGCTTGTCGATGACGTCTAGGAACACACCGGGAGGTGGCGCTTGGCGAGCCGACCCGATGCGCGATAGTGCGTCAGCTTCCTCGTTCTTGTGGCGATTGATCCACTCAACGGAATATCCGGCGAAGTGGCCTCCAAGTTGGTCGACTGCCTGTCGGTAGGCGATCATGCTCGGTGCGACCGCGTCGCAGGTGCCGGCGACTTGAGCGGCGACTAGATCGGATTCGTCGTAACACTTCAGGCGATTGACGTTCATTTCCTTGGCGCCCGCATGCCGTGGAGCAGCGCCTTGTACTCCGCCATATTGTTGGTGTAGGGTTTGAAGTTGATTTGCAGTATGTAGCGAAGCTTGTCGCCCTTTGGGGAGGTGAGCACGATTCTTTCCCCGGGCCCGTCGGAGTTCTTGGAGCCATCTAAGTGGAGATGCCAGTAATGCATGTAGGGCAGCGCTTCCGGCCGCTGTGCCTCCTCCCAGTCGACTAGGAAATCCGCGAGTGCTTGCGATTTGATCGCTTTGCGCAACTCGTACTAGATGTTATGGACGCTGATTTTGATGGCCCATTTGGCGACCCTCCTGGTCGCCTCGCGGTTGCGGATGATGTCTTGTAGGGGCGCGGAGGACACCACCATGATGGGGTGGTCCTGGAAGTAGTGCGGTAGTCGCCGCTGAGCCCTGATGACCGCATATACCAATTTTTGGTACTACAGGTAGCGTTGCCTCGACTTGGTGAGGACCTCGCTAATGTAGTATACAGGGCACTGCACGGGTCACTCCTTTCCTTCCTCTGGCCGTTGGACGACCATTTCGGCACCGACGACCCGATTGGAGGCTGCGACATAGACGAGCATTGGCTCCTTCTCGACGGGCTCGGTGAGTAGTGGTGCCGCGAGTAACACCTCTTTGAGCGCCTTGAGTGCATTGTCCGCCTCCTCGTCCCACTAGAACATGGGGTTCTTGCGCCTCAGCCTGTCGAGCGGCATTTCCTTCTCACCGAGCCGAGGTATGAAGCGGCTGAGATCCGCGACTCGCCTAGCTAATTTCTGGACGTTGCGCAAGCACTTGGGTTTTCCGAGCCGGGTGATGGTGTTGATCTTGGAGGGGTTGGGATCGATGCCTCGCTTGGAGACCACGTACCCCAAGAGCTGACCGGTGGGTACTCCAAAGGTCACTTCTCCGGGTTGAGCTTGATTTTATACTTCCGCAGATTTGCGAAAGTCTCGAGTAGGTCGTCCTGGCGGGTCGACTTCACCACCACGTCGTTGATGTAGACATGGATGTTGCGGCCGAGTTGGCTCGCAAGGCACTCCTGCATGCACCATTGGTAGGTTGCGCCGGCGTTCTTGAGGCCGAACGTCATTGTGGTGTAGCAGAAGGCGCCGAACGGCGTGATGAATGTCGTCTTCTCCTCGTCCTCGACCGCCATCTTGATCTGGTTGTATCTAGAGTAAGCGTCGAGGAAGCACAGCGACTCGGATCCCGCGGTCGAGTCGATGATCTGGTCGATGCGGGGGAGTACAAACTCCTCCTTTGGGCAGGCGCTGTTGAGGCAGGTGTAGTCGATACACATCCGCCATGTGCCGTTCTTCTTCATGACATGGACTAGGTTTGCCAGCCACTTAGAGTACTTGATCGACCGAATGAAGCCTGCGACGAGTAGCCGCTGCACCTCTTAGGTGATTGCTCGGCGGCGCTCTTCATTCAAGGGCCGCAGGGACTGCTTGACAAGTCACACTTTTGGGTCGGTGTTAAGCTTGTGCTAAGCGAGTTCCCTCGGGACACCAGGCATGTCAGATGGCTTCCATGCAAAGATGTCGCGATTATCACGCAGGAACTTGATGAGCACGCCTTCCTATGCGAGGCTCATGTTGGTGCCTATGGTGACCGTCTGGCTGGAGTCGCATGGGACCAGTTCTATGGAGCGAGTGTGTGTGGTCGCCTCGAAGGCCATGCCCTGGACCTATCCGAGTTGGGCTTCTTCAGAATCCTCGGGTCGTCCTTGTCGATGTTGCTCGCGTATTTCACGAGCTCATCCGTGTTGTTCGCCTCCTCGGCGATGACGGTGTCGGCGAGCTTGGCGCCATTGTTTTCACATTCCACGGCCATGTCGGGGTCGCCGTGGATGGAGATGATGCCGCTCAGACCAGGAAGCTTCATCATGTTGTAGGCGTAGTGTGGGGTCGCCATGAATTTGGCGAACGCCTGGCGCCCCAAGACACAGTGGTAGGGGCTGTGGAAGTTGACCAGCTCGAAGACGATCTGCTCGGTGCGAAAGTTTGCTGGCGTGCCAAAGGTGACTGGCAGCGTCACCTTGCCGATTGGGAAAGCCTTCCGCCCTGGGATGATGCTGTGGGAGGTGGTGTGGGTCGTCTCGATCATCGACTCCGGGAGGTGCATCCTTCAAAAGGTGTCGAGGTAGTGGATGTTGATGGCGCTCCCGCCGTCCATCAATGTCTTGGGCAGCCAGTAGTCGGCCACTTTGGGCCTAACCACTAGGACAACTCGCCCAATGTGCTCGATCTTGGTGCGTGGTCTTGGCGGCTCCAAGTTATGCTCTGCTGGGACCAGTTGAGGTAGAGGGGGACGTCGACTTGGGTCATCGCATTGACGACGACTGCACGTGCGAGCACCTTCTTCTCGCGCTTGGTCCCGAGGCCCGTGAAGGTATGGAGCGAACCGACGGCATTGCTGAACCCACTGGCGTTGCCGTTGTCTCTTGGGAGGTCATCATTGTTCCCCTCCTTTGCGTGTTGTGCCTTCTCGATATGAGAGAGTGGCAGTCGGCGGTCGTGTGTGTTGCTGGATTGCCCTCCCTGCTGTGGTAGACACAGGGCCGTGAGAGGAGCGCTGCGGGGTTGAATTTCGGCCTCGCGTTGTTGTTGGCGCGGTAGTTACCACCGTCGCGGTAGTTGCCTCTGTCTCGGCGGAATTTCTTGGGGTCACGCTGCCCATAGCTGGTGTTGGAGACGAAGTCGAATCGTCCATCACCGTGGCGCTTTCTCGTGAGGCGGGTGTTGCTGTATCGCATATCATGATGCCTGCCATTGTCGTGGCCGTCGCCACGTCTCCTTCCTCCGGACTCGTCGTCGGAGTCCTGGTTTGGGTCTTCCTCCACGTAGCTCTTGGAGATTTCGAGGAGGTCGGGGATGTTGTCGAGATTTTGGTAGAACCTTTTGATCTTGGCGACCAGAGGCTCGTATCGGCAGGCGTTCTTGAAATAGTGGATACTGTGTCCGGGTGGATGCCTGAAGCGTTGTTCCACAGATCCGTCCACCGCTGTACCCAGCGGCAGGTCGACTTGCGGGTCCCCTGGATGCATCTCTCTAGGTCCTTGATGGTGGTGGATGGGTGTAGGAGCCCTCGAAGTGCCTGACGAAGGCTTCCCGCATTTCCTCCCAGGAGTCAATGGTGTTTGGCACCAGAGTGTTGATCCATTGGCGGGATGCCCCCTCCATCATTAGGGGAAGGTAGCGAGCTGCGAGTAAGTCGATATGGCTGGCTATCCCATTGGCCATGAGGTAAGTTTCCACCCACACACTAGGGTCGTATTTGGGATCGTATTTTTCGATCTCCTTGGGCGCCTTGAAGTTGGTGGGGTATTTCTCACCTCGGATCATCGGGCCGAAGCACTACGGGCTGATGCGGCTGAGGGAGTCTCGTAGCGTTTGGCATGGATCGCTCTCGCCATTGCCATGGTTGTTGAGGGTGTGCCTCAGATCGTTCGGCTGGCGAGATCGGCAGGCTTGGTTCTCAATGATATGAGTTCGCGCGTCGATTGGCTGCCCGTTTGCGGCGACCATGTTGTTGGCGGGCCGTGGCTGGTTGGTGGAGAGCGCAGGGTTCGCGTCCCGCATCGGTAGGGGCTTGGGCGGGGGGCAGTTAATGACGTTGGCGTGGTTGGCGACGGTGCCGCGGCTTGCTGTTCGACCGCCCGGGCGAGTAGCGCCTGGGCATACTTGATCTGCAGTGCGTCTTCCCCGGTGATGTTGAGGTTGGCGACTGCAGCCTGGCTCGCGATGACATTTGAAGGGAATATGCCCGAGAGGCAATAATAAAGTGGTTATTATCTTATTCCATGTTTATGATAAATGTTTATTTTACATGCTAGAATTGTATTGATTCGGAAACATCAATACATGTGTGTTTAATAAACAAAAAGGGTTCGTAGTCATGCCTCTCTTATAGACTAGCTTGTTGATTAACAAGATGATCAAGGTTTCCTGATCATGGACATTGGATGTTGTTAATAACAAGGTCATGCCATTGGTGGAATGATGTGATGAACATTCATCTGAAGTATAGCATTACGATCAAGTCATTATGTTTATATTGCTATAACATCATACGAAGTAATCTTTATCCTTAGACCATGAGATCATGTTAATTGCTAACACCGGAAGAGTATCTTGATAACATCAAACGTCACACCGTAACATGGTGACTATAAAGATGGGTTCAGTACTACGAAGGTGTTATGTTGAGGCTCATGGATAAAGAGTGGAATTTTAATAAAAGAGTTTTATTAAATGAGAGAGCATTAAATTTGGAGAAATTTAATGCATTTAAAGTGGAGACTTTAAAAGAGAATGTGAAGGGGCAAATTTATGTGGAGGGAGTTACCACCACATGAATGGAGGAGGTGAAGGGTCACCTCCTCCATGCGCCGGCCATGAAGGAGGGGCACCCCCCTCCTCCTATAAAAGGCCACCCCTCCTCACTTCTCACACACACCTCCTTGTGAAGGATCTCTCTCCCCCTCTAGAATTATTCCCCCATGGTCTCGGATTAGCGAGATACATGTTCCTGGTGGCTTTATCTGGAAAGGAGTTGCTGCTTCCGATGCTTTGCTGGAGCGAGGGACGGAGGTTGTTGGGGTACCGGACGTGTGTGGGATCACGGATGCACCGCTGCTTTGCGGTCTTGGACTTGTGTCTTGGAGCTGGATCGATGGGCGTCTTTGGAGCCGGACCTGCTGGACTTCCTAACGATCTTGAGATCGGCAAGTGTACGACTACATCAACCACGAGTTCCTACTCGTTAACAAAGCTCGTTGTCTACGAGGGTAAGTTCTCGTTGGATGTATGTCCACCCGTTGCTTTGTACTTAGTAGATAGATCTTGGCGTGTAGTTCACACCGTAGGAAATTTTTTGTTTTCTATGCTGCGGACCCAACAGTGGTATCAGAGCCTGATCTATGCGTAGGTGCTTTGCACGGGTAGTACACATATGTTGATATGTGGGCGATGATGATCATGTTATTGCATCTTCTATGTATTTTGGATATTGGTGGCATAGTGGGATGAAGCGGCCCAGACCAACCTTACATGTCATCGTACATGAGACCGGTTCCACGACTGACATGCAACTAGTTTTGCATAAGTGGCTGGCGGGTGTCTGTCTCTCCTACTATAGTCAATATCTGATTTACAACGAGTTGCTAATAATTTGGTTATCCTCGTTGTGGTTCATGTTCATAGGTAAGAACGGTTCTATCTCCAAAAGCCCTAAGCCACGTAAAACTTGCAATTGATAAATTAGAGGCGTCTAGTTTAGATCGTTGCTGGGCTAGTGTATTGATATGGTATTGTTGTAAGTAGATGTATGGTGGATACTCTTACAACACACTCAACGTGTAAGTTCCATAGACCTTGGCCTTACACACAAAGGAATGATAGAGATCATACCACGATGCAAATGATAGAGATCAAATGCATGGACCATATCATCTCACTTTACACATTAGATGTTAGCATCTTATACTGCTAGTTTGGCGCTTTCTGTAGCATTGTAAGATGATCCCTCATTTAAATATCAAGATAAAATGTGTTCTTCCTTAAGTATGCACCGTTTTATGGATCGTGTTTCGAGACATCACGTGATGATCGGGTGTACTCGAATCTACGCTTTCATACAAACGGGTGTAAGACAGTTTTACACACGCGAGTACTAAGGTTCTTACTTGGCGAGCCTAGCATGTACAGACATGGCCTCGGAACACGGACCGAAAGGTTAAGCATGAGTCATATAGTTGATATGATGCCCATATAGATGCTCGCCTTTGAAGCTACATCAACTCACGTGATGATCGGACTTGGTGTAGTGGATTTGGTTCATGTAATCACCAAAAAGACACGAGGGATGTCGTTTTTGAGTGGGAGTTCATTTCTAATTTGGATTAGTCGAACCAAATTTGTCATAAATTAAATCAAAGTGAATTTGCATAGTTTGTTGTAGTCATTGGCATTCGTTTTCTACCTTATGCTTAGTTTTTATTTGAGATAATAGAACTATAGAATTCTGGATATTTACTTTACGAACTGGTATCGTATTGTTTTGAATGTCAATTTAAAGTTTATAAGTCCTATTGCAAACTTTCAGCAAACTCTATTTACTCCATGAAGTTTAATAAGTAGTATTAAATCAAGAGTAAGAATTCCAATGTTAGTATCTAAAGTATCATGTTTGCCTCCATGATTATTGATATTCAAAAAGTTGTTTTAATATCAAGATTATATTGGAGCTGGAAATTGTTTCAGAAACCATCATGTGTGAAAGGTATTGTCATATCTGAAACAATGTTTTTGGTTGCATTATGATAGAGTATAATTTAGCAAAATACATGTTCTCATATTGTATGAGAATTTGTGAAGGATGGAGATGCTAGGCATCCGAATCTACCAAAAAGGTTTTGGGAACTGATATTATACTCGTGATTCTTCCTTATAAGCTATAGTAGCTTGATCATGAAAGTTGTCATGATAAGGATGAATAGAAGATGTAAGTAAAATGTTTACTACACTAATAGATTTCTAAAGAATGGATTTTTGAAAGAACACCAAACATTTGATGATGGTGATCCTCTTCAAAGTGCAAGTCCAAAGGTATTAGTAGTTGACTATATACGCTTTGTACCATGTGTCATGTTGATGACACCACTATTGATGTTGATAGATTCTTTTAAAAGAAAAAGGAATTGCTGAAAGAGAATCTATAAAATATTTGGCAGAAAATAAAAGGTTGGAGATGTCCAACTTGGGTATATAGAAGATATACATGTTATGGCTATATTCCTTGCTTGTTAAACAATGTGGTTATGAGGTATTGGATACCGAATTGGTTGGTATGAAGTGTCATATAGGACAACGCAATTCATGAACTACAATGGCCTAAGTAACCAGCAAGAGAATGAGTGATGATGTTCATCGAAAACAAATAAAGTGTTATTGTGTTTTTCGTTGTCATCAAACCAAGCCTTCAAGATTTGTTTAAATAATTGTTATTTTGTTCCGGTATTATGAGAACAATGGCTGTTCAAATAATTACCGTATTCCATAAAGGATGGATGAACTTTTACAAGTCTAGTTGGAGAAATCACATCCATAAACACTATTGCTAAAATGTCGCAAGACAAATGATTGAAAGATCACTTATGAAGTGACTTCTTTTTTTGAATTATATTTGAAAGAAAACATGAAGAAACTCCATGTTGATGGAATTTTGGAGTCCTTGATTTTGATCAATTGACGCATGTGAGACTTTCCTCGAGATAATTGAAACTCCGTTCATAGGCCAACGAGGAACGGATGACTAGCTTATTGGAAATTGTGCATGCTGATGTGCATAAGTCCATTATGTGTAGCCATATGCAATGGATCTTTTTGCTTCATATGCTTTCTTCAAGAATTTGAGTGAATATATCTATATATTTACTTAATAAGGAAGAAGTATGAAACATTTGAAAGTTGTTCAAAGACTTTCAAGATGAAGTGAAAAATCATTGTAACAAGAAAATAAAGAGTTTATGATTCGATCATAAAGGAAGATATTTGAGTTACATGTTTAGCAAAAACACCTAAGACTTGAGGAATTGTTCCATGATTTGTGTTCCCTGATAAACCATAGGAGTATGACATATTCGAGAGATGAAATCAAACCATGTTTGACATGGTAAGATCAAAGGTGTCATTTATAAAACTGCCATTATGTTTTAAGGATTGAAGCTTTAGAGACTACCGCTTTTACACCGAAAAGAGCACCATCGTGATCCGTTGAAATGACACCATATGAGTTATGGTTTGGGATAAAACCCGAATTGTCTTTTCTTAAATTTTGGTATGCTATGCATAAGTAAAATGTTTACAACCAAAGTCGGATAAGCACGTCTTTGTAGGTTATACCAAAGAATTTGTTGGGAATTTCTCCATAACACCAAGGACAAAAGAGTTTGTTACTTGGAACGTCAAATTTCTTGAGAAGGAATTTTTCGTGAAAAGTTAAGTGGGAGGACAATAGAACTTTGATAAGGTTGTTGAACCTTAGCTATATGTGCTAAGTAGCGCAGCGCTAGAAAGTATCCCGGTGGCAGCCACAATGCTCATCGCTCTCGTGATTACAAAATGTGTGATCTCGGAGATTAAAGTTCCTATAGAACCGTGTGGGTCGGTAAGAATCAAATAGTAAGATTTGATAAGCAAGTCGTTATTGTTTTGACAATGATGAACCGACTACATGCAAAGAAGCGATGATGGGCCCTGACTCCGTAAAATGACTAGAAGTCATAAAATCCGTGATAGTATCCATACACGAGAAATCAAGTTTATGAACTTGGAAGACCCTCCGGAAAGGCGTGAAGCCTATCGGTCGTGTTTGGATCTATAAATAAATAGACATGGATGTTTGACATCTATGAAATAGTCGACATGTCGGAAAGAAGTTTACGGCAATGTTCAAGGAGTTGACTATGACAAGATATGATCTTTCATAGCAATATATAGTCTTGACGGATTAATGTAGCAACCACTACATATAATTTGGTATACGGTAGTTGAATAAACAAAACAAGGTTCTTCTAATAGAACGGTAACCTAGGACATGTACATGACATGGTCCGAAGGGTTTTGTTAATTCAAAGGGTGCTAAAAGGGCATGTAAACTTCAATAGTTGAAGTAAGCATAGCGGAGTTGGAATCTTCACCATGATGAAACTGTTAAAAGAGTTTAAATTCATTGGAGATGATGAAGATGCTTGCATTTGCAAGAAATTAAGTGGGAGCGCTGAGACATATTGCTAATACATTATGTAGAGGACATATTGTTGATTGGAAATGATGTATCTTGAATTGACACAAGTTAAGGATTTCATTAAAATAAGATTTCGATGAAAGACTTGGGCAAACCCAGAATATTAGGCATCAATATCTATATGGATAGATTAAGGCGCTAATATGGTTGTGCCAGACATACATATATAAGATATTGAAAGGGTTCAATATGGAAACAACAAGAAAGGTTCTTGCTGCATGGAAAGAATTGTATTCAGATTCAAGTGTTTCAACACATGGTGAGTAAAATCACATGAAAATTTTGATCGATTATACCATGATATGAATATATCCAGAATTTCCTATGCTCTAAATGTTATGAGCATATACCAGAATGATTCATAAGATGATCATTGGACAATAGTAAAGATATTCTTATGAGCTTTGGAAGAACTAAGAATATATCATGTATAAGTGACAAATAGTTAAAGGTAGTTCATTGTAAAGTGTTACATTGATACTAGTTTTGTCACAAGATACAAATTAAATTTATCTCAATTTAGACTATGGGTGGCACAATATAATGGAAAGGATGTTCCATGATGGATTTGGATGAGTTCCAAAGTTGATATATTGTGACGGATACTACAACAAAAGGCTAAGTATATAGCTGCTATAGTAGCAGCAAAGGAGGGCATTTGTGTTAAGTAGTTTGTTATCAAACTAGGTGTGGTTCAAAGTGGGCTAATACTATGAAGATATATTGTGTGACAATAATATCAACATATTTTGAGCCGAACGAACTAAAGGTCTCACCAGAGGACCAAATTTATACAATGCCATCTCATTTGAGAATGAGTGATGCGTAGAGACGCAAATACATGCAAATACACACGGATCTGAAGCTGTCACATCCGGAGATTATGTTTAGCAATAGCGTATATGCAACACCAGAAAGCCATAGGTGTTCAATGCGCAAAGTTTTTCAAACTAGATTATTGACTCTAGTGCGAGTGGGAGACTGAAGGGAATATGCCCGAGAGGCAATACTAAAGTGGTTATTATCTTATTCCATGTTTATGATAACTGTTTATTTTACATGCTAGAATTGTATTGATTCAGAAACATCAATACATGTGTGTTTAATAAACAAAAATGGTTCCTAGTCATGCCTCTCTTATAGACTAGCTTGTTAATTAACAAGATGATCAAGGTTTCCTGATCATGGACATTGGATGTTGTTAATAACAAGGTCACACCATTGGTGGAATGATGTGATGAACATTCATCCGAAGTATAGCATTACGATCAAGTCATTATGTTTATATTGCTATAACATCATACGAAGTAATCTTTATCCTTAGACCATGAGATCATGTTAATTGCTAACACCGGAAGAGTATCTTGATAACATCAAATGTCACACCGTAACAGGGTGACTATAAAGATGGGTTCAGTACTACGAAGGTGTTATGTTGAGGCTCATGGATCAAGAGAGGAATTTTTCAATCCAGATGATGGATAGATATTCTCTGGTCCCTCTCGGTGATATCACATTGAAATATCTTGCAAGCAAGTGATGTGATCACTAGAATGTTATATCACGGGAACAAGAAAAGAGTACATGTCGGTAACAAGATCAAACTAGGTATGGAGATACCGATGATCGAATCTCGGACATGTAATATATCGCGGGACAAAGGGATTTAGTTACTAGCGTTAAAGGTTCTCACGATCACAGAAGTCATCGTTGAATGTGTAGGAGTCGATGGATCTCCGGTCCGCTGATTATTGATCGGAGAGGGGTCTCGATCATGTCTGCATTATTCGCGAGCCGTAGGGTGACACACTTAAGGGATACCGACACCATTTGGAGCAAATATGTTTCAGATAAAGATTTAAGAAAGCGCTGGAATTATTTCAATAGACACCGAAACTGTTTCGGGTGAAATTGCTGAAATTGGTTCTGCATGTAATATTGAAATGTTGCAAGGGGTTTTATGTCAATGTTTGTTAATTAAAGTAATTAACAAAATTCTGAATAAAATTAATAAAAGAGTTTTATTAAATGAGAGAGCATTAAATTTGGAGAAATTTAATGCATTTAAAGTGGAGACTTTAAAAGAGAATGTGAAGGGGCAAATTTATGTGGAGGGAGTTACCACCACATGAATGGAGGAGGTGAAGGGTCACCTCCTCCATGCGCCGGCCATGAAGGAGGGGCACCCCCTCCCCTATAAAAGGCCACCCCCTCCTCACTTCTCACACACACCTCCTTGTGAAAGATCTCTCTCCCCCTCTAGAATTATTCCCCCATGGTCTCGGATTAGCGAGATACATGTTCCCGGTGGCTTTATCTGGAAAGGAGTTGCTGCTTCCGCTGCTTTGCTGGAGCGAGGGACGGAGGTTGTCGGGGTACCGGACATGTGTGCGATCACGGATGCACCGCTGCTTTGCGGTGCTGGACTTGGTGCTGCTGAAGCTGGATCTGATGGACGTGCTGGAGCCACACCTGCTGGACTTCCTCACGATCTTGAGATCGGCAAGTGTACGACTACATCAACCACGAGTTCCTACTCGTTAACAAAGCTCGTTGTCTACAAGGGTAAGTTCTCGTTGGATGTATGTCCACCCGTTGCTTTGTACCTAGTAGATAGATCTTGGCGTGTAGTTCACACTGTAGGAAATTTTTTGTTTTCTATGTTGTGGACCCAACAACGTTGTCCATCGAAGTCGAGTAGAGGGGGAGCCCGTTGGCGTCGTGACCTTGGGGCGAGATAATTACCCTGGGCTGGTCCGGTGGGGGTGTGCAGCCCAGGTGTGGTGGTAGAGCTCCTGCCGCAGGTGCACCAGGCGGTGGGCGGTTGCTGCCACCTGGTGGCGTGTTCTCGCAGACCTCACGCTTCGCGGCACGGGCGAGGTCGTCGTCGTTGTTGAAGTTCAGGACGCGACCCTGAACCTCGGAGTTTAGGCGGGATCAGATGCGGCGCTGATGGTAGAGCGATAGCTCCTACACCGTTTCCAGCTCAAGGCAGAACTTTTCCCGCTTGGCCTGTTCTTTGCGTGCCACCTCCTCCAGGCACATGCGGGCTTCTTCTATCTCCGCGCCATCGCGGTTGGCGGGATCAGCATGAGGAAGGAGTCTGGAGGGGCAGAGGTCCCTGCGCCGACCATGTAGATCGCGTCGAAGCGATTGGATCTAGCGTGGAAGTCGTTAGGGGACTCCGAACCGGAGGCGGAGTCGAAGATCTCGAGGATGGAGGGGTCGTCGAAGTCCCCAGCGTTGGAGACGCGCGTGATGGAGTCCTCACGTGAAGCGGTGGTGATGGAACCGGCGACCAAAGCAGGGGTCACGGAGTCGGCATCATCACGGAGAGCCGTGTCGTCGTCGGCCACATCGGTGGTGACCATGTCGTACTTGGAGGCGAGTAAGGTGATGGCCCGGACCTGCTCCTTAGAGATCCGATCGTGCGAGGTCGATCCGCCCATGACCATCATCGGGTCGACGGCGTCGGTGAACCCGACGAACAAGTTGATGGAGCCGACCGGCATCACGGCCGCGTGGGTGAGAGGGCACGAAGCCTGGACGTAGCTGTCCGGCATGACATGGAGGAAGCCACCGGTGGCGATCACACGATTGGTGGTGATTGGCCGGTCGACCGGCGTGTATGGTCTTGCCGCAGATCTCAGGCGATTCCCGCTAGGTCCCACGGTGGGCGCCAATGTCGTGGAAATGGCCATGACAGGCGCTTGGAGAGAGTTGGGGCAAGAGCGAGTCGCCATCTGGGGTGCGAGATTGGGACACAAGACATAGGGTTTTACCCAGGTTCGCCCCCCATAGGGTAAAGACCGACTCCTGCTAGATTGGTTTATTCTCAAGTGTTTCACAGAGAGGGCGAGCTCGACGACTAGGTGGCAAGTCACTATGAAGGGGTATCTAGGAGAGCGTAAACGTAGAGCTGACCCTAGGGAGGTTTATATAGGGGGTACCTCGCTAGGGTTTACAGGTTACAACCGAATCAGATAAGGATTCGGAGGTTTCTAACCTAATCTGACTGGGCCTAAACGTGCTCCTAGGCCTTCAGCTTCCAGTCGCAGGCTTCTCCTTCCAGTCATCGTCTTTGTGATCCCATTCGCCTCTGGCCTGGGCCAGTCGCTGGCGACCTGCTGGGCATAACCCCTTTGGCATATCCCCATCAGTCTGGTGTTTGCAGCCACTGAGAGTGGCTGTGTTTATGTCTGGAATCGTCTGTATTTTGGTAAGTTTGATCCATTCCTGTTCTAAACACTAGCTTCGGCTTAAATGGATGTAAACTAGTGTTGGCTAATTTGGCCGTCATTTCTTTTTCAAGGTCCTATTCTACTCCCGTCATCACCTAGCACGCAACTCGAGGAGGGAAACCTTGATGCCATAGATGATGATGAGCACGAACCTGGTTTATGGTTCTTAGCAATATCTGCAGATGAATCTCGCCTTCTTCTTATCCATACCGAGGGCATTACTAATGTGGAGTTTTATGGCGGTACTTATTATGGTCATGGCAATCCTGTTGCTGATCATAGTGTTGAGCGTTGTGGTCGTACTTAAGGCACCTATGCTACTGGGTTTGGCTGCAAGGTGTACTCAAAGGACACTGCTTACTTGTATCCACCTAAGCCATGGATAGCGATTGCTGACCTGGGAGCATATTCCCTTTTTCTTGGATTGAACTATCCGATTAACATTGTAGTAGGCGGTGCATATGTTACCCCAGGATATCTGATGAGAAGCAACTATGTATCTCCCACCATGCAATAGGACTTGGATATACCTCATTTCCTAAAATATGCTGCTTCAGTCTAAATACCGAAGAAGCAGCTATTGGTTTCTCAACCAACATTGCATGGAGATCTCCTGAGATTCCATTATGGTTCATCCTGAGCTTCGCCAATGCCCGCGATTGGAACCAAACTACGGTAAGTAATCGTAATACTATGTAATATGATAACTTAGTTGGTATTGGCCCTGTTGAACTATTTTGGCTGCAAAGTAGTACTAGTATAGTAGTAGTTCTTGTATTTCAGAGAATTTTGTACTATATACTGATACTTGTTTAGATCAAGGGCAGGAGATGGTACTGCTTTGCCTTTGATCTGTCATTGCTAGTAACTAAGTATTTTATAGAACTAATACTGATGTACTGGTACTTGTTTAGATCAAGCGCAGTAGATGGTCTTGCTTTTCTTTTGTAACTTTGCCTTGTCATAAACTCATAATCTAGACGAGGCTTTGGGCATGTTGAGTTGCCTATGGAGGTCACACACACGCATTGATGTGAGAAGGAGGTATGCACACAGAAGAATACTTGATCGTCAATTTTACTTGCTCCAATGATCGAGTGTTCAGAGAAAAGGGCAAACTGAATCTGTCACGTTGAAATGCTGCTGAATATGTCCAAGTGCCGCTGAATGTGAACTGGGAATCTATCGATATTTTTCTTTCTTATTATGTACTACTGAATCTTTCAAATGCTACTGAACCTGTCAAAAGTTTTGTTCGGTACTTGTTCAGATCGACCGGCCGAGTGCAGAATATGGTCTCGCTTTCCTTTTGAATCAGGCCTTGCTACATCTATTGAATTTCAATGTCCGCATTGCTGAATATGTCAATTCTTTTGGTCATTGTCTGTGTACTGCCAACCGGTCACTTTGAAATGCTGTGCTGACTCTATCAAGTGCTACTGAATATGAAGCGAGAATCTATCTGATAATTTTACAATCTTATTCTATACTTCTAAATCTTTCAAATGCTACTGAATCTGTCAAATATTCTGTCATTACTATTAGTACAATATTTTGTAGAATGAACTGAGATATACTGTTACTTGTTTAGATCAAGTGCAACAGATTGTCTTGCTTTTCTTTTGAACCCTAGCATTGTCATAATTATCTAGATGAGCCTTAGGCATTTTGGTACGCGTATGGTGGTATTCACACAGGCATTGACGTAAGGAGGAGGTATTCACACAGAAGCAGACTTGATCGTCAGTTTTGCTTGCTCCAATGATCGAGCCTATTCAAAGAACAAGGCAAACTGATCGTGCATCAAGGTTTTTTAAGATGAAACTAGAACTTATTATCTTTGTACTACTATTGAATTTCAAGTAGGAAAGCTACTGAATCTCTCAAATGTTCTATCGTTGCTATTACTAAAGCATGTTGTAGAACTAATACTGATGTACTGGTACTTGTTTAAATCAAGGGCAGTAGATAGTCTTGCTTTTCTTTTGAAACATGGCCTTGTCACAATATAGATGAGACTTGGGCATTTTGGGTTGCATACGGGGGTCACACAGGCATTAATGTGAGAAGAAGGTACTCAAAGCAGACTTGATCATCAGTTTTGCTTGCTCCAATGGTCGAGTGTGTTTGGTGAAAAGGGCAAACTGATCGTGCAACAAGGTTTTTAGAGCTGAAACAAGAACTTGTTCTCTTTGTACTGCTATTGTATTTCAGTGTCTGTATTGCTGAATCGGTCACTTCTGAAATGTTGTTGAATTGGTCAAGTGCTCCTAAATATGAACTTCGAATCTGTTGATAATTTTTCTACCTTATTCTGTACCACTGAATTTTGACATGAATATCTGCCAAAAAATCATCTCTTTCCCCTCCCTCTCTAAGGTCTTTGTTTCAATTCCGGCCGAGCACATCACAATGTAATTTTTATTAACCAGGAGAAGAAATCTAGCTCATTCGGCCCCTCTTTAGCCCAGAACATTTTAATTCGGTATTTTCGGGGTTAGGGGACTGCTGACCACAACCCAGTGAAATTTGAGAAAAGAGCCCATGGAGCATAGCCAAGAACATATTAATTCAGCCTTTTAGGGGTCAGGGGACTGCTGAGCACAGCCCAGTGAAATTTGAGAATGAAGCCCATGGAGCATAGTCTATGGAGTATAACCCACGTAGAGCAGCCTACGTATAATAGCCAAATTCTTTTTAATTCGGCCTTTTAGGCATTGTCCCCACCTCTCATAATAAAAAAACTCTGCCTACCCATATTTTAAAAAAATACTGCATTATGTTCCATTTTAGAAATTGAGATGCCAGGAGCAATGCCCTTTTATATTTTAAAAGAGATAAACATAGACACACAAAATATTTTTAACAAGACTAATATATAAGTTGTAGTAATAATAAAAGTTTAATGATATATATTCTATAAATATCTTTGTTGTAGTGGCAATGCACCCAGTTTACGTTTATTTGATTTCAAGGTCTTTTGTTCAAATCGCATGTGTGTGTATCTTGGTTTACATTTTTTCTTCTAGCAATATCGCATTACGGAGAGGCTGACATCATGGACCCACCAGCATGTAGTGTCCCTCGAGTTTATTTTTGAGGGTGGATTCGAAAAAAAAGTTTAAATACTTGTACAGAGAGGCTAGCATCAGGGACCCACCAGATGTGAACACCTGGATTTTTAAATCCAAGATGTCTGTTATGCCATACCTCGCAATCCCAGGATTACCATTTTTGCAAGACATAACATAATTGATATCATAGTACCTCATCCATTACAAACCATAATAAAGGTCTTACAAATAAAGGATCTCATGATCTAGTCTTAGTACAATCAAGCAGTGGAATAATAAGCGTAGTAGCGGCTCCATATTCTAGGTCACAAGCAATGCTGACGATGGGAGATGATCCTAGTTTTCATAGACCTCCTGTTGTCCATCATCTTGGTAGTCTTCTTCATAGTATGGCCATGGGAATAGCTAGGGACAAAGCCATGAGTACTCTTCAAGTACTCGCAAACTAGCACTCAACAAGAAAGATAGTTCTAATAGGAAATCTTAAGCTCTAGGTTTATTTGCAAAAAGCCAGGTTTAGTTCATAAAGAGTTCAAAAGTAAATACCTAATCTAATCACCTGAGTGGGAAACTAGTTTTCATGTCCACAACCCTGTTGTGGTCAAGTCAAAGTCATATTTCAAGTCACAAGTCATTTTGAAAACATCTGACAATGGAACAGTATGGCCACTCCAACTGTCCATGACCGCGGACGCGGCTATTCGAATAGTTTGACACTCTGCAGAGGTGGTACATTTTCACCACAACATTCGATACATCCGTCAGGGATAACCCTAAATCATCATACTTAGTATGCGGATAATCAATCCTAACCTTTTAATTACACACTCTAGTATAGGCACCTCCCCTGTGAGCTTGGCCTCCCAGCCATGGCCATCTGCCATCCTAGGAACTACACAGGTGGACATTCACATTCACGAGGTAGCCTCAGCTCAACCTCTTTCCGCGAGAGAAACCATACTAAGGCATATAAACTTCCAGTTAAGCCCTACCCAATTCAGGTATTGTGGTTGTACGGTAAAATTGGAATGGTATCGCATTCGAACCCAACCATCAGATTTTATCAAAACCAAGGCTCATGCCTCAAGCAGTTTCATCATCAAAATCCTTTGTGTTTCATAACACATGTCAAAACATCTCAATAGAATGAGTCATCATTCCAAGGTTTTCATAATCATTTTCTCCAAGTATTCCCATCACAATCATCACATGATTTAAAGAACTAGTTTTATTTATTTTATTTTGGAAAAGTAATTTCTACTCATTGAAAACTACTTAAGATTTAATATTCTCCAATTAAAATATGGGATCATGTTGACACATGTCATCACCACATATTCTAATACTTGGGAATGTGATTTAAAGTGTTGATCATATTTTACAAAGTATTAATATTTTCATTTAATCAAATTAAGTGACTAGAAATGCCTATATAGCATTCTTTTAGTACTAGTCCAAGATCACTGCAAGCAAACCTGAATATTTTTACATATTCAGATAGATCTTGTCAAATGTGATTTTTGAGAGTTGGAATCAACTCAAAAGAATTTACGGTTGATTTTTGAAAAATGTTTGAAGTTGCAAAAGTCTCTGTCTTGTTATTTTTGGTATAGGTGATCTATAATTTCAAATGATTTGAATCCAACAAGCTTGGGTAGACAATTTGAATACCTTTCCAACAAAATCGGAATCACCCAATTTGGTTCAGTGAAACTCTTTGAATTGATTTTTGAATCTAGACACAAAATAGGATTTAATCTAAAATGGAAAAACAATTATTTGAATTCCCTGTGCCAGCTGGAAGTTAAATAGGCGCCCGATTATCAGCTGTGACTCTTGACAGGTGGGGTCTACTCGTCAGCGAGACTAACTCAGCGAAACGGTATGGGCAAATCTGAGTCGTGCGACCTAATTCTAATCCAACAGCTGGGAGTTGTCGTCGATGACGAACTGCTCCGACGAGGAAGAAAACCTAGCGCAGCGGTGGGGGTCTCGTGGGGCTCACCTGGGCTCCAGCTAGGGTCGGCCATGGGGGCAATCGACGTGGTAGACAACAGCGAGGAGAAGCGCGGTCACGGGAGGGCTTGGGGTGGTCGGAATCGACGATGCCCTTCTCCTGTAGCAGCGGCGAACCCCGGTGAAATTCCGGCACAGTGGTGCTCGCCTTGCTTCGGGGAGAAGTGGGGAAGGTTAGTGAGAGGTTGGGAGTGGATTAGTGTGGAGAATAGAGGCGGGGGTGGCCTCTTTTTATAGCGGGGTGAGGGGACCGAGCGGTGCAGAGGTGAGCTCGACGGTGGCATCGCTACAGGCGGCTAACGACATGGGCGAGGGCGTAGGATGGTGCGGTTCTCCCTGGCGGTTCTTACGGGCATAATGGCATGGCATGGGGCGGCGTGGTTCGGTCGGGAGCGTGTGGTGTTCTGAGCGGCGGCAGAAGTGTTTGCGGCGGCGTGCAGCACCTGCGGGTCGCGCGTCGGCGAATGGGGGTGTCTGCCAGGATGGCATGATCATGGCGAGGCTACGCGTGCGCGGTGAGGGCAAGGCGCGAGCTGGTCGGGCGCGGTGCACTGGCGCATGCTCGGCATGGCAGGTAGAGCTGCGGGCACGACGATCACGGTGGTTCCAGCGTTTGGTTTCGATCGTGGGGTGGACAGGGGGTGGCAATAGAGTGCGGCGTATCTCCTGGACATGATGGTTTGCTGCGGTGGTGTCTGCTATGAGCTGGCCATGGTCGGCCAGCGATGTCCACAATCAGGCGGCTCTTCACTGTGCAAACGGCAAAGGGGGGGGGGCTTGGTCAGGGGCTTGGTTAGAGTCAGGGGAGACATGGGGTTTAAGAGGGGACCAAATGGTCGACTAATTACTATGGAAACACTGAAGTTAGGCAGAGGTTAAATTAATGTAAGCAAGGTGTTTGTGGAAATGGCCGCAAGAAGTAAACTTTGGAATTTTTGAGTGATCTTTACTGTCAACACCCAAATTTTTAATCCCAGATGCCTGTTATGCCATACCTCGCAATCCCAGGATTACCATTTTTGCGAGACATAATAGATTGGATATCACAGTACATCATCCATTACAAACCATAATAAGCTTTTCCACAAATAAAGGATCTCATGATCCAGTCTTAATACAAATCAAGCAGCGGAATAATAAACGTAGTAGTGGGCTCCATCTTCAGGATCACAGGCAATGCTGACGGATGGAGATGATCCTAGTTGTCTTAGACATCCTCTTGTCCGTCATCCTGGTAATCCTCTTCACAGTCTAGCCATGGGAATATCCAGGGACAAAGCCATGAGTACTTTTAAGTACTCGCAAACTTGCACTTAACACGAAAGATGGTTCTACTAGGATCTTAATCTCTAGGTTTATTTTCAAAAACCCAGGTTTATTGCATAAAGAGCTCAAAGGTAAAATCCTAGTCTAATCACCTAAGTGGGAAACTAGTTTCATGTCCACAACCCTGTTGTGGTCAAGTCAAAATCCTCTTTGAAGTCATAAGTCATTTTGAAAACAGCTGACAATGGAACAGTATGGCCACTCCAACTGTCCATGACCGCGGACGCGGCTATTCGAATAGTTTGACACTCTGCAGAGGTGGTACACTTTCACCACAACATTCGATACATCCGTCAGGGATAACCCTGAATCATCATACTTAGTATGCGAATAATCAATCATAACCTTTCAATTACACACTCTAGTATAGGCACCTCCCCTGTGAGCTTGGCCTCCCAGCCATGGCCATCTGCCATCCTGGGCAATGCACAGGTGGACATTCACATTCACGAGGTAGCCTCAGCTCAACCTCTTTCTGCGAGGGAACCCATACTAAGGCATATAAACTTCCAGTTAAGCCCTACCCAATTCAGGTATTGTGGTTGTACGGTAAAATTGGAATGCTATCGCATTCGAACCCAACCATCAGTTTTTGAAAAGGGCTAAGGCTAATGCCTCAACTTTTTCACCATCCAAAATACTTTGGTGTCTCATGACACATGTCAAAACATTTCAATAGAATGAATCCTCATTCCAAGGTTTTCACAATCCTTTTCTCCAAGTATTCCCATCTAAGCGACTAATAGTAGTTTAGCACTAGCATCTATCAAGGGGGTGTCACTAATGATGGTGCTAATCAAGTATAACTAACCCAATCTAGTTTTATGATTTTTATGGCATCTAAGTATAACTACCTAGGCCTAGTTTTATGCTTTTTATGGCATCTAACTAATTCACCAATTTATAACTAAAAGAAAATAACTTGGGGTAAAAGTAAAAGAGTAAAGTTTGCAAGTAAAATTGGGTATTGGGGTAATCAAAGGTATATAACACAAGCATGCCTAATGCATCTTGCTTAGGTTACAACTTGCAAGTGTTAGCTTGCATAGTTAACTTATAGTGCTAGGCTTGCATATGATATCCTACCAATAATATCTTGCCATGATTGGTGCAGTGGTTGAAGTTTTCTTCTTCTTTTTCTTCGCAGTAGTACTCCTTCTCCTCGTATCCAGGGTTGGTACTAGCGTCTATAAACGAATACGAAATACACAATCAACAAACAATACTTAACAAGTCTAATTAGCACACTAAGGCTCACACAAGATGATCTAGCATCATCACAAGCATCACATCAAATAAAGACCTAGTCTTATTTGTTTTATTTCGGAAAAGTAACTTCTACTCATTGAAATCTACTTAAGATTTAATATTCTCCAATCAAAATAAGGGATCATGTTGACACATGTCATCACCACATATTCTAATACATGGGAAAGTGATTTAAAGTGTTGATCATATTTTATAAAGTATTACTATTATTATTTAATCAATTTAAATGACTAGAAATGCCTATATAGCATTCTTTTTGTACTAGTCCAAGATCACTGCATGTAAACCTTAATATTTTACATATTCAGATAGATCTTGTCAAATTTGATTTTTGAGAGTTGGAATCAACTCAAAAGCATTTATGGTTGATTTTTGAAAAATGTTTAAAGTCAGAAATGTCTCTGTCTTGTTATTTTTGGTATAGATTATCTCTAGCTCCAAATGATTTAAATCCAACGGCCTTGGATAGACATTTTAATTACCTTTCTAGCAAAATTGGAATCACTCAATTTGGTTGAGTGAAACTCTCTGAATTGATTTTTGAAAACAGCTACTAAACTGGATTTGAATTTAAAAAGAAAAACCACATTTGAATCTACGGGTCACTGCGGGAACTGTAACTAGGCCGGCCCAACTGCACAGTGCAGCACAGCGCGCGGCTGACAGAGGGGGTCCATGCGTTAGTGGCAGCGGCGAAGCGAAGCGGTACGAGGCGATCTAAGCCGTGCGATTAGAACCTGATCTAACGGCCACAGTTCATCGTCACCGATGAACAGGTCTTCGGCGAGGACGAACCCTAGTGGCACGGTGGGGGTCGGTGTGGGCTCACTTGGGCTCCAGCTACGGTCGGTGAGCAGGCAAACAAACGTGTCGACGATGACGAGGCGAGGCGCGGTCACGGCAGGTCTTGGAGTGGTCGAAATCAACGGCGCCCTTCTCCTCCAGCTGCGGCAGGCTCCGGCCAAATTCCGACGAGGAAGAGCTCGCCTTGCTCCGAGAAGAAGTGTGGGAGGCTCAGGGGTGAGTGGGGAGTAGAATGGTGTGAGGATAGGAGGCTGGGGTGGTCTCCTTTTATAGCTCGGCAAGGGGATAGTGAGGCATGGTCGGGCTGCTCCGACAACGGCGGTTCCAGGGCGTGTTAGGCATGGCTGCGGGCGGCGATTGACGCAGTGCTCCCTGGAAATCATCATGGGAGTAATGGCGTGGCAAGGGGCGGCGTGAAACGGTCGGGCGGTTCCGTGCTCTGGGCGCCAGTGGCCGGTGTTCGATGCGGCGCACGGGGGCTGCTGGTCGCGCGAGGACGAACAACGATGTCTAGGACAGTCCTGGGGGTGCTGCGGATGATGCCACGCAAGGGTAGGTCGAGGCGCGGTCTATGCATGCGGGCCGGGCTTCGCGCTCTGGCGCACGTCTGGCATGGTCAGGTGGCAAGCGAGTGCGGCGATCATGGCTGTTCCAGGGGCTGGCTGCGATCGAGGGCTGGACAAGGAGTGGCGGTAGGAGCTCGCGTGTCTGGTGCGCGTCTTGGGCGAGGCTAGCGTGGCTCTTGGCGTGCTGCCCACTGTCGGTCGGCGACGACCAAGAACAGGCGGCGCTCCACTGTGCCAGCTACAAAGGGAGGACCTGTCTGGGGCTGGGTTAGGCTTAGAGGAGACAGTGGAGTGAAGATGGGACAGAGGGGTTGCTGATTACTACTCCAAAATAGTGGAGTTAGGCAGTGCTTTGTTTGTGTAAGTAAGGTGTTTGTGCAAATGGCCGCAAGAATCTTATTTTTTAATTTTTGATTCAAACTTTTTGAGTGATCTTCTATTAAGCTTGAGAGTCTATGTTTGCTTGGGAAGGTCAAGGGGAATTGATTTGATAGGTTTTTGAAAAAGTGGGATCTTAACATATGAACTAGATTCAATTTTCCACTATCTATTTAATTGCCTTGCTAGATGTTTTTGTAAGTTTGTAAAGTGGGCCTTGATACATTTTTACTTGGTCTAGCAAGGGATAAAAAGAATTGGAATTGTTGCTATTGGGAATTGTCCTCTAGGAACACCTAAAGTGGCCTAATGGTTTAAAATGATCAAAATGACCATCTGGGTTATTTATTCTTATTTGATTTCTTTTTCTTTGGATTTTGGTTATAAATGGTCTAGATGATGTGACATTCACCTTTGAACCATTTCACAACATTTAGAACAATCAAGCATGGCATATACACTCAAGTCTACACTAATGCAAACACACATGCACATGAAATCATAAACACCACACATGCATTCATGTGGATTAAATTTTTGGTTAACCCTAATTTGGGGTGATTTGTATTTGATAACTTGATTAGAAGATTTGGGATGTTACAAACCTTCCCCCCTTAAACAAAATCTCGTCCCGAGATTTAAGAAAACTAGGAACTAAAGAGATCTGGAAACTCCGTCCTAATATAATCTTCTCGCTCCCAAGTAGCTTCTTCTTCAGTGTGGTTGCTCCACTGGATCTTGAGAAACTTAATACTCCTAGGCCTAGTGGTTCGGTAGGCTTCTTCCAAAATACGGATGGGTACTTCACGATAAGTTAAATCCTTGTTGATCTCTACGGCTCGGTGATCGATGTTCTTGAACACTTCGGTCTTCTCCGGAACTTCTAGGCATTTGCGAAGTAACGAGATATGGAACACATCATGGATGGCTGACATCTCCTATGGCAGTTCTAGTTGATATGATACTTCTCCTTGACGATTTAAAATCTTGAAGGGTCCAATATATCTGGGAGCTAACTTCCCTTTCAGACTAAAACGTTATGTTCCTTTCAAAGGTGACACTTTGAGATACACAAAATCTCCGATATTGAAGGCCAGGTCTCTACGTCTTTTGTCAGCATAACTCTTCTATCTGGATTGGGCGGTCTTGAGGTGTTCACGAACTTTGTGAACCTTCTCTTCGGCATCTCGTAGAATGTCTGGTCCAAAGATCTGACTCTCTCCTACTTGTGACCAATTCAAGGGGGTACGACACTTCCTTCCATACAACAATTCAAAGGGGGCCATTTGCAAACTGGCTTGATAACTATTGTTGTATGAGAATTCTGTGAAAGGCAGACAATCTTCCCATTTTGATCCATACTCTAGCACACAAGCTCTCAACATATCTTCTAAGATTTGGTTGACTCTTTCAGTTTGTCCATCTGTTTGCGGGTGATACGCTGTGCTAAAATTTAGCTTGGTTCCCAATCCTTCTTGGACTTTCTGCCAAAATCTCGAGGTAAACTGGGTTCCTCGATCCGATACTATGGTCTTGGGGGTTCCATGCAAACTGACAATTCTAGAAATGTATAGCTCTGCTAGCTTCGAACTCTGGTAGGTGGTCTTGACAGGTATTAAATGGGCTACCTTGGATAGCCTATCTACTATGACCCTGTCGTGGTATTGCCGACGAGTACGCCATGGAGGGTACCTCATAGTGCGTGTTTAGAGATGTGGGGGAAGGCGCAGGAGTTGGTAGGTACGAGATGACACAGTTTTCCCAGGTTCAAGTCCCACGACAGTGGCAGAACTCTACTCCTGCTATAAATCACTATAACGGCAAATACGCCGGGTTACAGAGATTGGTTCGCTGTGTGCGAGAGGTTGTGATTGTTAACTTGCCCTAAAGGCTCCCTTAGGTCCAGCTTATAAAGGCGCCAGATCCTAGGGTAACAGAGAAGAGTCCTTGCCGGACAGGATATAGAGTTCTACACTAATACTAAGTAGTCTTTCGTGTCTTGCACTCCAAGGCTCTGGGTACGTCAATGACTCCTACGTAGCCTCCTTTAATCCGGCATGGCCTCCCTCCTGGATCCACCTAACTGGGCCGCCCAGTAGACCATAGGTCTTGCTACCAACATTGGGCCACCCGGGTTAGCCGGATTAGAGACATGCTATGGTGATACCCATTTAGCATATCCCCAACAGTAGCTCCCGGAGGACTTCCAAGATCTTGTGATGCATCGCCTTATTTTCAAATCCTTGAATGCTCCGTCTAGATGATGTCGGCAACGCGCTGAGCAATTTCTTGAAGGTCTCCCAAAGAACCCTGCAACTTTTTCCGTCTTACAAAATGCAAGCCGGAGAATACTCGTTACTAGAGCCGGAAAATTTCCGTCTTCGATGGAATCTTTTGATGTGACCAATCCCCTGCAACGGTCAGAAGATTACGTAGGCTATGGCCTACGTTTTACCTCGTAACTCACATATGGCAGAAGATCAATCATGTGGTTCCTTCGCGCGCAAAACCCGCTGAGAAAAAATGGCTGGGCGGGAGACGTGGCGATTTTACCGCACACGTTACCCACGCGCTGCCGCGTTTCCTTAGTTGGATCTGTGCGCACGAATCTTGGCGAAGGGGACTATAAGTTTTAATGCGGTCAGAAATTTTTCTTTCACCTGCATTCTCCCCTCTACGCCTTCTTCCTCCTCCAGCCGTAGCGACCGTTCTAGCTCTCCGCGGAAACTTAGCCCTAGCCGTTCCACCTTCCTCACGCATCAATGGCCTCCTCTAGCACCACCATTCCCTCGTCGGCGGTGTCGGTCGAAGCCTTGCTTGCAGCGACAAAGGGGGTTGTGCTCCCGCTGGAAGGAGTCGAAGTCCCCGTCTCTGATGTGGTGGAAACCACCGGAGGTGACCAGAAACTGGCGGCGCCAGATGCCGTCGAAGAGGACAGTGACTCCCACAAGGGAGTGTGGAGAGGCTCTGACCTCTCTGCCGAAGACCTGCAAGAACACATCGCCGAGGGATATCTCCCCACGGCGGAGGGTTTGATCTGGCGGCCGGCACCAACCGGCAAAGTGTCCCCCTCTCCCCAAGCCGGAGAAAAGGTCTACCTCAAGGCCCAGTTGGTGCGCGGCGTAAGCCTACCAGTGTCCGACTTCTTCTTGGACACCCTCCGGTATTTCCGAGTACTCCCTCATAATCTTTCTCTGAATAGCATCCTAGTACTTAGCAACTTTGTAGCTTTGTGCGAAGGATACCTAGGTATTAGGCCTAGGTTAGACTTGTTCGTCTACTATTTTACCGTCAAGAGGGAGTCCATGGAGTCCAAAGATGAGCTGCGGACCTGTGGCACAATTAGTTTTAAGATCCGGCCTAGCCGGCGGTTCCCCGACATAGTTGGTCACGGGTCGTGCAAGAACTGGCAGCGATCGTATTTCTACAGCCCTGATATCCCCCTTGCCAACCGACTAGAGTCGTACCCCGACTTCGTCGATGGGGCCGCCACCGAAGCTCCGACATGGAGGTCCTCCGCCATCCTCCCGTCCGACGAGGAAACCCACCGCGCAGTAAGGCGGATCGAATACCTTGTAGACGGAGGTCTGACGGGCCTAGACCTGGCCATGTGCTGGTTTGTTAGGCAGATCCAGCCTCTGCAGCACCGTGCCGAGCTGATGTGCGCATATTCCAAAGACCAAAAGGATCCCATGCGAATCTCGTGGGATAACTTCTCTGTGGACTCCATCAAGCTCCGGCATAAGGACATTGTCAAGGTGAAGGACAAGAAGCGTGGCTTCAAGATCACCTTTGACATGTTCGAAGGCGGGAAATGCCCAGAGGTAAATTTTCTTGTTTCCTTTGCTGTTTTCTAAATACTCTAAGACTTCTCCGGTTTGAGCTCATCCGTCTAACACTTTGTTGTTTCCTAGCTGGCGTCTTTGGCAGAGGATCAGATGGCTCCACAAGTCTATGATCCGAAGCTGAAGGAAACCCACGCGTTGTCCGACGACGACGCTCCCAAGGACGCCCCAGCTCCGGCAGCACGAAAGCGGAAGAGCTCCACCTCTGACGCTGCTGCCTAGGCCAAGAAGAAGAAGAAACCAGAGAGTGGAGTCTCCAAGAAACCCACTGCCACCTTAGAGGTGGAGAAGAAGACGACCACTATCATCCCCTTGACTAAGGCACCTGCCGTGGCGTAAGTACCTTCATTCTCCGTCTTTAGCTTTAGCGCACCCTTTCTCAACTTCTGTACTTATACTATATACGTTTCAGAAGGAGGGCTGGTGTGAGTTTGAAGCAATCCTCCAAAGATGCTAGAGGATCTAAAAATATTAAAGATATGCTGACCACCGCCAAGCCCTCACCCGCTGCTGCTCCTCCAACTCCTGCCGCCAATCCTTCTACCGGCCCCGTTGGGCCATCATCTTCCGTCATCCGTCAAATCGTTGATGTAGACACCGATTCAATGGATGTCTTCTTCTCCGGGGGCGCAGATGGTGGGCCTGACGTCCAGGCGACGCAGGAGAGCACCTCACCTAAAGTGGCTGAAGCTCCGGCTAAGGATGCCACTGATAAAGGGAAGGGTCCTGCGGTGGAGATGGAGCCAGCAGCAGCAGGAACAACAGCCGAGGCGGAGGCTTCTATGCCTTCGCGACCAGTGGCTAGGGCATCCTCGACGCCTCCGGCTTCCACTTCTCCGCTGCCCTTGACGCCTCCGACGCTGAGCTTGGATGATTTGATCAAGCAGGCGGATGCCGTGTATCAAAACGCCGGCATCTTCCATACGACTTACACCGGCTTGGCCAATAATCTCAAAGTGATTGCCATTGTAAGTTTTCTAAACTTAGTATTTTACTTCATCATATTTCCCACTGCAGCCCCCGATCTCTTAGGCAGATAAATAGTAGTTATCAGCCTGAGTGCTCCAGAAACTTAAGTGTAGAACTTCGATATTGTAGCCCCCGAGCGTCTAGGTGAAACTGTGAAAAGTTCTGGCTAGATGCTCTAAGAGTAGCATACTTGAATGAATTTTTTGACCCTGTAGCCCCCAAGCTGCTAGTTGTAACTTTTGAAAATTCCGACTAGATGCTTTAGAGAATCCAACTAAGAGATCAAAATGTGATATTGTAGCCCCCGAGCGTCTTGGTGAAACTGAAATAGTTCCGACTTAGATGCTCTAAGAGAAACTAAGCATGAGTTTTGGTGCAGAATGAGAATGCTCGGAGGAAAAAGGCCAACGAGAAGTTTGCCAATATGGTGAAGGAGCTGGACGCCAAAAAGGGTAAAACAGCTTTCTGAAAGAACAGATCAAAAACAACAAGCGTCTGTTTCCCTCCAACTTCAACTTTGGTAATCTTTGGTAACCTTGTTCCTTCCGTGTTCTTATAGTGCACCTGTTTTTTCCGTCTTACAGAACTTGTTGCCAAGGCCAAAGGTATCGTCGAGCAATCGAAGCACATTCAGGAGCTCGATAGTGAGAATAAAATTCTCAAGAAAGACCTGGCAGAGGCCGTCAAGGGCCACGAGGAATCGATGAAGGTGCTGCAAGAATCTGCAGACGCCGAGATGCAGCACCTCAAGCAAGAAATTGAACACCTCAAGGAGCAGAACAAGGCTGCCCAAGAGAAGAATGCTCGTAACTTAGAGGCATTCAAAAAACTTCTTGGCGGCAACATGCGATCAAGCAGAATCCAGCATCCTTGGTAAGTTTTCTCCCGTCTTAATCCATTCTATAAGTTGGATAGAGTGTTGGTATTTCTTGTTCTGACAATCCTTGTGATTTGTGTGAATTGCAGCCCCCATTGGTTTATCCAAGTTTGGTGAGGGTGCTCCGGATTCCAAAGAGTGCATGGTTCTTGCCGGCAACTTTGTCAAGATCGCCATGGCCCAAGCCAAGGAGATAGCCAAGCCTCTAGGCATTAATATTAAGGCGGCTGAATCAGGTGTTAAGGTTGTGGAAATCCTGCACCGAGCCCTCGAGAAGATCAAGGACTGGAAAGCCTCATGCGTCCGGGCTGGTGCTAGGATGAAGCTCTCCTTGGTCAAGGCACACTACGACAATGCCGACATCGATCTGGTTACCTCTGGTATGCCTAAGTTGGACGAGGAAGGACAAGAAATTGATAGCGATGCTATCTGGAATTCCCTCGCCAGCTATGACACCAGGGTAGCCAAGATGGTCAAGGCGGATGTCTTCGTGCCCGCCGAGGAGCTTGATGAAGACGCAGCTTCTTCTGATTCTAGCCCATCTGCTTCCAAGTTTGATGAGCTCTCACGGCCTGGCTCTCCTGGCGATGATGCCACCACCAAGTCTCCAGCTGTAGAGAAATGAACAATTTATGCATTTAAATGTATCTCTGCTAAATTTGTATGAAAAACTGATACAACCTAAGGCAGAAAACTTGTACTCAAGTTTCCGTCTACTTATCTGTTTCAGTGTGTATATATTTTTAAGCAAGTGCTGGCTTATCCATTATTCTGGTTCGTATGCTTGACCTTTCGTGAGACAGAAAACTTGCAGCGCGAAACTATGTTCCTAGGCGATGATGCTTAATAGCACCGTCAAGAACCTAGGCACAAAATCGCTGGCTTCGAGTGCCGAAAAATCACTACTCCAGAATCCACATAAGAACTTCAGAAAACATGTAGACTAGAAAACTTAAGGTAACGCCCGTAGGCGGAATTTTCACAAGTGCAAATGCAAGCTTGTATGATCCAAAATTAACAACTAAAGGAGGTAAAAGACTCAGAAAACATGAGTGAACCAAATGCTTTGTTTCATTGATCACACAAAAAACTTAATACATAGTATGGAATATGCTAAGTGTAAAAGGGACGTAGCTGTGCTATGTACCATGGCCGATCTGTTTCCGGGTAATCATCGTCGGATTCACGTTGCTTACGCTTGCGATTTTTTGGTCTATCTTTCAACTCGCGAATATCAACGAGGTAATAGGAACCATTGAGCAATGCTTTGCTTATGATGAATGGTCCTTCCCAAGGCAGGGATAGTTTGTGTGATTTTTCCTGCTTGAGTCGAAGCACTAGATCCCCTTCTTTAAACAAGTGATGCTTAACACGACGACTATGGTAGCCGTGTAGCTTCTGCTAGTAGACGGCGGATCTCTGGCAGGCCAGCACGTGCTCTTCTTCGAGTAGGTCCACAGATAGTCGTCTAGATTCTTCAGCGTCATCTTCCTGATAGGCGGCAATTCTCGGTGCGTCATGGAGGATGTCGGACGGTAAGACAGCTTCTGCTCCATAAACCATGAAGAAAGGAGTCAAGCCAGTGGATCTGTTGGCTGTTGTTCTTAAACTCCACAATATAGATGGCAGTTCCTCCGCCCAGGCTCCAGCTGCTCTATGCAGCGGTGCTTCTAAGCGTGGCTTGATTCCGTGCAGGATTAGTCCATTGGCCCTTTCAACTTGTCCATTTGACTGTGGATGTGCCACAGATGCAAGGTCAAGGCGGATACCTTTTTCGTGACAGTACTCCTCTACTTCTCCGAGAGATAGATTTCTGCCGTTGTCGGTGATGATGCTATGTGGGAGACCAAATCTCACCACTAGATCGCGGACAAACTTTAGGTCTGTTGCCCCATCAAGCTTTCTAATGGGTTTAGCTTCGATCCATTTTGTGAATTCGTCAACTGCTACCAATAGGTGCGTAAATCCACAAGGTGTTGTCTGCAATGGCCCCACCATGTCAAGCCCCCAGACTGCAAATGGCCAAGTTATTGGTATTGTTCGCAGTTCCTGAGCTGGTACAGTTGGTTGCCTTGCATAAAACTGACACCCTAGACACGTCTACACTAGCTTGTCGGCGTGCGTCTTGGCGGTCAGCCAGTAGAATCCTTGCTGGAAAGCTTTTGCTACCAGTTTTCGGGGAGCGGCGTGGTGCCCGCAATCTCCGAGATGTATTTCTCTAAGGATATCAATACCTTTTTGCTGGGAGACGCACCGCAGGAATACTCCTGTGGTGCTCCTTTTGTATAGCTGTCCGTAAATGATGACGTAGCCTTTTGATCTGCGTACTATTTGCCGGCTTTCAACTTCGTTGGCGGGCAATGTTCCGTCTTGTAAATAATCCATGAACGGTTTTGTCCAAGCCGGGGAGGTCACTGTCACTGTATTGACAAATGAGTCCACTCTATCTGGGTTGTCGGGGTCTGCTCCTTTCAAGGATGGTGCTCGTAGATGCTCCAGAAAAACTCCTAGCGGAACTTGTCAGCGAGCGGATCCAAGCTTAGATAGCAGATCGGCCGCCTCATTTTCTTCTCTTCTGACGTACTTGACTTCGTAGCCATCGAAGCACTTGGCTATCTCGTCTACTTCGTCTCGATATGCCTCCATCATAGGGTTCCGCGCATTCCAGGTGCCAGCCACCTGCTGGGCAACCAAGTCGGAATCTCCACAGCAAACTATGCGCTTGATGCCAATATCCTTGGCTACGCGAAGTCCGTGAATGAGGGCCTCGTATTCCGCCATGTTATTAGTAGCTTGGAAGTGGATTTGCAGGACGTATTGGAGTTTTTCTCCAGTTGGTGATTGCAATAATACGCCAGCCCCCGAGCCGTTGAGTAGCTTGGATCCGTCAAAGTGCATGACCCAATATTCTGGCTCTGGTACGGGGGTGCTATCTGGGAGCTCCGTCCAATCCGCAATAAAATCCGCCAATGCTTGAGATTTGATAGCGTCGCATCTCTTGTAAGTGATATCGAAGGCGGCAAGTTCTATGCCCCAATTCTCCACTCTCCCTGCAGCGTCGCTGTTGTTGATGATGTCGGACAGTGGAGTTTTGCTCACAACTGTGATTGGGTGCTCCTGGAAATAATGTCGTAGCTTCCGGGAAGCCAGAAAAACTCCGTAAGCTATCTTCTGGTAGTGCGGGTAACGCTGCTTGGATTCCGTCAAGACCTCGCTTACGTAGTAAACTGGTCGCTGAACTCCGTATTCGTGCGTTGGCTCCTTGCGTTCTACCACGATGACGATGCTGATAACCCGGTTTGTTGCCGCTATGTATACTAACATAGGCTCCATTAGCTCTGGTGCTGCAAGTATTGGTGCTGAGGAAAGTATCCTCTTTATCTCCTGAAGTGCTGCATCTGCTTCGTCCGTCCATTTGAATTTATCCGCCTTCTTTAACAACTTGTAGAGTGGCATTGCCTTCTCTCCAAGCCTGCTGATGAACCGGCTTACTGCTGCGACGCAGCCTGTGAGCCGTTGAATATCCTTCAAGCATGTCGGGCGTTTGATGTCTAGGATGGCCTTGATTTTCTTCGGGTTAACTTCTATTCCACAGTGTGAAACGATGAAGCCCAACAATTTGCCGGCAGGTACCCCAAAGACGCATTTCTTGGGGTTGAGCATCATGTTGTATTGTCAGAGGTTATCGAAGCTTTCCTGCAAGTCGGCGATAAGATCTTTTAATTTCTTTGACATTACCGCTATGTCATCCACGTATGCATGGATGTTACGACCAATTTGATCGTGAAGGCAACGTTGCATTGTTCGCTGGTAGGTAGCACCTGCGTTTTTCAGCCCAAAGGGCATCGTAACATAGCAATATGTGCCGTAAGGTGTGATGAACGAAGTGGCCAATTGGTCCAACTTTCGCATCTTAATTTGGTGGTATCCTGAGTATGCATCGAGAAAACACAGAAGCTCCGAGCCAGCCGTCGAGTAATTCTTTGGTTCCATTTTTGGGGACAAGTACAGGATTAGCCACCCATTGGGTGTGAATGACTTCATGGATAAACCTAGCCTTAAGTAACCTAACTATCTCCTTTCCAATGGCTCTTCTCTTCTCATCACCGAAGCGTCGTAGAGGTTGTTTCACTGGCTTTGCTTTAGGATCAATATTCAAGCTGTGCTCGGCAAGTTCCCTAGGTACACCTTGCTTTCCTATTTAGGATCCAGGTCCGTGCCAATGGCGGTGGTCTTGGAGGAATCTCCTTCGACAAGCTCCACCTGCTTGGTCTTGATGGCGGCCTTGAATGCGGGTTCGGCAGCAGTAATTTGCTTCTTCGAAGCCAGCATTTCTGAGGCATCGACCTGGCTCTGAATCTCCTTGAACTCTTCGCCGTAAAGAACTGCTTCGGCGAAAGCGGGTTCACAGAGCTCGCACTCTCGCGCCTTGGTGAAACTTCCGTCAACGGTGATGATGCCATTTGGTCCGGGTATCTTGAGCTTGTTGTAAACGAAGCATGGCCTTGCGAGGAAGGAGTGTAAGATGTCGCATCCAAAAATGACGTGGTATACGCTTTTGAAGGGCACCACTTCAAAGGTCATGCACTCTTGTCGGTAATTATTGACATCACCGAAGGCGACTGGGAGAGTGATGCAGCCCAGGGAATTTGCTTGTCGGCCAGGCACCACGCCATGGAACACGGTGTTGCTTTTCCTTAGCTAGGTCTCCGTCAAGTTCATCTTGTGCAGCGTATCCAAGTACATAATGTTGATGCTGCTTCCACTATCCACGAGGCACTTTGTGAATTCAGCGCCATCGATCAAAGGGTCGACGACCATGGCATACTGATTTTCTGCCGGGATGAAGTCTGGGTGTTCCTTCCTATCCCAAGTAATTGGAACTTCCGACCACCTGACATACTGGGGAACTAGAGGAAGTGTTGCCCTTAGTATCCTTAGCGAGGTTTTCTGGGCCCTGACAGTGGGGGTACCAAGGAAAGTGTGGTAGACTGGTTCCTTCTTTTCGAAGGGGTTCTTGCCCTTGTCATCGCCCTTGTCGGCGTGTTTAGGTTCCACGTCCTCGTCCATGTCACTTGACTCCTTGGATTCCTCCTCCTTCTTGTTCCCTTTGCCTTTTCCGCGGGGTCTGTTCTTCCGACTTCGCTTGTAGCCGGACTCAGGGTCCTCCTTGAGGTCGTTGACAAATTTGCATTGGCGGTTGGTGTGGGTGGCTTTGCCATTTGCGTCCAGATGGACGAAACACGGCATATCGTGGTACTCCTTGTAGGTTTGAGGAATGTGTGGTGCTGAGGGTGTAGGCTCACTTCTTTGCTGGCCCCTGCTAGTTCCCCGACCACGCCCACGCTGTCCACCTTCGCCTTTGCCAGCGAACGTCGTGGCGACCATGTCAGCTGTTTGCTTTTCTTCAGGCGGGGATTTCCGCTTATTGGGGTTATTCTTTTTGGCCTGGGTGGGGATGGCAATTGCCGGCAACGATCCGCGAGCGTCGTCGTTGGCAGCAGCGAACTCACTTGCCATTGCAATCATTGCATTGAGGTTGAGCTCGTTGTTGTCCTGCTTGCGCTTCAGCATATGTCGGAGCAATGTTCCCTTTTCCAGACCGTCGATGAAGGCGGCCATTGCGGTTTGTTCGTGTACCCCTGCACAGGAATTTTTCATATCCAGCCAGCGAGAGAGGTAGGCACGGGAAGATTCATCCTTCTCTTGTACGCACCACTGTAGGTCTCCAACAGTACAGGGACGTTTGTACGTACCCTCGAAATTCTTGGTGAACGCTTCATGCATGTCCAGCCAATTGCAGATGGATTTCTCCAGCAAATCGTCAATCCATTGACGGGCGATGCCGGTGAGCCTTAGTGGGAGGTACTTGACGGCAATGTTGGGGTCACCCCCTGCAATGTGAATTTCTTCGTTGTAGTCCTATAACCATGTGGCTGGCATGGCAGTGCCGTCATAGGGCTTAATGGTGTTGTCAATCCGGAGGCCCTTGGGGTACGTCGTGGTTCGTATTACCGGGCCAAAGCAACATGGCCTAAGGTATGGGAGCTCCTTTGCTGCTTGGATCTGGTCCAGCCGTGAACGTGCGTCATACGTCATTGGTTGCTTCCCTTTTCCGTCGTGTGGGGGGGAACATGGTGCGATCTGTGTGATCCTCCATGTCCTCCGCCATGACGGCTACTAGGTGGCGACGGTCGCGGAGGTGGCGATGGGTTAGCCTTCTGGCTGCTTGCTCCATGCGACTCCTCGCGCCTGTCGCGATTGCTTGTCGGGCGCGGAGCGTCCTTTTGGGACCTGCTCCTGCGTCCTTTGTTGCCGTTGCGTTCTCCGGCATGCCTTGGCTGTTCACCCTGGTCGCGTATGACGATACCGACCTGGGGGTTTCTAGGAGGTGGCATGCTTGTTCGGTGGCGCGGCTGTGGCTCCTCGTGACGCCGGGTTGGCGGCGGTGGTGGTGAGCGTTGGGGGTGATCCTTGTCTCCATGGTCGGAGGAAATGGGTATAACATCCTCCCTGTTACGCGCGTTCCTCCGCCTACATTCCGTAGAACCTGTGCAGGATCCTTCGTCACGAGGTGATCTTGGCCTTCTGCGGCTGTTCAGGGTAGACTGGCATAGCTCCGGATTGGACTCTAGCCTTTGTGAGGTAGCCTTCTCCTGTTGCTTACAAGCCTTTGCGATGAGGTCGTAGACTTGAGCTACCGCTTCAGGTGATCTATCCTGTTCCAGCAGGGTCTTGGCGACGACGATGTTCAAGGCGGGGGGTTGGCATGACTTGCCTTCCCTCAGAATCGATGTAAGGGGTGGCTTTTGTAGGTTTCTGTGCTTCCCACCCTAACTTGCGTCGAACGCCTGGATCTTGGACGACATGAGCCGGTGCTTTCTTAGCCTTGTGCTTTTTCAGCAGTTGCTTGTACTCAACTTCCATGGCTCTTGCCGCCTTGATTAATTTTTGCGCCTTGGCCAGGTCTTCGTCTAGCTTGGCCCCTTGCTCCGCGATATACTCTGCTTCCGCGAGAACTTCTGCGCGTTTTTCATCGAGCTCCGTAACGCTCCGGATATGGGCGACGGTGATAGGCTCGACGAGGAGTTCGCCGTATATTGCTTTGTCAGCTGGGGTAATGAGGGTGTTGCCAGCTGCGGACGTTGACGGCGGTGGCGGCGGATCCGCTTGCTTGGCAGTACTGGGGCCTGTGGGTAGTTCCTGCGTCTTCTACATGGGGATAGCCAGAGGAGGCATGGCTTTGGCTGGATCTTGAGGATCTGCAGCTTGCCTGGTTGCCTAAGCTCTGGTGACCGCAGGCGTAGGCGGAACTCTTTCAGGTTCCTTTTCCTGTTCCGATTCCATCATGTTCCCGATGGCTACCAGCACCTGGCGGGACGTGACGGCCTTCTCGGCACGCTCCTCCTCTTTGATCTCACGTTTGATTTCCCTCATAGCCACGTTGTATTCTTCCGAGTTGTCTTCGGAGCCTCCGCCATCCATATTGATGTCGGCGTAAAGTGCTTCGAGGACGAAGTCGGAGACTGGCTCGGTGTTATCGTTGACGGAGTCTGCTGGGGGTGGTGGAGGGCTGTTGTTATTTCCTCCGGCTTCAGTGGCGATGCTGGCAGCGGCTTCCTCGTTGGCGTCAGCGTATTTGTTTACGATAGTGATCATCTCGTTGAGGGTGAGTAATCCGTCAGCCTGCCGCCTCCGTAATGCATGCCAGAGGAGTGTTCCTCGGGTGAGTCCTTCCACAAATTGGTAGACGAGTTCGTCGGTGCGGTCATCTTGCAAGGTTTCCCTTACTCTCATCCATCTAGCGAGGTATTCGCGGGGAGGTTCTCCTTCCCTTTGAACGCATCTAGGCAGATCGAAGATGGTGACCACGCCAACAAAGTGTGACCTCCGTGTATCAAACGCTTGGGTGAACCCGGCGGATTTACGGGGTCCTTCCACCTTTATTTCCTGCACAGGGGTGGTTTGGGTGGGCTTGAGATTTTTCCGACTTGGGCTCTCATACTCTAGGGAGAGGTATGGCCCAGATCCTTCCGCGAATGTGTCCTGCCCGTAGGCAGTCCATGCGGGGCTTGACGATTCTCCAACAACTTGGGAGCTAGGACCCGAGTCCGTTTCACCGATGAAGATATGGATATCTCCGATGGGGATGACAGAGCAGCGGGTAGGGTTTGTTTTCGCCAGGACCCAGAGTTCATCTGGAGGGACGATCAGGACGTTGCCGGAGAAAAGAACGTGACCGATCGCTATGGTATCGCCAATTCCCGCGAAGAGCTTAGATCTCTCCTGGTGTAGAGCTCGAAGCGCCTCTTGCCACACGGTGGGCGCCAACTGTCGTGGTATTGCCGACGAGTACGCCATGGAGGGTACCTCATAGTGTGTGTTTAGAGACGTGGGGGAAGGCGGAGGAGTTGGCATGTACGATATGACACAATTTACCCAGGTTCAAGTCCCACGACGGTGGCGGAACTTTACTCCTGCTATAAATCACTATAACGGCAACCGTCGGATTCTGAAGATTAGTTGTGTGCGAGAGGTTGTGATTGTTAACTTGCCCTAAAGGATCCCTTAGGTCCAGCTTATAAAGGCGCCAGATCCTAGGGTAATAGAGAAGAGTCCTTGCTAGACAGGATATAGAGTTCTACACTAATACTAAGTAGTCTTTCGTGTCTTGCACTCCAAGGCTCCGGGTACGTCAATGACTCTTGCGTAGCCTCCTTTAATCCGGCATGGGCCTCCCTCCTGGATTCACCTAACTGGGCCGCCCAGCAGACCATAGGTCTTGCTACCAACATTGGTCCACCCGGGTTAGCCGGATTAGAGACATGCTATGGTGATACCCATTTAGCATATCCCCAACAGACCCAAATAGAGTCATTTCCTCTATTAGAGGTAGGCAGACCGGTGATAAAATCCATTCCAACAGAATCCCATTTCCATTCTGGAATCTGCAATGGTTGCAAAAGTCCTGCGGGTCGCTGATGTTCCGCTTTAACTCTCTGACAGATATCACACTTGGCTATGTAGCTTCCGATTTCTCTTTTCATCTTGTGCCACCAAAATTGTCCTTCAAATCCTGATACATCTTCATTCCTCCCGGGTGGATAGAATAAAGAGTATCATGAGCTTCCTGCATGATAACTTGTTTGAACTCCAAATCTGTTGGCACACAGATGCGTCCTTTGTACCACAAAACTCCTTCTTCATCTTCTGTAATCCGGATACCTTCCCTGTACATATATGACGCTTAATTCCATTGATACTAGCATTTCCTTTCTGCGCTTCCTTGATCTAACTGATCAAAGTGGGTTGAAGTTCAATACTAGCTAGGAATCCTTCGCTAAATAGCTCCGTTCTAAACTTTTCCAACTCCTCATGCAAACTTCGTTGGGCTTCCTTTATCATGGTGTTTAATCTACATGGCAATCTGCTAAGAGCATCCGCTACCACATTGGCTTTGCCGGGGTGATACTGAATGTCAAGGTCATAATCCTTGATTAACTCTATCCATCTCCTTTACCTCATGTTCAACTCCTTCTGAGTGAAAATATACTTCAAACTCTTGTGATCTGACTAAATCTCACAGCGATTTCCCATGAGGTAATGACGCCATGTCTTCAAGGCTAGAACTACTGCCGCTAGTTCTAAATCATGGGTGGGATAGTTTTGCTCATGTTGCTTCAGTTGTCGGGACATATAGGATATGACTTTGCCTTCTTGCATCAACACACATCCGAGACCAATCTTGGATGTGTCACAATACACATCAAAAGGCTTTGTGATATCCGGCATGATCAAAATTGGGGTTGAAATCAATCTCTTCTTGAGCTCTTGAAAGCTTGCTTCACATTTGTCGATCCATTCAAACTTCTTGTCTTTCTTCAACAACTGGGTTAGCGGTCTTGCGATGCTTGAAAATCCTTCAACAAACTTGCGGTAATATCCCGCTAATCCGAGGAATGCACGGACTTGGGTTTGAGTGGTTGGGGCTTTCCATTCTTCAACATCCTTAATCTTGGCGGGATCGACAGCAATTCCTCCTACCGACACGATATGTCCTAGGAATCCTACTTCCTTCAACCAGAACTCACATTTGCTAAACTTGGCATACAGCTGATGCTCTCTAAGGGTTTCAAGGATGGTTCTTGGGTGTTGTTCATGGTCTTCTTCTGACTTGGAATAGATTAGAATGTCGTCGATGAAACCAACGACAAATTTATCTAGAAAGTTCATGAAAATCTTATTCATGAGGTTCATGAAATAAGCGGGGGCATTGGTTAATCCAAAAGACATGACAGTATACTCATACAATCCATATCTGGTGGTGAAGGGAGTCTTTGGGATATCTGTTGCACGAATCTTGAGTTGATGGTACCCATTTCTAAGATCAATCTTAGGAAACACTTTGGCACCAGTTAACTAGTCAAACAGATCTTCTATCTTCGATATTGGGTACTTGTTCTTGATGGTGACATCATTCAATTTCCGGTAATCCATGCACAAACGGTTACCTCCATCTTTCTTATCCACGAACAAAACTGGGGATCTCCATGGTGATGCGCTTGGTTGAATCAAACCTTTCCCAGCATATCATCCAGTTGCTTCTTCAACTCCACTAACTTCGATGGGTTCATACTATAAGGTCTCTAGGCTATGGGTCTAGTTCCAGGAACTAGTTCAATAATGAACTCGATATCCCGATCTGGCGGCATACCGGGCAATTCATCTGGGAACACGTCGGGGTATTCACAGACTACTCTGACTTGTCCAAGGGTTGGTTGGGCTAGACTCTTGTTGCATTTGAATTGACGGGGCAATGTCTCAGATACATGCTCTACTGATACTCCGCAGCTACTGGTCACGGTTATGGCCTTTTGGGACAGTCAATCAATCCTTTATGTTTTGACATGCAATCCATTCCTAGTACTACTTCCAAACCTTTGGTCCCAAGTACTATTAGATTAGCATAAAAATCTGTTCCATTGATTCTGATAGGTACGGCCTTGCAAATTTTTCTAGCTTTGGTGGTTGAACCAGGTATTTAAACTATCATAACATGCTTCAAATTTGTTGGTTGAATCTTACTAGTGCATGCAAATTCTTCTGTAACAAACAAGTGCGATGCTCCAGAATCAAACAAAACCCTTGCAAGTACTGAGTAAACATAAAACATACCCAGCACTACATCTGGCGCTTCCTGTGCTTCCTCTGCATTCATGTGGAACAGACGGCCATTGCGGTTGAGAGAATTTCCTGGGGCAAATATCTTTCTAGGCTGAACACGGCATTGCTGCTGAGATGGGGCAGTCACATTGGGGGCAGTTGCAAGCTTCTTGGGACACTCATTGGAGTAGTGACCCTTAACGCCACACTCGAAACAAGTAATCTAGGACTTGTCTTTGGCAGCAACGGGCACGACATTGCTTCCAGTCCTTGGGGCAGTGTTGTTGTTGTTGGTGTTGTTGGTGGCCTTGGGCACAACACGTTTAATCTGTTGGAGTTGCTAGGGTTACTGTTGTGGTTTCCTCCGCTACGGTTGGGATAGTTCGAACGAGACATAGGGGTTCTATTGTTTCTTGGGGAATATCATGCAGACGGGTTGGGGCGATACTTCTGGGTTTGGTGGGATCCTGACTGGTGCATCATGTGACGCTTCCAGTTATCGTTGGCTTGGTTGATCTTGCCCTCCATCTGGATGGCAGAGTCCACTATATCTTCCAGGTCTGTGAAACAGATGTTAATTAATATCGTCTGCATCTCATCATGCAAACCATTTAGGAACCTCTCCTTCTTCTTGGCTTTATTGTTGATCTCATCCGAGGCATATCTAGCTAGAGACAGGAATTTGTCACGATACTCCACTACCGTCATCCTGCCTTGCTTCAGTTTCCTGAAGTCATCTCTCATCCTGGTGACTAAACCTTGAGGCACATGGGTACGGCTGAATTTGATCTTGAAGTCCTCCCATGTCATCACTTGTCCTACGTTCATGGAACGGGTGTTATTCCACCAGGCTCTTGCATCTCCGGCTAGATAGTGGGTGGCAAAGAGTACCTTCTCATTGGCCTCCACTCTGGCGACTTCCAAGTTGTTCTCCATGGTTTGGAGCTAGTCATCTGCATCTAAGGGCTCTTCAGACTTGCTAAAGATAGGTGGGTTGGTATTCTGAAAGTTCTTAAGCTTTGATCCATGGTTGTCCTGGTTTCCATGGCCTTGATTATTGTGGGCCATCTGTGCTATCTGTTGCAGGGTGGCTAGGTTGGCTTGACGTTCAGCTCTGCTGGCTTCACGGTCAGAGACTAGCATTTGCAGAATCTGCAACATCGGGTCTTGAGATGAGCTGCTTCCTCCGGTGTTTCCACGAGTCATCTGAAGATTGAGATAGATAATGAGATAAGAGGGAAATCTCTAAGGTTCATGGTTTTGTTTTCAAAAGCTTTAAACTTGGAGTTTGACTCAGGTTTGGCAAACTACAACTTGTTCTCATTCATTTCAAGCACACGATACAAACACACACTTCACACACATAGGAAACAGATGGTTTTAAAAACCATTCTGGGGAACTACGATGCAGTGGGACCGATACAACTCACACCTACGGAGTGCTCTAGTGACTACTCATCATCTATGAAAGCAGAGTCATCCTCATCAGTGTGGAAATCCATGGCATCGTCCTCCAGGTAGTCATTGTCATCACTGAGGTAGGAATAGAGATTTCCACGGATATCTTCACCTTCCTCCTCCTCCTTGGCTTCTAGCTAGACTTAATGTTCACGGATGGTCTTCTCAAGAGCGGCCACCTTCTTGCGAAGACGTTCGATGGTGCGATCCTTCTTCTATAGCGCTCCTTGGCGAGGATGGCGAGAGTCTGGACCTTCCTAATGGCAATGGCATGATTGTCGTTGGCATAGGCTCGCGCGTTGTCCAACTCCTTCTGTCTGTCATACAGCATGAAGTCAAGATGGTCCATGTGGTGCTTTAGCTCCGGATGTCCTGGAATATCTAATGGCATTCCCATAGAATCACGCCTTGCAAAGTACTCGAAGCGAGTGCCTTTGATCTGGTTAACATTTTGCCCGCACAAACGAGCAAGAGCTTCTTGCATGGCCCTAGCTAATCCATCTAGCCAATTGTTCTCCCTTAGGCTAAATTGGATCTTCTCCGAGGTAGGTGCTTCCATCTTGCCTCTGAGTTCGACGACTATCAGCCACTGGAGTTCTCCTCCCTACTGATCATTGAGTTGCGCTCCAAAGAACTCCGGATGTGGACGTCCAAGAAACTCCGAGAGCTGGTCTAAATCCTGCTCGAAGATGAGCCCTCCTCTGTTGCCGAACTGGTAGAACTTGCAATAGTTGACCTCCATCTACAAGAATTTTGGGATGAGTAAGTTAGTGAGGTGACGAAGTGTGTCGAATTTTATGTAGAAGTTCAGGAATTTTTGAGGAATATGAATTTTTGAAAGAATCTTAGGGATAAGAATGGGAATAGGTTTTCATAAATACTTACTTCTTTTGAAACTAAGTTTTTGATTTGAAGCGTCCATTCTAACTAGGATCTCCTATGGTCAGGATGGCTCTAATATCAACTTGTCAACACCCGGATTTTTAATCCCAGATGCTTGTTATGCCATACCTCGCAATCCCAGGATTACCATTTTTGCGAGACATAACAGATTGGATATCACAATACATCATCCATTACAAACCATAATAAGGTTTTACACAAATAAAGGATCTCATGATCTAGTCTTAATACAAATCAAGCAGCGGAATAATAAACGTAGTAGTGGGCTCCATCTTCAGGGTCACAGGCAATGCTGACGATGGAAGATGATCCTAGTTGTCGTAGTCTTCCTATTGTCCGTCATCCTAGTAATTCTCTTCATAGTCTGGCCATGGGAATAGCCAGGGACAAAGCCATGAGTACTTTTAAGTACTCGCAAACTAGCATTTAACACGAAAGATAGTTCTACTAGGAATCTTAAGCTCTAGTTTTATTTGCAAAAAGCCAGGTTAATTTCATAAAGATCTCAAAGGTAAAAATCTAGTCTAATCACCTAAGTGGGAAACTAGTTTCATGTCCACAACCCTATTGTGGTCAAGTCAAAATCCTATATCAAGTCATAAGTCATTTTGAAAACAGCTGACAACGGAACAATATGACCGCTCCAACTGTCCATGACCGCGGACGCGGCTATTCGAATAGTTTGACACTCTGTAGAGGTGGTACACTTTCACCACAACATTCGATACATTCGTTAGGGATAACCCTGAATCATCATACTTAGTATGCGGATAATCAATCATAACCTTTGAATTACACACTCTAGTATAGGCACCTCCCCTGTGAGCTTGGCCTCCTAGCCATGGCCATCTGCCATCCTGGGCACTGCACATGTGGACATTCACATTCACGAGGTAGCCTCAGCTCAACCTCTTTCCGCAAGGGAACCCATACTAAGGCATATAAACTTCCAGTTAAGCCCTACCCAATTCAGGTATTGTGGTTGTACGGTAAAATTGGAATGGTATCGCATCCGAACCCAACCATCAGTTTTTGAAAAGAGCTTAGGCTCATGCCTCAACTTTTTCATCATCCAAAATCCTTTGGTGTCTCATGACACATGTCAAAACATTTCAATAGAATGAATCCTCATTCCAAGGTTTTCACAATCCTTTTCTCCAAGTATTCCCATCTAAGCGACTAATAGTAGTTTAGCACTAGCATCTATCAAGGGGGTGTCACTAATGATGGCGCTAAACAAGTATAACTAACCGAATCTAGTTTTATGCTTTTTATGGCATCTAAGTATAACTACCTAGGCCTAGTTTTATGCTTTTTATGGTATCTAACTAATTCACCAATTTATAACTAAAAGAAAATAACTTGGGGTAAAAGTAAAAGAGTAAAGTTTGCAAGTAAAATCGGGTATTGGGGTAATCAAAGGTATATAACACAAGCATGCCTAATGCATCTTGCTTAGGTTACAACTTGCAAGTGTTAGCTTGCATAGTTAACTTGTAGTGCTAGGCTTGCATATGATATCCTGCCAGTAATAGCTTGCCTTGATTGGTGCAGTGGTTGAAGTTTTCTTCTTCTTCGCAGTAGTACACCTCCTCCTCATATCCGGGGTTGGTACTAGCGTCTATAAACGAATACGAAATACACAATCACCAAACAATACTCAACTATTCTAATTAGCAGACTAAGGATCACACAAGATGATCTAGGATCATCACAAGCATCACATCAAATAAAGACCTAGTCTTATTTGTTTTATTTTGGAAAAGTAATTTCTACTCATTGAAATCTACTTAAGATTTAATATTCTCCAATCAAAATATGGTATCATGTTGACACATGTCATGACCACATATTCTAATACATGGGAAAGTGATTTAAAGTGTTGATCATATTTTATAAAGTATTACTATTATTATTTAATAAATTTAAATGACTAGAAATTCCTATATAGCATTCTTTTTGTACTAGTCCAAGATCACTGCATGTAAACCTTAATATTTTTACATATTTAGATAGATCTTGTCAAATGGGATTTTTGAGAGTTGGAATCAACTCAAAAGCATTTATGTTTGATTTTTGAAAAATGTTTAAAGTCAGAAAAGTCTCTGTCTTGTTATTTTTGGTATATATTATCTCTAACTCCAAATGATTTAAATCCAACGGGCTTGGATAGACATTTTAATTACCTTTCTAGCAAAATTAGAATCACTCAATTTGGTTGAGTGAAACTCTCTGAATTGATTTTTGAAAACAACTACTGAACTTGATTTGAATTTAAAAAGAAAAACCACATTTGAATCTATGGGCCGCATGAGGCGTATGTATGCCCCCAACTGCCTGTGCAATGACACTGGCAGACGGAGGGATACATGCGTTAGTGGAAGCGGCAAAGCGAAGCGGTACTGGGCGATCTAAGTTGTGCGATTAGAACCTGATCTAACGGCCACGGTTCATCGTCACCGGTGAACAGGTCTCCAGCAAGGACGAACCCTAGCGGCATGGTGGGGGTCGCTGTGGGCTCACCTGGGCTCCAGCTACGGTCGGTGAGGCGGTCAAACAAGCGTGTCGACAACGATGAGGCGAGGCGCGGTCACGACTGTTGGAGATATGCCCAAGAGGAAATAATAAAGTGGTTATTATTATATCTTTATGTTTATGATAAATGTTTACATCCCATGCTATAATTATATTAACCGGAAACATTAATACTTGTGTGTTTTGTAAACATAAAAGAGTCCCTAGTAAGCCTCTTGTTGAACTAGCTTGTTGATTAATAGATGATCATGGTTTCCTGATCATGGACATTGGATGTCATTAATAACAAGGTTATATCATTAGGAGAATGATGTGATAGACACACACCCATAGTAAGCATAGCATAAGATCAAGTCATTAAGTTCGTTTTGCTACAAGCTTTCAAATGCATAGTAACCTAATCCTTCGACCATGAGGTTGTGTTAATCACCATCACCGGATGGGTACTTTGATGACATCAAACGCCGCTTCATAACTGGGTGGTTATAAAGGTGACATTGGGTATTCTAAAAGTATGTGTTGAAGCGCATGGACCAAGATTGGGATTTGTCCATCCATATGACGGATAGATATGCTCTGGGCCCTCTCGGTGGAATGTCATCTAGTTAGCTTGCAAGCATGTGACTAGGTCACAAGGGATGACATCATGGAACAAGTAAAGAGTACTTATCAGTAACGAGGTAGAACTAGGTATGAAGATACCGACGATCAAACCTCGGATAAGTATAATGTCATGACAAAGGGAATTGGTTTCGTATGTTAAATGGTTCTATCGATCACAAAGTCATCGTTGAGTATGTGGGAGCTGTTATGGATCTCCAGATCCCGCTAATGGTTATTGATCGGAGATGTGTCCCCATCATGTCTACATGTTCACGAACCGTAGGGTGAAACACTTAAGGTTCGAAGTTGTTTTAAGTAGATATGGAATGTGCGTTGTAGACCGAATGTTGTTCGGAGTCTCGGATTGGATCCGGGACATCACGAGGAGATCCAGAATTGTCTGGAGAATAAGATTCATATATTGGGGATCATTTTCTAAGTTAGGAAATGTTCCGGAGTGTTTGTATGGAGATTCTAGAAGGTTTCGGAATGTTCTGGAAGGTTCTAGAAGATTTCTTGGAGTTTGCTTGAAAACCAAGAAAGGATCAAGGAGTCTTTGTGGGGCAAGACACGGATTCATGGGGGAGGAGGATTCCTTCCTCCCTCCCAACCCGCCGGCCAAGGAGGGAGGGGAGTCCTACTAGGACTCCCCTTCCCATGGCGCCTCCCTCCTTTAAATAGAGGGGAGGGGGCGCCACCCCCTAGACCTCTCCCATAACAAGCCCTAGACGCTGCCTCTCTCCTCCTCCTTCCCTCTGCTCAGGCTTAGGCGAAGCCCTGCAGAATTCTCTACTCCACCACCACCATCACACCGTCGTGCTGCTAGGATTCCGTGGAGAAGATCTACTACCTCCGCTTTCATTTGGAGCAGGAGAGGAAGGTCTGCTTCGACTCCGCACGTGTGACCTACTGCGGAAGCGCTGCCGGAACGCGGCGCCGGAAGGATCGTCCACACGATCTTGAGATCGGCAAGTGATCGTCTACATCAACCCCGAGATCTAATCTTGTAACGCTTTCGGATCTACGAGGGTTAGTACAGATCTATCTCGTTGCACATGTCTAATGGATTAGATCTTGGCTTTTATCTAGATTAGATCTGGGTTTTGTTCGTTCTTGCGGTAGACATTTTTTGTTTTCCATGCTACGAACCCTTCAGTGGTATCAGAGCCTTGTCTATGCGTAGATCTGTTGCACGAGTAGAACACAATGGTTTTGTGGGCGTTGGTGCTCGTGCCGTCTTTTGCTTTGTGTACTTTGCATCTTGCGGTATGGTGGGATGAAGCGGCTCGGGCTAACCTTACATGTCATCGCACATGAGACTTGCTCCACGCTTGACGTGTAACTTGCTTTGCACAAGTGGCTTTGCGGGTGTCTGTCTCTCTCACCATAGTATAGATCCAATCTACACTTTGCACTTGATAGCACTTGTATCAACGGTGTGGTTCATGTTCGTAGGTAAGATCCGTTCTTATTCGAAAGCCCCAAGCCACGTAAAACATGCAAATAAGATTAAAGGCGTCTAACTCGTTTTTGCAGGGGTTTTGTGATGTGATATGGCCATTATGTGATTGTGATTATATTTGATGTATGCAATGATTCTTATTGTAATATGGCAACCGGCAGGAGCCTAATGGTTGTCTTTAATTCTGTTAAGACCCGCGTGTCTATTCATCTTGTAATAGCTTTATTCCAAGTAGTTGTAATAGTTGCTAGTGATGATGGACAACCATGAAGCGGCGCCTTGACCTTGGCCTTAATGCTGGTGATGATGGAGATCATGTCCGTGCTTTGGAGATGGAGATCAAAGGCATAAGAAGAAAGGGCCATATCATATCACACTAATTATGAATTGCCTGTGATGTTAATCCTTTATGCATCTTGTATTGCTTAGATCGCGACGGTAGCATTATAAGATGATCCCTCTCACTAAATATCAAGTAATAAAGTGTTCGTCCTTAGTAGGCACCGTTGCTAAGACTCGTCGTTTCGAAGCATCTCGTGATGATCGGGTGTGATAGATTCTACGTGTGCATATGACGGGTGCAATCCAGATTTGCACATGCGGATACGAAGGTTAACCTTGACGAGCCTAGCATGTACAGACATGGTCTCGGAACACGGAATACCGAAAGGTAAAGCATGAGTCATATGGGTGATATGATGAACATGTTGATTGTTCGCCTTTGAAGCTACATCATCTCACGTGATGATCGGACTTGGTGTAGTGGATTTAGTTCGTGTAATCACTAAAACAACTCGAGGGATGTTGTTTTGAGTGGGAGTTTATTTGTAATTTGGATTAGTCAAACTCAATTTATCATAAACACAATCAAAGTGAATTTGCATAGTTTGTTATAGTCATTGGCATCCGTTCACCACCTTACACTTAGTTATAGTTGAGATAGTGGAACTATAGAAATTCTGGATATTTTCTTTACTTGGTATCGTATTGTTTTGAGTGTCAATCTAAAGTTTAAAAGTCCTGTTGCAAACTTTCAGCAAACTCCGTTTACTCTGTGAAGTTTAATAAACAATATTAAATCAAGAGTAACAATTCCAGTGTTAGTATCTAATGTATCATGTTTGCCTCCATGATTCTTGATACTCAAAAGATTGTTTTTAATATCAAGTTTATCTAAGAGCTGAGAGCAATGTTTCAGAAACCATTATATGTGAAAGGTATTGCGATATCTAAAACAATGTGTTGGTTACAACATGATAGAGTATATGTCCTCATATTTGATGAGAATTTGTGAAGGTTGGAGACGCTGGTCGTCCTAATCCTCCAAAAGGTTTTGGAAAAGAAACATTATACTACTTAATTCACCTTTATAAGCTATAGCAGCTTGATCATGAAAGTTGTCATGATAATGATGAATAGAAGATGTAAGTAAAATGTTTACTACACTAAAAGATTACTAAAGAATGGAACTTTGAAAGAATGTCAAACATTTGATGAAGGTGATCCACTTCAAAGTGCAAGTCCAATGGTATTAGTATTTGACTATACACACTTTGTACTATGTGTCATGTGAATGACACCACTATTGATGTTGATAGATTCTTTTAAAAGAAAAGGAATTGTTGAAAGAGAATCTATAAAATATTTGGCAGAAAAGAAAAGATTGGAGATGTCCAACTTAGGTATATAGAAGATACATGTTATGGCTGTATTCCTTGCTTGTTAAACAATGTGGTTCTGAGGTATTGGATACCGGTATTGGATACCGAATTGGTTGGTATGAAGTGTCATACAGGACAACACAATTCATGAACTGCAATGGCCTAAGTAACTAGCAAGAGAATATGTGATGATGTTCATCGAAAACAAACAAAGGTTTGTTGTGTTGCTCGTTAACATCAAAGCTTGCCTTCAAGATTTGTTTCAATAATTGTTATTTTGATCAGGTATTATTATGACAAAAGGTTGTTCAAATAATTACCGTATTCCATAATAGATGGATGATATACAAGTCTGGTTGGAGAAATAACGACCATAAAACTAAATGCTAAAATGTCGCAAGACAAATGATTGAAAGATCACTTGCAAAGTGACATCGCCGTTTAAATTATATTGAAAGGGATACATGAAGAAACTCCATGTTGATGGATTTTTGGAGTCTTTGATTTTGATCAAATGACGCTTGTGATACTTTCCTGGAGATAATTAAAACTCCGTTCGTAGGCCAAAAGAGGAACGGACGACTAACCGATTGGAATTTGTATATATTGATGTATATCGTCCATTATGTGTAGTCGTGGGCGATGGATTTCAACTTCATATGCTTTCTCCGAAGATTTGAGTGAGTATATGTATATACCTACTCAATAAGGAAGAAGTATGAAACATTTGAAAATGTTCAAAGACTTTCAATATGCAGTGGAAAATTATTGTAACAAGAAAATAAAAAAAATTATGATTGGATCATAAAGAAAGATGTTTGAGTTACAAGTTTAGCAAAACACCTAAGATTTGAGGAATCGTTCCATGGATTTGCATTTCCCAAAACACCATAGGAGTATGGAGTGTTCAAGATATGTAATGAAACCTTGTTTGACATGGTAAGATCAAAGGTGTCATTTATAAAACTGCCATTATATTTTAAAAGATTAAAGCTTTAGTGACTACCGCTTTTACACTAAAAAGAGCTCCATCGTGATCCGTTGAAATGACACCATATAAGTCATGGTTTGGGATAAAACCCAGGCTGTCCTTTCTTAAATTTTTGGTATGCTAGGCATAAGTAAAGTGTTTACAACCAAAGTCAGATGAGCATGTCTTTGTAGGTTATTTCGAATAACCATTGGGTATTCCTCCATAACACCGAAGACAAAATTGTTTGTCGCTTAGAGTGTCGAGTTTCTTGAGAAGGAATTTTTGGTGAAAAGTCAAGTGGGAGGACAATAGAACTTTGACAAGGTTGTTGAACCTTGGCTAATATGTGCTGAGTTGCGCAGCATCGGAAAGTGTCCCGGAGGCAGCAACAATGCTCATGGCTCACGTGCCTCAAAGGTTGTGGTCACGGAGATCTAAGTTACTATTGAACCAAGTAGGTCGGGTAAGTAATCAAATGCCAAGATTTGAGAGTTAAATCATTGTTGTTTGACAATGATGAACCAACTACATGCAAAGAAGCAATGATGGGCCCTGACTTCGTTAAGTGGCTTGAAGCCATAAAATCCGTGATAATTCCATACACGAGAAATCAAACTTTGAATTTGAAAGACCCTCTGAAAGGTGCAAGACCTTACAGTCGTATATGGATCTATAAAGAAATAGACATGGATGTTTCACATCTATGAAATAGTCGACATGTCGGAAAGAGTTTACGACAATGTTCAAGGAAATGACTATGATAAGATTTGATCTTTCATAGCGATATTTAGTCTGGACGAATTAATGTAGCAACCACTACATATATTTTGGTATATGGTAGTTGAACAAACAAAACAAGTTCTTCTAATAGAATGGTTACCTAGGATGTGTCCATGACACGATCCAAAGGGTTTTGTTAATTCGAAGGATGCTAAAAGAGTATGCAAAACTTCAATGGTTGAAGTGAGCATCGCGAAGTTGGAATCTTCACCGTGATGAAACCGTTAAAAGGTTTAATTTCATCAGAGATGATGAAGATGCTTGCATTTTTGCAAGAAATTAAGTGGGAGCGCTAAGACATATTTCTAAGACATTATGTGAAAGACATATCGTTGATTAGAAATGATGTATCTTTTATTGACACAGGTTAAGAATTTCATTTCGATGAAAGACTTAGGCATAACCCAAGAATTAGGCATCAATGTCTATATGGATAGATTGAGGCGCTAATATGGTTTTGCCAAATGTACATAGATATGGTTCTTGACGCACGGAAAGGACTGAATCAAGATTCAAGTGTGTTGACACGAGATTCAAGTGTTTTGACACTTGGTGAAATCACAAGAATATTTTGATCAATCATTTTTTGAGATGTACACATCCAGATATGTCCTATGCTCTAAATGTTATGAGCATATACCAGAATGACTCATAAGATGATCATTGGACAATAGTAGGGATATTCCTATGATCTTTGGAAGAACTAAGAATATATTATTAATATAGTGGTGACAAATAGTTCATTGTAAATTGTTGCATTGATACTAGTTTTGTCACAAATTAAGTTTATCTCAATTTAAACTATGGGTGGCACAATGTAATGGAAACGAAGTTCCATAACGGATTTGGTTGAGTACCAAAGTTAAAACATTGTGACAGATACTACAACAAAAGGTCTAAGTATATGACTGCTATTGTAGCAGCAAATGAGGGCATTTGCGTCAAGTAGTTTGTTATGAAACTAGGTGTGGTTCATAGCGGGATAATACTATGAAGATACATTGTATGACAACTATATCAACATGATTTAATCCCAAGGAACTAAAGGTCTCACCACAGAACCAAATTTATACAATGCCATCTCATTAGAGAATGAGTAATGCGTAGAGACGCAAGGACATGCAAATACACACGGACCTGGAAGTGTCAGATCCGAAGATTATGTTTACCACTAGCAATAGTGTCTATACAACACCAGAAAGCCATAGGTGTTGAATGCACAAATTTTTAACTAGATTATTGACTCTAGTGCAAGTGGGAGACTGTTGGAGATATGCCCAAGAGGCAATAATAAAGTGGTTATTATTATATCTTTATGTTTATGATAAATGTTTACATCCCATGCTATAATTGTATTAACCGGAAACATTAATACTTGTGTGTTTAGCACTAGCATCTATAAAGGAGGGTGTAACTAATGAGGGGTGCTAATCCAGTGTAATTATCAAAATCTAGTTTTATGCTTTTTATGGCATCTAACTATTTCACCAATTAATAACTAAAAGAAAGGAACTTGGGGTAACAGTAAAGAGTAAAGCTTGCAAGTAAAACTGGGTATTGGGGTAATCAAAGTTGCATAACCAAGCATGCTTAAGGCATATGCTTGGCAACTAGCTTGCAAGTGGTAGCTTGCATTAATGATCTAACTTGCATATGATGGCTTGCATATGATATCCTTCAAGTAGTAGCTTTCCTTGAGTAGTGCAGTGGTCGAAGTCTCCTTCTTCTTCTTCTTCTCCGTAGTAGTACTCCTCCTCCTCGTATCCCGGGTTGGTACTAGCGTCTATAAATAAATACGAGATACACAATCACCAAACAATACTTAACTACTTCTATTTAGCACACTAATGCTCACACAAGCTGATCTAGCATCATCACAATCATCACATGAAATAAGGACCTAGTCCTCTTTATTTTATTTTGGAAAAGTAATTTCTACTCATTGAAAACTACTTAAGATTTAATATTCTCCAATTAAAATATGGGATCATGTTGACACATGTCATCACCACATATTCTAATACTTGGGAATGTGATTTAAAGTGTTGATCATATTTTACAAAGTATTAATATTTTCATTTAATCAAATCAAGTGACTAGAAATGCCTATATAGCATTCTTTTAGTACTAGTCCAACATCACTTCAAGCAAACCTGAATATTTTTACATATTCAGATAGATCTTGTCAAATGTGATTTTTGAGAGTTGGGATCAACTCAAAAGCATTTATGGTTGATTTTTGAAAAATGTTTGAAGTTGCAAAAGTCTTTGTCTTGTTATTTTTGGTATAGGTGATCTATAATTTCAAATGATTTGAATCCAACGGGCTTGGGTAGAAAATTTGAATACCTTTCCAAAAAATTGGAATCGCCCAATTTGGTTCAGTGAAACACTCTGAATTGATTTTTGAATCTAGACATAAAATAGGGTTTAAACTAAAATGGAAAAACAATTATTTGAATTCCCAGGCCAGCGCGGGAAGTTAAACAGGCCGGCCCAATTACACTACACGGCGCAACGGGCTGCTGACAGGTGGGGTCTACTCGTCAGCGAGACTAACTCAGCGAAACGTTATGGGCAAATCTGAGCCGTGCGATCTAATTCTAATCCAACGGCTGGGAGTGTCGTCAACGACGAACTGCTCCGGCGAGGAAGAAAACCTAGCGCGGCGGTGGGGGTCGCGAGGCTCACCTGGGCTCCAGCTAGGGTCAGCGATGGGGGCAATCGACGTGGTAGACAACGACAAGGTGAGGCGCGGTCACAGAAGGGCTTGGGGTGGTCGGAATCGACGACGCCCTTCTCCTCCAGCAGCGGCAGACCCCGATGAAATTCCAGCATGGTGGTGCTCGTCTTGCTCCGGGAAGAAGTGGGGAAGGTCACTGAGAGGTGGGGAGTGGATTGGTGTGGAGAATGGAGGCGGGGTGGCCTCCTTTTATAGCGCGGCGAGGGGACCGAGCGCTGCGGCGGTGAGCTCGACCACGGCGTCGCTACAGGCGTCTAACAGCATGGGCGAGGGCGTAGGATGGTGCGGTGCTCCCTGGCGGTTCTTACGGGCATAATGACACAGCGTGGGGCGGCGTGGTTCGGTCAGGAGCGTGCGGTGTTCTGAGCGGAGACAGAAGTGTTTGCGGCGGCGTGCGACAGCTGCGGGTCACGCGGCAGCGAACGGGGGTGTCTGCCGGGGTGGCGTGATCATGGCGAGGATGTGCGTGCACGGTGAGGGCAAGGCGCGAGCTGGGCGAGCTGGTCGGGCGCAGCGCACTGGCGCATGCTTGGCATGGCGGCGAGCTGCGACCACGGCGATCACAGTCAGGCGCTTGGTTTTCGATCGTCGTGGAGCGAACGCGGCGATCCGGCGGTTCCAAGCGCTTGGTTTTTCGGGGTGGCGATAGAGTGCGGAGTAGCTCATGGACATGATGGTTGGCTGCAGCGGTGTCTGCTGTGAGCTGGCCATGGTTGGTCGGCGATGACCACAATCGGGCGGTGCTTCACTGTGCAAACGGCAAAGGGAGGCTTGGTCTGGGGCTTGGTTAGACTCAGGGGAGACAGGGGGTTTAATAGGGGACCAAATGGTCGACTAATTACTATGGAAACAGTGAAGTTAGGCAGAGGTTAAATTAATGTAAGCAAGGTGTTTGTGGAAATGGCCGCAAGAAGTAAACTTTGGAATTTTTGATTCAAATTTTTTGAGTGATCTTTACTTAAGCTTGAGAGTCTATGTTTGCTTGGAGAGGTCAAGGTGAATTCATTTGATGGGTTTTTGAAAAAGTGTGATCTTAACACCTACACTTGATTCAATTTTCAAATCTCCTTTAAAATGTTTTGCTAGATGTTTTTGTGAGTTTGTAAAGTGGGCCCTGATACACTTTTACTTGGTCTAGCAAGGGGTGATAAGAGATAGAATTTTTTCTGTAAAGATTTCTCTTCTAGGAACACACAAAGTGGCCTAGTGGTTTATTCTTGTCAAAATGACCATTTGGTTTATTTATTCATATTTGATCTTCTTCTTCTTGGATTTAGTTAGCAAAAGGCTTAGATGGTGTGGTATTCACCTTTAAACTATTTCCTATCATTTGTAGCAATCAATCATGGCCATTGCACTCAATTCTATACTAATGCACAACACACATGCCTTCATATTTGATTTAATAATAAAAGTTTTTGTTAACCCTAAAATTGGGTGATTAGAACTTGATAATCTTGATTAAGATTTTTGAGGTGTTACACCAGACAAGACATACAAGGCTGCATCGGGTCCCCATAAGACAGCACATACCAGAGAGGCTCACATAAGGGCCCCAGAAGTAAGACCATACACGGCTGCCATAGTGAAAATAGTGGACGCGGCCGAAAATAGTCCATCATACACACGTTGCACTTATAGAGAAGTTGACATGTCGGATGCAAAAGGCTCAAGCATAGCCCATGAAATTAGCCTATCAGCCCTAAACATAGATCAAAACCTTCTAATTCAGCCTTTTCGTGGTCTTGTGGCTGACGACCATAGCCCATTCAATTTAGGAGTGAGCCCATGGAATATAAGCCATGACGAATAGGGCATCCGCCCTGAGTTAGCCCAGAATCTTTTTATTTCGGCCTTTATGAGCATTTTTTGTACTCTGAGGCTTAAATCTGGGACCCGGAAAAATAGTCCAACATACACACGTTTCTTTCAAATAGAGGTTGTAATCTAGGACCTAGCATAGACACGTTTCCTTCATAGAGGAGGTTGACATCTGGGACCCAGCAAGTTGCCAAGGTCAAAACAGTAGACACGGCCAAAAAAGTCAATCATACGCACGTTTCATTTACAGAGAGGCTGATATGTGGGACCCAGCAACGCGACCTTATACAGATGCTGCATCGAGCAACGTTGCCAGTTCAAAACAGGGAGGCGCGAGCGAGAAAAAAGTTCAGCACGCACACGTTTCTTGTAATGAGAGGCTGAAATAGGGGACCCAGCAGCGTGAGCAAACGGCAAATTCGTCCAGCAACACTATCTAGTTTGGAACAGGGTAGCACTAGAGAAGAAAAAAATTCCATCATACCCACGATTCTTCTAATGTGAGGATGACATAAGGGACGCACTAGCCTGAATAAACGGCTGATGTAGCGAGCAACCTTATCAAGTTCGGAACACGGAGGCGCGATCGAGGGCAAAAAATCCATCATACACACGTTTCTTCTAATGAGAGGACGACAGGAGGGACCCACCAGCGTGACTGAACGGTAGATGCATCGAGCAGCGCTATCAAGTTAGGAACAAGGTAGCACGAGCGAAGGAAAACTTCCATCATACACACGTTTCTTCTAATGAGAGGATGACATGTGGGCCATAGCAGCCTGACTAAATGGTAGATGCATCAAGCAATGCTATCAAGTTCGAAACAGGGTAGCGCGAGCGAAGGAAAAAATCCATCATACACACGATAATTATAATGAGAGGCCGACATGTGGGACCTAGCAGCCTGACTAAACGGCAGACGCATCGAGCAACATAATCGAGTTCAAATCAGGGAGGCGCCACCGAAAAGTATGGTCCGCTAGAGACACTGACATCTAGGACCCACACGGCTCAAAAGACTTTGGCGAGTCAACATCGCATGAGGAAACGAAAATCTTGCTTCTGCCACGCGCTGGCTGAGCTTCCTCCATGTTTTTAGCGGTTCCGTCGTAGTAGAGGGCCGCGGAACTGGGAAAAAAAGTTTTCCATCGGCCACGGTCGAGCCGAGAATTTTGTCGCGGAAGACGCCCTTCTATGACAACCGTTGGGCCAAGTCTTTGCGGAAGGAAACTTTTCTTATAGTGACATATAACTTTTCATGGTGTGATTCCCTTCCTCGTCTAAATAGCATAGCTAAGCAATCTACCAATACGATGGCTCAGAAACAAGGAATACTAGGGAATAACATGGGACATAGCATGGCTTATACACATCAATTCCTACACATGTAATTCTACAAAACATCTACAATGCATAGGAAAACAGTAGGCCATTTATGACCAAGATAGCACCACTTGCCTTTAGTTGATGAAGTTGTTCGGCCACTCATTGCAATCACAGTACTTGCAATCATAGTAGTTGCAATCATCGTAGTTGCACTCCTCACGTTTTAGCATTTTAAAACAAAGGCACAACAAATACAACATTCAAAACAACGCAATTGTGCAACAATGCAACAATACAATAAAACAATGATGAACAAAATGCAGGCATGATGATTTAATAAGTCATAAGGTTGTATTTAGTTCTCTAGACATTATTATATCATATGATGCATGTGAAAAGTCATATAATGCATTAAAGCATTTATGATTAAAGTTATATCGATTTAATATGGTTTATCTCACTTCAATTCAACTACTGATGTATCTATCAGCTTAAATTTTGAAATACATGCTACTAGATAGGTAATGCAATTTAGAACCAATAGAAATTTGAATTACCCAAAACGGATTTATAGATCTTTTTTATAATTTAATTACTATTGCAATTGGGTCTATAGATTTCTACAAAACTTACTATTAAAACAGTGCCAAATATTTTTGTTTGCAATTTATATGGATAGGTATTGTCGAAAATAAATAGCAGCAATTGGTTTCACTAATTTTGGAGTTCTAGATAATATCCTTTGTTTTAAATACCAATTAAAGGGGTTTAAATCATTTAAAAACTACTGGTTCTAACAAAATTAGAGCTAAGGCCAGATTAATGTCCTACATTAATCAAGGATTCCAATTTACTATGATTTATTTACTCCAAATAGGCTATTAAATCATTTAAATTACTACAATAAATATATACAGTAAAAGTTGGGTCTAACAGTATATTAATATTCTCCATATTTTCTGAATCCACTGATATATTATTTTCTAAATTTAGACTTACAAAACTCTAGATATGATTTTTACAAGATTTAATCATTTTCTGACTTTTATTTCTATTACTGAATTTATAAAGCATATTCCGAGAATATTCCCTCTTGTAACACCCTCGCCTGATAAGGCTGAGTTCCTGTGTATAGTGCTAATCCCTGGATCGTTTCACTAGCACACACAATACAAAATGATACCGAATATAATTGTGCATCATAAATACAATGAATATGATCCAGAATTTATATTATTTATTCAAGTACACAGCGGAAACAAGTACAAGGTAGATCTCCATCCTTCAAATGTGCCACAGGCAAACAATTGTTGAGTGGAGTCTCACGACCTATAACAATCACTCAGAAATGATATAACCTGGAACATAAAATGTTGCAGCCACGAATGGTCAATACATTGAATGTATGGCAAGTAGGCTAAAGTGGATTACAACAAACCTAGCAACTACATTCTTATTTGGCTAAGTGGAGTTCAGTCGCATTTGCATGAAGCAATAGTTTTATACTAACTGTCGTGGTATTGCCGACGAGTACGCCATGGAGGATACCTCATAGTGCGTGTTTAGAGACGTGGGGGAAGGCGGAGGAGTTGGCAGGTACGAGATGACATAGTTTACCCAGGTTCAAGTTCCACGACGGTGGCGGAACTCTACTCCTGCTATAAATCACTATAACGGCAAATACGCCGGGTTATAGAGATCGGTTCGCTGTGTGCGAAAGGTTGTGATTGTTAACTTGCTTACTTGCTTACCCTAAAGGCTCCCTTAGGTCTAGCTTATAAAGGCACCAGATCCTAGGGTTACAGAGAAGAGTCCTTGCTGGACAGGATATAGAGTTCTACACTAATACTAACTAGTCTTGCGTGTCTTGCACTCCAAGGCTCCGGGTACGTCAATGACTCCTGCGTAGCCTTCCTTTATCCGGCATGGGCCTCCCTCCTGGATCCACCTAATTGGGCCACCTAGCAGACCATGGGGCTTGCTACCAACATTGGGCCACCCGGGTTAGCCGGATTAGAGACATGCTATGGTGATACCCATTTAGCATATCCCCAACAGTAGCCCCCGGAGGACTTCCGAGATCTTGCGATGCACTGCCTTCTTTTTCAAATCCTTGAATGCTCCGTCTAGATGATGCCGGCAACGTGCGTCGAGAAATTTCTCGAAGGTCTCCCAAAGAACCCTACAACTTTTTCCGTCTTACAGAATGCAAGCTGGAGAATACTTGTTCCTGGAGGCGGAAAATTTCCGTCTTCGACGGAATCTTTCGATGTGACTAATCAACTACAACGGTCAGAAGATTACATAGGCTACAGCCTACGTTTTACCTCGTAACTCACATATGGCAGAGGATCAATCCCGCGGTTTCCTTGCGTGCAAACCCGCGAAGTGAAAACGGTCGAGCGAGAGACGTGGCGATTTTACCGCACACATTACCCACGCGCTGTCCGTGTTTCCTTCGTTGGATCCATTTGCACGAATCTTGGCGCAGGGGCCTATAAGTTTACTGCGGTCAGAATTTTTTCTTCCACCTGCATTCTCCCCTCAGCGCCTTCTTCTTCCTCCAGCCGTAGCAACCGTTCGAGCTCCCCGCGGAACCCTAGTCTTAGCCGTTCCACCTTCCTCCCGCAACAATGGCCTCCTCCAGCAGCACCGTCCCGTCATCAGCGGCATCGCTCGAAGCCTCGCTCGTGCCGGTAAAGGGGGTGGCGGTCCCGCCGGAGGGTGTTGAGGTCCCCGTCTCCGCCGTGGTGGAAACCACCGGCGGCAACCAGAAACTAGCGGCGCCAGACGTTGTCGAGGAGGACAACGACTCCCACAAGGGAGTGTGGAGAGGCTCCGACCTCTCCGCAGAGGACCTGCAAGAACTCATCGCGGAGGGGTATCTCCCCATGGCGGAGGGTTTGATCTAGCGGCCAGCGCCGATCGGCGAAGTGACCCCCTCTCCCCAATCCGGAGAAAAAGTCTACCTCAAGGCCCAGCTGGTGCGTGGCATAAGCCTTCTAGTGTCCGACTTCTTCTTGGATACCCTCCAGTATTTCCGAGTACTCCCTCATAACCTCTCTCTGAATAGCATCCTAGTACTTAGCAACTTTGTAGCTTTGTGCGAAGGATACCTAGGGATTAGGCCTAGGTTAGCTTTATTCGTCTACTATTTCACCGTCAAGAGGGAGTCCATGGAGTCCAAAGATGAGCTGCGGACCTGTGGCACTATTAGTTTTAAGATCCGGCCTAGCCGGTGGTTCCCCGACATAGTCGGCCATGAGTCGTGCAAGAACTGGCAGAGGACGTATTTCTACGGCCCTGGCATCCCCCTCGCCAACCGACTAGAGACGTACCCCAACTTCGTCAATGGGGCCGCCGCCGAAGCTCTGACATGGAGGTCCTCCGCCATCCTCCCGTCCGACGAGGAAACCCACCGCGCAGTAAGGCGGATCGAGTACCTCGTAGACGGAGGTCTGACGGGCCTAGACCTGGCCATGTGCTGGTTCGTTAGGCAAATCCAGCCTCTGCAGCACCGAGTCGAGCTGATGTGCGCATATTCCAAAGACCGCAAGGATCCCATGCGAATCTCACGGGATAACTTCTCTGTGGACTCCATCAAGCTCCGGCTAAAGGACATTGTCAAGGTGAAGGACAACAAGCATGGCTTCAAGATCACCTTTGACATGTTCGAAGGCGGGAAATGCCCAGAGGTAAATTTTCTTGTTTCCTTTGCTGTTTGCTAAATACTCTAAGACTTCTCCGGCTTGAGTTCGTCCGTCTAACACTTCGCTGTTTCCCAGCTGGCGTCTTTGGCGGAGGATCAGATGGCTGCACAAGTCTATGATCCAAAGCTGAAGGAAACCCACGTGTTGTCCGACGACGATGCTCCCAAGGACGCCCTAGCTCCGGCAGCACGAAAGCGGAAGAGCTCCACCTCTGACGCTGCTGCCGAGGCCAAGAAGAACAAGAAACCGGAGAGCGGAGTCTCCAAGAAACCTACTGCCGCCTTAGAGGCGGAGAAGAAGAAAACCACCGGCATCGCCTTGACCAAGGCACCTACCGCGGCGTAAGTACCTTCGTTCTCTGTCTTTAGCTTTTAGCGTACCTTTTCTCAACTTTTGTACTTATACTATGCACGTTTCAGAAGGAGGGCCGGTGTGAGTTTGAAGCGATCCTCTAGAGATGCTAGAGGATCTAAAAATATTAAAGATATGCTGACCACCGCCAAGCCCTCACCCGCTGCTGCTCCCTCAACTCCTGCCGCCAAGCCCTCTTCTGGCCCAGTTGGGCCATAATCTTTCGCCATCCCTCTAACCGTTGACGTAGACACCGAACCAATGGATGTCTTCGTCTCCGATGGCGTAGACGGTGGGCCTGACGTCCAGGGAACGCAGGAGAGCACCTCTCCTAAAGTGGCTGAAGCTTCGGCTAAGGATGCCGCTGATAAAGGGAAGGGGCCCGTGGTGGCGACGGAGCCAGTGGCAACAAGAACAACAGCCGAGGTGGAGGCTTCTATGCCTTCGCGACCAGTGGCTAGGGCATCCTCGACGCCTCCGCCTTCCACTTCTCCGCTGCCCTTGACGCCTCTGATGCTGAGCTTAGATGACTTGATCAAGCAGGCGGATGCCGTGTATCAAAACGCTGGCATCTTCCATACGACCTACACCGGCTTGGCCAACAATCTAAAAAGTGATTGACATTGTAAGTTTTCTAAACTTAGTATTTTACTTCATCATATTCCCCACTTCAGCCCCCGAGCTATTAGGCGGATAAATAGTAGTTATCAGCCTGAGTGCTCCAGAGAACTTAAGTGTAGAACTTTGATAGTGTAGCCCTCGAGCGTCTAGGTGAAACTGTGTAAAGTTCCGGCTAGATGCTCTAAGAGTAGAATACTTGAATGAATTTTTTGACCCTGTAGCCCCCAAGCTTCTAGTTGTAACTTTTGAAAATTCCGACTAGATGCTTTAGAGAAACCAACTAAGAAATCAAAATGTGATACTGTAGCCCCCGAGCGTCTAGGTGAAACTGAAATAGTTCCGACTAGATGCTCTAAGAGAAACTAAGCGTTAGTTTTGGTGCAGAATGAGAATGCTCGGAGGAAGAAGGCCAACGAGAGGTTTGCCAGTATGGTGAACGAGCTGGACGCCGAAAAGGGTAAAACAGCTTTCCTGAAAGAACAGATCAAAAATAGCAAGCGTCTGTTTCCCTCCGACTTCAACTTTGGTAATCATTGGTAACCTTGTTCCTTCTGTGTTCTTATAGTGCGCCTGTTTTTTCCGTCTTACAGAACTTGTCGCCAAGGCCTAGGGCATTGTCGAGCAATCGAAGCACATCCAAGAGCTCGACAGTGAAAATAAAATTCTCAAAAAAGACCTGGCCGAGGCCGTCAAGGGCCATGAGGAATCGATGAAGGTGCTGCAAGAATCTGCAGACGCCGAGATGCAGCGCCTCAAACAAGAAATTGAACACCTCAAGGAGCAGAACAAAGCTGCTCAAGAGCAAAATGCTCGTAACTTGGAGGCGTTCAAAAAACTTCAAGAGGAGTGCAATGTCTTGGCGGCAACATGCGATCAAGCAGAATCCAGCATCCTTGGTAAGTTTTCTCCCATCTTGATCCATTCTGTAAGTTGGATAGAGTGTTGGTGTTTCTTGCTCTGACAATCCTTGTGCCTTGTGTGAATTGCAGCCCCCATTGGTTTATCTAGGTTTGGTGAGGGTGCTCCGGATTCCAAAGAGTGTATGGTTCTTGCCGGAAATTTTGTCAAGATCGCCATGGCCCAAGCCTGGGAGATAGCCAAGCCTCTGGGCATAAATATCAAGGTGGCTGCATCTAGCGCCAAGTGTGCTGAAGTCCTGCACCGAGCCCCTGAGAAGATCAAGGACTGGAAAGCCTCATGTGTCCGGGCTGGCAATATGATGACGCTCTCCTTGGTTAAGGCCCACTACGACAATGCCGACATCGATTTGGTTACCTCTAGCATGCCTAAGCTGGACGAGGAGGGACACGAAATTGATAGCGATGCTATCTGGAATTCCCTTGCCGGCTATGACACCAGGGCAGCTCAGAGGGTCAAGGCAGACGTCTTTGTGCCTGCCGAGGAGCTTGATGAAGACGCAGCTTCTTCTGATTCTAGCCCATCTGCTTCCGAGTTTGATGAGCACTCACGGCCTGGCTCCCCTGGCGATGATGCCACCACCAAGTCTCCAGCTGTAGAGAAATGAACAATTTATGCATTAAACGTATCTCTGTGAAATTTGTATGGAAAAAACTGATACAACCTAAGGCGGAAAACTTGTACTCAAGTTTCCGTCTACTTATCTATTTTAGTGTATATATTTTTTAAGCAAGTGCTGGCTTATCCATTATTCTGGTTTGTATGCTTGACCTTTCGTGAGACGGAAAACTCGTAGTGCAGAACTATGTTTCCAGGCGATGATGCTTAATAGCACCGTCAAGAACCTAGGCACAAAATCGCCGGCTTCGAGTGTTGAAAAATCACTACTCCGGAATCCACATAAGAACTTCAGAAAACGTGTAGACCAGAAAACTTAAGCTAACGCCTGTAGGCAGAATTTTCACAAGTGCAAATGCAAGCTTGCGCATAAAGGGTTTGTATGATCCAAAAAAGAACAACTAAAGGAGGTAAAAGACTCAGAAAACATGAGTGAATGAAATGCTTTGTTTCATCGATCACACAAAAAACTTAATACATAGTATGAAATATGCTAAGTGTAAAAAGGATGTAGCTGTGCTATGTTCCATGGCCGATCTGTTTCCGGGTAATCATCGTTGGAGTCACCTTGCTTGCGCTTGCGATTTTTTGGTCTATCTTTCAACTCGCGAATATCAACGAGGTAATAGGAACCATTGAGCAATGCTTTGCTTATGACGAACGGTCCTTCCCAAGGCGGGGATAGTTTGTGTGATTTTACTGCTTGATTCGAAGCACCAGATCCCCTTCTTTAAACGAGCGATGCTTAACACGACAACTATGGTAGCCGTGTAGCTTCTGCTGGTAGATGGCGGATCTCTGGCAAGTCAGCACGTGCTCTTCTTTGAGTAGGTCCACAGATAGTCGTCTGGATTCTTCAGCGTCATCTTCCTGATAGGCGGCAATTCTCGGTGCGTCGTGGAGGATGTCGGACGGTAAGACAGCTTCTTATCCATAAACCATGAAGAAAGGAGTCAAGCCGGTGGATCTGTTGGGTGTTGTTCTTAAGCTCCACAAGACAGATGGCAGTTCCTCTGCCTAGGCTCCGGCTGCTCTATGTAGCGGTGCTTCTAGGCGTGGCTTGATTCTGTGCAGGATCAGTCCATTGGCCCTTTCAACTTGTCCATTTGACTGTGGATGTGCCACAGATGCAAGGTCAAGGCGGATACCTTTTTCGTGATAGTATTCCTCTACTTCTCCGAGAGATAGATTTTTGCCGTTGTCGGTGATGATGCTATGTGGGAGACCAAATCTCACCACTAGATCACAGACAAATTTTAGGGTTGTTGCCCTGTCAAGCTTTCTAATGGGTTTAGCTTCAATCCAATTTGTGAATTTGTCAACTGTTACCAGTAGGTGCGTAAATCCACAAGGTGTTATCTGCAATGGTCCTACCATATCAAGCCCCTAGACTGCAAATGGCCAAGTTACTGGTATTGTTCGCAGTTCTTGAGCTGGTACAGTTGGTTGCCTTGCATAAAACTGACACCCTAGACATGTCTGCACCAGCTTATCAGCGTCCGCCTTGGCGGTCAGCCAGTAGAATCCTTGCCGGAAAGCTTTTGCTACCAGCGATCGAGGGGCGGCGTGGTGCCCACAATCTCCGAGATGTATTTCTCTAAGGATATCAATACCTTGTTGCTGGGAGACGCACCGCAGGAATACTCCTGTGGTGCTTCTTTTGTATAGTTGTCCATCAATTATGACGTAACCTTTTGATCTGCGTACTATTTGCCGGCTTTCAACTTCGTTGGCGGGCAATGTTCCGTCTTGTAAATAATCCATGGACGGTTTTGTCCAAGCCAAAGAGGTCACTGTCACTGTATTGACAAATGAGTCCACTCTATCCGGGTTGTCGGGGTCTGCTCCTTTCACGGATGGTGCTTGTAGATGCTCCAGAAAAACTCCTGGCAGAACTTGTCGGCGAGCGGATCCAAGCTTAGATAGCAGATCTGTCGCCTCGTTTTCTTCCCTCCTGACGTACTTGACTTCGTAGCCGTCGAAGCACTTGGCTATCTCGTCTACTTCGTCTCGATATGCCGCCATCATAGGGTTCCGCGCATTCCAGGTGCCAGCCACCTGCTGGGCAACCAAGTCGGAATCTCCACAGCAAACTATGCACTTGATGCCAATATCCTTGGCTACGCAAAGTCCGTGAATGAGGGCCTCATACTCCGCCATGTTGTTAGTAGCTTGGAAGTGGATTTGCAGGACGTATTGGAGTTTTCTCCAGTTGGTGATTGCAGTAATACGCCAGCCCCCAAGCCGTTGAGTAGCTTGGATCCGTCAAAGTGCATGATCCAATATTCTGGCTCTGGTACGGGGGTGCTATCTGGGAGCTCCGTCCAATCTGCAATAAAATCCGCCAATGCTTGAGATTTGATAGCGTCGCATCTCTTGTAAGTGATATCGAAGGCGGCAAGTTCTATGCCCCACTTCACCACTCTCCTTGTAGCGTCGTTGTTGTTGATGATGTTGGACAGTGGAGTTTTGATCACAACTGTGATTGGGTGCTCCTAGAAATAATGTCGTAGCTTCCAGGAAGCTAGGAAAACTCCGTAAGCTATCTTCTGGTAGTGCGGGTAACGCTGCTTGGATTCCGTTAAGACCTCACTTACGTAGTAAATTGGTCGCTGAACTCCGTATTCGTGTGTTGGCTCCTTGTGTTCTACCACGATGACGATGCTGATAACCCGGTTTGTTGCCGCTATGTATACCAACATAGGCTCCATTGGCTCCGGTGCTGCAAGTATTGGTGCCGAGGAAAGTATCCTCTTTAGCTCCTGAAGTGCTGCATCTCTTCGTCCGTCCATTCAAATTTATCCGCCTTCTTTAACAACTTGTAGAGTGGCATTGCCTTCTCTCCAAGCCTGCTGATGAACCGGCTTACTGCTACGACGCAGCCTGTGAGCCGTTGAATATCCTTCAAGCATGTCGGGTGTTTGATGTCTAGGATGGCCTTGATTTTCTCCGGGTTAACTTCTATTCCACGGTGTGAAACGATGAATCCCAACAATTTGCCGGTAGGTACCCCAAAAACGCATTTCTTGGGGTTAAGCATCATGTTGTATTGTCGGAGGTTGTCGAAGGTTTCCTGCAAGTCGGCGATAAGATCGTTTGATTTCTTTGACATTACCACTATGTCATCCACGTATGCGTGGACGTTACGACCAATTTGATCGTGAAGGCAACGTTGCATTGTTCGCTGGTAGGTAGCACCTGCGTTTTTCAGCCCAAAAGGCATCATAACATAGCAATATGTGCCATAAGGTGTGATGCACAAAGTGGCCAATTGGTCCGACTTTCGCATCTTAATTTGGTGGTATCCTGAGTATGCATCGAGAAAACATAGAAGCTCCGAGCCAGCAGTCGAGTCAATGACTTGATCAATGCGAGGCAAGGCAAACGGATCTTTGGGGCATGCTTTGTTCAAGCCGGTGTAATCAATGCACATTCTTAATTCTTTGGTTCCCTTTTGGGGGACAAGTACAGGATTGGCCACCCACTGGGTGTGAATAACTTCACGGATAAACCTAGCCTTAAGCAACCTAGCTATCTCCTTTGCAATGGCTCTTCTCTTCTCATCACCGAAGCGTCGTAGAGGTTGTTTCACTGGCTTTGCTTTAGGATCAATATTCAAGCCGTGCTCGGCAAGTTCCCTAGGTACACCTTGCATGTCGGCAGGCTGCCAGGCAAAGATGTCCTTGTTCTCACAGAGGAACTCGACGAGCGCGCTTTCCTATTTAGGATCCAGGTCCGTGCCAATGGCGGTGGTCTTGGAGGAATCTCCTTCGACAAGCTCCACCTGCTTGGTATTGATGGAGGCCTTGAATGCGGGTTCGGCAGCAGTAATTTGCTTCTTCGAAGCCGGCATTTCTGAGGCATCGACCTGGCTCCGGATCTCCTTGAATTCTTCGCTGTAAAGGACTGCTTCGGCGAAAGTGGCTTCGCAAAGCTCGCACTCTCGCGCCTTGGTGAAACTTCTGTCAACGGTGATGACGTCGTTTGGTCCGGGTATCTTGAGCTTGTTATAAACGAAGCATGGCCTTACGAGGAAGGAGTGGAATATGTCACGTCCAAATATGACGTGGTACACGCTCTTGAAGGGCACCACTTCAAAGGTCATGCGCTCTTGTCGGTAATTGTTGACATCACCGAAGGCGACTAGAAGAGTGATGTAGCCCAGGGAATTAGCTTGTTGGCCAGACACCACGCCATGGAACATGGTGTTGCTTTTCCTTAGCTAGGTCTCTGTCAAGTTCATCTTGTGTAGCGTGTCCAAGTACATAATGTTGATGCTGCTTCCACTATCCACGAGGCACTTGGTGAACTCAGCGCCGTCGATCAAAGGGTTGACGACCATGGCATACTGATTTTCTGCCGGGATGAGGTCTAGGTGATCCTGCCTATCCCAAGTAATTGGAACTTCCGACCACTTGACGTACTGGGGAACTGGGGGAAATGTTGCCCTTAGTATCCTTAGGGAGGTTTTCTGGGCTCTGACAGTGGGGGTACCAAGGAAAGTGTGGTAGACTGGCGCCTTCTTCTGGAAGGGTTTTTTGCCCTTGCCATCTCCCTTGTCGGCGTGTTTAGGCTCCACGTCCTCGTCCATGTCGCTAGACTCCTTGGATTCCTCCTCCTGCTTCTTCTTCCCTTTGCCTTTTCCGCGGGGTCTGTTCTTCCGACTTTGCTTGTAGCCGGACTCAGGGTCCTCCTTGAGGTCCTTGACAAATTTGCATTGGCGGTTGGTGTGGGTAGCTTTGTTGTTTGCGTCCAGGTGAACGAAACACGGCATATCGCGGTACTCCTCATAGGTTTGAGGAATGCGGGGTGCTGCGGGTGTAGGCTCGCTTCTTTGCTGGCCACTGCTAGGTCCCCGACCACGCCCATGTTGTCCGCCTCTGCTTTTGCCAGTGAACGTTGTGGCAACGATGTCGGCTGCTTGCTTTTCTTCAGGCGGGGATTTCCGCTTATTGGGGTTGTTTTTTCTGGCCTAGGTGGGGATGGCAATTGCCGGCAACGATCCGCGAGCGTCGTCGTCGGCAGCAACGAACTCGCTCCCCATTGCAATCATTGCATTGAGGTTGAGCTCGTTGTTGTCCTGCTTGCGATTCAGCGTATGTCGGAGCAATGTCCCCGTTTCCAGACCGTCGATGAAGGCGGCCATTGCGGTTTGTTCGTGCACCCCTGCGTAGGAATTTTTCATATCCAGCCAGCGAGAGAGGTAGGCACAGGAGGTTTCGTCCTTCTCTTGTACGCACCATTGTAGGTCTGCAACAGTACAGGGACGTTTGTATGTACCCTCGAAATTTTTGGTGAACGCTTCATGCATGTCCACGCAGTTGCAGATGGATTTTTCTGGCAAATCGTCAATCCATTGGCGGGCGATGCCGGTGAGCATTAGTGGGAGGTACTTGACGGCGACATTGGGGTCACCCCCTGCAATATGAATTGCTTCGTTGTAGTCTTGTAACCACGTGGCTGGCCTGGCAGTGCCGTCATAGGGCTTGATGGTTTTGTCAATTCGGAGGCCCTTGGGGTACGTTGTGGTTCGTATTACCGGCCCAAAGCAACATGGCCCAAGGTATGGGAGCTCCTTTGCTGCTTGGATCTGGTCTAGCCGTGAATGTGCGTCATACGTCACTGGCTGCTTCCCTTTTCTGTCGTGTGGGGGGGAAACATGGTGCGAACTGTGTGATCCTCCATGTCCTCCGCCATGACGGCTACTGGGTGGCGACGGCGACAGAGGTGGCGGTGGGTTAGCCTTCTGGCAGCTCCCTCCATGCGACTCCTCGCGCCTGTCGCGATTGCTTGCCGGGCACGGAGCGTCCTTGTGGGATCTGCTCCTGCGTCCTTCATTGCCATTGCGTTCTCCGGCATGCCTTGGCTGTTCACCCTGGTTGCGTATAACGATACCGACCTGGGGGTTTCTAGGGGGTGGCATGCTTGTTCGGTGGCGCGGCTGTGGCTCCTCGTGACGCCGGGTTGGTGGCGGTGGCGGTGAGCGTTGAGGGTGAGCCTTGTCTCCGTGGTTAGAGGAAATGGGTATAGCATCTTCCCTATTATGCGCGTTCCTCCGCCTTCGTTCCGTAGAACCCGTGCATGATCCTTCGTCACGAGGTGATCTTGGCCTGCTGCAGCTGTGCAGGGTAGACTGGCATAGCTCCGGGTTGAATTCTAGCCTTTGTGAGGTAGCCTTCTCCTGCTGCTTACAAGCCTTTGCGACGACGTCGTAGACTTGAGCTACCGCTTCAGGTGATCTGTCCTGCTCTAGCAGGGTCTTGGCGACGACGATGTTCAAGGCGAGGGTTGGCATGACTTGCCTCCCCTCAGAATCAATGTAAGGGGTGGCTTTTGTCGGCTTCTGTGCTTCCCACCCTAACTTGCGTCGAACGTCTAGGTCTTGGACGACGTGAGCTAGTGCTTTCTTAGCCTTGTGCTTTTTCAGCAGTTGCTTGTAATCAGCTTCCATGGCTCTTGCCGCCTTGATTGATTTTTGCGCCTTGGCCAGGTCTTCGTCTAGCTTAGACCCTTCTTCCGCGATATACTTGGCTTCTTCGAGAATTTCTGCGCGTTTTTCGTCGAGCTCCGTAACGCTCCGGTTATGGGCGACGGTGATAGGCTCCACGAGTAGTTTGCCATATATTGCTTTGTCAGCTGGGGTGACAAGGGTGTTGCCAGCTACGGACGTTGACGGCAGTGGAGGCTGATTCGCTTGCTTGGCAGTATTGGGGCATGTGGTAGTTCCTGCGTCTGCTGCATGGGGATAGCCAGAGGAGGCATGGCTTTGGCTGGATCTTGAGGATCTGCAGCTTGCCTGGTTGCCTGAGCTCTGGTGACTGCAGGCGTAGGCGGAACTCTTTCAGGCTCCTTTTCCTATTCTGATTCCATCACGTTCCCGATGGCTACCAGCACCTGTCGGGACGTGACGGCCTTCTCGGCGCGCTCCTCCTCTTTGATCTCACGTTCGATTTCCCTCATAGCCGTGTTGTATTCCTCCGAGTTGTCTTCGGAGCCTCCTGCATCCATGTTGATGTCGGCGTAAAGTGTTTCGAGGACGGAGTCGGAGTCTAGCTCGGTGTTATCATTGACGGAGTCTGCTGGGGGTGGTGGAGGGCTGTTGTTGTTTGCTCCGGCTTCGGTGGCGATGCTGGCAGCGGCTTCCTCGTTGGTGTCAGCGTATTCGTTTACGAAGGTGATCATCTCATTGAGGGTGAGTAATCCGTTAGCCTGCCGTCTCCATAGTGCATGCCGTAGGAGTGTTCCTCGGGTGAGTCCTTCCACAAAGTGGTATACAAGTTCGTCGGTGCGGTCAACTTGTAAAGTTTCCCTTACCCTCATCCATCTAGCGAGGTATTCGCGGGGAGGTTCTCCTTCCCTTTGAATGCATCTAGCCAGATCGAAGATGGTGACCACGCCGACAAAATGTGACCTCCGTGTATCAAACGCGCGGGTGAACCCGGCGGATTTACGGGGTCCTTCCACCTTTATTTCCTGCACAGGGGCGGGTTGGGTGGGCTTGAGATTTTTCCGACCTTGGCTCTCATACTCTAGGTAGAGGTATGGCCCAGGTCCTTCCGCGAACGTGTCCTGCCTTTAGGCGGTCCGTGTGGGGCTTTACGATTCTCCGACAACCTGGGAGCTAGGACCCGAGTCGGTTTTGCCGATGAAGATATGGATATCTCCGACGAGGATGATAGAGCAGCGGGTAGGGTTCGATTTCGCTGGGACCCAGAGCTCGTCTGGAGGGATGATCGGGACGTTGCCGGAGAAAAGAATGCGACTGATCGCTCCGGTATCGCCAATTCCCGCGAAGAGCTTAGATCTCGCCTGGTGTAGAGCTCGAAGCGCCTCTTGCCCCACGGTGGGCGCCAACTGTCGTGGTATTGCCGACGAGTACGCCATGGAGGGTACCTCACAGTGCGTATTTAGAGACGTGGGGGAAGGCGGAGGAGTTGGCAGGTACGAGATGACACAGTTTACCCAGGTTCAAGTTCCACGACGGTGGCGGAACTCTACTCCTGCTATAAATCACTATAACGGCAAATACGCCGGGTTACAGAGATCGGTTCGCTGTGTGTGAAAGGTTGTGATTGTTAACTTGCTTACTTGCTTACCCTAAAGGCTCTCTTAGGTCTAGCTTATAAAGGCGCCAGATCCTAGGGTTACAGAGAAGAATCCTTGCCGGACAGGATATAGAGTTCTACACTAATACTAACTAGTCTTGCGTGTCTTGCACTTCAAGGCTCCGGGTAAGTCAATGACTCCTGCGTAGCCTTCCTTTATCTGGCATGGGCCTCCCTCCTGGATCCACCTAACTGGGCCGCCCAGCAGACCATGGGTCTTGCTACCAACATTGGGCCACCCGGGTTAGCCGGATTAGAGACATGCTATGGTGATACCCATTTAGCATATCCCCAACACTAACATTTGTAACAAAATAGTTTTCCAATATGATAAATAGGACACTATGGTTCACTCCCAGGTGCTCCTACCCATTTAAGTTCACCCAACAAGTTTTAAGTAATTAAGAAATTGGGATGAGTGAGAAATATGCCATAGCATCAGTATCAGGTCGCTCAAATTGTCCATTACCGAGACATGACTAAGCACTTAGTTTTACACCCTACAGGGATTTGTATACTTTACCCATGTGACCCGGTCAACCCGCTGGTACCATCACACTCATTTTGTGTTATGATAGGGAGAAGTCCAAGACGAGACAATTCGGGAAGAGCTTCCCAAACCCATCCACGCACCGTACCAACCTACACTATCTACATCTCTGGCTACATAGGGTTCGAGTCGCCACAACCTACTAAGTCCAGCCAACCACCCATTTCTTATTGACACATGGTTGTACACGTAAGCTACCAAACAAAGAAACCAATCCTTTCTCAGTGCCCTGGGCGGCATTCCCCATCATAAATCTTCACTCTGATGATAATCAAACCAATCCGCCCAGGAGGTTCATTAAAATCATGTTGTTTTATCATTTAGCAAAATGTAAGCCTTTCAAAACATATAACTTTTCATGGTGTGATTCCCTTCCTCGTCTAAATAGCATAGCTAAGCAATCTACCAGTACGATGGCTCATAAACAAGGAATACTAGGGAATAACATGGGACATAGCATGGCTTATACACATCAATTCCTACACATGCAATTCTACAAAACATCTACAATGCATAGGAAAATAGTAGGACATTTATGACCAAGATAGCACCACTTTCCTTTAGTTGATGAAGTTGTTCGTACACTCATTGCAATCACAGTACTTGCAATCAAAGTAGTTGCAATCATCGTAGTTGAAGCTTGAACCAATGGCTGGGAAGAAAGCTTCCTCCATAGAGTGTGGCTCACCGGAGATGGTGATGGGTTCGTAGCAGGGAAAACAAAAAAATTCTACCGCAAGAATGAACAAAACCCAGATCTAATCTAGAGAAAAGCCAAGATCTAATCTATTAGACATATGCAACGAGATAGATCTGTACTAACCCTTGTAGATCCGAAAGCCTTGTGCGAGATTGGATCTCGTGGTTGATGTAGACGATCACTTGCCGATCTCAAGATCGAGTGGACGAGCCTTTCGGCGCTGCGTTTCGGCAGCGCTTCCGCAATCGGTCACGCGTGCGGAGTCGAAGCAAACCTTCCTCTCCTTGTTCCAGCGAGCAGCGGAGGTGGTAGATCTCCACGGAATCCCAGCAGCATGACGACATGGTGGTGGTGGTGGAGTAGAGATTTCTGCAGGGCTTCGCCTAAGCCAGAGCAGAAGGAAGGAGGAGGAGAGAGGCGGCCAGGGTTTAGGGTGAAGGGAGCAAGGGGGAGGCGCCCCCAGCCCCTCCTTTATATAGAGGGGAGGGCGCCCTAGGGCTGGCCCCTTGCCCACTAGGGCTGGCGCACCAAGGGGAGGGGGGAAGTTTACTTCCCCCCCAAGTAACCCCCTCTCTTTCATAGTTTTCAAGTAATCCCTTATGGAATCTTCTGGAACTTTCCGAAACTTTCCGAAACCTTCTAGAAGCCCCATACATATACTCCGGAACGTTTCCGAAACCCAGAAAATGATCTCCATTACATGAATCTTATTCTCCGAACAATTTCGGATCTCCTCGTGATGTCTCGGATCCAATCCGAGACTCCGAACAACATTCGGTCTCCAACGCACATTCCATATCTACTTAAAACAACTTCGAACCTTAAGTGTGTCACCCTACGGTTCGTGAATATGCAGACATGATGGAGGCACCTCTCCGATCAATAACCATCAGCGGGATCTGGAGATCCATAACGGCTCCCACATACTCAACGATGACTTCGTGATCGATAGAACCATTAACATACGAAACCAATTCCCTTTGTCACGCGATATTCTACTCATCCGAGATTTGATCGTCGGGATCTCCATACCTAGTTCTACCTTGTTACTGATAAGTACTCTTTACTTGTTCCGTGATATGTCATCCCCTATGACCTAGTCACATGCTTGCAAGCTAACTAGATGACATTCCACCGAGAGGGCCCAGAGCATATCTATCCGTCATATGGATGGACAAATCCCAGTCTTGGTCCATGCGCTTCAACACATACTTTCAGAATACCCAATGCCACCTTTATAACCACCCAGTTATGAAGCGGCGTTTGATGTCATCAAAGTACCCATCCGGAGATGGTGATTAACATAACCTCATGGTCGAAGGATTAGGTTACTATGCTATTGAAAGCTTGTAGCAAAACGAACTTAATGACTTGATCTTATGCTATGCTTACTATGGGTATGTGTCCATCACATCATTCTCCTAATGATATAACCTTGTTATTAATGACATCTAATCTCCATGATCAGGAAACCATGATCATCTATTAATCAACAAGCTAGTTCAACAAGAGGCTTACTAGGGACTCTTTTATGTTTACAAAACACACAAGCATTAGTGTTTCCTAATAATACAATTATAGAATGGGATGTAAACATCCATCATAAACACAAAGATATAATAATAACCACTTTATTATTGCCTCTTGGGCATATCTCCAACAGATGGACGCGATGACAACGATGTGCGACGGACGGGTGGCGTTGGAGGCGCTGGGTGTGGTGATCTCCGGCGATAGGTAAAAGGCCGACGAGATGCAAGATAGGATGGGCATCTCAAATATGGCCTCTTCGTTTCCTCCTGCTCCCTATAACAGCGACATAGTGCAGCTGAATAATCTCGGCGGTCAAGCGGCTATGGCGGCGCGACGCGGGCGTTCCAGTGCCCTGTAGATGGGGAAAATGATGTGAAGACATGTAAAGCACGGGGAGAAAAGTGGATAAGAAAAAGGGGAAGGGGGTAATGCATATCGTCGGTAGAAGCTCCGGTGCTGGACCAACTCCGGCGAGATTGATCGGGTTCCCGAAAAGAAGGAAAAATGTGCGGTGAGGAAGAGGGGAATATTTATAGGGGAGTGTGTGTGTGCGAGAGGGTCTTCGAATCTCCTCGAAATCAGTTGATTTCTGCGGGGCATTGTCGGATAGGAAGAACTCCTATTGAGTTCAGTCTCCTAGCGTGAGGAGGGGGATGACCCGTGGGTCCCACCTATAAGTGACAGGAGGAAGGGAAGGTGGTCGGGCGGGCTGCTATGCTTGTACTGGGCCCGCTCTCTGCTGGCGTGTGGTGCAGAGATAGGAGGTGGCATTGGGACAACTTCTCGTGTTCGGCTGAATGGCCACACACAAAGAGCCGAGAAGCCATGTCTAGTCCCGGACGTTAGGTTAGGCTTAGATTTGTTTTTTTCTTTTCTATTTTCTTTTTATGTTTTTATATTCCTTTTATAGATTTTATTTTATAACTCCAAATCAATTTCTAAAAGTTTATAAATTCAAAATACACCTTTTAGGATGTATAGAAAATAGTTTTGGACAAAGTTGAAAATATCAACAGAGTCATTTGCATGAAATGCCTATATGGCTATTTAGGAATTCAAAAAAATAGTATTTTTGTGTATCAACATAAATGGAATTATTCCATATTATATCTTTAGCACTTGAATTAGAACCCTGTAAAATGACTTTGGAGACTTGAATTAGGTTTTTGACACAAGATTTTGCATGGGAGGTTTCTATGAGATGCCATGATGGAATGCAATTGCATTTTTTTTTAAATCCAAATTTCTAAAATCCTGGGATGTTACACTTGTTTGTTAATCCACCCGATGGCATTTGTATTCCACGACTTTTAAACTCTGAATAAAGAGGCAAGATGATTCTAAAAAAGACTATTTTAAATTATGATTTGAATGCTCCATTTCCTATTGTTCTTTTTTGCGAAATTCCACCAATCTATTAATAATCATCAAAAGTAGTACAAAGAGATCTAAAAGTAATAAAAATTACAAGTAGGTCGATGAACCACCTAGCGATGACTACAAACACTAGCACGAGCCGAAGGCGCGCCGCCGTCCTCGCCCCTCCATCACCGGAGCCAGGCAAATCTTGTCGTAGTAGAGCTTGTTGTAATAGATAGACGGGAAGTCTGAAGGAAATATGCCCTGAGAGGCAATAATAAAGTTGTTATTTTATATTCCTTATATATTATAGATGTTTATTTTGCATGCTATAATTGTATTGATAGGAAACGTCAATACATGTGTGTTTAATAAACAAATAAAAGGTTCCTAGTTATGCCTCTCTTATAGACTAGCTCGTTGATTAACAAGATGATCATAGGTTTCCTGATCATAGACATTGGATGTTGTTAATAACGGGGTCACAACATTTGTGAAATGATGTGATGAGCATTCATCTGAAGTATAGCATTACGATCAAAGTCATTATGTTTATATTACTATAAACTCATACGAAGTAATCCTAGTCCATAGACCATGAGATCATGTTAATTGCTAACACCGGAAGAGTATCTTGATAACATCAAACGTCACACCGTAATAGGGTGACTATAAAGGTGGGTTCAGTGCTACGAAGGTGTTATGTTGAGGGTCATGGATCAAGAGTGGAATTTGTCCATCCCGATGACAGATAGATATACTCCGGGCCCTCTCGGTGATATCACATTAAGGTAGCTTGCAAGAAAGTGATGTGATCACCAGAATGTTACATCACAGGAACGAGAAAAGAGTGCATGTCGGTAACGAGATCAAACTAGGTATTTGGATACCGATGATCGAATCTCGGACATGTAATATATCGCGAGACAAAGGGATTAGAATTACTAGCGTTAAAGGTTCTCATGATCACAGAAGTCATCGTTGAATGTGTAGGAGTCAGTACGGATCTCCAGGTCCCGCTTTTGATTATTGATTTGAGAGGAGTCTCAATCATGTCTGCATTATTCGCGAACCGTAGGGTGACACACTTAAGGATTGTCGGGCACCATTTAGGAACATATATGTTTCAGACGAAGGAGGTGAGGGGTCACCCCCCCATGGGGCGCCGGCCATGGGGAGGGGTACCCCCCCTCCTCCTATAAAAGGCCCCCTCCTCGTCCTCCTTCATTCTCACACCTCCTTGTGAAGGATCTCTCTCTCCCTCTAGTTTATCCCCCATGGTCTCAGATTAGCGAGATACATGTTCCCGGTGGCTTTTCATCTGGAAGGAGTTGTTGCTTCCGCTGATTCGCTGGAGCGAGGAGGTGGAGGTTGTCCGGTGGCTTGAACGTGTGTGCGAGCACGGATGCGCTGCTGCTTTGTGGCGCTAGGACTTCCACACGATCTTGAGATCGGCAAGCCGTACATCTACATCACCCACGAGTTCCAACTCGTTAACAAAACTATCGTTGTCTTCGAGGGTAAGAACTCTATGGATGTATATCCACCCGTTTCTTTATCTAGTATATAGGTCTTGGCGTATAGTTCACATCGTAGGAAATTTTTTGTTTTCTATGCTGCGGACCCAACAGTGGTATCAGACCCTAATCTATGTGTAGGTGCTTTGCACGGGTAGTACACATATGTTATATGTGGGCGATGATGATCATGTTATTGCTTCTTTCATGTATTTTGGATATTGGTGGCATAGTGGGATGAAGCGGCCCAGACCAACCTTACATGTCATCGTACATGAGACCGGTTCCATGATTGACATGCAACTAGTTTGCATAAGTGGCTGGCGAGTGTCTATCTCTCCTACTATAGTCAATATCTAATCTACAATGAGTCGCTAATAACTTGATTATCGTCATTGTGGTTTAATGTTCGTAGGTAAGAACTGTTCTATCTCCGAAAGCCCTAAGCCACGTAAAATTTGCAATTGATAAATTAGAGGCGTCTAGTTTAGATCGTTGCTGGGCTAGTGTCATGATATGGTTGATGTTGTAAGTAGAAGTATGGTAGATACTTTGGCAACACACTTAACGTGTAAGTTCCATAGACATTGGCCTTACACACAAAGGAATGATATAGATCATAGCACGATGCATGTGATGGTGATCAAATGCATGGACCATATCGTCTCACTTTACACATTTGATGTTCGTGTCTTATATAGCTAGTTTAGCGCTTTTGTAGCATTATAAGATGATCCCTCATTTAAAATATCAAGATAAAATATGTTCTTCCTTATGTATGCATCGTTCTATGGATCGTGTTTCGAGACATCACGTGATGATCGGGTGTACTCGACTCCACGCTTTCATACAACGGGTGTAAGACAGTTTTACACACGCGAGTACTAAGGTTCTTACTTGGCGAGCCTAGCATGTACAGACATGGCCTCGGAACACGGACCGAAAGGTTAAGCATGATTCATATAGATGATATGATGCCCATATAGATGCTCGCCTTTGAAGCTACACAGACTCACGTGATGATCAGACTTGGTGTAGTGGATTTGGTTCATGTAATCACCAAAGAGACACGAGGGATGTCGTTTTTGAGTGGGAGTTCATTAGTAATTTGGATTAGTTGAACTCAATCTATCATAAACTTAGTCTGAATAAACTTTACAAATTCTGTTGTAGATGGCACCACCTGCTTTTAATTTCAATGTGTTCATGGAGAAAGAGAAACTTGATGCAAATGGTAGCAACTTCACCAACTGGGCTATGAATTTGAGGATTCTCCTCACTGCTGCACAAAAGCAATATGTGCTAGAGGTGCCTCTAGGCCCCCCACCTGCCCCTGATGCCCCTGACGAGGAAAAGAATGTCTATACAACTCGTCAGGAGGACCACAACTTAGTTCATTGCGGCATATTGTATGGGCTAGAGCCAGAACTTCGAAAGCGTTTTGAAAATGGCAATGCCTTTAATACCATGAGAGAATTGAAAATGATTTTCGATACCCATGCTGCCGTAGAGAGTTATAACGCTTCAGAAAAGTTCTTTAGCTGCATGATGGAGGAAAACAGCTCCGTTAGTGAGCACGTACTCAAAATGTCTGGGTACGCCGATAAGCTTGTGTCCTTGGGAATGACGATTCCCATTGACTTAGGCATACATCGTGTTCTCCAATCTCTGCCACCTAGCTACAAGAGCTTTGTGATGAACTATAACATGCAGGGCATGAAGAAGTCTCTCTCCGAGCTTCTGTCAATGCTTAAAACTGCGGAAGTGGAGATTAGGAAAGAACATCAAGTGTTGATGATCAATAAGACCACTGGTTTCAAGAAAGACAAGAAAGGCAAGCATAAGGGAAAGAAGGGAGGCAAATCTGTTGCCGTACCCGAGAAGAAATCCCGAGCTGGCCCTAAGTCTGATACCGAGTGCTACTATTGTAAGGGGACTGGCCATTGGAAGCGCAACTGCCCCAAGTATTTGGCGGACAAGAAAGCCGACAAGGCAAACAAAGGTATATGTGATATACATGTTATTTATGTGTACTTGACTAGTACTCACAGTAGCACGTGGGTATTTGATACAAGATCGGTTGCTAATATATGTAACTCGATTCAGGGGTTGCGGAACAAGCGACAACTAGCAAGGGATGAGGTCACGATGCGGGTCGGCAATGGATCAAGAGTTGATGTGATCGCCGTCGGAACGCTGCCTCTCCATATGTCGTCGGGATTAGTTATAAACCTAAATAATTGTTATTTGGTGCCTACACTTAGCATGAACATTGTATCCGGATCATGTTTGATGCGAAGTGGTTATTCCTTTAAATCCGAAAACAATGGTTGTTCGATTTATATGAATGATATCTTTTATGGTCATGCACCTATGTTGAATGGTTTATTTCTGTTAGATCTCGATAATAGTATTACGCATATTCATCATGTTGATGCTAAAAAGATTAAACTTAATAATGATATATCGGCATATATGTGGCACTGCCGTCTAGGTCATATTAGCGTTAAACGCATGAAGGAACTCCATTCTGATGGACTTTTGGAATCACTTGATTTTGAATCATTTGATACATGTGAGCCATGCCTTATGGGCAAGATGACTAGAACATCGTTTTCCGGTTCAATGGAACGGGCGACAGATTTACTGGAAATCATACATACTGATGTGTGTGGACCAATGAGTGTGTCGGTGCGAGGTGGATATCGTTATTTTGTTACTTTCACTGATGATTTGAGTAGATACGGGTATATCTATTTGATGAAACACAAGTCTGAAACCTTTGAAAAGTTCAAGGAATTTCAGAATGAAGTGGAAAATCATCGCAACAAAAGGATCAAATTTCTGCGGTCCAACCGTGGAGGAGAGTATCTTAGTTATGAGTTTAGCACACATATGAAAGATTGTGGAATTGTTTCACAACTCACGCCTGCCGGAACACCATAACATAATGGTGTGTCAGAACGTCGTAATCGTACTTTATTGGATATGGTTCGATCTATGATGTCTCTGACTGACTTGCCACTGTCAGTTTGGGGTTATGCACTAGAAACCGCTACATTCACTTTAAATCGGGCACCATCTAAATCCGTTGAAACGACACCATATGAACTGTGGTTTGTAGACAAACCTAAGTTGTCATTTCTTAAAGTTTGGGGATGCGATGTTTATGTGAAGAAACTTCAGCCAGATAAACTCGAACCCAAAGCGGAAAAATGCGTCTTCATAGGATACCCTAAAGAAATGATTGGGTATACTTTCTATCACAGATCCGAAGGCAAGGTTTTTGTTGCCAAGAATGGATCCTTTCTTGAGAAGGAGTTTCTCGCGAAAGGTGTGAGTAGTCGGAAGGTAGAACTCAAAGAGGTTATTGAACCTTCTCTTCCTGAAATGGCGAGTAGCGCAGCACCAGAAATTGTTTTGGAGTTGACTTCACCAAATGAAGAGAGAGCTAATGATAATGATCATGAAACTCCTAAAGAGGACACTACCGAACCTCGCAGGTCAAGCATGTCACGTGCAGCTCCTGAACTATATGGTGATCCTGTCATGAATTTCATGGTTGATGAAATAGAAGACCCTGCGACGTATGAAGAAGCGATGATGAGCCCGGATTCCAAAAAATGGCTAGAAGCCATGAAATCCGAGATGGAATCCATGTACGAAAACCAGGTTTGGACCTTGGTGGACTTACCTCACCACCGAAAGGCCGTTGAGAATAAATGGATTTTCAAACGAAAAACTGATGCTGATGGTAATGTGACCATCTATAAAGCTCGACTTGTCGCAAAAGGGTTTCGACAAATTCAAGGAGTTGACTACGATGAGACATTCTCTCCCATAGCGATGCTAAAGTCAGTTAGGATTATGTTAGCAATTGTTGCATATTTCGATTATGAAATATGGCAAATGGATGTCAAAACTGCATTCCTCAATGGTAATATTGAAGAGGAGTTGTATATGATACAACCAAAGGGTTTTGTCAATCCTAAGGATGCTAACAAGGTGTGCAGGCTTCAGTGATCCATCTATGGATTGAAGCAAGCATCATGGAGTTGGAATCTCCGCTTTGATGAGGTGATCAAAGAGTTTGGATTTATCCAAACTTATGGGGAGGCTTGTATTTACAAGAAAGTGAGTGGGAGCAATGTGGCATTTCTGATATTATATGTAGATGACATATTGTTGATTGGAAATGATATAGATCTTTTAAACGATGTTAAAAGTTATCTAAACAGCAAATTTTCTATGAAAGACCTTGGTGAAGCTTCATATATATTAGGCATAAAGATCTATAGAGATAGATCAAGGCGCCTAATTGGGCTATCGCAAAGTACATACCTTGATAATATATTAAAGAAGTTTAATATGGACGAAAGTAAGAAGGGGTTCTTACCTATGTTGCAAGGCAAGACATTGAGTAAGACTCAAAGTCTGGCTACGACGGAAGAAAGAGAGATAATGGATAAGATACCCTATGCTTCAACCATAGGCTCTATAATGTACGATATGCTATGTACAAGACCGGATATGGCACATGCTATTAGTTTGACTAGTAGGTACCAATCTGATCCAGGTTCGGAACACTGGATAGCGGTCAAGAATATCCTTAAGTACTTGAGAAGAACTAAGGATATGTTTCTCATATACGGAGGTGAAGAAGAGCTAGTCGCTAAGTGTTATGTCGACGCTAGCTTTGACACCAATCCGGATGACTCTAAGTCTCAATCCGGATATGTATTTATCTTGAACGGAGCAGCGGTTAGTTGGAGGAGTTCCAAACAACCTGTGGTGGCTGGATCAACGACGGAGGCAGAATATGTTGCTGCTTTAGAAGCAGCGCGGGAAGCGGTTTGGATGAAGGAGTTCATATCAGAACTGGGTGTGGTTCCTAGCGCGTTGGACCCAATGGTGATCTATTGTGACAACAATGGAGCCATAGCCAACGCTAAGGAACCAAGGTCTCACAAGAATTCCAAGCATATTAAACGCCGGTTTCACTCCATCCGCGAGCGTGTCAAGGATGGAGATATAAAGATTTGTAAAGTACACACGGACCTAAATGTAGCAGATCTGTTGACTAAGGTTCTCCCTAGGGAAAAACATGATCAACACCGGAACTCCATGGGTGTTAGATTTATCACTATGTAAACTAGATTATTGTCTCTAGTGCAAGTGGGAGACTGAAGGAAATATGCCCTGAGAGGCAATAATAAAGTTGTTATTATATATTCCTTATATATGATAGATGTTTATTTTGCATGCTATAATTGTATTGATAGGAAACTTCAATACATGTGTGTTTAATAAACAAATAAGAGCTTCCTAGTTATGCCTCTCTTATAGACTAGCTCATTGATTAACAAGATTATCATAGGTTTCCTGATCATAGACATTGGATGTTGTTAATAACGGGATCACAGCATTTGTGAAATGATGTGATGAACATTCATCCGAAGTATAGCATTACGATCAAAGTCATTGTGTTTATATTGCTATAAATTCATACGAAGTAATCCTAGTCCTTAGACCATGAGATCATGTTAATTGCTAACACTGGAAGAGTATCTTGATAACACCAAACATCACACCGTAACAGGGTGACTATAAAGGTGGTTTTAGTGCTACGAAGGTGTTATGTTGATGCTCATGGATCAAGAGTGGAATTTGTCCATCCCGATGATGGATAGATATACTTTGGGCCCTCTCGGTGACATCACATTGAAATAGCTTGCAAGCAAGTGATGTGATCACTAGAATGTTATATCACGGGAACGAGAAAAGAGTGCATGTCGGTAACGAGATCAAACTAGGTATTTTGATACCGACGATGGAATCTAGGACATGTAATATATCGCGAGACAAAGGGATTAAAATTACTAACGTTAAAGGTTCTCATGATCACAAGAAGTCATCGTTGGATGTGCAGGAGTCAGTAAGGATCTCCAGGTCCCGCTTCTGATTATTGATTTGAGAGGAGTCTCAATCATGTCTGCATTATTCGCGAACCGTAGGGTGACACACTTAAGGGTTGTCGGGCACCATTTAGGAACATATATGTTTCAGACGAAAGAGCTGCCAAGCGCTGGAATTATTTCAATAAACACCAAAATTGTTTCGGGTGAAATTGCTGAAATTGTTTCTGCATGTAATATTGAAATGTTACAAGGGTTTTTATGTGAATGTTTGTTAATTAAAGTAATTAACAAAATTCTGAATAAAATTTATAAAAGGGGTTTTATTAAATGAGAGAGCATTAAATTTGGAGAAGTTTAATGCATTTAAAATGGAGACATTAAAAGAGAATGTGAAGGGGCATTTTAATGTGGGAAAGTTACCACCACATGAATGGGGAGGTGAGGGGTCACCCCCCCATGGGGCGCCGGCCATGGGGAGGGGTACCCCTGCTCCTCCTATAAAAGGCCCCTCCTCCTCCTTCATTCTCACACCTCCTTGTGAAGGATCTCTCTCTCCCTCTAGTTTATCCCCCATGGTCTCGGATTAGCGAGATACATGTTCCCGGTGGCTTTTCGTCTGGAAGGAGTTGTTGCTTCCGCTGATTCGCTGGAGCGAGGAGGTGGAGGTTGTCCGGTGGCTTGAACGTGTGTGCGAGCACGGATGCGCTGCTGCTTTGCGGTGCTAGGACTTCCACACGATCTTGAGATCGGCAAGCTGTACATCTACATCACCCACGAGTTCCAACTCGTTAACAAAACTATCGTTGTCTTCGAGGGTAAGAACTCTATGGATGTATATCCACCCGTTGCTTGTATCTAGTATATAGGTCTTGGCGTATAGTTCACATCGTAGGAAATTTTTTGTTTTCTATGTTGCGGACCCAACAAAGTCGTCGTGCTAAGGCCCCAAAGAACCAACACATTAGAGCAGCAACCATCGCCAATGATGACATTCATAGATTGGAACAAACTGACCTGAAATTACACCAACTAACACGAAAACTGACCAGATCTGAGGAGACCGGCCAGACACAAGACTCTGTGCGCCCTCTGGCAGCGCTAGACGCACCACCGGAGCGAGGATAGGGCAGGGAGGACCTTATTGTGACTTCAAGATGTAGTCATCGCCTCATCATCCCCAAGAAGACATAGAAAAGCATCATAAATGAATAATGAAAACCTCCTGCTGGTGAGAGCCGTGGTCCGCCACACCTCCAAGGCCCTAAGACCATCGGAGGCGGAACGGACCGGCAACAACACTGGAGGAGGGAAGGGAACCCTAGATGGGTCTTGATCAGCCGCCACCTCTCTCCTCGTGGGCAAGCACACGTCGATTGTTCTTATGGAGTCATTTGAGGGGCTATCAAACATCACTTTGAGATAATTTATTTGGCCTTGAGAAATGCTCCATGGAGTTCTATTGCAGTTCTTCTTAATAGATGTAAATTTACTGTGTGCATCTTGTTCCAAGCATTAGTCATTTAGTCTCTATCCTGTTTGCACCGGTTCAATTGATGTGTTCATTTTGTGCTCCTATTAGCAGGCTAAAGCTGTTTGTGGAGCTTCTAACACAAGGGCTTGGCTTATTCGGTAGCTACTTGCCAGAGGATGAAGAGATACATAACCAATGTGGGGATTGTGGAGTTAAACAAGGTAGAAATAAGATAGTCTCCAAACCCTCCCAAACTTTCCACGGGATAAATCACAAGTCGAATGCCTCCAAGAGACCCTAGCCGCCTAGGGTTTCCCAAGGACCCAAGATTAGCAAGAAAACTCGATGAACTCAAGCGGAATGAAATATGGCTTGGTGGGTAAGTAGATCAAACCTCCTATTGCTTTCTACCAAAGGGATTTGGTTTTGGTTGGGTAGAATGGGAGATCCTCAAGATTTGGTATTTCAGTAATGGAGTGAGTGAGAGAGAGAGAGAGAGATCTCAAGAAGATAACAAATGAATGGTTGACCTTTTTGCCTCAAGGAGGAAGAAAGGGTATACATATAGTACTAGGGAGAAAACTAGCCGTTTGGGGAGATTCTACGTCGAACCGACAATAAATTTGGCGAAGCCAATCTGTTGCCAGACGAACCAGTGCATGACCCGGCAAGCGGCCACTGAACAAAACCATCACAGGAACCGGCATGCCAAACTGGCTGCCAGACTGACCGCCAAAACAATGGACGTGTAGCGAAACGCAAGTCAGTATACCCGTTCGACATGGTACGATAGGGCATACTTGGTTTGGTGGCAAAACTAGCACCGCCGGTTTTGCAGGAACCTCTCGAACATCCTATTTTCGCCTAAGTACTACACTCTTCTTACTTTTGTGTGATGGCTATTGTTGGGTTCGCAACATAGAAAACAAAAAAATTCCTATGATGGGAACTACTAAACACCAAGAACTATCTGCCTAGATACAATCAACAAGTGGATTTACATCCATAGAGAACATACCCTTGAAGAGTGACAAAGCGTTACAAAGTTGGACTCGTGGATGATGTAGTCTTACACTTGCCGATCTCAAGATCATGATAAAGTCCAGCAGGTCCAGCCGGTCTAGCACCATCAAGTCTAGCACCGCAAAGCAGCGGTGCATCCATGATCGCACATACGTCCGGTCCACCGAACAACCTCCGCCTCCTCTCTCCAGCGAAGCAGCGGAAGCAGCAACTCCTTCTAGACAACAAGCCACCAGGGAACATGTATCTCGCTAATCCGAGACCATGGGGAAATAAATCTAGAGGCGGAGAGAGATCCTTCACGAGGAGGTGTAAGTGAGAAGGGAGGAGAGGGGGGCCTTTTATAGGAGGAGGGGGTAGCCCCTCCCCATGGACGACGCCCATGGGGGTGCCCCTTCCTCTCCCTCATTCATGTGGTGGTAACTCCCCCACATAAATATGACCCTCCACATTCTCCACTTAAAACTCCACTTAAATGCATTAAATTTCTCCAAATTTAATACACTCTCATTTAATAAAACTCTTTTATTTATTTTATTCAGAATTTGGTTAATTATTTTAATTAAAAAATATTCACATAAAACCCCTTGCAACATTTCAATATCACATGCAGAACCAGTTCCTGCAATTTTGCCCGAAACAATTTCGGTTTCCATCGAAATGGTTCCGGCGCTTTCTTAAATCTTTATTTGAAACATATTTGCTCCAAATGGTGTCGGTATCCCTTAAGTGTGTCACCCTATGGTTCGCGAATAATGCAGACATGATCGAGACCCCTCTTCGATCAATAATCAGCAGCAGGACTTGGAGATCCGTACTGACTCCTACACATTCAACGATGACTCTCGTGACCGTGTGAACCTTTAACGTCGTAACTAAATCCCTTTGTCTCGCGATATATTACATGTCTGAGATTCGATCATCGGTATCCCCATACCTAGTTTGATCTTGTTACTGACATGCACTCTTTTCTTATTCCCGTGATATAACATTCTAGTGATCACATCAATTGCTTGCAAGATATTTCAATGTGATATCACCGAGAGGGCCAGAGTATATCTATCTGTCATCGGGATAGACAAATCCCACTCTTGATCCATGAGCCTCAACATAACACCTTCAGAGTATCTGAACCCACCTTTATAGTCACCCTGTTACGGTGTGACGTTTGGTGTTATCAAGTTACTCTTCTAGTGTTAGCAATTAACATGATCTCATGGTCTAAGAATATAGATTACTTCGTATGATGTTATAGCAATATAAACACAATGACTTTGATCGTGATGCTATACTTTGGATGAATGTTCATCACATCATTCACCAATGTTGTGACCTTGTTATTAACAACATCCAATGTCACTGATAAGGAAACCTTGATCATCTTGTTAATCAACGAGCTAGTTTATATGAGAGGCATAAGTAGGAACCCTTTATTTGTTTATTAAACACACATGTATTAACTTTTCCATTTAATACAATTATAGAATACAAAATAAAATTTTATCATAAACTTGGAATAAGATAATAACCACTTTATTATTGCCTCTTGGGCATATTTCCTTCAGTCTCCCACTTGCACTAGAGTCAATAATCTAGTTTGTAAACATGCGCATCTAACACCTATGGCTTTCTGGTGTTGTATATACACGTTTGCTAGTGGTTAACATAATCTCTGGATCTGACACTTTCAGGTCCGTGTGTATTTGCATGTCTTTGTGTCTCTACGCATCACTCATTCTCAAATGAGATGGCATTGTATAAATTTGGTCCTTTGGTGAGACCTTTAGTTCGTTTGGGTTAAAATATGTTGATATTATTGTCATACAATATATCTTCATAGTATTAGCCCACTTTGAACCACACCTAGTTTGATAAAAAAACTACTTAACACAAATGCCCTCCTTTGCTGCTACTATAGCAGTCATATATTTAGCCTTTTATTGTAGTATCCGTCACAATGTCTCAACTTTGGAACTCATCCAAATCCATCATGGAACATCCTTTCCATTATATTGTGCCACCCATAGTCTAAATTGAGATAAATTTAATGTGTATCTTGTGACAAATTAGTATCAATGTAACTCTTTACAATGACCTATTTGTAACTATTTGTCACCTATACATAACATATTCTTAGTTCTTCCAAAGATCGTAAGAATATCCTTTACTATCGTCCAATGATCATCTTATGAGTCATTCTGGTATATGCTCATAACATTTAGACCATAGGACATATCTAGATATGTACATATCATGGTATACTTTATTAATCAAAATATTCATGTGATTTCACTCACCAAGTGTCGATACACTTGAATCTTGATTCAACCATTTCCATGCGGCAAGAACCTCTCTTGTCGTTTCACTATTGAACTCATTTAATATCTCATATATGTACGTCTGGTATAACCATATTAGCGCCTCAATCTATCCATAGACATTGATGCCAAATATTCTGGTTTTGCCTAAGTCTTTCATCGAAATCCAATTTTAATAAATTCTTAACCTGTGTCAATAAAAGATACATCATTTCCAATCAACACCATGTCTTCTACATAATGTATTAAAAATATGTCTCAGTGCTCCCACTTAATTTCTTGCAAATACAAGCATCTTCATCGTCTCCGATGAAATTAAACTCTTTTAACATTTTCATCATGGTGAAGATTCTAGCTCCGCTATGCTCACTTCAACCATTGCAGTTTGCACGCCCTTTTAGCATCCTTTGAATTAACAAAACCCTTCAGACCCTGTCATGTATACATCCTAGGTAACCATTATATTAGAAGAACATTGTTTTGTTTGTTCAACTACCATATACCAAATTATATGTAGTGTTTGCTACATTAAGCCGTCAAGACTAAATATCGCTATGAAAGATCAAATCTTGTCATAATCAACTCCTTGAACATTGTCATAAACTCCTTTCTGACATGTTGAATATTTCATAGATGTAAAACATCCATGTCTATTTCTTTATAGATCCAAATATGACCGATAGGCTTCACGCCTTTCCGGAGGGTCTTCCAAGTTCAAAAACTTGATTTATCGTGTATGGATACTATCACGGATTTTATGACTTCTAGTCATTTTATGGAGTCAGGTCCCATCATCGCTTCTTTGCATGTAGTCGGTTCATCATTGTCAAAACAATAATGACTTCTGTTTCAAATCTTACTATTTGATTCTTACCGACCCACACGGTTCAATAGGAACTCTAATCTCCGAGATCACCACCTTTGTAATCACGGGAGCCATGGGCATTTTAGCCGCCTCCGGGACACTTTCCGGTGCTGTGCTACTTAGCATATGTTGCTTAGGTTCATTAACCTAATCAAAGTTCTATTGTCCTCCCACTTAACTTTTGTAAAAAATCCTTCTTTAAGAAACTTCACGTTCCAAGCGACAAACTCTTTTGTCTTTGGTGTTATGGAGGAATACCCAACAAATTCTTTGGGATAACCTACAAAGACGTGCTTATCCGAATTTGGTTGTAAACATTTTACCTATGCATAACATACCAAAATTTAAGGAAATACAACTCGGGTTTTCTCCCAAACCATAACCTTTATGGTGTCATTTCAACGGATCACGATGGTGCTCTTTTCAGTGTAAAAGCGGTAGTATCTAAAGCTTTAATCCTTAAATCATAATGGAAATTTTATAAATGACATCTTTAATCTTACCATGTCAAACAAGGTTCGATTCCATCTCTCGAACACTCCATACTCCTATGGTTTATCGGGAAATGCAAATCCATGGAACAATTCCTCAACTCTTAGGTGTTTTCCTAAAATTGTAACTCAAATATCTCCCTTTATGATCCAACCATAAACTCTTTTATTTTCTCGTTACAATGATTTTCCACTTCACCTTCAAAGTCTTTGAACAATTTTCAAATGTTTCATACTTCTTCCTTATTAAGTAAATATACAGATATATTCACTCAAATTTTTGGAGAAAGCATATGAAGTCGAAAGATCCACCGCACATGGCTACATATAATGGACTATATACATCAACATGTACAATATCCAATAAGTTAGTCATCCGTTCCTCTTTGGCCTATGAACGGAGTTTCAATTATCTCCAGGAAAGTCTCACAAGCATCAATTGATCAAAATCAAAGATTCCAAAAATCCATCAACATGGAGTTTCTTCATGTTTTCTTTCCAATATAATATAAATGGCAATGCCACTTTGTAAGTGATCTTTCAATCATTTGTCTTGCGACATTTTAGCATTAGTTTTTATGGACGTGATTTCTCTTGTAAAAGTTCATCCATCTGTTATGGAATACAGTAATTATTTGAACAACCATTGTTCTCATAATACCGAAACAAAATAACAATTATTTAAACAAATTTGAAGGCAAGATTTGATGTCAACTAAAAACATAATAACACTCTATTTGTCTTCGATGAACATCATCGCATATTCTCTTGCTAGTTACTTAGGCCATTGTAGTTCATGAATTACGTTGTTCTGTATGACATTTCACACCAAACAATTCGGTATCCAATACCCAAGAACCACATTGTTTAACAAGCAAAGAATACAACCATAACATGTATATCAGCTATATACCTTAGCTGGACATTTCCAGTCTTTTCTCTTTTCTGCCAAATATTTTATAGATTCTCTTTCAGCATTTCCTTTTCTTTTAAAAGAATCTATCAACATCAATAGTGGTGCCATACACATGACACATAGTCTAAAGCGTGTATAGTTAAATACTATACCTTTGGATTTGCACTTTGAAGTGGATCACCATCATCAAATGGTTGGCTTTCTTTTAAAAATCCATTCTTTAGTAATCTTTTAGTATAGTAAACATTTTAGCTACATATTCTATTCATCCTTATCATGATAACTTTCATGATCAAGCTGTTATAGCTTATAAGGGTGACTCGTGAGTATAATGTCAGTTCCCAAAACCTTTTTGGAAGATTAGGACGTCTAGCGTCTCCAGCCTTTGCAAATTCTCATACAATATGAGAACATGTATTTTGCAACCATAAACATTGTTTCAGATATCACAATATCTTCCACACATGATGGTTTCTGAAACAATTCTTTCAGCTCCTATATAACCTCAATATTAAAACAACATTTGAATATCAAGAATCATGGAGGCAAACATGATACTTTAGATACTAACACTAGAATTGTTACTCTTGGTTTAATACAACTTATTAAACTTCATGGAGTAGATGGAGTTTGTTGAAAGTTTTGCAATAGTACTTTTAAACTTTAAATTAACACTCATAACAATACGATACCAGTTCGTAAAGTAAATATCCAGAATTTTATAGTTCTATTATCTCAATAAAAGCTAAGCGCAAGGTAGTAAACAAATGCGAATGACTACAACAAATTATGCAAATTCACTTCAGTTTTAGTTTATGATAAATTGAGTTCGACTAATCCAAATTACAAATGAACTCCTACTCAAAAACAACATCCATCGTGTCTTTTTGGTGATTACATGAACCAAATCCATTACACCAAGTCCGATCATCACGTGAGTCGGCGTAGCTTCAAAGGCGAGAATCTATATGGGCATCATATCTACTATATGACTCATGCTTAATCTTTTGGTCCGTGTTCCGAGGCCATGTCTGTGCATGCTAGGCTCGCCAAGTAAGAACCTTAGTACTCGCGTGTGTAAAACTGTCTTACACCCGTTGTATGAAAGCGTAGAGTCGAGTACACCCGATCATCACGTGATGTCTCGAAACACGATCCATAGAACGATGCATACTTAAGGAGGAACACATTCTTATCTTGATATCTAAATGAGGGATCATCTTATAATGCTACTAAAACGCCAAACAAGCAATATAAGATGCAAGAAAAAAATCATATGCATAAATTGAAATGATATGGTTCTTGCACTTGATCACTATCATGTGCATCGTGGTATGATCTTTATCATTCCTTTATGTGTAAGGCCAATGTCTATGGAACTTACACGTTAGGTATGCTATAATTTCCAAGAGTATCAACTATACTTAAAATTATAACATTACCATATCATGACACTAGCCCAGCAACAATCTAAACTAGACGCCTCTAATTTATCAATTGCAGGTTTTACGTGGCTTAGGGCTTTCGAAGATAGAACCGTTCATACCTACGAACATGTAACCACAACGATGATAATCAAATTATTAGCAACTCGTTCTAATTCAGATATTGACTATAGTAGGAGAGACAGACACCCGCTAGCCACTTATGCAAAACTAGTTGTATGTCAAGCGTGGAACAGGTCTCATGTGTGAGGACATGTAAAGTTAGTCCGGGCCGCTTCATCCCACTATGCCACCAATATCCAAAATACATAGAAGATACAATAAAATGATCACCAGCGCCCACATACTCATAAGTGTTCTGCCCGTGCAAAGTATCTACGCATAGTTCCGACTCTGATATCATTGTTGGGTTCGCAACATAGAAAACAAAAAATTCCTACGATGGGAACTACTAAGCACCAAGATCTATCTACCTAGATACAATTAATGCATGGATTTACATCCATAGAGAACATACCCTTGAAGAGCGACAAAGCGTTACGAGGTTGGACTCGTGGATGATGTAGTCGTACACTTGCCAACCTCAAGATCGCGATAAAGTCTAGCAGGTCCAGCCGGTCCAGCACCATCAAGTCCAGCACCGCAAATCAGCAGCGCATCCATACTCGTACACACATTCAGGCCACCAAACAACCTCCGCCTCCTTGCTCCAACGATGCAGCGGAAACAACAACTCCTTCCAGATGAAAAGCCACCGGGAACATGTATCTCGCTAATCCGAGACCATGGGGAAATAAATCTAGAGGAGAGAGAGATCCTTCACGATGAGGTGTAAGTGAGAAGGGAGGAGAGGGGGGCCTTTTATAGGAGGAGGGGGTAGCCCCTCCCCATGGCCGGCGCCCATGGGGGTGCCCCTTCCTCTCCCTCATTCATGTGGTGGCAACTCACCCACATAAATATGACCCTCCACATTCTCCACTTAAAACTCCACTTAAATGCATTAAATTTCTCCAAATTTAATACACTCTCATTTAATAAAACTCTTTTATTTCTTTTATTCAGAATTTTGTTAATTACTTTAATTAACAAACATTCACATAAAACCCATTGCAACATTTCAATATCACATGTAGAACCAGTTCCTGCAATTTCACCCGAAACAATTCCGGTTTCCATCGAAATGATTTCAGCGCTTTCTTAAATCTTTATCTGAAACATATTTGCTCCAAATGGTGTCGGTATCTCTTAAGTGTGTCACCTTACAGTTCGTGAATAATGCAGACATAATCGAGACCCCTCTCCGATCAATAATCAGCAGCGAGACCTGGAGATCTGTACTGACTCCTACACATTCAACGATGACTCTAGTGATCCTGTGAACCTTTAACATCGTAACTAAATCCCTTTGTCTTGCGATATATTACATGTCCGAGATTCGATCATCGGTATCCCCATACCTAGTTTGATCTCGTTACCGACATGCACTCTTTTCTTGTTCCTGTGATATAACTTCTAGTGATCACATCACTTGCTTGCAAGCTATTTCAATGTGATATAACCGAGAGGGCCCAGAGTATATTTATCCGTCATCGGGATGGACAAATCCCACTCTTGATCCATGAGCCTCAACATAACACCTTCGGAGTATCTAAACCCACCTTTATAGTCACCATGTTATGTGATGTTTGATGTTATCAAGTTACTCTTCTAGTGTTAGCAATTAACATGATCTCATGGTCTAAGGATTAAGATTACTTCGTATGATGTTATAGCAATATAAACATAATGACTTTGATCGTAATGCTATACTTCGGATGAATATTCATCACATCATTCACCAATGATGTGACCTCGTTATTAACAACATCCAATGTCCATGATCAGGAAACCTTGATCATCTTGTTAATCAACGAGCTAGTTTATATGAGAGACATAACTAGAAACCCTTTATTTGTTTATTAAACACACATGTATTAACGTTTCCATTTAATACAATTATATCATGCAAAATAAACATTTATCATAAACTTGGAATAAGATAATAACCACTTTATTATTGCCTCTTGGGCATATTCCCTTCAGCTATATGGTGGTAGGACGTGTATAGGATATGGTAACATCCCCATCGATCTCATCGACACCACTCCTCTTAATAGTGCGGTGTTCCTATTTAAATGAAACATAAATAGAGAGAAATATAATCAGAATCTCAGCTCTTCTTTTGAATAGAAAATGGGGGGGGGGGTCTCTCACCACCTTTTGTCATCTCTTGTGAACTAAAACCTATGTAAACACTAGTAGGTAACATCAATCCATATTTTAGCTTTGTTGTCATCATTAACCAAAATAATGGTTAAGGGTAAAATACCGTTACAGCTTGGCTTGTGGTGACGATGTGACGGGCGACGAGATGGTGGTGCACACCTGGGTTTCTACTAGCCGGATTCTTCTAGTGGCGAGGGCTATGGGTGGTGCGGGCTGGTGACAATCATCTCTGCCTTTTAAAGGAGATGGTGGCGCAGTGGAATAAAGGTGGTTATACCCTGCCGTTCTTCGAGCACCATGACGTCGATACGCTTCATGTTGGTCTCCTTGATCTGGCTGCCGACGAGTTACGGTCTTCCTCTCGGAGTTTTTCGTAGTTTGGCTCAGGACACTACTGGATATCTTGAGCAGAATCGATGCGATCGTGCATGCCCTTACATTTGGACGAGGCGCGAAGCTTCACCTTCTTGTCGGTGCCATGGGACGTATCTTGTTATAGATTTCCATGAAAGTGATAGAGGTGGAGAGAGTCATTGTGGCTGCGGTCGAAGGTTGGTAACGGTGGAGAAGGTACTGGTTGCGATGAAGACAATGCAACACAGGTTCTCTATGTGTGTCGGGTGTTTGGTGACTTGCAACAGCAGTCTTGACAAGCATGGGTGACAATAGAGGTGGACTGCATTCTTAGTGGTATTCCTCGAGTACCAGGCCACGCTTTTCAGGGTGAAAACCTAAGGTCTAGCCTTCATTGGTTGTACCTGGCAATGGCCTTGCTGTAGGCATTGTTTTGAAAACTTGGACTTACTCTAGGATGAAAACCCAAGATCTTCGATCAGGCGACGACAACGCTTGTGTTTCCTTCTTGGAGGCGTTGCTTTTGGATAATATCGTTTGTAGTCCAGGTGTTGTCTTGGTGGTGGTTTGACTTCTACGGTTGCGAGTGGTTCATCACCGCGACAAGGTCTTTCTTTTCTTTTTCTTTATTTTTTTATTTTCTTCTTGGTTGTGTGCATTTCTGATTTCTTTCGACATCTTGCTGGTGCAGAGGCTGAGTTTAATTGGTATCTTCGCAATATTAATATATTCCCTTTATCTAAAAAAATTCCATCCTCAATTAAATCATGACAAATTTCGGTGTGCACCTAAATTGATATGGAGATCATTAATTGCTCATGGTCACTAATAGATAGAGCAGCTAATTTCTTATTCTGATGTTAATTTTGTTTCATATTCAAAAGCAGTTTTTCTGTGTCCTTATGTCCAATTCATAAACTGGAAAATGTCTTGCATGATTTTTTTTGTCAGTTCGCTCTTAGTTTTGTTATTGTTGATTCTTTATCTTTTTGAGTAATACTAGAATTCTGACGTATATTGATGTTCTGTGCTAAAGTGAGTACACATTAAATATTTAAACTTTGATTCCAACGCTTTGTTTCCTATTGTACTTATGAAATCATTTAAAGGGCTATCAAACATTAGTACATCACTCTGAGAAAATCTGTTTGGCCTTGAAAAATTCTCTAGCGAGTTTTGTTGCGGTTCTTCTAAATAGATAGAACTTTACTTTATGCAGTCTTCTTCCGAGCATTAGTCATTTAGTCTCTCTATCCAATTTGCACAGGTCCAGTTGATGTATCCATTTTGTGCTCGTATTAGCAGGCTAAAGTTGTTCCTGGAGCTTCTAACACAACGGCTTACCTTATCCAGTAGCTACTTGCAAGAGGGAAGTTGAACAAGGTAGAAAGAAGGTGCATTGGCGGTCTTGGGAATGGCACTCCCCGCCCAAGTACTTGGGTGTCTTGGGTTTTAGAGATCTCCAACTCTTTAACCAAGCTATGCTAGGTCGACAAGGGCCGCATCTCATAACAGAACCTGATTCTTTTTGTGTAGAAATCTTAAAAGGGTCGCTACTTTCCTTTTACTGATTTTGGCATACAAGCAGCCCCCGTTCCTCTTCATGCACATGACGCGACATTCTTCATGGAAAGAAATTATTGGAACAAAGCATTGTGTGGGGTATTGGCAATGGCAAGACGGTCAAAATTTGTTCCGACAAATGTGTGTCGGAAGTACTCGGTATGGTTTCCCCAGTTTTTCCATACTCTTACTAATCCGGATACTGGTCAATCGGATCTGGATACTGTCATTGCTTTCTTCCACCCAGAGAAAGCAGACAAGATTCTGACTCTTCCTTTGAGCATTACAGAATGTGACATTGCCACATAAGAAATCTGGAGTTTACTAAGTGTGCTCGGCTTACAATCTGGTAGGTGCCTCTTCATTTGCTTGCTACAGAAGCTGGTTTGCACTTGGTCAGTATCCAACACAGCATGGGAGAAGAAAATCTGGGTTGTGAAGGCACCAAATAACATGAAGGAAATGTTATGGGGAATGGCTGGTGATTGCTTAGCAAACGGACATCAACTTCAACATTACTGGACTGAAGTACGAAAAAAAGAATTGATTTTTTTCCTTTTCTTTTTGCATGAATATAAAATGTAATAAAAAAGCATATATTCAAGGGACACAGTAACTACTAGAGTCCATCTTAACATGAATAAATAATCAAACTTCTAAAATTCACAGAGTGCAAATTATTGGTAGCATTCTGAGATAAAACGAGTAAAATAGCCATAACAAAATAGAGTGCAAGTTATTACTAGAGTCTGAGCTAAATCGAGCCTAACAGATAGAAGCAACCAGATATACCACAACACCACGGCATCTAACAGCTCACTCCAATCAATCAGACTCATCCCCATAGTTGCCCATATCAACTTCATCGTCTGTCCAACCTTCTTCTTCGTAATTGCCGGGATTGGGATCCGGTGGCTCTTCCTGGGCATAGTCTCTAGGGTTGAGACCCCTCACAAGAAGCTGTAGGTGCCAAATCCACCTCAGCCTTTCAGATGGCTTGAAGTCGAAACCACGTCTATCGGCGTGCCTGTAGAGGGAGATCTTCTCGAGGACAGTCATGGTACCGAACACCAGCACATGGATATCAGGGTTAAGAAGATAAAGTTCATCCTTGTAGAACTGATTGGGTCCTCGTTCCACCTCAGCGCCGATGATAGTGACATACTGAAAGCCAACATTCATGTCACCAATCTGTGCATCTTCTTCCATAGGATCATAAGCAGGATCATCTTCCTCCTCCTCCTCCTCCTCCTCCTCCTCCTCCTCATCATCATCATCATCATCATCATCATCATCATCATCCTCATCATCATCATCATCCTCATCATCATCATCATCATCACCGTCTGGGTCATAATCAGGGTCCTGATCTTGATTCCCTTCAAATGCGACATTATCTTCATATACATAATCAGGGTCCTGAATAGTGTCATCCTCATCACTGCTAGGTTCAGGAAGATTTATATATTCTTCCCAAGCAGGATTCATAGCTTGTAGTTTCTTTATTCCAGTCACCAGAAGGCTCTCGATGTCTGATTCCCCTGTTTTCACCAACTTGGTGAAAAGCAGATCAAGACCTGTACACAAGGACGAAAAGACATATAAATAATTGAAGTCATCAGAAACTCTAATGTGCAAAGATATGGATAACACAACATTAAAGAGAAAATGACAGAGGATACTCAGTACTTAATACAAAAAAAAGTTCTGCTGAATCGCTATAAACTGCAATTAAGCCTCAATATACGTAATACAAATATTTTATTCAGGAATTCAATACTGGAAGCAAAAGGATGGAAGACCACAAAATCAGTGAGGAAGCAATTGATAATACAAATTGAGGAACCAGTCTGGTTGCAAATGGCCTGTAGTAAATTATGGAGGTAAAAAACAACAACCTAACAATATAATTTTACAGGTATGTTGCGCAACACCCTCATTAAACAATTCCACTCATTGGCCTCTTCAGCCAAACATAATTCTACCTAGGAAGAGGGTGGCATAATTGTGTAAGCATGCGTATCAACTCGTGGGTGACAGTATGTTAAGATTCATATTACCAAGAAGCTAGGTATCACGCAACATATATTCATTCCGTAGCTAGGACCCAAATCATTCTATCGTCTGATCACAAAGGCAAATGTAGGAGAATCTAAGCTTGAGAATAAATATGTAAACAGTGCAAAAAAATATCTAGATGAACATGCACATCGTAAACACATAAAAAGAAGAACAATGTGTAAACAGTGACAGTGACATCATAAAAATGAAGGCGACATAGGATGTGATCTAGTTACCTTCAAGGAAGGCTCGATTGCCCTTTGGAAGTGTGCGGGAACCTGTAAAAATAAAGAAATCAATCAGAGAATGATGAACATGTTAGCTGTTTTGTGAGTAGATCTAGAGTTGTCTACAAAATAGTGGTAAGGTTTGATTCACTGGTAATCTTTATACATCATTGGAAATGACGCAATACGAAATAAATAAAAAAGTTAGAGAAATATCGTTTGGCAACCTCTCTTTTGTTGATGAGGTCCATAAGCATGGCAAGTATCCAATTGTAACGACTGTAGACTGATTAACAGAGTGTATGTGCTGACCATGTTGTGTTGCAAGTTTAAACTCAATATTCTACAACAACACAAGTCACGGTTAATTATTATAGTTTTTCCCTGATATTTTTGCTACATGCACTAGGAAGAAACAAATTTCAGCTAATTACTGTGAACAACTACAGATTTTTCCAGCAAATAAAGAGGCCACATATAAAATTTATACTTCCAGGCAACATGATGCCGATGCATAAAATGGATAACAATTTGAGAAAAAAGGCTACATTAGTCAAGAAAATATAAAATAATGAAAGCTAGACAATGACCTGCTAGAATAAGGCTACAGTAATCACTAATTGTTTATCCAACAGCTAGACAATGTCCTGCGAACTCTCGCGTATTCTCTATGAACCTTAATCAGAACCGTGGACCCTGCCCGCTGCTTTCTTTCTGGTTGTGTTTCCACTATAGGAGAACCAGATTTCACTTTCAGTTACTTGACCATTGGAATCAGCTCCTTGAGGCTTCACTTCACCAGATATATCAATAGATGGCTTTACAACTTATGCAGATGTTTACATAAGTTTGCTTTCCATAATTTATAAACTGTAAGTAACTTGTGTGATTTACTAAAAAAATAGGTAACACTACTTTTGTCGTGGTCAAAATCTTTACTGAATACGTATCCTTCCATGGCGTCACTTAATTGTAAGTAGCACCAATCAAGCTTATTTACATGAAACTGTCTAATTATGATAGGATTAAAGTAACATGTCATATATATCGTTAGAAGATTTTCTCGCACCGGCGAAGACATTGATGGTGTTGACTGTTTAGCTATGCAACAACTGTTAGGAAGGGGAAAGCCAAGGCATACATGAAAATCTGCTATGCTAGACCTTGTCTTGCACCATAGGGAAATGAAAAAATGTGGAGATTAAGGAATCTAAAGACCTCAACCTCAATTCATAAGGGCATATGATAAATCCAACTCTAAAGTTTATAGAAAATCATCCACACCAAGACTCTTATCTAAGATCTGGAATAAATCTTTCTCAAAGGTTAACGCGGTAACTGGATTATTGTTTGTGTATAAAAACAACATCACAAAATGGTGCATCAAATCAAAATGTTCGTATCCATGCAACTAAGGTATATCACAGCTGCATGCAATCATCACACAACAAAATTTTGCATCAGTGAGGTATATACATGACAGTGAATGTGGAGAAGACAAATTTGATGCTTTAACACCAGCCAGGATACAAAGAGAATAGCTATCATCTTGACAATGATATGTTTTCGAGAAGAATTTTTACCATGGATAATATTGGCACTGAATCGCCAAATTTGCCATGGCATATATCTAATTTTTGCCCATTAGGATATCAAACAGCTGAACTTTGGATCTGAACAAGTAAATTTTAAAAAGAGCAAAGTGGTGCATAGCAGACTTGATTCTAATAAAGAGGATTCCAAGTTAACCAAGGATTGTGTTAAAAATTAGGTAACCTGAGAAGCAACATGGCGATGGTTCATATCGCAAGTACATATTTTCCTAAGAATTTCAGAGATAATGAAAGACCTATTTAATTAGCACTGGATGATGAACATAGAAAATGAAAAAAAAAATTGATGAAAACTTTTGCATCTATGAGAAGACATACTTTGTGCTGCTGATACTTCCTACTGTTAACATGTATGGTAAGATCAGATAGTATGTTTGACACTACTGCCAAGCCATAAGTAAACCTCGTATAATCTATTGACACCACAATGTTGAATTGGGTAACCGCTCCGTTAACATGTTACACCCAGTAGATAAAAGTATTGAGTGCAAAGACAAAAATTGTAAATTTACTTGACTGCATGTTTTGTGTAGAATGTGTGAGTTTTGTCCCAAGCTTTATGTACTTCAAGTAATCCACCTAGTTTTCAAGCAGTAATATGACAAAGAAAACAAGGACATTGAATAACAACCAGCAGTCTATATTACTGTCATGGCTCAGAAGATTCTTGAAATCAGGCAATAACTGTCCGAACTTACAGAGGGCATTCGAAGTATGGTGGAGGACTTTCGTATGTATCCCACAGGTTCTTACAGGAATTGTCATGGTAAAATCTGCTAGTGGACATGAGACCCAAATATAATTTAGTTGGCTAGGTTTTTTCCTTATTGTGTATAAATGTCGATGGCAGAAGAAATTTGCATGATTGTACATTTAGCCTGTGTGTAAAACCATATGCTTTCCCAACAGTTATTATAATGAAACTACTCCCTCTTCATTGTACCTCTATTTGATCTCTAATCTTTTCTTAATAGTCGAAGGTTGCTTGCATGAACTGTCTGCACATGAAAACTGTGCCCAAGGACTGTACAGATTATTTCCTTCTCCACTAAAAATGCAGGGTTTTAAATTGCACATTTAGGAATCAAATTTGATGAAAAATTCACTAAAACTTAAAGGATGCGCCTAACGCTCAGTTGGTCGAGATTTACGTTGAATCTCGGTCGAACAAGGTAACGTGGATCGAACTAATTTTCTTTTTGCCTCCTGGGTTTTACTTTTTTCAGGCACAGTTAGAAGCCCAATAATAATTACAAAAACAAACAACTACAAGCCCAATTATAATTTAGACAGCCCAACTACAAGTTACATGTGAAAAATCAAATAAAATAAATTACATATAAAGTTTAAAATTCCACGCAAATACACATCCATTCACAATTGCGCACATATGTGGAATTGCGCACATATATGCAATTGCGCACATACGTGTAGTTGTGCATATACGTGCAATTGCATAAGAAAAAGATTCCATAGGTGCAATTACATATTGTGATTTTTAGTTACGTACATGTATGCAGTTGCATGTTCATGTGCCCACGTGACATTACAAAATATTTAAGCTTATTATATGGTTGTTCTGTTAGAATATGCAATTGCGCATCGATATGCAATCACAGTAATAAAACTATAAAAAGAGACAACTTCTACATTAAATCCCCTGAATAATTACTTGCACGGTCTTGCTTAATCAAATTAACACACGCCCACCATACGGAAAATCTCAGCAGAAAATCAACCGAACCTAACCACAGTCGTGTAACGACCAGAGCAAATTCTAAAGCTGGATCGATCTGTATAACATGCTGTGTAACAAGCAGGATCTACCGCTAGTAGCAGCCACGCAGGGATCCATACCTAGTTACCTACTAAAAGGATTCATCTGTGGATGGATCGGTAGCAGCCCAGCAAAGACGGGCCGCCCCAATAGAGAAAAAAAAAACAAAATAGATGATAACAGCAATCCCTCGCAAAGAAAAAAAGAAATCAATTGATCGAGCACTAACTAGGTTCTCGGCTAACCGAGAGTTAGCAAAAGGGAAACTTAAATTCGGACACCCCACCAGAATTTCACAAAATCACTCACTAACATGACAGAAATAAAGTCACTTTCATGGGACAATATCTCTCCAGATGTTAGAATCTCACTAAGCGACCTATGCGCAATTTCGGCAAATCAACCAGGACACATGCGTTGGCGGAACGCGAGGTAAGTGTGCAGCGAAGCCCTCTTGACCGACTCTAGGGACATCTGTGGCTGTTCCCTCGCGCCGGCGACGTCCTTGAGCTTGGGGATGTGGCTGTACCCCAGGAATTTCTCCGCCATGTTCTCGAGGGAGATATTTCCTGACCCAGCCATGGCGTCGAGGTCAGCAATGCAAGCCACACGGAGGCCATAATACTTGCTCAGGAACCTCTTGTCTGACAGGACCCTGCGCCCCACGAAGTGTACGGCGGGGTCGCGGAGGAACCCACCGAGCTCCGCGGGGACGCCGCCAGCCTTGGCGAGGTTGAAGAGGATGCACCGGCGCCCCGTACACAGCTGCAGGATGGCCGGCGGTCGGCGGTTCACGCCCCGACGGTGGCGGCGCTTGGTGGGAGCTTCCTTGACGGCGAGGCCGACCACGAGGAGGATGGAGCGGATGCGCCCCTCGTTGGCGTGCCTGGTCTTCCGGAGCCACCGGCGGGCGTCTCGGCCATTGGCGGTGACGAGAGTACGTATCTTCTTTTGGGCGAAGCAGACGGTGTAGGACTCGCGGGTGGGCGTCGCACGCCGGAGGCGGGCCGAGACGGTGATGCCGCTGCCGCCGTCCATGTCGCACGGTTGCGGGAGGCGGGTGGCGTGCTGGGTGGGTGGGTACTGGAAGAAAGAATGGGGTTTGGGTGGGGATTTGTAGCGTGTGCGTGTGCGGCTAGGGCCGAGAGGGGGCGTGGATCTGATTTGTTTTCGCCGATCTCAAAGAAAAGATGCGCGTTGCTACACCCGTGCTGTGCAGCCTACCTATAGCAGTGCGTGCGCTAACTAAGCAGTGTGTAACATTATTGAGTTGTACTCCAGTCGTGTGTTTACTAATTGAAATTTCATGTTCAGTATAAAACCCAGACGAGATTGCCTGCACGATCCTACTACCTCATGGCAAAAATTGATCCAATAGTTTGGTTGTTTTTTAGGGAAAGTTTCTTTTGTTTCTAATAACTGTGAATATATGCACTCTATGCATGTGCATCAAACTCAGAGGTTTAAAACATGTATTGCTATACTTTTTTCTTCGTTCGTCCGGTACAACTGTGGGCAGGTAAGGTGTAAAAGTCTGCCACAGCACAGTCCCCATCTTTTTGACTCCTTTTCCTACTCTTTTGCAAGGTACGACCGTCGTCTACGGGATGCACAGCTAGGCTACAATGCATGGAGAGAAGATAAAATTGGTTTTGCTTTGAGATTTTCACACGATTATTGTCTTGTTTCGTAAGGTGGGATGGATGGAAGGCAACGATTGCCCCTGGCTCTAATGCAGCTTTTCCGTTTGTCTCTAGTAACGCAGAGGAGCTCTTTCTTCCCTTACCGATTTTGCGGGTTTGCAGTTGGCAGCCACAGGCTTTTGACCAGCACCAACACAGATTTCCTCGTTGCCAGTGCCACGACGGGGAGCGAGCCAGGGATGGATGATCCCACGAAATCCACCTTGTAACGGGTGGATGGGCATTTTCGTTCTAGGCTTTGCATCATAGCGTGTCTCTTTTTTTTTGCGGGTAAATTCAGTGGAAGGGAAAGGTTAGTTTACCTTAGCTAACGCGGTAACTTGTAGTATGTGACATCTTGTACTTTTTGGCCCGATAAAATCGCCAAATACTTGTACGCGGTAATAAAACGCACCCCATGTGATGGGTGTCCGTTACGGAGCTTTTCACATCGTCGTGCTCTGCGACAAAACCTCCACGGCAACACCACCGAGTATATCGGTCTCCGTCCCTCTTTTCTCGAGCTGCACTGCCTGCACAGCACGGTCAGGACAGCAGAGGAGGGATCAACAAAGCTGCCACGCTTTCTCCCTCAAGTTTTGCTTTTTCCCTGCTTGTATTTTAAACGTGGTCACAAGAAAACGCAAAGGCTACAAACCAGAGAGGGATCAGTTTTGCGTGTACTCCACGCCACCAAGTCGAATGCACTTTGGTGTTGATTTGGAGACACATCATTTTTTTTAAGTCCATAGAACAATAATTCCACCGGGTGCTAGCCTAGGGTGTCAGTTGTGATCCCATCAAAGTCCCACTTGTAACTACTTCCTCCGTTTCAAAATATAAGATGGTTCATCTTTGTGAAAGGAGTGAATCTAGACTCCTTTTAGTGTGTAGGTTCAAGATGAACCTACACACTAAAAGGAGTCTAGATTCACTCCTTTCACAAAGCTAAAACATCTTATATTTTGAAACGGAGGGAGTAGATAGGATTTTGGTGGATCACACTTGACACCTTAGTGTAGCCAGAGGTGGGTATAGCGGTGAAGGCGCCTTGCGGTATGAATATCGGCCGCCCGAGAATAGCGTCGTAGTGATTATCGAAATAGATGACCTCGAATGTGAGCATCTCCACCCGACTCAAGAACACATGGGGACCGGACACAAGTATACATAGCACCAGCAAAAACTCTCAGAGATTGATGTACCCTCACATGAACTTACATGCCGGCTACCTGTGCATACACCGGGGTACAATACATCCACGCGTAGACTACCTAGACAACACACTACACGCATCTCATAACGCTGCCAGAATCAGGCCCACGGTTTCACAAACTATACATGTGAGCCCACGTGCAATAGACCACATACTGGCGACACATAGAAAGAACACCAAGAGTACAACCACGAGCAAAGGACACGAACATGACATGCGGTACAACCCGGACATCGACATCCAACCCATAACAGAAAACAACATCCATCCTAATAGCACCGAATAAAGTTGGGTCGACTCTAAGGGAGACGGGACCTAACAGCTCCCGGGACACCACCGCCGCGAAAGATCCTAGAGCGGGATCCGCCACACGTGGAACACCGACTCTGCAGCGCAAGAACAGTGTAAGATCCCGAAGAATAGGAAGGGCGAAAATGGTAGATGTTTGATTTGTGTATTTGCATTACATGCAACTGAAAAAAGTGAGAGAATTTCAATTTTTGTTGTGTAACAAGTGATTGAGATTTGACTCTAGTGTTGAGTTTGACTCAAGTCAACACTAGGATTTGCAATTCAAATTTCAAAAATGATCTTGAATAGAATAGTTGAGTCAACTAAAATTGAAGAGTAAACACTCTTACACACACATCCATACATGATAACAAAGTCTAAGTAACCTAGAATCCAAATCTTAGCATTTGAATTCAATTGAGGTTTGATTTAGTGAAACTTGAGTTCAAATTCACAAAAATATAATAAATTGGAAGAAATTCTTAAAAATAGATGGGACACAAGACAATCTATAAAAAAATAAACTTTATTCATTCAATCTAGATAAAAGGTTTGTACAAGGTAAAATTCAAAAGAAAGAAAAAATAAGAAGAAACCCCTATATATACAAACTTAAAAGAACATATCTATCTTCTTATCATATTCATATTCATTCCATTCTAACTTCCTATCCTTGCTAAAACATGTTAACAACAAAATAAAAGGAACCAAAACTTGGTTAAAATGTTGGTTCCACCCTAAGTAGGAATTGGTCCTGAAATTCTTATGCCTAGGGAAGTTAGTGTAACACCCCAACAGTTAGGACCAAACAAAGGGTAGAAATAGAGCTTGTGCATTTGCATTCATGCATCTGAATATATGGGTAATTTTTTTTTGCAGAACTTTAAGACAAAAAGAGATCAAGCTTTAGCTTATGTTGATGAATAGAGCTAGGTCATTGAGATGAGTGTGATTGATTCCGACATGACATGTGTTGATTTACTTTTTGTTGAGGTGAGAATTTTGATTCAAATTCAAAGGTGGTATATAAATAATTCAAACTAGTTTGAAATTGAAATTTGAATTCTAAACAATCCTATCAAATACAAAAAATAGGAATTAAGTAAACGATTGAAAATTGAATTCTTTATTATATATGAAATAATATTACATTGTATAAGGGAATATTCCAAAAGAATAAAACGAATTACAATAAGTAAGTGAATCAAAGAAAAAGAAACATAAGACAATATACTTTATTACAGGAAGAGAATACAAAGTTTTTACAAGTGAATAATAAAAACACAAAAGTAATAAGAAAAATACTAAACTAGATTTTGATTTACTTTCTTATTCTTGATCTTCTTCTTCTAATACCTACAAACAAGCTAAACAAAACTAAGTACAATAGGAAGAAAAGGAGTGTTTTGGATTAGTGAAACTCTCACATTATGCATAGTGGTGTTATGCTAAACTATCCACTGAGTATTAATCAAGGGGGCATAAAACTTGTACCTAGTCGAGCCCACTTGCCAGCAACGTACACACATGCATGGTGTTGTATTGTCAGCACAACAATAGCAGCCACAGTCACATAAAAAGGAAAAGCAGCCATAGGACAGCTGCTAGCTACCATCACACATCCACATCTTCATCGACCACCAAGAAACACCACCTATTCTTCTCATTTCATCACTAAATAATTCCCACCAGAAGCCAACATCACCATAATCATCATGGTTACTTAGAGGATACCAAGGAACATGTCAAAATAATAACAAGGAGGAAGAAGATTACAAACATAGGAGTAGGAGCTTGGAGGAGAAGGTTTCACTAGCAGCTGATTAAGTCCAACATCATAAGGAGTAGGCCAGCAAGGAGGAGAAGTTTATAAGAAGTATTTCTAGGAGCTGATCAGCAGCAACAGCTGTCGTCGGATTGATGACAAGTACACCATGAGGGGGTCCTCAAGGCGTGTGGAAGAGAGGGGTGTGAAACATATGGTGTTCCGGGACGTGAGCACACAAGTATACCCAGGTTCGAATCTGCCGGCTTTGGACGGATCCTACTCCTGCTAGAAATCTAGTTATACGGCAGAGCCGGAATATGGGTTACAAGGGTTCGCCTGTGCAAGTTGAGATTGTAGATTGTTTGGTGTTGTCTCGTGTTGCCCTAAAGGCTGGTCCCTAGGATGGCTTATATAGATATCCGGCCTAGGGTTTACCGGAGAGACCTATCCGGCTACGACTAGGAGGCGGTTATAGAGCACATCTTGAACTACAAGTAACATTACAAGCCTATGTCGGTAAGTCTTCTGGGCCTTCCCGTAGCCAGATCGTACTCCGTCTCTTCTCCCTGACTGGGCCGCCCGTGAAGCAAAGCTCTAATCCGAAGTGGGCCACCCTGGTCAGTGAGGCACAGTGAGGATACCCGGAAAGCATATCCCCAACAACAGCCCCCGTAAGCCTCCGAGATCCAAAGTCGGATTCCATCATCGTCTAGCTTGATCTTCGGCTTGCAGAATCTTGAAGGGTTCCTGAAACTTCAAAAGAAAGGATAGGATCCGAGTCCCAAACGAGTCGGACCTATGAATACATTATTCGGATTTTCCAGCTTGAAATTCAAACTAAGCCGGAACTTGGTCTCTGACATAACCTGACACTAGTCATGGTCAAGTCGCGTCACACCGATGCATTCTCGCCAAGACGATCACAGGGTCCGCCTTTATGAACCGAGGCACCATTTTAATGTGTGCGTGGAGATCGAGGCGGCGTAATCATCGTGAGGAAGTTACCAAACTCCTTCCACGACGCGTGGCATAGTTACTGCACATTTTGCACGAATCTTGATGCGGTCCAAAGATATAAGGGGTTGAGATTTTTCTCCCTCTTCTCCTTACCAGCACTTGCGCTGTTTTCTTTCTCTCAACGCCTTCCCAGAGCTCCTTGCCTCTCCCAAAAATCTCCCAGCACCGCCCATCCTAGGTCACCAGCGCACAGAAAATGGCTGAGGCCTCATCCTCCGGCACGGCGGCGACGACAGCGAAGGCGCCGGCATCGGAAAAAGAGAGTTCTCGCGGGGTTTGGATTCCCTACGCCCTAGACGACGCCAAGCTCTGTGGCGTCGAGAAGGAAGGACTCCTCCGTGCCGGCGACTGGCGGAGCGGCTACGGCCAGACCGTTCCCACTCCTCACACCGACGAGCGGGTGCACTTCGGCACCCACCTCGATAGAGGTTTGAGTTTCCCACCCTCAGATTTCTTCACTGAGGTCATAGATTACTACGGAGTTCAACTCCATCATCTTCCCCCAAACTCAATCTTAGAGATGAGCTCTTACGCTTCTTTGTGCGAGGGGTATCTCGGCATTAGGCCGAGTCTCACTCTTTTCTGGTTCTATTTTCATATCCAGAGAAACTCCATTACTGCTGGTAATCCGTATATTACCGGAACCATCAGTTTTTCGGTTAGAAGAGAGCGCATTTATCCTCGGATAAAGGCCAGTGAGTCGGTCAAACAATGGCCATCCACTTTCTTTTACCATAAGGATATTCCCGCTCCCGGCAAAGCTACGGCTTTGCCGGCTTTTGTTGACGGAGCCGTCACGCCCCGAGAATCTTGGGAGCAGACACGCCGGCTCTTAGTGACGATCTGCTTCTTGCCAAGAGGCGGATTGAATTTTTGATGAAGCACAAGGGCCTTAAAGGGTCCGACTTAGTCCACTGTTGGCTGGCATGCCGTATCCATCCTCTCCAACATCACGGAGACCGGCTTATGCACTCCATTACTTCGTCCAAGAAGGACTCTCTCCGGATCTGCCCCCATCCCTACTCAGACAAGGACTACGAAGTCCAAATCAAGTGGTTGATAAGGGAACAGATTGAGAGGAAAATTCCGGAGCTGTCTTTGGACATGCATACGGCTGAGGATCCCGTGGTGCCAGTAAGTTTCCAGCTTATAACTCGAATCATGTGTTCATCTTCATACCATTGTCTCTTTTCGCAATACTGAGATACATCTTCTTTTCAGCTTGCTGACCTCCCCGAGTCGAAGCTTGATCCTATCGAGGGATATCCTCTTAAGATCTCTCAGGATGATAGTGAATTGGTTCCTCTGCCAGAGACCGTTACCCGAAAGCGTAAGGCTCCGACATTGGCTAATGGCACAAAGGAAGTGACCATTGTGAAGAGGTAACTTTCCTCACAAGGTCTTTTTATCTCTTAACTCTTTTCGAGGTGTAACAAATTTTGTTCTATTATCTCTTCAGAGCTAAACAACTCACCAAGGGAAAGGGAAAGGAGGTCCGTCGAAGCCTCTGCTCTAGTCAAAGTTAAATTTGACTTCTCCTGCCACAACGCCTCCGACTCCTACCCCTCAGCCTTCTACAACGCCAGAGATTACTCCATCTTCAATCATCGCAGAAGATCCAGCTCTCAGTTCCGAGCCAATGAACCTTGGTTCGCAGACCGACGTCACCCTGGGTGACTCGGCAGTTGATAAGGGTGAACCCTCAATGGGTAATGATCCCTCGGCAAAGGACTTTGCTGAAAACCTCCTCAACAATCCGGGTCTTGCCAAACTTGGCATTACTCGGAAATCTGCGGAGAAGATCCAAGCCCAGCAATGCTTGGAAAGCCGGAATATCACTGCCGAGGAGGAGGCACAAGAAGCAGAGGATGTCAAGTAATCTGAGCTTCTCGAGCAAGTCCGCCTTCACGATGAGGGTTTGAGATCCGGTGTGCTTCCGCCACTAGCAGTAAACCCACTCACCCTCGCCGAAAAGGTTAGCGCCAAAGTGAACATGAGCTTAAAGAAGCTCACTTATGAACACAATGTAAGTCGGAATTCCAACTCACTTTTTCCTTTTGTTATTTCATACCATATCCTCTAGCCCCCAAGCATGAAGTTGGATAGACAATTCGGATTTATGCTTCCATAGGATGCCAAAGAATGAACTAGTGTAGCCCCCAAGGCTCGTGCTAATATTAGCAAAAATATTAGCCCGGGTCTTTAGTAGACTTCTGACTCTGGGTATTCTGACTTACAGAAAGTTAATTCATATAACCAAGAATTGTTGAAGAATATCTGCAACAAGCGGAGAGAAATCAAAGCTCTTCGGCTTAAAAATGCTCAATTAAAAGTGTCAAGGGATGAGGCTAAAGGTAAACATTCCAGTACTCAAACATTGCCCTTTATTTCATAGTCGAATTATTTATTCAACCGCTGTTATTTTTACTTATAACACTAGTAAAGCAATCATGTGCTATGATTGAAGAAGCCGAAAATCTGAGGACCCTGGAGGTGGAGAACACCGACTTATGTTGAGAACTAGACCAGTTGAAGTCGGATCACGAGCGGAGCATTGCTCAAATCCTCGAATCCTCTTCTATGGCCACCAATGAACACGATCATCGGATCGTGGCCTAGGACCAGAAGATCTCGGATATCAATGATGCTTTGTGTAGAGAGAAGGACATCTCCGAAGCACTCCGAGCTGAACTCCAGAGTGCCCGAGAAGAGAAAACCAAAGTCGACAATGCCATCTTTGGTATGTTTCATATTTTCTGATTTTTTATTTTCCGACTCAAAGAATTTGGATATACGTCCTAACCTTTGCATTATACGTGCAGGTCCTATGAACTTGCTGGATTCTTCCTCCACTGACTCTCGCATCAACCGGCTTACACAAGTCGGTGATTTGCTTCATGACTTCCGCCAATCCTTGGAGGATATTGGCGAGGTTCTCAAGGTTCTGGACATGCATAAAATGTCCGGATTTGAAGTGCGATACAAGGCCAAGGAGATGCCCTAGCTCGTCCAAGACTGGAACATGTCCTACGCATGAACCGCAGCGCAAAACGCTCTCACCAAGGTTATGAGTCACCATGGAAGCATGGAAATCTGGCAAGTAACCAGAGGGTATTCGACTGTGGACGAAGACGGACAGGAGCAAGATATCAAAACCATCATGGACTCCTGTGCCGGATATGGGTGCCTTGTAGCTGATTTGACCAGCTACGACATTCCTTTCTTCACTCGTGTGGAGACGCCTCCTCCGCCTGCCAAAGTAATAGCAGGATTTTCTGATGACGAACAAACCGTTTCGGATTTGAACGTATCGGAAAGATATCAAGGCGAGGCTGATGTCTCTAGTGATCCGGCAGCTTCTACCTCTCCCCCTGCATCATATATTAGCAGAAAAAAATATGTTATTCCAAAAACAATTTGGGTTGTAAATAAGTAGTTTAATACTTTTGCTAGTGCTAAGATTTATTATTTATATTTAGCACTTTTGGCTTTATGTGCTTGAAAAGTTTACACAAGCACATATGTTTTTTGTCTGTACTTATCGTTTATCTGGCTTTCCGCCTCGTCCCTTTCGTGAGCCGGCCAACCTTCAACATGGAAACTTTGCCGAGCAACGGAGCTCAATTGCTAAAACAGTTTAAACTCGGAAACAAAGCCGGTTTCCAGTACCAACAATTCACTACTTGGAAAATACCCGCATCCGGCAATCAGATAAATAACCAAAGTACAAACTAGAAACTTTAGATTTATACCTGAAGGTAGCAATTTGAGAGTCAGAAATCTTAACCAGAACAAACATGAGCATAAGTACTTTTAAGTATTCTGGGATTTTTGACGGTGACATTATCATTCGGAAATGAGATGGTAATTTTACACTTCTTAGAAATTTTTTGAGGAAACCAAAACTTTTATTTCTAGCTGAACATGTACACATATATGATTACAAAGAAAAATAAACTAAGAATAAAAGGGAGGTAGCTGAGCAATGTTCCACGGTCTGTCTAATTCTTCCGGATCTGTACTGCCTTCAGGTCTCTTTCTTTTCTTAGTAGTAGGTCTTTCTTTGACTGGCCGCATATCAGTTAGATAGTAAGAACCGTTGTATAATACTCGGCTAACTAAAAAGGGCCCTTCCCAAACTGGGGAAAGTTTGTGCTTTCTTTTCTGCACAAGCCGGAGAACCATATCGCCTTTATTGAAAGACCGATTTCTGAGTCTCTGGCTATGATACTTGCGTAACTTTTGCTGATAGGCTGTTGATCTCATCTCAACAATGACGCGCACTTCTTTGACTAGGTCGAGATCATTTTGTCGAGAAATTTCAGCATCCTCTTCAATATATGCGGCAACTCTGGGAGATGTATGAATCAAATCACTAGGAAGAACTGCTTCTGCCCCATAGACCAAGAAGAAAGGTGTGTATCCAGTTGACCTGTTCGGAGTGGTTCACAAGCTCCAAATTATAGAGGGTAATTCCTCTGCCCAAGCCCCCGCAGCACGCCGTAGTGGTGCCTGGAGTCTTGGTTTTAGGCCTTGTAGGATTAAATCGTTTGCTCTTTCGACTTGTCTATTAGCCTGTAGATGTGCGACTGACGCAATGTCAAGCTGGATATTTTGTTCATCGCAGAATTCAGCAAGCTTTTCCATAGAAAAGTTACTCCCATTATTCGTGATAATGCTATGTGGATAGCCGTATCAGATTATGACATCCTCGACAAATTTTCTGGCTGTTGCTCCATCACAACTAGTGACAAGTTTAGCTTCAATCTATTTTGTGAACTTATCCACCATCACTAAGAGATGAGTAAATCCACTTGGAGCCCGTTTAAACGGTCCTACCATGTCAAGCCCCCAGACCGCGAAAGGCCATGTTATAGGTATCGTTCGCAGCTGATCAGCCGGAACGTGGGCTTGTTTGGCGTATTTTTGGCAGCCTTTGCACGTCTTGACCAGCCATTTGGCGTCTGCCTTAGCTGTAAGCCAGAAAAAACCGTGTCGAAAAGCTTTTGCCACTAAAGATTTGGCTGCAGCATGATGGCCACACTCGCCTTCGTGGATTTCTCGTAAGATTTCCACTCCTTCTTCCGGAGATACACAGCGCTAAAAATCCCAGACACGCTCCGCTTATAGAGCTCACCATTAATTATAGTATAAGCTTTTGCTCGTCGGATGATCTGCTGGCTCAGAATTCGTCTTCGGGTACTTTGCCATCTACCAAGTAGTTAAGGTAGGGTTGAGTCCAGCTGGGAATTATAGCCAGAACTTCTATTAAAGGTGAGTCGGATTTGGTCGGATATTCCTCATCTACTCCTTTTATAGAGGGAAGTTTGAGGTGCTCCAAAAAAGCGCCATCTGGGACCTTTTTCTGCGCAGAGCCTATTCGAGATAATGCATCTGCTTCCTCATTTTCTGCTTAAGGGATGTGTTGAACCTCAAACCCTTCGAATGATTTAGCTAATTCATCCATGACAGCTCGATAGGATGCCATGTGCTTATTTGCATTACAGATATCCGAGACCTGTTGAGCAACAAGATCCGAATCTCCATAACACATCAAACATCGGATGCCAATTTCCTTAGCAATCCGGATTCCATGTAGCAGTGCTTCATATTCGGCAATGTTATTTGTTACCGTGAAGTGGATCCGCAACACATAAAAAAGTTTATCTCCTTGGGGTGATTTGAGTACCACGCCAGCCCCCGAGCCCCCGAGCGCCTTAGACCCGTCAAAGTGTAAGGTCCAGTACTCCGACTCTAGGTGTGTCATATTTTCCGTTGTCTCTGTCCAATCAGCGACAAAGTCAGCAAGAATTTGGGATTTGGTTGCTGTATGAGGTTTATATTCAATGTCAAAAGCTGAGAGCTCTATGCCCCATTTTGCAACGCGTCCTGTGGCATCGCTGTTGTTGATTATGTCTCTCATGGGAGTTGTGCTCACCACGGTAATTGGGTGCTCCTGAAAATAATGTCGTAGCTTCCGGGATGCAAAAAACACACCGCAAGCCAGCTTTTGGTAGTGCGGATAACGCAGTTTTGATTTTGTTAGGACCTCACTGAGATAGTTAGTCGGACGCTGCACCAGGTTTTCTTGATTTTCCTCCGGTCTTTCCACCACCATGACGACACTTACGACTTTGTTTGTCATAGAGAGATAGAGCAACATCGGTTCACGTGGTTCCGGTGCTGCAAGGATATGAGCAGATGAGAGTACTGCTTTCAAGTCTTGTAGTGCAGCTTCAGCTTCGTTAGTCCAAACAAAACTTTTGGTCTTTTCAGGAGTTTATAGAGTGGTGCAGCTTTTTCGCCAAGCCGTCTGACAAACCGACTGACTGCTGCAATGCAGCTAGTTAGTCTTTGAACGTCCTTCAGTTGGGTTGGCCTAGAAATATTGAGGATAGCCTTAATATTGTCCTGGTTCACCTCTCTGCCTCTTTGAGACACGATGAAACCTAACAATTTTCCGGTTGGTATCCCAAAGAAACACTTCTTCGGGTTAAGCATTATGTTGTATTTTCGTAGATTGGCGAACGTTTCCTCCAAGTCGGAAATCAAGGTTTCCTTCTTTTTGGACATTACCGCAATATCATCCATATATGCGTGCACGTTGCGTCCGATTTGATCGTGGAGGCAACACTGCATAGTGTGTTGGTACGTAGCTCCTGCGTTCTTGAGCCCAAAGGGCATCGTAACAAAACAGAAGGTTCTGAAGGGGGTTATGAATGAAGTTTTGACTTTGTCTAATTCTGTCATCTGGATTTGGTGATAACCGGAATATGCGTCGAGAAAGCATAGGAGTTCTGAGCCTGCCGTAGAATCGATAACTTGATCAATTCTAGACAGAGCGAACGGATCTTTGGGGCAAGCCTTGTTCAAGGCAGTATAATCAACGCACATCCTTAATTCAGTGGTGTCCTTTTTAGGGACCATTATAAGATTGGCCGACCACTCAGTGTGGATGACCTCTTCTATGAATCCGGCTAACTCGAGCCGGGCTAGTTCCTTAGCTATTGCCTTATGCTTTTCATTGCCAAAACATCGTAGGGACTGTTTGAGGGGTTTAGCGTTAGGGTGTACATTTAGAGAGTGCTCGCCAAGTTCCCTAGGTACTCCGGTCATGTCACATGGCTGCCATGCGAAGGTATCTTGATTGGCTTTGAGGAACTTGACGAGCGCGCTTTCCTATGTGCGATCTAAACCTACACCTATCTAGGTCACCTTGGAGGGGTCGTCATCCTTCAACGGTGTCGTCTTCATATCTTCTGATGCCTTGAACTCCGGGTTTGGCTTTGTCACCCCCTTCTTCGTTGCGGGCATCTTGGACAGATCAATGGTTTTCTTGATTTCCTGGTACTCCTGGGCGTGAAGCACGGCTTCAGCAAAGGCGGCATTTCCGTCCTCGCACTCTCGCGCCTTCTTTGGGTCTCCCCTGATAGTAATCACACTGTTGGGACCTGGAATTTTCATCATATTATAAATGTAACACGGACGAGCCATAAAAGCCTAGTAAGCCGGACGTCCGAATATAGTGTGGTACACGCTCTTGAATGGGACTACTTCAAAATAAAGCGCCTCTGTCCGATAATTCTTTGGAGTTCCAAAGGTAACATCCAAAGTGATCTCTCCTAGGGAATTTGCTTGTCTTCCTAGGACAACTCCGTGAAAGATCACCGAGCTATGATTCAGCTGCGTCTCCGAGATACGCATCTTGCATAGCGTTTCAACATAAAGGATGTTGATAATGCTGCCACCGTCCATGAGAGTCTTGGAGAAACCATGGCCGTCAATAAGTGGATTGACAACTACGGCGTATTTTCCTCGCCTGTGCAACTTAGGCGGATGATCAGCACGGTTAAAGGTTATCGACACTTCCGACCAGTCCAAGAATTGCGGGACAGCCGGAATAGTTGCGTTAAGCTCATGAAAAACTGCCTTCTTGACCTTAGCTGGTTGAGACCCAAGGAAAGTGACGTAAGTGCCTTTCTTTGTTGGGAAGTTCTTCTTTCCTTCCGACCTGGGATTTGAAGGGTCAGCTTCCTCCATGTCGAAATCTTCCTTGGTCTCCTTCTCTTTTTCAGGATTCTTCTTTCCCTTCTTCCGCTTAGCCCTGTAGCCAGCGGTATCATCCTTCTTGATGTCATCATTGAAACGACATTCGGCGTTCATGTGAGACGAGCCCCCGCTGGCATCTAAGTGATGCACACATGGGTTATTGGCAATATCGGCCCAGGAATAGGTTTTGCCAGGTTACTGGTCTCCCTGCCCTGGACTCTTGATGTCCCATGACCGCGTCCACGGCCACCTCCGCGCCCTCCTCGTCCTCCAGACCCGAAAGTAGCAGTGAACACTGCCGTTTCCATGTTGGGTTTTTCCTCCGAGGTGTTCTTGCACTTCTGAGCTTGCTGCTTTGGTTGTTTTGCCGACTGTGGCACAGCTAGGGCGTTTAGTAGCCCTTCTGCATCATCGTCAGCATCTGTATACTTGCTCGTTGTTTCTATCATCTCTCCCAAATCAGTAACCTTATCACACTTTAAGCGATGACGCAATAAACCAATTGGGAGTCCTGCAATGAAAGCTTCAATCGCAGTTTGATCATTTACCCCTTCATAGGAGTTCTTGGTGTCGATCCATCGTCCGAGGTAGTCTCGGCAGGTTTCTCCGGCCCTCTGGGTGCAACGCTGTAGGTCTCCTACCATACATGGCCTTCGATATGTGCCTTCGAAATTCCGAAAGAATGCGCTTTGCATGTCATACCAGTTGTGGATGGTGTTTTCCGGAAGTTCATTGAGCCATGATCGCGCCGTCTTCCGCAACTTAAGTGGGAGATATCGAGTTGTGACCAAGCTGTTTCCGCCTTTGGCGATGCAGCAAGCCTGGAAGAAATCCTGGAGCCAGGTATCTGGGTGAGCCACACTGTTGTAGGGTTGGATGTGTCTTGAAATAGCAAATCCTTCCGGAAATCTTGTTTGTCGGATACGCGGTCCGAAGCATTTTAGACCCACATAGATATTATCCGACTCGTAGCGCCCGTGCCTCTATGTTGGAGTTAATCTGGTGTCTCGCATCACTTGGTGATAGGGAACGCCGTCTTGGTTGTTCACTATGGCTGCGGTGCCTTGGAGCCGGACTTCGGCTTCTGCCACTGCTTCCTCCGCCATGACGCCCTCCTTGGGAGCCGTTGTGATGGCTTCTTGGTGGAGAGGGTGGAGCAGGTGGATTGTTTCCGGCTGATCGCTGGCCTCCATCCGGAGCGTCATTGTTCTGGTTTCGAGGAGGGTCTTCATTGCGACGAGCGCCTTGCAGGCTTGACTCGGCACGGTGTCCGTCGTTCCCTCGTCCATCACTCCCACCGCGATGGGGTTTAGCCGGACGGCTTGTGTGTCTAGGAGGTGGCATTCTTTGACGGTCCTCCTCCCAACATTTCTCTTTGCCTTCTTCCCTGCGATCGTTCGACTCTCGCCGGGGAGGATTTCTTGGATACAGTGCAGCAATTGCCTCTTGCTCCACAGCTGGAGAAACGTTGCGCCAGTCACGCGTGGTTTTGTGGTGCTGCGCTGAAGATCCGGTTCTTGAATAGTTGTCTTCCCGTTGGTCCGTACGATGACGTTGTTCTGGAACTCGCTGGGGTCTTATGTCATTCTAGGCCAGATCCGTGCGACATTGGTCTGATTGAGAGACCAGTTTTCCGCTTCCGGATTTCGTGACCCTTTGCTGCTCCAGACCTTTGGTGAGTAGCTTGATGCCTAACCGTACTTGTTCTGGTCCTGGGTTATTTGCTAGGATATCTCGAGCTGCGGTGGTGTTCTGTATCGGTGTTGGGTACACCAGATCTCCCTTACTGTCGAGCCAGGGAATCCCTAGGTCTCCCTCGAAGAGAACCTTATGGATTTCCGGAAATTGATCATTACTAGTGTGACGTTTCCGGGTCTTCTAATGTTGCAGAGAGATATACTTCTCCATAGTTGCTATGCGCTTCTTCTCTTCCTCGATGTTGTTAGCTTCATCAAGGAGTACTTGGCGACACGCTTCTAGGGCATTAGCCCTTTCCTCCAGCTCTTCAGCAGTGAGTTCTGTAGCTGTAGGGATATGTGTAGTTAATGCAGCGTCGATGAGTTTACGCGCACCTGCAGTGACTACGTGTCCATCCACCAAGGCTTCCTTGGGCTCGTCTGGGATAAGTGCTCCATCCGAGTCTTCTTCATATTCTTCGACAATCACTTCCTCTTATGGGGGGTCTTTTGCCGGGGTCTTGTTCTTTTTATTCTTCTTCTTTGCCTTCTTGGCAGCACCGGTAGCAAAGACGGCTTTGGGTCCATTTCCCGGAGTCAAGCTCTGAGCGGTACTTTCGGACATCTGGACATCGGGATTATCTCCGAGATCTGTGTCATCCTGCACTTTGGGAGACTTTTCTCTGGATCCTTCGTCCATGGCTTCTCCTTCTTCTGCGGCTTTGGAGTTGAACTCCTCTTCATATTCTGCGGAGAACTTTCGGAAATCCGCCGACGTCATTGAATCATCCGAAGATGTGGGTAAGTCGGCGTTTGTTCCGATCGCCTCCAGCACTGAGTCTTCGTTGTCCCCAGCATCGGCAGAGCCGGATCCACAGCCAACATATCCGACAAAGTGCGACGTGTGCGTCTTGAGGTCGTTGCGGTTTTGCTCGTGGGCTTCCTTGAAACGCCTGATGGTCTCGAGAACCTCATCCACGCTTGCGTTACTCAACATCATATGCCTCAATGTGTGCCTCAGGAACAGTTGATCTGCTCTGGCGTTGGCAGAGTCGGAGCCAGAGTTGTTGTAATGCTCCTCCTGGATTTCAACCTCGGCGGGTAGATCGATTTGGGATTCAGCCTTGCTAGGGAGATCCACTCCAGATTCGACTTGCACCGCAAGATCTGCTTTAGGTTCAGCTTTCTCCACTATCTCCGCAACAGGTGCGGCCTAGGTGGGATTAGTCTTTTCCGGGATCTGAAACTCTGCCGCCTCCGTGGACAAAGTGGACCTGGAAGTTTTCTCCGCCTCTATCATCACCGCAGGGGTGGGTGGGGCATTTTCAGAGAAACCAATGTACACATCAATCTCACTGAAAGACATGGCAATGTATGAGGTCACGGGTTTTCTAGCCAGAATCCAGGTCTCGTCGAGAACGATGAGAGGGACGTCACTGGCGTAGAGGATGCGACTGACGGCGATGGTTTCGCCGATTCTGATTCTTGCAGATTCCGCTTGGAATGCATATCCGAAGCTCACTTGCCCCTTGGTGGGCGCCAACTGTCATCGGATTGATGACAAGTACGCCATGAGGGGGTCCTCCAGGCGTGTGGAAGAGAGGGGTGTGAAACGTATGGTGTTCTGGGACGGTGAGCACACAAGTTTACGCAGGTTCAAATCCGCCGGCTTTGGACGGATCCTACTCCTGCTAGCAATCCAGTTATACGGCAGAGCCGGAATATGGGTTACAAGGGTTCGCCTGTGCAAGTTGAGATTGTAGATTGTTTGGTGTTGTCTCGTGTTGCCCTAAAGGTTGGTCCCTAGGACGGCTTATATAGATATCCAGCCTAGGGTCTACAGGAGAGACCTATCCGGCTACGACTAGGAGGCGGTTACAGAGCACATCTTGAACTACAAGTAACATTACAGGCCTATGTCGGTAAGTCTTCTGGGCCTTCCCGTGGCCGGACCGGACTCCGTCTCGTCTCCCTGACTGGGACGCCCGTGAAGCAAAGCTCTAACCCGAAGTGGGCCACCCTGGTCAGTGAGGCACAGTGAGGATACCCGGAAAGCATATCCCCAACAACAACAGTACAATATCAACAAGAAAATCAAGAACCCACTCTACAACAGCAGGTTGCCAAATAACCGAATCTAATTTTAATGATATACTGTTAGCTCTCTAGCATATATCACAAGGATCTGGTCTAGAAAGAATATTGTGCATGGGGGTAGATTAGATCATATCCAGAAGTGTGACATCACACTTTTATAATTCTAGTGTCACCAGATTATGTTTTCACATGACCTAGAAGCCTATATCTTCACAAAGTATAAGCACTGATGACTGAAAGTGCACATGAATATTGTAGCTAGTTTCAAAAGTAAGAGTATCGAACCATGCAGAGCTATTTGGTTAAGGTCTTAATGCCCCTCGTCACTATCTATCAATAAATACTTGTAAGTTTCCCTTGATCTCAAGTAAGAATGTTTTAAGAGGGTTGTTTTGTTCGTAAAGTAAAGACTAAAGAGTTAAAGAATAAGGATATAAATGCGATGTAAATGGTAATGAAACTGAAGTAAGGCGAAGTGTTCTTGAGGACTATAGGATCCACCTATAGCATTGGTATTAATCATGATTAGGATACATTGAAGGGGTCCGTAGCAGAAAACACAATTTTTTCTTAACTAGTGAAACACCAAATGCCAGGATCTATCTAGGAGTAAAGTTGTAATGGAGAAGGCTTTTGAAAACATACCTTTGTAGTCCAGAAGTGTTTGATGTTCCACGGGGAACGTGGATGATGTATTTGCACTGCACCGATCTCAAGGTAAGTGATAACTCTAAATGTTGACACTTTTTATCAAGGTTTTTCCTTTGGTTTTCACTTAGTTTCGTTCATTTTGATCTTTCAACTAACACTAATATCACAAGTTAGTGAAACCTTGTTATTTTGTGACAACTTTCAGATACTGGACACTTTTGGAAGATCCGAGAGCATTTATGGGCTAATCACAACTAAATGAGAAAATCTCCAGTTGAAGAATCGGGGTTTGCCCAGAAGGAGGATTTGACTGGCCCGAGACCATGGCGAGTGGGCCCGTTGGTACGGCGACTGGAAGGAGACTTCGGCTGAAGCCCGATGAACTAGAACTGAAGGCCCAAGATTCTAACTAGGCCCAGTCGGATTAGGTTAAACCCTCCAAAACCTAAACTATTTCGGTTGTAATCTTGTAAACTCTAGCAAGGTGACCCTATATAAACCTCCCTAGGGCACACATTGTAGTCATGTGCTAATATCTACCTCATCCAAGCGATTCGCGGCCTAGACGTCGAGCTCGCCTACCTTGTAATCCAATCACCATTAATACAATCAAGCAGGAAGTAGGTATTCACCCTACGGGGGCCCGAACTTGGGTAAATCTCTGTGTCTGTCCTCAATCTTGACGTCAGATGGCAACTCGCTCTTGCCCCATCTCGACTCAATCGCTACCCCCGAAAGTGACTGTTGTGTCCATTCCCACGACAGTGGCACCCACCGTGGGGCATAGTCAGTCCGACCTTAGATCAGCGGCGAGACCATACACTCTAGTCGATCGGCCAATTGCCACCGGCCGCATGGTCGCGAGCTGTGGGTTTCTCTAGATCCTGCCGAACAGTTACATACCGACGTCATTCCCGGTCACCCGTGCCGCTGTGGTGCCGTTCGGCACCATCAACCTCTTCGTCGGGTTCACGGACGCTACCGACTCGGCGGAAACGGGGGGATTCGACATCATCAACGAGCCACCCTGAAAGGCCAAAATGCCCTTATCTAGTACTTTGGTTAATCCTAACATCAGAGCTAGAGAGCAAACTAATGTTTCTACTAGTATCCCTACAGGTGATAGTCCGCATTTGATGATGAGAGGCGGTATGTGACCCCCCATTTGTTTCTGAAGTGAAGAGCTAGTGTCTTTGTTGCGTTTCTCTCTTATTTCTATTTTGAGTCTAGTAGGAAGCACCACACTATTAAGAGGGGTGATCTCTATGCACTCTTTGGGGATGGTCTACACCACATACACACCCTAATATCCTCAGCCACTCACCCACTCGAGGAGAGACAGAAATTCATAGTGGAGAATGAGCTAAAGGAGGTTTCTACGGAACCGGCAAGGGTTCCGGTGCCGCCAGTGTGGCCGCCAGAATTTCTGGTCACCGCCAAAAATTCTCGGTGAATGATGGTTGCAAGTGCACAGATTAATTGTAGCTAGTTTCAAAATAAGAGTATCATACCCACATAGAGCTATTTGGTTAAGGTCTTTATGCCCCTCATCACTTTCTACCAAAGGATACTTATAAGCTGCCTTTGATCTCAAGTAAAGGGTGTTTAAAGGTTTTTGGTTGAGCGCAGAAAAGTAATTAAAAAAATAAAAGCAAGCAAGTAATAAGAGCGTTGGGAAACAGGGTTGAACTCAATAGGGCTAAAGCATTCTCGGGGGTGTAGGATACACCACTAGCATGATATTATTAATCATAATAAGGATAGCCTTCTTCTTGTGTCATGAGATGTGTGGAGAGAGCTCCATAATAAGATGTTCACCACAAGGCTTGTAGGAAGCCACTTTGCTGAGCCAAGAATGAGGTCACCTCTCAATAACCACCGCGATGTCTGAGAGCAATCACCCATACATACCACTGTAATTAAGGGTCTCCCCGTGGATATCATAATTAGCTTAGGGAGTCTCTTTTATCCTCCTTTGACCGTGTAGGTTGCTAGCCCATGCCAATTGTCACGAAGCTTTCTGGGAACACGTCCAAAGGATTTCTCCCTCATATTTAGTCCCGAAGGCAAATGATATGTAGCTGACTACACATACCATCTAAAGAGAGAGATAAAATACAAATCATAAATCTATCATAGACCAGTAAGTCATACGGAAACAAGAATAGATCATCATTATTTAAACATCATAATAGTGCTAGGGTTTCTCCATCTCCCCCAAAACAAAGGAACTACTCACATATAATGGCAATCAACACCATGGCAATCATATGGATGGGATATGAGAGTACAATCGAATACAAGTGAAGATCCACACTAGGGTTTGGATTACAACCAAGTATACGAAGGGGAACGGTGTTGGGGACATTGGTGATGACGATGGTGATGTAGATCGGTGTTGAGGACTTCAAGATCCAAGTACCTTCTCCTCTTGAGCAATGGTGATGGTGGAGATCTTGTGGAGTCAGCGCTATGGAGTTTTCAAGGCGGCAGGGCTCCGCTATGGAGGTATGTGGAGAGGATCCTTCTCCCTTGGCTCCTCCCCTCCTTATATAGGCCTAGGGGGTATCTCCTAGCCCCTCCCACGTTACCTATGACCTAAGGAAGGTCCAGAAACAAACGAGGACGAATTCTTTGAAGAAACGCGTCCAGAACAGCTATTTCTGTGTGTCTAGACCTGTGGCACAGGCGGATGGTACGACCGTACCCGCCCGTACCAGTGGTCGTTACGCCCTAGGTACGCTATCGTATTTTTGCCGCAATTTTTTTGTACGAACTCCGATTTGGGTGTTCTTTAGCTCGTTGGATTCATATGAACGAGGGCTACAACACCATTTACTTGGATGTTCATTTAGAGTTTATGGAAAATCCACTTTTTCCACCTCTCAAATGGCTAAGTCTGGTGCCTGTAGCTCCTCCATATTGCATCTTTTTGGTTCCTTTTGCCTTGCTTTATCCATAATCCATCACAACACATACACACAAGTCAAATACAAGAAAAAGTAATAAAATCCTAATAAAACTACTAGTTGTGTAAAGTCCATGTGAAAATGAATGAGAACTAGTAATCATACATAATAGGCATAGTTGTAGCTAGATATAGCATATAATGAGTGACAATATGAATAATTTGTATACTTAAATATGCTTCAATTTTGGACTCATCAACTTCCCCAAGCTAGACTCTTGCTCGTCTTCGGGAAAGAAGGTGGCTTATGGACAAAGTCATCCTGTTCATGAGGCACGAGTCGATACCATAAATGAGGCAAAAATTGAAAACAAAAGTACAATATCGGATGTAGAAGATCGATGCCATGTATCCTTATTTTCTCTATAAGCTTAAAGTAAGAAATAACATATTCATACAAGGAAACACAAGCTCAGTTATGTTAATCCATAAAAGATCAATTAAAACTTCAATGCTCCATGTCAAGAGTGAATCTAGCTTTGAAAGCAAACTTGTGATTCTCTTATTGCGCCTTTTATGTTTTGTATCTCCTCACTTTTGTAAAGTAAGGGTTTTAATGAGAATATGAATTCACTTACGGTTGGCAGTTATATACGTCCAACACTTCATCCATTTGAAAGGCTCATCAAAGTTAGAGAGATGTCAAGAACACTATACAAGCTTCGGTAAATCAAGAGAATCAAAGTAGAGTTTAAGATAAGTATAAATAACTAGAAGTGTAACAATCAATCCAATTCTTCTAGTTAACTCTTAGCTTGCCAAGGTATACTAGGATGTTTTAATAGCAAAATTGAGTAAGATAGTTCATGTACTAAGTAGCATAATAGTGAAGTGTCTTATTGACACCCACATCAGTAAATCAAGGCTATCAAAACACTTCTAATCCAATCATTTTCTTTCAAGAAAATTCATAAATTTGTAATGAGACCATGCCAAGGACTTGTTATGTGGATCTTCATTTTTTCAAGGATTTTTGAGTGTTTCTTTTATAATGGCTTGCACAATCTTTGATAGTACCAATACTTTTGCCCATTAAAATGACACTTATGCCACTCATGTCGATAACTCATAGCCAAAATCCGGGGTTATACCATAGATTGTTCGTAGGCCAGAGGAGTTGTTGGCATCCAAAGGTGTGCATGAGAAACATAGATTTTTTACTAGTATCACGGTTTGGTCCACAAGGTTAACTTTGGCATGCATCACAATTACCGCTAGACTTCGTTTCAATCAAACAACTCCTTTCAAGAGTGTCGTCAAGTCTATCAAAACATCTATGGGGTTAAGTATCTTCAAGGTAAACTCTCTAGACAATCATTCATAAAACAAATCATAAATTTTAGACTTTTTCTTGTTGTACTTGTTTGGCAATATTATTTCCAAGGCAAGACTTGGTTAGCTAAAAGAACTAGAGAAAAAGCTTCCACAACTAATCATACAAACCAATAAAAGGCTTTACTCTAACTATTTCGAATTACTCCCACTAGCATGGCATCTTCACAAATCAACCAACTAAGATAAACAATCCAAACTTCAAAAGTGGGAGGCATAAGATTTAAGTGTAAAAATCATGGTGATGTATTCTAGAGGATCACAAAGTTTTTCTCAAGCTAGATAAAGATTTTAACATAGTGAATCAAAGCTCTAACTCAACTCTTATGAAACCCAACAAAAGCAAGTGTATCCATTATATAAATATAAAAAACAACTTACCTAAGCAAGCATTCAAAAACAGCGAGATATATGATTGCATAAAAGGTTTCATCGAACCAGAATATTGCACAAGACTCTACACATGCAGAAGTAACTTCCCCAAGCTAGAACTTTTGCAAGAACCAAACTTGAATAGATTACCAACGAAAAAGAGAAACTGCAAGAGTGTGAGAAGTGGTTACCTCCCCAAGCTTGAATAAAACAAGGGGGACACACTTTACCGTTGAGGTACGAATAACCTCACTTTTGATGGACATGGACCTTTGTTTCAACGAATACTTCCTTGCTGAAACGTGAGTTGAAACAACCAAGTGGCTTATGAAAGTATTTGCATGGTTGGCACAAATCATGCACGTCATCACACAAGGTTTAAGTCCCTGCGAAAATAACAAACGAAGTAAACGCTAACGATTCAGTGTACGAACAGAGTTCATCCACCCAACCGAAAAATAGAAGAAACAGGAAACACTATAGAGAATTAAAGGCTAGGGAGTTTCAAAGGTAGGTAAAAGAAAAAGAAGTACAATGGAATATGTAGAAGGTAACCCACTGACTTGAGGTTGTCAAAATAAAAATATTGAGGGGTTATAACCTTTTTGTACTCGTCCATGCCCTTACTGCGCGGTGCTGCTCTTTGGTATGGGCGCGTGGTACGGACGGACTCCGCTCGTACTGCACCTTGTCTTCTCTCTTCTCTTTTTTTTGAAGGGTTCCGTCGAAATTGGTACGGGCGGGATGTGCCCCTACGGGTGGTCGTTATACCCTATGGATCGTCTTCATTTTCCCTTTGCCTAGTAATGAGGTCGGTACGGGCGGATGGTACAGACGTATCCCATCGTACTAGTGCTCGTTAAGCTTGCAGTCACTTTTCTGGAAAAATTTCTGCTTCTTCTGTTGTGTCACATGAGCGGTACGAGCGCGCGGTATGGACGGGTCCGCCCGTACGGCTACTCGTTAAGCTCACTGTGAACTCCAGAACAAGTTATTTTCCCTCAAAATTTTACTAAGAACCTGAAACGCCAGTGCAGCATCCAAACAAAGCCAACATATATTTTTGTTGACAAGATTTAACCAAGATATGCAACACATGATTAGAGCAACAAATAATTCTACCTGTTGAAAATAATCCCAAGCTAACTCTAATAGGAAATCATGCAAATATATACAAGTGCCAATGCAACATGAATGCAACTAGACTCAAGACATAAAATTAAGAAAGACACCTAAAAACTTCCGGGTTGCCTCCCGGGAAGCGCTTTCTTTAAATCCATAGCTAGGCTTTGAAGCACCATTATTATTCCAATAGATATCAACTAGAGATTTTTTATTCTTACCTCACGTAGAAGTTTGGAGCACTTATTATCATAGTTCTATTGAAGTCCCACCCGCATACGGTGCATAGGAGTTTGGTAGATAAATAAATTATTGCTTCCAAATGATGATGAATATGTCATATATGATGAGCATGCCTTGGTCTGTATCATAAGGATATAATTCAAAAGTATTAGATAGTTACATATGAATTCAAATGTTTTACCTTGGTCGGTATCATAAGGATATAATTCAAAATACTCCTCCTTGGTTGCACTATCATGGGGCAACACTTCACAACACCTTTCTTTTGTAACAAGGAAAAATTCAAAGATGCCATTCTCCTCTAATTCATCACACTTGCTAGCAAGTTCATGAGTTCTAGAGATATCAAGGCACTCACAAAAGGAAGCATCATCAACAAATATTTCATTCGTAATGTGCTCTTCTTGTCCCTGCACAGTAGTACTACAAGATTCTATCTCCAATTCATCATGATTTATGTTCTCCAAATGAGTATCTAGGCACGAGGCCTTCGCAGATAAACTATGTTTAGTTTTAACATAATAAGAATCATTACTAGAGATATAGGCATCATAAACTTGTTGATGAGGCAAAATAATAGTTCGGGAACTATTGTTTCACATAGCTCCCTCCTCTTTATTATAAGTGCATTACCACTAAGATGTTTTTGGCAGTAATTAAAAATATATTCAAGGGTCTCACAAGCCACTTGTAAAGTATGGCTATTGACAAGGGGTTAACTCATCAATGCTGTCGTGGTATTGCCGACGAGTATGCCATGGAGGGTACCTCACAGTGCGTGTTTAGAGACGTGGGGGAAGGGTTGGCAGGTACGAGTTGACACAGTTTACCCAGGTTCAAGTCCCACAACGGTGGCGAAACTCTACTCCTGCTATAGATCACTATAATGGCAATACGCCGAGTTACAGAGATCGGTTCGCTGTGTGCGAGGTGTTATGTTTCACCTTTTGTGTTCTTTGTGTCGTTGCCCTAAAGGCTCCCATAGGCCCGGCTTATAAAGGCGTCAGGTCCTAGGGTTACAGGGAAGAGTCCTTGCCGGACAGGTCATAGAGTTCTACACTAATACTAACTAGTCCTTCGTGTCTTGTACTCCAAGGCTCCGAGTATGTCGGTGACTCCTGCGTAGCCTTCCTTTATCCGACATGGGCCTCCCTTTTGGATCCATCTAAGTGGGCCGCCCAGCAGGCCATAAGCCTTGCTACCAACATTGGGCCACCCAGGTTAGCCGGATTAGAGACATGCTTGGTGATACCCATTTGGCATATCCCCAACAGTAGCCCCCGGAGGACTTCCGAGATCTTGCGCCACCTTGCCCTCTTTAAGTCTTTGAATGCTCCGTCTAGATGATGTCGTCAATGCGTCAAGCAATATCTCGAAGGTCTCCCAAAGAACCCTGCAATCCTCTCCTTCTTGCGAAATGTAAGTCGGAGATTCTTCAAGTCTTCGTTCCTAGAGCCAGAAATTTTCCGTCTTTGATGGAATCTGCAGACGTCACTAGTCCACTGTAACGGTCCGAAGATGACGTAGGGTGCAGCCTACGCTACCTTGAACTCACATAAAGCAGTGAATCAATCATGAGCTATATTTACACGCGCAAAATCCGAAACATTAAAGCGGTTAGAGCGGGGGACGTGGCGAAATTACCGCACACGTTCTCTTACACACCGTCCACGCTTCTTACCGTTAGATCCTTGTGCACGAATCTTAGCGCAGGGGTCTATATATTTTACTGCGGTTTAATCCTCTGTCTTTACCCGCATTCTCCCTCTACATCTTCGTCTTCCTCCAGCCGCGCGACCTTTCGAGCTCCTCAACGGAAAACCCTAGCCCGAGCCCCTTTTCTCCACCTTCCCATGCCTATGCAATGGCTTCCAGCAGCTCTGCTCCTTCATCGGCGGCGGCTCCCGAGGCTACGAACGAGCCATCCCAGGGAGTGACGGTCCCGCTGGAGGGGGTCGCCGTTCCTGTCTTCGCCGTGGAGGAATCCATCGGCGGCGACCCAAAACAAGCGGCGCCAGAAGCTGCTGAAGAAGAAAATGACTCCCACAAGGGGGTGTGGAGAGGCTCAGATCTATCCGCCAAAGATCTGCAAGATCTTGTCACCGAGGGGTATCTCCCTGTGGCGGAGGGCCTGGTCTGGCGGCCGGCGCCGGCCGGTGAGGTGGCCCCTTCTCCCCAAGCCGGAGAGAAGGTGTACCTCAAAGCTCAGCTGGTGCGTGGCATTAGCCTGCCAGTATCCGACTTCTTTCTGGATGTCCCGCGCTACTTCCGGGTACTCCCACACAACCTCTCTCCCAACAGCATCCTTGTACTTAGCAATTTCATAGCTTTGTGTGAAGGATACCTAGGAATCAAGCCTAGGTTAAATCTGTTTGTCTACTTTTTTACCATCAAGAGAGAGTCCATGGAGTCCAAGGATGAGATGCGGACGTGTAGAACTATTAGTTTTAAGATCCGACCTAGCCGGCGATTCCCCGACATCGTGGGTCACGAGTCTTGCAAGAACTGGCAGCGCACATATTTCTATGGCCCAGATATTCCTCTGCCCAACCGTCTTGAGACATACCCCGACTTTGTCAATGGGGCCGCTGCCGAAGCTCCGACATGGAGGTCCCCTGCCACCCTCCCGTCCGACGAAGAAGCCAACCGCGTCGTAAGACGGATTGAATATCTCGTAGACGGAGGTTTGACAGGCCTGGACCTAGCCATGTGCTGGTTCGTTAGGCGGATCCAGCCTCTGCAGCACCGCGCCGAGCTGATGTGCAAGTACTCCTAGGACAGAAGGGATCCCATGTGAATTTCGCGGGATAACTTCTCTGTAGACTCCATCAAGCTCCGGCTTAAGGACATTATCAAGGTGAAACACAGGAAGCGTGGCTTCAAGATTACCTATGACATGTTCGACTGCGGCAAGTGCCCAGAGGTAACTTTCTGTTTCCTTTGTTGCTTGTTATATATATATACTCTAAGGCTTTTCTGACTTGAAGTTATCAGTTTAACGCTTTGCTGTTTCCCAGCTGGCGACCTTGGTGGAAGATCAAATGGCTCCCCAAGTCTATGATCCAAAGCTGAAGGAAATCCAGGCGTTGTTCGACGATGATGCCCCCAAGGATAACCCAGCTATGGCAACACAAAAGTGAAAGAGGTCCACCTCTGACGCTGTTGCCGAGGCCAAGAAGAAGAAGAAATCGGAGAGAGGAGTCTCCATGAAATCCACTGCCGCCTTAGAGGCGGAGAAGAATAAAACCACCGGCATCCCTTTGACCAAGGCACCTGCTGTGGCATAAGTACATTCATTCTCCGTCTTTAACTTTAGCACACACACTTTCTCAACTTCTGTACTTACACTTTGTATGTTTTAGAAGGAAAACCAGTGTAAGCTTGAAGCGATCCTCCAAAGATACTAGAGGGTCTAATAATATTAAAGAGATGTTGACCCAGGACATGGCCGCCAAGTCCTCTCCTGCCGTTGCTCCCCCTACTCCTGCCGCCAAGACCGCAACTGGTCCCACTGGCCCAACTTCCTCCGTCATTCCTGAGACCTTCGACATAGACATCGACCCCAATGGATGTCTCAGGCTCTAGCGGCATGGATGTTAACCCTGGTACCCAGGCGACGTAGGAGAGCACCTCCTCTAAAGTGGTCGAAGCTCCGGCTAAGGATGCCACCGAGAAAGGGAAAGAGCTGGCAAAGGAGACAGAGACAGCTGCAGCGGCGGCAACAACTGACAAGGCGGAGGCATCTATGCCTTCAACTGCTGTTGTAGCACGGCAGATGGCTAGAGCTTCATCTACGCCTTCGGCTTCCACTACTCCTCTGCCTTTGGTGCCTCCAACTCTGAGTTTGGATGACCTTATCAAGAAGGCGGATGCCGTGTATAACAATGCCGACATCTTCCATACTACATATACTGGTCTGGCCAACAATCTCAAAGTAATTTCCATTGTAAGTTTTGCTAAACTTAACCTTTTACTGCATAATATATCCCACTGTAGCCCCCGAGCTCTTAGGCGGATAAACAGAAGTTATTGGCCTGAGTGCTCCAGAAGACTAAGTGTAGAACTTGGTAGTGTAGCCCCCGAGCGTCTAGGTGAAACTAGACAAAGTTCCGGCTAGATGCTCTAAGAGTAGCATACTTTGAATAAATTTGACCCTGTAGCCCCCAAGCTTCTAATTGAAACTTAGAGAAGTTCCGACTAGATGCTATAGAGAAACTAACTGGAGATCAAAATATGACACTGTAGCCCCCGAGCTTCTAGATGGAACTAGTTCCGGCTAGATGCTCTAAGAGAAACTAAGCGTGCTCTTTGGTGCAGAATGAGAATGCCCGGAGGAGAAAAGCCAATGAAAAATTCGCCAAGCTGCAGAAGGACTTGGACGCTGAAAAGGGTAAAATAGCTTTCCTGAAGGAACAGATCGCAAATAGCAAGAATCTGTTTCCCTCCAACTTATATTTGGCTGTTGCTTGTTATCTTTTCCTTCCGTGTTCTCATAATGTACATGCCTTTACCTTCTTATAGAACTTGTTGCAAGGCCAAGGGCATTGTCGAGCAGTCGAAGCACATTCAAGAGCTCGACAGTGAAAACAAGATCTTGAAGAAAGACCTGGCCGAGGACGTCAAGGGCCACAAGGAAGCGATGAAAGTCCTGCAAGAGTCTGCAGACGCCGAGATGCAGTGCCTGAAGAAAGAAATTGAACACCTCAAGGAACAGAACAATACTGCCCAAGAACAAAATTCTCGGAACCTTGAGGCGTACAAGAAACTTCAGGATGAGCATAGCATCTTGGTGGAGACATGCAAGCAAGCTGAATCCAGCATCTTCGGTATGTTTTCCCCGACTTGACCAATTCTGTAACTTGGACAAAATTTTGATGTTTCTTTGTACTCACAATCCTTGTGTCCTATGCAAATCGCAGCTCCCATTGGTTTAACCAACTTGGGTGAAGGTGCTCCAGATTCCAAGGAATGCATGATTCTTGCCGGCAACTTTGTCAGCACCGCCATTGCTCAAGCCAAGGAGATAGCCAAGCCTTTAGGGATCAACATCAAGGCGGTAGACTCAGGTGTTAAGTGCACGGAAATCCTGCGCCGAGCCCCCGAGAAAGTCAAGGACTGGAAAACCTCTTGCGTCCGGTCTGGTGCTAGGATGACTTTATCTTTGGTCAAGGCACATTACGACAACGCCGACATCGACCTGGTGACCTCCGGTATGCCCAAGCTGGACGAGGAAGGGCGAGAGATCGATAGCGATGCTATTTGGAACTCCCTTGTCGGCTACGATACCGAGGTTGCCAAGATGGTGAAGGCGGACGTCTACGTGCCTACCGAAGAGCTTGACGATGACGCGGCGTCCTCTAAGTCTAGCCCTGCACCTTCTGAATTTGATGAGCTTTCCCGGCCAGGCTCTCCTGTTGATGATGCCACCATGAAGTCTCCTACAGCAGAGCCATAAACAATCTTTGTATTAAATGTAACTCTGCAATGTGTATGCGGAAAAACTTATGCAACTAAGGCGGAGAACTTGTACTCAAGTTTTCTAGCTACTTATATGTTTCCAGTATGTATATATTTTTTAAGCAAGTGCTGGCTTATCCATTATTCTGGTTCGTATGCCTGACCTTTCGTGAGACGGAAGACCCACAACACAAAACTATGTTCCCAGGCGATGATTCTTAATAGCACCGTCAAGAACCTAGGAACAAAATTGCCGGATTTGAGTGCCGAAAAATCACTACTCTAGAATCCACATAAGAACTTCAGAAAACGTGTAGACCAGAAAACTTAAGCTAAGGCCCGTAGGCGGAATTTTCACAAGTGCAAATGCAAACTTGCGCATAACGGGTTTATATGATCCAAAAATGAACAACTAAAGGAGGTAAATGACTCAGAAAATCATGAGTGAACCAAAAGCTTTGTTTCATTGATCACACAAAAAACTTATGACATAATATAAAACATGCTAAGTGTAAAAGGGACGTAGCTGTGCTATGTTCCATGGCAGATCTGTCTCCGGGTAATCATCATCGGAGTCACGTTGCTTGTGCTTATGATTTTTTGGCCTATCTTTCAACTCGCGAATATCGACGAGGTAATAAGAACCATTGAGCAATGATTTGCTTATGACGAACGGTCCTTCCCAAGGCGGGGATAGTTTGTGTGATTTCTCCTACTTGAGTCGAAGCACCAGATCCCCCTCTTTAAACGAGCGATGCCTAACACGGCGACTATGGTATCCACGTAGCTTCTGCTGGTAGATGGCGGATCTCTGGCAGGCCAGCACGTGCTCTTCTTCAAGTAGGTCCACAGATAGTCGCCTGGATTCTTCAGCGTCATCCTCCTGATAAGCGGCAACTCTTGGTGCATCGTGGAGAATGACAGATGGCAAGACGGCTTCTGCTCCATAAACCATGAAGAAAGGAGTTAAGTCGGTGGATCTGTTGGGTGTTGTTCTTAAACTCCACAATACAAATGGCAATTCCTCCGCCCAAGCTCCAGCTGCTCTATGTAGCGGTGCTTCTAAGCATGGCTTGATTCCATGCAGAATTAGTCCATTGGCCCGTTCAACTTGTCCATTTGACTGTGGGTGTGCCACAAATGCAAGGTCAAGGCGGATACCTTTTTCATGACAGTACTCCTCCACTTCTACGAGAGATACATTTCTGCCATTGTCGGTGATGATGCTATGTGGGAGACCAAATCTCACCACTAGATCCCAGACAAACTTTAGGGTTGTTGCCCCGTCAAGCTTTCTAATGGTTTTAGCTTCAATCCATTTTGTGAATTTGTCAACTGCTACTAACAGATGTGTAAATCGACAAGGTGCTGTTTGCAAAGGCCCAACCATATCAAGCCCCCAGACTGCAAACGGCCAAGTTATTGGTATTGTTTGCAGTTCTTGAGCTGGTACAATTGGTTGCCGTGCATAAAACTGACACCCTAAACATGTCTGCACCAGCTTGTCAGCGTCCGCCTTGGCGGTCAGCCAGTAGAATCCTTGCCGGAAAGCTTTTGCCACCAGCGATCGGCGAGCGATGTGATGCCCGCAATCTCCGAGATGTATCTCTCTAAGGATATCGATACCTTATTGCTGGGAGACGCACCGTAGGAATACTCCTGTGGTACTTCTTTTGTATAGATGTCCGTCAATAATGACGTAACCTTTTGATCTGCGTACTATTCGTCGGTGGGCAAAGTTCCATCTTGTAGATAATCCATGAATGGTTTCGTCCAAGCTGGAGAGGTCACTGTTATTGTACTAACAAATGAATCCACTCTATCCGGGTTGACGGGGTCCGCTCCTTTCACAGAAAAACTCCTGGCGGAATTGGTCGGCGAGCTGATCCAAGCTTAGATAGCAGATCTGCCACCTCATTTCCTCCCTTTTTGAAGGAAATATGCCCTGAGAGGCAATAATAAAGTTGTTATTATATATTCCTTATATATGATAGATGTTTATTTTACATGCTAGAAATGTATTGATTCGGAAACATCAATACATGTGTGTTTAATAAACAAAAAGGGTTCCTAGTCATGCCTCTCTTATAGACTAGCTTGTTGATTAACAGGATGATCAAGGTTTCCTGATCATGGACATTAGATGTTGTTAATAACAAGGTCACACCATTGGTGGAATGATGTGATGAACATTCATCCGAAGTATAACATTATGATCAAGTCATTATGTTTATGTTGCTATAACATCATACGAAGTAATCTTTATCCTTAGACCATGATATCATGTTAATTGCTAACACCGGAAGAGTATCTTGATAACATCAAACGTCACACCATAACAGGGTGACTATAAAGATGGGTTCAGCACTACGAAGGTGTTATGTTGAGTCTCATGGATCAAGAGTGGAATTTGTCAATCCATATGACGGATAGATATACTCTGGGTCCTCTTGGTGATATCGCATTTGGATAGCTTGCAAGCAAGTGATGTGATCACTAGAATGTTATATCACGGGAACGAGAAAAGAGTGCATGTCGGTAACAAGATCAAACTAGGTATAGAGATACCAATGATCGAATCTCGGACATGTAATATATCGAGAGAAAAAGGGATTTAGTTACAAGCGTTAAAGGTTCTCACGATCATAGGAGTCATCGTTGAATGTGTAGGAGTCAGTATGGATCTCCGTGTCCAGCTGATTATTGATCGGAGAAGGGTCTCGATCATGTCTGCATTATTCACGAACCATAGGGTTGCACACTTAAGAGTTACCGGACACCATTTTGGAGCACATATGTTTCAGACGAAAGAATTGCAAAGCGCAGGAATTGTTTCAATAGAAACCGGAAATTGTTTTGGGTGAAATTGCAGAAGGTGGTTCTGCATGTGATATTGAAATATTGCAAGGGGCTATATGTGAATGTTTGTTAATTAAAGTAATTAACAAAATTCTGAATAAATTTAATAAAAAGAGTTTTATTAAATGAGAGAGCATTAAATTTGGAGAAATTTAATGCATTTAAAGTGGAGACTTTAAAAGGGAATGTGAAGAGGCATTTTAATGTGGAGGGGTTACCACCACATGAATGGGGGAGGTGAGGGGTCACCCCCCCATGCGCCGGCCATGGAGAGAGGGGGTACCCCCCTCCTCCTATAAAAGGCCACCCATTCCCTCCTTCATCCACACACCTCCTTGTGAAGGATCTCTCTCCCCCTCTAAAATTATTCCCCCATGGTCTCGGATTAGCGAGATACATGTTCCCGGTGGCATTTCCTCTGGAAGGAGTTACTGCTTCCACTGGATCACTAGAGCGAGGAGGTGGAGGTTGTCCGGTGGCTTGAACGTGTGTGCGATTGCGGATGCGCTGCTGAGTTGTGGCGCTCGGACTTCCTCACGATCTTGAGATCGGCAAGTGTACGACTACATCAACCACGAGTTCCTACTCGTGAACAAAGCTCGTTGTCTACGAGGGTAAGTTCTCGTTGGATGTATGTCTACCTGTTGCTTTGTACCTAGTAGATAGATCTTGGCGTGTAGTTCACACTGTAGGATTTTTTTTGTTTTCTATGCTGCGGACCCAACAGTGGTATCAGAGCCTGATCTATGCGTAGGTGCTTAGCACAGGTAGTACACATATGGTTGATATGTGGGCGATGATGATCATGTTATTGCATCTTCTATGTATTTTGGATATTGGATCTCGATAGTAATATTACGCAAATTCATAATGTTAATGCTAAAAAGATTAAACTTGATGATGATATGTCTACATATATGTGGCACTGCCGTCTAGGTCATATTGGCGTTAAACGCATGAATAAACTCCATTCTGATGGACTTTTGGAATCACTTGATTTTGAATCATTTGATACATGTGAGCCATGCCTTATGGGCAAGATGACTAGAACGCCGTTTTTCTGTTCAATGGAGCACGGCAGATCTATTGGAAATCATACATACTGATGTGTGTGGACCAATGAGTGTGTCGGCGCGAGGTGGATATCGTTATTTTGTTACTTTCACGGATGATTTGAGTAGATACGGGTATATCTATTTGATGAAACACAAGTCTGAAACTTTTGAAAAGTTCAAGGAATTTCAGAATGAAGTGGAAAATCATCGTAATAGAAAGATCCAATTTCTACGGTCTGACCATGGAGGAGAGTATCTAAGTTACGAGTTTAGCACACATGAAAGAGTGTGGAATAGTTTCACAACTCACGCCGAACACCACAACGTAATGGTGTGTCGGAACGTCGTAATTGTACCTTATTGGATATGGTTCAATCTATGATGTCTCTGACTGACTTACCTCTATCATTTTGGGGTTATGCACTGGAAACAGCTGCATTCACTTTAAATCGGGCACCATCTAAATCCGTTGAAACAACACCGTATGAATTATGGTTTGGAAACAAACCTAAGGTCATTTCTAAGGTTTGGGGATGCGATGTTTATGTGAAGAAACTTCAACCGGATAAACTCGAACGCAAAGCGTAAAATGCGTCTTCATAGGATACCCTAAGGAAACAATTGGGTATACCTTCTATCACAGATCCGAGGGCAAGGTTTTGTTGTTAAGAATGGATCCTTTCTTGAGAAGGAGTTTCTCATGAAAGGTGTGAGTAGTCGGAAGGTAGAACTCGAAGAGGTTATTGAACCTTCTTCATGGAATGGCGAGAAAGCACCGGAAGTTGTTTCGAGTTAACTTCACCGATGAAGAGAGAGCTAATGATAATGATCATGAAACTCGAAAGAGGACACTACCGAACCTCGCAGTCAAGGTGACACGCGTGCAGCTCCTGAACTATACGGCAATCCTGTTGTGAATTTCATGGTTGATGAAATGGATGACCCTGCGACGTATGAAGAAGCGATGATGAGCCCGGATTCCAACAAATGGCTAGAAGCCATGAAATCCGAGATGGAATCCATGTACGAGAACCAAGTTTGGACCTTGGTGGACTTACCTCACGACCGAAAGGCCGTTGAGAATAAATGGATTTTCAAAAGGAAAACTGATGCTGATGGTAATGTGACCATCTATAAGGCTCGACTTGTCGCAAAGGGGTTTCGACAAATTCAAAGAGTTGACTACGATGAGACATTCTCTCCTGTAGCGATGCTTAAATCGGTTAGGATTATGTTAACAATTGCTGCATATTTCGATTATGAAATATGGCAGATGGATGTCAAAACTGCATTCCTCAATGGTAAGATTGAAGAAGAGTTGTATATGATACAACCTAAGGATTTTGTCGATCCTAAGGATGCTAATAAGGTGTGCAAACTTCAGCGATCCATCTATGGACTGAAGCAAGCATCACGAAGTTGGAATCTCCGCTTTGATGAGGTGATCAAAGATTTTGGATTTGTCCAAACTTATGGAGAGGCTTGTATTTACAAGAAAGTGAGTGGGAGCAATGTGGCATTTCTGATATTATATGTGGATGACATATTATTGATTGGAAATGATATAGATCTTTTAAACAGTGTTAAAAGTTATCTAAACAGCAAATTTTCGATGAAAGACCTTGGAGCCATATATATTAGGCATTAAAATCTATAGAGATAGATCAAGGCGCCTAATTGGGCTATCGCAGAGTACATACCTTGATAAGATATTAAAGAAGTTTAATATGGACGAAAGTAAGAAGGGGTTCTTACCTATGTTGCAAGGCAAGACATTGAGTAAGACTCAAAGTCTGCTCAATGGAAGAAAGAGAGATGATGGATAAGATCCCCTATGCCTCGGCCATAGGCTCTATTATGTATGCCATGCTATGTACACGACCGGATGTGGAACATGCTATTAGTTTGACTAGTAGGTACCAATCTGATCTAGGTTCGGAACACTGGATAGCGGTAAAGAACATCCTCAAGTACTTGAGAAGAACTAAGGATATGTTTCTCATATACGGAGGTGAAGAAGAGCTAGTTGCTAAGTGTTATGTCTTTGCTAGCTTTGACACCGATACGGATGACTCTAAGTCTCAATCCGGATACGTATTTCTCTTGAGCAGACAGCGATTAGTTGGAGGAGTTCCAAACAACTTTGTGGTGGCTGGATCAACAATGGAGGCGGAATATGTTGCTTCGAGCGGCCAGAAGCAGCTTGGATGAAAGAGTTCATTACGGAACAGGTGTGGTTCCCAGTGCGTTGGACCCGATGGTGATCTATTGTGACAACAATGGAGCCATAGCCAACGCAAAGGAACCAAGGTCTCACAAGAATTCCAAACATATTAAGCGCCGGTTTCACTCCATCCGCGAGCATGTCAAGGATGGAGATATAAAGATTTGTAAAGTACACACGGACCTGAATGTAGCAGATCCGTTGACTAAAGTTCTCCCTAGGGCAAAACATGATCAACACCAGAACTCCATGGGTGTTAGATTTATCACTATGTGAACTAGATTATTGTCTCTAGTGCAAGTGGGAGACTGAAGGAAATATGCCCTGAGAGGCAATAATAAAGTTGTTATTATATATTCCTTATATATGATAGATGTTTATTTTACATGCTAGAAATGTATTGATTCGGAAACATCAATACATGTGTGTTTAATAAACAAAAAGGGTTCCTAGTCATGCCTCTCTTATAGACTAGCTTGTTGATTAACAGGATGATCAAGGTTTCCTGATCATGGACATTGGATGTTGTTAATAACAAGGTCACACCATTGGTCGAATGATGTGATGAACATTCATCCGAAGTATAGCATTATGATCAAGTCATTATGTTTATATTGCTATAACATCATACGAAGTAATCTTTATCCTTAGACCATGAGATCATGTTAATTGCTAACACCGGAAGAGTATCTTGATAACATCAAACGTCACACCGTAATAGGGTGACTATAAAGATGGGTTCAGCACTACGAAGGTGTTATGTTGAGGCTCATGGATCAAGAGTGGAATTTTTCAGTCCAGATGACGGATAGATATACTCTGGGCCCTCTCGGTGATATCACATTAGGATAGCTTGCAAGCAAGTGATGTGATCACTAGAATGTTATATCACGGGAACAAGAAAAGAGTGCATGTCGGTAACGAGATCAACTAGGTATGGAGATACCAATGATCGAATCTCGGACATGTAATATATCGAGAGACAAAGGGATTTAGTTACAAGCGTTAAAGGTTCTCACGATCACAGGAGTCATCGTTGAATGTGTAGGAGTCGAGACGGATCTCCGTGTCCTGGCGATTATTGATCGGAGAAGGGTCTCGATCATGTCGCATTATTCATGAACCGTAGGGTGGCACACTTAAGAGTTACGGACACCATTTTGGAGCACATATGTTTGCATTTAAAGAATTGCAAAGCGCAGGAATTGTTTCAATAAAACCGAAAATTGTTTGGTGAAATTGCGAAGGTGGTTCGCATGTGATATTGAAATATTGCAAGGGGCTATATGTGAATGTTTGTTAATTAAAGTAATTAACAAAATTCTGAATAAATTTAATAAAAAGAGTTTTATTAAATGAGAGAGCATTAAATTTGGAGAAATTTAATGCATTTAAAGTGGAGACTTTAAAAGGGAATGTGAAGAGGCATTTTAATGTGGAGGGGTTACCACCACATGAATGGGGGAGGTGAGGGGTCACCCCCCCATGCGCCGGCCATGGAGAGAGGGGGCACCCCCCCTCCTCCTATAAAAGGCCACCCATTCCCTCCTTCATCCACACACCTCCTTGTGAACGATCTCTCTCCCCCTCTAGAATTATTCCCCCATGGTCTCGGATTAGCGAGATACATTTTCCCGGTGGCATTTCGTCTAGAAGGAGTTGCTGCTTCCGCTGGATCGCTGGAGCGAGGAGGTGGAGGTTGTCCGGTGGCTTGAACGTGTGTGCGAGTGCGGATGCGCTGCTGAGTTGCGGCGCTCGGACTTCCTCACGATCTTGAGATCGGCAAGTGTACGACTACATCAACCATGAGTTCCTACTCGTTAACAAAGCTCGCTGTCTATGAGGGTAAGTTCTCGTTGGATGTATGTCCACCTGTTGCTTTGTACCTAGTAGATAGATCTCGGCGTGTAGTTCACACCGTAGGAAATTTTTTGTTTTCTATGCTGCGGACCCAACACTTTTGACGTACTTGACTTCATAGCCATCGAAGCACTTAGCTATCTCGTCTACTTCGTCTCGATATTCCGCCATCATAGGGTTCCGCGCATTCCAGGTGCCAGCCACCTGCTGGGCAACCAAGCCGGAATCTCCACAGCAAACTATGCGCTTGATACCAATATCCTTGGCTACACGAAGTCCGTGAATGAGGGCCTCATACTCCGCCATGTTGTTGGTTGCTTGGAAGTGGACCTGCAGGACATATTGAAGTTTTTCTCCAGTTGGTGATTGCAGTAATACACCAGCCCGCGAGCCGTTGAGTAGCTTGGATCCGTCAAAATGCATGACCCAACATTCTTGCTCTGGTACAGGGGTGCTCTCTGGCAGCTCCGTCCAATCTGCAATAAAATCTGCCAATGCTTGAGATTTGATAGCGTCGCGTCTTTTGTAAGTGATATTGAAGGCGGCAAGCTCAATGCCCCACTTCGCCACTCTTCCTATAGCGTCGCTGTTATTGATGATGTCGGACATTGGAATTTTACTCACAACTGTAATTGGGTGCTCCTGGAAATAGTGTCTTAGCTTCCGAGAAGCGAGGAAACTCCATAAGCTCTCTTCTGGTAGTGCGGGTAATGCTTCTTGGATTCCGTCAAGACCTCGCCTACATAGTAAACTGGTCGCTGGACTCCATATTCATGCGTTGGCTCCTTGCGCTCCACCATGATGACGATGCTGATAACCCGGTTTGTTGCTGCCATGTATACCAACATAGGCTCCATCGGCTCTGGTGCTGCAAGTATTGGTGCAGAGGAAAGTATCCTCTTTAGCTCCTGAAGTGCTGCATCTGCTTCGTCCGTCCATTCAAATTTATCCACCTTCTTTAGTAACAGGTAGAGCGGCATTGCCTTCTCTCCAAGCCTGCTGACGAACCGACTTACTGTTGCAACGCAGCTTGTGAGCCGTTGAATATCCTTCAAGCATGTCGGGCTTTTGATGTCTAGGATGGCCTTGATTTTCTCCGGGTTGACTTCAATTCCACGGTGTGAAACGATAAAACCCAACAATTTGCCGGCAGGTACCCCAAAGACACATTTCTTGGGGTTGAGCATCATGTTGTATTGTCGGAGGTTATCGAAGGTTTCCTGCAAGTCACCGATGAGGTCATTTGATTTCTTTGACATCACCGCTATGTCGTCCACATATGCGTGGATGTTGCGACCAATTTGACCGTGAAGTCAACGTTGCATTGTCTGTTGGTACGTGGCACCAGCGTTTTTCATCCCAAAGGGCATCGTGACATAGCAATATGTTCCATAAGGTGTGATGAACAAAGTGGCCAATTGGTCCGACTTTTGCATCTTATTTGGTGGTATCTTGAGTATGCATCAAGAAAACATAGAAGTTCTAAACTAGCCGTCGAGTCAATTCCTTGGTCAATGCGAGGCAAAGCAAACGGATCCTTCGGGCACGCTTTGTTCAAGCCGGTGTAATCAACGCACATTCTTAATTCTTTGGTTCCCTTTTTGGGGAAAAGTACATGATTTGCCACCCATTGGGTGTGAATGACTTCACGAATAAAACTAGCCTTAAGTAACCTAGCTATTTCCTTTCCAATGGCTCTTCTATTCTCATCACCGAAGCGTCGTAGAGGCTGTTTCACTGGCTTTGCTTTAGGATCAATATTCAAGCTATGCTCGGCAAGTTCCCTAGGTACACCTTTCATGTCGGCAGGTTGACAGGCAAAGATGTCCCTATTCTCACGGAGAACTCGACGAGCGCGCTTTCCTATTTAGGATCCAGGTTTGTGCCAATGGCGGTGGTCTTGGAGGAATCTCCTTCAACAAGCTCCACCTGCTTGGTCTTGATGGCGGCCTTGAATGTGGGTTCGGCAGCAGTGATTTGCTTCTTAGAAGCTGGCATCTCCGAGGCATCGACCTGGCTCTGGATTTCCTTGATCCTCGAATGAGTCATTCCACAAAGTGGTAGACGAGCTCGTTGGTGCGGCTGTCCTGCAAGGTTTCCCTTACCCTCATCCATCTGGCAAGGTATTCGCGGGGAGGTTCCCCTTCCCTTTGAACGCATCTAGCTAGATCGAAGATGGTGACCATGCCGACAAAGTGTGACCTCTGTGTTTCAAACGCTCGGGTGAACCCGGCGGATTTACGGGGCCCTTCCACCATTATATCCTACACAGGGGCGGTTTGGGTGGGTTTTGAATTTTCCAGATCTGAGCTGCCATACTCCATGGAGAGGAACGACCTAGATCCTTCCGCGAACATGTCCTGCCCGTAGGTGGTCCGTGCGAGCCTTGACGATTTTCTGACATCATGGGAGCTAGGACCCGAGTCGGTTCGCCGATGAAGATGTGGATGTCTCCGACGGGGATGACGGAGCAGCGGGTAGGGTTCATCTTTGCCGGGACCCAGAATTCGTCCGGGGGACGATCGGGACGTTGCCGGAGAAGAGAACGCGTACGATGGCTACGGTGTCGCCGATTCCCGTGAAGAGCTTAGATCTCGCCTGCTGTAGAGCTCGAAGCGCCTCTTGCCCCATGGTGGGCGCCAACTGTCGTGGTATTGCCGACGAGTACTCCATGGAGGGTACCTCACAGTGCGTGTTTAGAGACGTGGGGGAAGGGTTGGCAGGTACGAGTTGACACAGTTTACCCAGGTTCAAGTCCCACAACGGTGGCGGAACTCTACTCCTGCTATAGATCACTATAGTGGCAATACGCCGAGTTACAGAGATCGGTTCGCTGTGTGCGAGGTGTTATGTTTCACCTTTTGTGTTCTTTGTGTCGTTGCACTAAAGGCTCCCATAGGCCCGGCTTATAAAGGCGTCAGGTCCTAGGGTTATAGGGAAGAGTCCTTGCCGGACAGGTCATAGAGTTCTACACTAATACTAACTAGTACTTCGTGTCTTGTACTCCAAGGCTCCGAGTATGTCGGTGACTCCTGCGTAGCCTTCCTTTATCCAGCATGGGCCTCCCTTCTGGATCCATCTAACTAGGCCGCCCAGCAGGCCATAAGCCTTTCTACCAACATTGGGCCACCCGAGTTAGCCATATTAGAGACATGCTATGGTGATACCCATTTGGCATATCCCCAACAAATGCCTGATGGACTTAGGTTCGAGAATTGGGGAGCGCTGGAGGCATCAATCGGCTAGCAAACAAACACATAGGAGACACGAGGTTTTACCTAGGTTTAGGCCTCGAAGAGGACCCTACTCCTGCTTGTCTGCTCTTTGATTATCAGGGAGTCGAAAGTTACAGGAGTGCGTAGATGCAATCTGGCAAGGTGCATGCTAGGGTTGCGAATATTCTCCTCGCTGCCCCATCTTAGCCTTTATATGGAGAGGCTAGGTCTCGGGATAGCATACCGAGTCGGTTACAGATTAGGGTGTTCCCTTTAAGTTTCTATCTATTCCTTGCCGTGTTCTTCAAGGAGCCGCCTTCCTTTGGGCCACCCGAACTTGTATTGGGCTTCAGTTGTATCGTTATTCCTCTTGGGTTGAACCTCATAGGCCAAACATAAGTACCCATAGGGCATACCCATGTCAGTAGCCCCCCGAGTGTCTAGCCTAATCAAACATTCGGGTGGAGACTGTAAAGTTTTCGAGTGCATGGCCAACCGAAAAAGCTTTCAGGTGCCTCAGTTTGTGTCATAGGGATTGTCGATACGCGTGCCTGATACATCCGACGGATCGGGGTCAGTTAACTGCCTTAGGTCAAAACAACACTATCTACTCAAACTCGAGTCCCCGGACTCGAATTCGGAACATTGCTGGCGTAATTCGACTCATGACGTGGAGGCCTTACAAAGTCAAATTCCAGTGATTTTAATGTGGGCACTTGACACGTCCATCGAGGCTTATTTCATCGTGATTGTAGGAACGACTTATTTCTGGTAGAGCGTAGCAGGTGCGTTGGCAGGCCTTTTGCAGGTCTTACCTTCACATTGTAAACATGGCATCCGAATGTTTTAGTCACTGCGGAGGTGATTCGGGTGGCCCAGGAGACGCGGTCTCTTTGCAGGGTAAAAAAATATGAGGCGGAGTCGCCGAATGTTTCGAGTGTGGATGTAATCAACACACTTTTTATGATCAATTTTTGTTTTTTCATAGGGTGCATGGCCAGCGCTCCCTACGGGAGTAGCCCTTGAGTGCCTATTCGAGTCGCAGACTCGAGTGGGGACTTTGAACTTTTCGACTGTTGTTAATGGCCACTTGTTTAGTCGAGCATGCTTCCAGTGTTCCCTATGGGAGTAGCCCCTGAGTCCACAATCGTATCATTGATTCGAAGGAGGGGTTGAGATGTAAATGTCTTGTATTTTTGCTAGGGTTATCCTGTGTCCATAAAGTCTTCGGGTGCGTGGCAAGCGCTCCTGTTAGGAGTAGCCCCCGAGTGTTTGGTCGAGTCATAGAGTTGACCAAAGACTAGATCAGTCGAAAGGAACTCCTGCTAGAGTACATAACTAGATGACGGCAGTGCTGATGATTTGGTGAGCTCATTTGCCTGCATAAGCGGTGCTGATGGGACATGATAGAAGTGGGGCCACAAGTCTGACTGGGATTTGACCGGTCACGCGTAATTTTTGGTTTTAACTGCGTCTACTTGATTCTTGCGTGTAGCGGGGATCGTGCAGCGATGGTTCACTGTACGCACTACCACGCGTCTTCGTCGATGTGCACCACACGTCTGGATGAAGTTTTGTGGGCCATTGGATGGCATCCCCCTGGTGCTTAAGTAGGGATCCTGTACGGTAATTCTGGCACTATGCTTCTTCCTCCTTCACGCATTGCTGCCATTGTCACTCTCCTTTTCTTCCCTGCCCCACATCTCCTTGCTTCACTGGACGTCCTTAGAGATTTTTCGAGCTATTTCCTCCGATCCCTCTGTCGCCGATGAATGGGGAAAAAGAAGGGCACCACTACTGCGGGATCTGCTGCCACGACCACCGCGGCAAAGAAGAAGGGCGCCGACGCCACCAGGTCCAACACCGCCAAGGCGACCACGAAGAAGAAGGCACGGGGACCCGCGTGACCAATGGGTCATGGAGGCACACGACCCTGAAGGCACATGAGCTACAGCCACACCGCCAGGCCGGCCTGCTGCCGGCCAACAAAGACGACTGCCGCATCCTCGGACCGAAGGTAATCCCCAATCCTCCCGCTGGGTTTCGGGTGATGTTCTTAGTCTTTATCCTTTAGGATCTTTCTCTTACCCTTCACAAGTTTGTGCCAGGGTTGCTCTATTTTTATGGGCTCCAGCTCCATCAGCTGTCCCCCAACTCAATTCTGCACATTGCGTGCTACATCACCCTCTGTGAGTGCTAGCTCGAAATAAAGCCGCGCTTTGGGTTGTTCAAGAAATTGTTCAAGCTCAAGAGGTAATCAGGCTCTGGCTCTATGGTCTATGACCTTGGAGGCTGCGGTATACACGTGGACCCCAATGTCCAGTACTTCAGCCTCAACATTGTTGAGTCCATCCAAGGCTGGAGGGAGAAATGGTTCTATATCCGGGACCAGAAGGCCAAAGATGAAAGATTCGGGCTTGCTCCCTTTGATTCGACTACTGAATTGAGGAGGAGAAGATCTTGGAAGAACGTCGTGATGCCCGGCGAGTCAAAGGAGGTACAGGTCTTGTACCAACGGGTTCTTGATCTTCAGCTAGTTTGAGGCAAGGAGGTCACCGGCGTGGAGCTTATCCACACATGGTTGCGGCGTCGGGTGTAGCCGCTTTAGGCCAGGGCGCACCTGATGTGTCTCTGGACTAGCGTGATGGACCCCACTCGCATCTCTCAGGAGGATATGTCTTCAGTGGAGGTGGATACTGAAGGAGATATGCCCTAGAGGCAAATAATAAATAGGTTTTTATTGTCATATCTCAATTAGTTTATAATAGTTTCACATTGTGCTAGAACTATGCCAAGTAAAAACATTGGTACAGGTGTGGTATGAAACAACAAAGTCCCTAGTAGCCTCTATTCATACTAGTTTGTTGGTCACGGAGATGATCTGGGTTTCAAGATCATGGGCATTTATGCCGACTGACAACGAGATCATATCATTGGAGAATAATGTGGTTGGACATTCCTCGAAGGATTGCAGCACGATCAAGTCATATAGTTCATTGTTGCAACAGCTATACCTAGACTTCTTCTCCTTAGACCGTGAGCTCATATTACTCACTGTTTCCCGAGGCTGCTTAGACTGCATCAACCGTCATCTGGTAATACGGTGGCCATAAAGGTGTACGTTGGGTATTCTGAAGGAACAGTAGATGACATGTGACTGCAAGACCAGGATTTATTCACCCACATGACGGGTAAAGATACATACGGCCGGCTTGGTGAGATTACATCCATAAATGTTGCAACATGTGACTAGGTCACGGGGATGTAATATCATGGTAACAAGAAAACATAACTTGTTGTGAACGAGATTGAACAAGGTATGGGATACCAATGATCGGATCTTGGACAAGTTGTATCGAGAAACAAAAGGAAGAGGATGCTACATTTAGCGGTTCAAACGACATTGTCATCAGAAATGCATAGGGGTCACATGGATATCCCTGGTCCCTCTATTGATCATTGATACAAATCATGTCTAGAGCATTCCCGAGCCGTGAGAGGATACACTTAAGGGTACGATGAGAGCGATCATTCGTAAGATGGAATCACAGTAGAGAAAGAGAGAAAGTTGGAATCGTTCCGCAGAGAGATCCGCAGTTGTTCGAAAAAAGAATAAAGGACCGAAATCATTCCGGGAATTCCAAAGTCGTTCGGAGGATATAGAAAGGGGAACCGAAAGGTGTTTTGGATTGAATCAGGTTTTGTAATATGTATTTACATATTAATTAGTGTAATTAATATTAAATATAACTAGCACCGTGGCCCTCGCAAATGCGAGGGCATTGTCTTTGGTGTGTCGTGTTATTAATGGTTTAATAAAACAATCATATTATATGCCAAAAATAACATGGTTATATGGTGACTAAAAATGTGATGTTAAATAAGACATGAAAATTTGATGCTAAATAGGATATAATATGTGAGAGTAAACTCTTTAATCATACCTTATTTGAGAAATTTCCTGCTCGATTCTCTTTCTCTAGTCAAAAAAGTGTTGCTTTTAATGTAGACCATCATTGTTAAAAAATACACAACTCTAAATTAATATTTGTTCAGGGCTAATATACTTCAATATTACGACTATGCTTTGATGTAATAACAACATATTAACTGATTATTGGACCGAAAAATCTATTAATTATCCTCAGAGGTAGGTAACACTTACTAAACAGTGATAGATGTTGTCTTACCAATTATTTTGAATAATTAGCCTCTCACTTATATGCATGGTTCCTGAATCTCTGATAATAAATATCTGCATTAAAATGATTTACATTTTAGACTTGTTGTAGTGTCTAGCTTGCAAATTTGATAGATAAGATTATGTAAATGCATTAAATTTTTTTTTAAATAGCATAGTTATTTCTGACATGGTTTTCTTTTACCCGGTACCGATTATTATTTTACATATACATAGTCCAAGCAAGAGCAAGTTTTCTAGACCGACATTTATTTTTAATTGGGTGTCTAGTGTGTTTATTCACCTAAATTTTGTTAACATCATTATCAATCATCAGTTTTACGATGTTTCTTCACCTAGATATTCTTTTCCATTCCCGTGACACCGCCAAAATATGTCCAAGGTGGTAATCAACACCCCAGTAGCGTCGCCACACAACTGCAATATTTGATTCAACTCAGCTAAATTTTTCTTTCACATTGAGCAATGTACAAATAGAAATACAAATACTTATGGTAATAGAAATGAAATAAACTCTACACTAATATTTCCTAAGGACACAAATTGAAAAACTACTTCAAAAAAGAGTTAATATTTGCATTGGTTATACTTAATATGATACTTTGTTGCTAAGATCTCTTTGCAACGACCATGTTTCGCGGTATTGATATTTCAATAGTATCAAACCTATCCCATGCAATTACGTGCTTAAGTGCCAATGACGACTGAGCCTCCACCTGCATCCACGTCATGTGCTCCATTGCTCTACTTGGCTTCATCTTTCTCTATATTTTGTTTTCATACTATTGTTGCATTAGATATATTTTTTGCCTACAAAATGGTACTATGGAAATTAAATATGTAGTAATACTACCAAGGTAGTTTTTGAGTGAAATGTACAGCCATGGTTTCTTTGTACATTTTAAAATATATATCATCGATGGAAATGATGAGATATTGAATTCAGGGAGATGTAAGACAACGTGATTTACAGAGATTTGAACCAGTAATACTAATCTTTATGTGGTTCTAAATTTATTTCATCTATATCTATATTTATCTTGCGCACGGTAAAACATCAAGACCATGGTAAAACTTACATTAGATTGCCTTGGGAGTTCGACAAGTTTGATGTTAGCGTACTAACAAAAATATATTGATAAAGATCATTCACCTTTGGGTTTTAGAATCTATGATTTGCTCTCTCTTATTTGGTCAACGAATAGGAAAGTCAAAATGTTAAAATACATGATGTGTACATGTGTGCGCGAGTGAATTAATGTGAGGTAGATATCAACTCCATTTGGACCGTGCATATACATGGAGAGATACATAAGAAAATACATATAGAAAAGGTAAGGATAATTTTCTTCGCTCGCTTGCAAACCCTGTTATATTAATCTGTTTTTTCCATTAAGTTGAGTATCGAACAAAAAAGACTATTGTCGAATAGAATTTTAAGATGACTATGAGAAAATAAGGCATACATATAACCGGCGAGGAAAATGACTCTGATTCGGCTCTCCTTTTTTTGTCGACGGTATAGCAACCATCATTGATGCATATGTTTTTTGGCGATGAACTGCAATCTATTATTAGATAGAATAGAAAGACTTGATGACATAAATGATGAAGAATAGATGCAGTCATCATAGACTAATAAATATTATGCAAAGATATGAAAATCACGCATTGTTCAAGTTGGTTCATATGTGTGCTAGATCAAGCCTGGAATAAACATGGGTCAACGGGTCAATGAAATCACATAACTTTCTAATAGATAATCGTGTATATACTCAATACCATGTTAGTATAGGTCCATTTCATAACTTATAGCATAGCATATCTTCTCTGACACTGCATCCAGTTAGAACTTTTTGTTTGCATACAGAAATACAGCTTAGATTACATTAGACCAGCTTTAACAGAGCTGTTTGCATACAGAAATACGGATTGAATGAGTGGAGACTCTACCGATCAGTTTTGATGTGTGCTCCCCCGCGTATGTTCAGCTTGGTCTGCTGTTTTTATTTTCAAACGGACTTGGCTAAACGTCCTTTTCTTCCGGCCTACTCTTTTATTTTGGAATGGACTCGTACGTTTTATTTCCGAACGGACTCCATAGCTATTCCTATGGGATGGGTTCCTTACAAAACAAAAAAATATTGCCCGAATCCAACGGTCCAAAGGAAAACATACGTGCACGTATCGATCTTGTATATATATGAGACGTTATATTAGACGTGTCAAACCGAACAAAACATGGTTACGCAACTAATAATCTTTAGTTAAATCCTGACCATAGATTTTAAATCTAACTATCAAAATAATTCAGATGATGTGGATCAACGTCATGCCTCGAAACAACCTCTTATATTACTTTTAGTATATAATAGATATTTAAAATCTAATTTTAAGGGTTATTCCACTAATGGGCCAACTTCCTAGTGAATAAGGCCCATGAGGGAAAAACCAAGGGAGGAAGGGCCAAAGGGCCAAGGCCCAGGCACCTCAAGGGAGCCCACCCGGCCAGCCTAGGGCTATGCGCGGGGTGGGGCCCACCCCTGGCTGGCTGGCCCATGAGGCCCATGCGCCTCCCCCCTCTCTCCCTTGAATAGTCCAACATGGAAAACCCAAAGGAGAGGGCACACCCCCTCCCCCTATATAAAGGGGTGCCCATGGGTGGGATCAAAGACACCAAAAACACACCATCAATTGGAGAAGTCCGTTGGTTGACTTCCTCCTTCTCTCTCTCTCTAGCCCTTGTGACCATGGCCTCAAATTTGGGCTGTGCGATCGAGGCACACCTGTAGCACGCCGTTGCGCTGCAAGGATTCCTAGCAGGATATCAACTTCCGCACTCCCGGCGGGATCGGGGAGCCGGAGGTCTCATCGTGCACCGGATGTGTACGAAGACATGAGGCGCAACACTTGGGGCGCTTAAATGTCGTGAGTCGGAGCTGTTGCACGATGAAGATGAAGAAGGAGCAAGGGGTGGAGCTTCGCGACCTTGAGGTCGACTACGAGTACGACTTCTTCAACCACGTTCCCCGTGGAACGTTAACCACGTACGGTCTACAAGGGTATGTATTCTCTACGCATCGGTCGTTACCGCATTACTACGTAGATAGATCCTAGGCAAGTTTTAGGGTTACCTCGTAGGAATTTTTTTGTTTTTCGCACCGATCTCCAACAGTGGTATCAGAGCCAATCTATGCGTCGGAGTGCTATACGACCAGTACGCACAAGTATTGTGCGGGTATTGATCCCTTGGTTGTTACCCTCTAACGTGTACTTGTTTATATCGCGGTATTGTTTGATGAAGCGGCCCGGACCGACCTTACGCGTATTCGTATGCGAGACTGGTTCCACGCTCAACATACGACTTGTACCATATAAGTGGCTAGCGGGTGTCTGTCTCTCATTCGATAGTTGATATAGCATTTACAACGGAGGGCCCCGAAAGGGGTGTAATAGAGACAACTGTTGGATCTATGTTGTGGTTGGAAAGTTCGTAGTTTAGAAACGGTTCTATTATGAAAGCCCTAACAACCACGTAAAACTTGCAATAGATAAAGTAGAGGCGTCTAACTTTATTTTGCAGGGGGCATGTGATTATGATATGGCATTGGTCGTTGTGAAGGTAAAGTAGTTTACTTTTCTATTACTAAGTAGTATAGTAATAGTCATTGTTCCGATGGACGACCTGGTGGCGGCGTCGTGGACTTGGTGTCAAACCAAGGGCAAGATGGAGATCATGCCGGAGCGCTCGATGGAGATCAAGGCGCAAGAAGGACCATGTCGTGGTATTGCCGACGAGTACGCCATGGAGGGTACCTCACAGTGCGTGTTTAGAGATGTGGGGGAAGGTGGAGAGTTGGCAGGTACGAGATGACACAGTTTACCCAGGTTCAAGTTCCACGACAATGGCGGAACTCTACTCCTGCTATAAATCACTATAATGGCAATACGCCGAGTTACAGGGATCGGTTCGCTGTGTGCGAGTGGTTATGCTTGTTAACATGCCCTAAAGGCTCCCATAGGCCCGGCTTATAAAGGCGTCAGGTCCTAGGGTTACAGGGAAGAGTCCTTGCCGGACATGTCATAGAGTTCTACACTAATACTAACTAGTCTTTCGTGTCTTGTACTCCAAGGCTCCGAGTATGTCGGTGACTCCTGCGTAGCCTTCCTTTATCCGGCATGGGCCTCCCTTCTGGATCCGTCTAACTGGGCCGCCCAGTAGGCCATAGGCCTTGCTACCAACATTGGGCCCCCCGGGTTAGCCGGATTAGAGACATGCTATGGTGATATCCATTTGGCATATCCCCAACAGTAGCCCCCGGAGGACTTCCGAGATCTTGCGCCACCTTGCCCTCTTTAAGTCTTTGAATGTTCCGTCTAGATGATGCCGGCAATGTGTCAAGCAATATCTCGAAGATCTCCCAAAGAATCCTACAATCCTCTCCGTCTTGCAAAATGTAAGCCGGAGATTCTTCAAGTCTTTGTTCCCGGAGCCGGAAATTTTCCGTCTTTGATGGAATCTGTAGATGTGACTAATCCACTGCAACGGTCAGAAAATGACGTAGGCTACGACCTACGCTACCTTGGAACTCATAGAAGGCAGTGAATCAATCATGAGCTATTTTTTCGCGTGCAAAATCCGAAACATTAAAACGGTCCGAGCGGGAGACATGACGAAATTACCGCACACGTTCTCTCACACGTTGTCCATGCTTCTCACCGTTAGATCTCTGTGAACGAATCTTGGCGCAGGGGTCTATATATTTTACCGCGGCCTAATCTCTGTCTTTTACCCGCATTCTCCCTCTACGCCTTCTTCTTCCTCCAGCCGCGCGACCGTTCGAGCTCCTTAGCGGAAAACCCTATCCCGAGCCTTCTCCCTTCACCTTCCCACGCCTTTGCAATGGCCTCCAGCGGCTCCACTCCTTCGTCGGCGGCGGCTCTCGAGGCTACGCACGAGCCAACCCATGGAGTGATGGTCCCGCTGGAGGGGGTCGTCGTTCCCGTCTCCGCCGTGGTGGCATCCATCGGCGGTGACCAGAAACAGGCGGCGCCAGAAGCTGCTGAAGAGGAAAATGACTCCCACAAGGGAGTGTGGAGAGGCTCAGATCTGTCCGCCGATGATCTGCAAGAACTCATTGCCGAGGGGTATCTCCCCGCGACGGAGGGCCTGGTCTGGCGGCAGGCGCCGGCCGGTGAGGTGGCCCCTTCTCCCCAAGCCGAAGAGAAGGTATATCTCAAAGCCCAGCTGGTACGCGGCATTAGCCTGCCAGTGTCCGACTTCTTCTTGGACGTCCTGTGTTACTTCCGGGTAATATCACACAATCTCTTTCCCAACAGCATCCTCGTACTCAGCAATTTTGTAGCTTTGTGCGAAGGATACCTAGGAATTAGGCCTAGGTTAGATCTGTTTGTATACTTTTTCACCGTCAAGAGAGAGTCCATGGAGTCCAAGGATGAGCTGCAGACGTGTGGAACCATTAGTTTTAAGATCCGTCCTAGCCAGCGGTTCCCCGACATCGTAGGTCACGAATCTTGCAAGAACTGGCAGCGCACATATTTCTATGGCCCAGATATTTCTCTACCCCACCGTCTAGAGACGTACCCTGACTTCGTCGATGGGGCCGCTGCTGAAGCTCCGACATGGAGATCCTATGCCACCCTCCCGTCCGACGAAGAAGCCAACCGCGCCGTAAGGCGGATTGAGTATCTCGTAGACGGAGGCTTGACAGGCCTGGACCTAGCCATGTGCTAGTTCGTTAGGCGGATCCAACCTCTACAGCACCACGCCGAGCTGATGTGCAAGTACTCCCAGGACAAAAGGGATCCCATGCGAATTTCGCGGGATAACTTCTCTGTAGACTCCATCAAGCTCCGGCTTAAGGACATCGTCAAGGTGAAATACAAGAAGCGTGGCTTCAGGATCACCTATGACATGCTCGAATGCGGCAAGTACCTAGAGGTAACTTTTCTATTTCCTTTGTTGCTCGTTACATACTCTAAGGCTTTTTCGACTTGAAGTTATCAGTCTAACGCTTCGCTGTTTCCCAGCTGGCGACCTTGGCGGAGGATCAAATGGCTCCTCAAGTCTATGATCCAAAGCTGAAGGTAATCCATGCGTTGTCCAACGATGACGCCCCCAAGGATATCCCAGCTCCGGCAGTGTGAAAGCGGAAGATCTCCACCTCTGACGCTACTGTTGAGGCCAAGAAGAAAAAGAAATCGAAGAGTGGAGTCTCCAAGAAATACACTGCCGCCTTAGAGGCGGAGAAGAAGAAAGCCACCGGCATCCTCTTGACCAAGGCACCTGCTGCGGCGTAAGTATATTCATTCTATGTCTTTAACTTTAGCACACACTTTCTCAACTTCTGTACTTATACTTTGTACGTTTCAGAAGGAAAACCGGTGTAAGTTTGAAGTGATCCTACAAAGATACTGGAGGATATAAAAATATTAAAAAGATGTTGTCCAAGGACATTGCCGCCAAGACCTCTACTGCCGTTGCTCCCCCTACTCCTACCGCCAAGACCACAACTGGCCCCGCTGGCCCAACCTCCTCCGTCATTCCTGAGACCTTTGATGTAGACATCGACCTGATGGATGTCTCGGGCTCTGGCGGTGTGGACGTTGGGCCTGGCACCCAGGCGACGCAGGAGAGCACTTCCCCCAAAGTGGCTGAAGCTCCGGCTAAGGATGCCACCGAGAAAGGGAAAGAGCTGGCAATAGTGACGGAGGCAGTAGCAGTAGCGACTAACGAGGCGGAGGCTTCTGTGCCTTCACGGCAGGTGGCTAGAGCTTCATCTACGCCTCCGGCCTCCACTACTCCTCTGCCTTTGGTGCCTCCGACTTTGAGCTTGGACGACCTCATCAAGCAGGCGGATGCCGTGTATAACAATGCCGGCATCTTCCATACTACATATACCGGTCTGGCCAACAATCTCAAAGTGATTGCCATCATAAGTTTTTCTAAACTTAACCTTTTACTGCACAATATATCCCACTGTAGCCCCTGAGCTCTTAGGCGGTTAAACAAAAGTTATTGGCCTAAGTGCTCCAGAATACTAAGTGTAGAACTTGGTAGTGTAGCCCCCGAGCGTCCAGGTGAAACTAAACAAAGTTCTGGCTAGATGCTCTAAGAGTAGCATACTTTGAATAAATTTGACCCTGTAGCCCCCAAGCTTATAATTGAAGCTTATAGAAGTTCCGACTAGATACTATAGAGAAACCAACTAGAGATCAAAATATGACACTGTAGCCCCCGAGCTTCTAGATGAAACTAAATAGTTTAGGCTAGATGCTCTAAGAGAAACTAAGCGTGCTCTTTGGTGCAGAATGAGAATGCCCGGAGGAGGAAGGCCAACGAAAAATTTGCTAAGCTGGGGAAGGAGTTGGACGCTGAAAAGGGTAAAACAGCTTTCCTGAAAGAACAGATCACAAACAGCAAGCGTCTGTTTCCCTCCGACTTATCTTTGGTTGTTGCTGGTAATCTTTTCCTTCCGTGTTCTCATAATGTACCTGGTTTTTCCATCTTACAGAACTTGTTGCCAAGGCCAAAGGCATTGTCGAGCAATCGAAGCACATTCAAGAGCTCGACAGTGAAAACAAAATCTTGAATAAAGACCTGGCCGAGGCCATCAAGGGCCACGAGGAGGCGATGAAAGTCATGCAAGAATCTGCAGACGCCGAGATGCAGCGCCTGAAAGAAGAAATTGAACACCTCATGGAACAGAACAAAGCTGCCCAAGCACAAACTTCTCGGAACTTTGAGGCGTACAAAAAACTTCAGGAGGAGCATAGCATCTTGGCGGAGACATGCAAGCAAGCTGAATCCAGCATCTTTGGTATGTTCTCCCCGACTTGACCAATTCTGTAATTTGGATAAATTTTTGATGTTTCTTTGTACTCACAATCCTTGTGTCCTGTGCAAGTTGCAACTCCCATTGGTTTAACCAACTTGGGTGAAGGTGCTCCGGATTCCAAGGAATGCATGATTCTTGCCGGCAACTTTGTCAGCACCGCCATGGCTCAAGCCAAGGAGATAGCCAAGCCTTTAGGTATCAACATCAAGGCGACAGACTCAGGCGTCAAGTGTGTGGAAATCTTGTGCCGTGCCCCCCGAGAAAATCAAAGACTGGAAATCATCTTGTGTCTGGGCTGGTGCTAGGATGACCTTATCTTTGGTTAAGGCACACTACGACAACGCCGACATCGACCTGGTGACCTCCGGTATGCCCAAGCTGGACGAGGAAGCGAGAGAAATTAATAGCGATGCTATCTGGAACTCCCTTGCCGGCTACGATACCAAGCTTGCCAAGATGGTGAAGGCGGACGTCTATGTGCCTGCCGAAGAACTTGACAGGGACACGACGTCTTCTTAGTCCAACCCTTCTCCTTCTGAGTTTGACGAGCTATCCCGGCCTGGCTCTCCTGGCGATGATGCCACCACAAAGTCTCCTGCAGCAGAGCCATAAACAATTTTTGTATTAAATGTATCCCTGCAATGTGTATGTGGAAAAACTTATGCAACTCAGGCGGAGAACTTATACTCAAGTTTTCCGGCTACTTATCTTCTTCTAGCATGTAAATATTTTTAAGCAAGTGCTGGCTTATCCATTATTCTGGATCGTATGCTTGACCTTTCGTGAGACAGAAAACCCGTAGCGCAGAACTATGTTCCCAGGCGATGATTCTTAATAGCACCGTCAAGAACCTAGGAACAAAATTTCCGGCTTTGAGTGCCGAAAAATTACTACTCCAGAATCCACATAAGAACTTCAGAAAACGTGTAGACCAGAAAACTTAAGCTAACGCCCGTAGGCGGAATTTTCACAAGTGCAAATGCAAACTTGCGCATAAAGGGTTTGTATGATCCAAACATGAACAACTAAAGGAGGTAAAAGACTCAGAAATCATGAGTGAACCAAAAGCTTTGTTTCATTGACCACACAAAAAACTTAATACATAATATAAAATATGCTAAGTGTAAAAGGGACGTAGCTGTGCTATGTTCCATGGCCGATCTGTCTCCGGGTAATCATCATCGGAGTCACGTTGCTTGCGCTTGCAATTTTTTGCTCTATCTTTCAACTCGCGAATATCGATGAGGTAATAGGAACCATTGAGCAATGCTTTGCTTATGACGAACGGTCCTTCCCAAGGCGGGGATAGTTTGTGTGATTTCTCCTGCTTGAGTCGAAGCACCAGATCACCCTCTTTAAACGAGCGATGCCTAACACGGCGACTATGGTAGCCACGTAGCTTCTGCTGGTAGATGGCGGATCTCTGGTAGGCCAGCACGTTCTCTTCTTCAAGTAGGTCCATAGATAGTCGCCTAGATTCTTCAGCGTCATCTTCCTGATAGGCGGCAACTCTTGGTGCATCGTGGAGAATGTCGGAAGGCAGGACAGCTTCTGCTCCATAAACCATGAAGAAAGGAGTCAAGCCGGTGGATTTGTTGGGTGTTGTTCTTAAACTCCACAATACAGATGGCAGTTCCTCCGCCCAAGCTCTAGCTGCTCTATGTAGCGGTGCTTCTAAGCGGGCTTGATTCCATGCAGAATTAGTCCATTGGCCCGTTCAACTTGTCCATTTGACTGTGGGTGTGCCACAGACGCGAGGTCAAGGCGGATACCTTTTTCATGACAGTTCTCCTCCACTTCTCCGAGAGATAAATTTCTGCCGTTGTCGGTGATGATGCTATGTGGGAGACCAAATCTCACCACTAGATCTCGGACAAACTTTAGGGTTGTTGCCCCGTCAAGCTTTCTAATGGGTTTAGCTTCAATACATTTTGTGAATTTGTCAATTGCTACTAAAAGATGCGTAAATCCACAAGGTGCTGTTTACAAAGGCCCAACCATATAGCCCCCAGACTGCAAACGGCCAAGTTATTGGTATTGTTCGCAGTTCTTGAGATGGTACGGTTGGTTGCCGTGCATAAAACTAACACCCTAAAAATGTCTGCACCAGCTTGTCGGTGTCCACCTTGGCGGTCAGCCAGTAGAATCGTTGCCGGAAAGCTTTTGCCACCAGCGATCGGGGAGCGGCGTGATGCCCGCAATCTCCGAGATGTATTTCTCTAAGGATATCAATACCTTGTTGCTGGGAGACGCACCGTAGGAATACTCCTGTGGTACTTCTCTTGTATAGTTGTCCATCAATAATGACGTAGCCTTTTGATCTGCGTACTATTTGCCGGCTTTCGACTTCGTCGATGGGCAAAGTTCCGTCTTGTAGATAATCCATGAACGGTTTCGTCCAAGCCGGAGAGGTCACTGGTATTGTATTAACAAATGAGTCCACTCTATCCGGGTTGCCAGGGTCCGCTCCTTTCACGGATGGTGTTCATAGATGCTCCAGAAAAACTCCTGGCGGAACTTGTCGGCGAGCTGATCCAAGCTTAGATAGCAGATCTGCCGCCTCATTTTCCTCCCTTTTGACGTACTTGACTTCGTAGCCGTCGAAGCACTTAGCTATCTCGTCTACTTCGTCTCGATATGCCGCCATCATAGGGTTCCGCGTGTTCCAGGTGCCAGCCACTTGCTGGGCAAACAAGTCGGAATCTCCACAGCAAACTATGCGCTTGATGCCAATATCCTAGGCTACGCGAAGTTCGTGAATGAGGGCCTCATACTCCGCCATGTTGTTAGTAGCTTGGAAGTGGATCTACAGGGCATATTGGAGTTTTTCTCCAGTTGGTGATTGCAGTAATACACCAGCCCCCGAGCCGTTGAGTAGCTTGGATCCGTCAAAATGCATGACCCAATATTCTGGCTCTAGTACAGGGGTGCTATCTGGCAGCTCCGTCCAATCTGCAATAAAATCCGCCAATGCTTGAGATTTGATAGCATCGCATCTTTTGTAAGTGATATCGAAGGCGGCAAGCTCAATGCCCCACTTGGCCACTCTTCCCATAGCGTCACTGTTATTGATGATGTCGAACAGTGGAGTTTTACTCACAACTATGATAGGGTGCTCCCGGAAATAGTGCCTTAGCTTCCGAGAAGCGAGGAAAACTCCATAAGTTATCTTCTGGTAGTGCGGGTAACGCTGCTTGGATTCCATCAAGACCTCGCTTACATAGTAAACTGGTCGCTGAACTTCATATTCGTGCGTTGGTTCCTTGCGCTCCACCATGATGACGATGCTCATAACCCGGTTTGTTGCCGCGATGTACACGAACATAGGCTCCATCGGCTCCGGTGCTGCAAGTATTGGTGAAGAGGAAAGTATCATCTTTAGCTCCTGAAGTGCTGCATCTGCTTCGTCCGTCCATTGAAATTTATCCGCCTTCTTTAATAACTTGTAGAGTGGCATTGCCTTCTCTCCAAGCCTGCTGACGAACGGACTTACTACTGCAACGCAGCCTGTGATCTGTTGAATGTCCTTCAAGCATGTCGGGCGTTTGATGTCCAAGATAGCCTTTATCTTCTCCGGGTTGACTTCAATTCCACGGTGTGAAATGATAAAACCCAACAATTTGCCGGCAGGTACCCCAAAGACACATTTTTTGGGGTTGAGCATCATGTTGTATTGTCAGAGGTTATCGAAGGTTTCCTGCAAGTCGTCGATGTGGTCATTTGATTTCTTTGACATCACCGCTATGTCGTCCACGTATGCGTGGACGTTGTGACCAATTTGATCGTGAAGGCAATGTTGCATTGTTTGTTGGTACGTGGCACCAGCGTTTTTCAGCCCAAAGGGCATCGTGACATAGCAATATTTGCTGTAAGGTGTGATGAACGAAGTGGCCAATTGGTCCGACTTTCGCATCTTAATTTGGTGGTATCCTGAGTATGCATCGTGAAAACACAAAAGTTCTGAGCCAGCCGTCGAGTCAATGACTAGGTCAATGCGAGGCAAGGCGAACGGATCCTTTGGACATGCTTTGTTCAAGCCGGTGTAATCAACGCACATTCTTAATTCTTTGGTTCCCTTTTTAGGGACAAGTACAATATTGGCCACCCATTGGGTGTGAATAACTTCATGGATAAAACTAGCCTTAAGTAACCTAGCTATATCGTTTCCAATGGCTCTTCTCTTCTCATCACCGAAGCGTCGTAAAGGCTGTTTCACTGGCTTTGCTTTAGGATCAATATTCAAGCTATGCTTGGCAAGTTCCCTAGGTACACCTTTCATGTCGGCAGGTTGCCAGGCAAAGATATTCCTGTTCTCACGGAGGAACTTGACGAGCGCGCTTTCCTATTTAGGATCCAGGTCCATGCCAATGGTGGTGGTCTTGGGGGAATCTCCTTCAACAAGCTCCACCTGCTTGGTCTTGATGGCGGCCTTGAATGCGGGTTCAGCAGAAGTGATTTTCTTCTTCGAAGCCGGCATCTCCGAGGCATTGACCTGGCTCTGGATCTCCTTGAACTCTTCGCCGTAAAGGACTGCTTCAGCAAAAGTGGCTTCACATAGCTCGCACTCTCGCGCCTTGGTGAAATCCGTCAACGGTGATGACGCCATTTGGTCCGGGTATCTTGAGCTTGTTGTAAACAAAGCATGGCCTTGCAAGGAAGGAGTGAAAGATGTCGCGTCCAAAAATGACGTGGTACACGCTTTTGAAGGGCACCACTTCAAAGGTCATGCGCTCTTGTCGGTAATTATTGACATCACCGAAGGCGACCAGAAGAGTGATGCAGCCCAGAGAGTTAGCTTGTCGGCCAGGCACAACGCCATGGAACACGGTGTTGCTTTTCCTCAGCTGGGTCTCCGTCAAGTTCATCTTGTGCAGCGTATCCAAGTACATAATGTTGATAATGCTTCCACTGTCCACGAGGCACTTGGTGGATTCAGCGCCGTTAATTAAAGGGTTGACGACCATGGCATACTGATTTTCTGTCGGGATGAGGTCTGGGTGATCCTTCCTATCCCAAGTAATTGGAACTTCCGACCACCTTACGTACTGGGGCACTGGAGGAAGTGTGGCCCTCAGTATCCTTAGTGAGGTTTTCTGGGCCTTGACAGTGGGGGTACCAAGGAAAGTGTGGTAGACTGGTGCCTTCTTTTCGAAGGTTTTTTTGCCCTTACCATCGCCCTTGTCGGCGGATTTAGGCTCCACCTCCTTGTCCATGTCACTTGAATCCTTGGACTCCTCTTCCTTCTTCCCTTTGCCCTTTCCGCGGGGTCTGTTTTTCCGACTTTGCTTGTAGCCGGATTCAGGGTCCTCCTTGAGGTCGTTGACAAACTTGCATTGGCGGTTGGTGTGGGTGGCTTTGCCGTTTGCATCCTGGTGGACGAAACACGGCATATCGCGGTACTCCTCGTAAGTTTGAGGAATGTGGGGTGCTGAGGGTGTTGGTTCACTCCTTTGCTGGTCATTGCTAGCCCCGCGGACACGTCCACACTGTCCTCCTCCGCCTTTGCCAGTGAACGTTGTAGCGACCATGTCGGCTGTTTGCTTTTCTTCAGGCGGAGATTTCCACTTATTAGGATTGTTCTTCCTGGCCTGGGTAGGGATGACGATTGCCGGCAATGATCCGCGAGCGTCATCATCAGCGACAGCGAACTCACTGGCCATTGCGATCATCGCGTTGAGGTTGAGCTCATTGTTGTCCTGCTTGCGCTTTAGCGTATGTCGGAGCAATGTCCCCTTTTCTAGACCATCGATGAAGGCGTCCATAGCGGTTTGTTCGTGTACCCCCGTGCAGGAATTTTTCATATCCAGCCAGCGAGAAAGGTAAGCACGGGAAGTTTCATCCTTCTCTTGCACGCACCGCTGTAGGTCTCCAATAGTGCAGGGACGTTTGTACGTACCCTCGAAGTTTTTGGTGAACGCTTCATGCATGTCCAACCAATTGCAGATAGATTTCTCCGGCAAATCGTCAATCCATTGGCGGGCGGTGCCGGTGAGCATGAGTGGGTGGTACTTGACAGCAACATTGGGATTTCCCCCGGCAATGTGGATTGCTTCGCTGTAGTCCTGCAACCACGTGGCTGGCCTGGTAGTGCCGTCATAGGGCTTGATGGTTTTGTCAATCCGGAGGCCTTTGGGGTTCGTTGTGGCCCATATTACCGGCCCAAAACAACGCGGCCCAAGGTATGGGAGCTCCCGTGCTTTGGATCTTGTCTAGCCGTGAACGTGCGTCATATAACTCTGGTTGCTTCCCTTTTTCATCAGGCGGAGGAGAAATGTGGTGCGATCTATGTGATCCTCCATGTCCTCTGCCATGACAGCTACTAGGTGGCGACGATGGCGGAGGTGGCGGTGGGTTAGCCTTCTTGCTGCTCCCTCCATGCGACTCCTCGTGCCTGTCGCGATTGCTTGTCGGACGTGGAGCCTCCATATGAGATCTGCTCCTGCGTCCTTCGTTGCCGCTGCACTCTCCGGCATGCTTGGGTTGCTCACCCTGGTCGCGTATGACAATACCGACCTGGGGATGTCTAGGAGGTGGCATGCTTGTACGACGGTGCTGCTGTGGTTCCTTGTGACGCTGGGATGGTGGCAGTGGTGGTGAGCGTCAAGGGTGATCCTTGTCTCCGTGGTCGGAGGAAATGGGTATGGCGTCCTCCCTGTTACGTGCGTTCATCCGCCTTCGCTCTGTGGAGCCTGTGCGGGATCCTTCGTCACGAGGGGATCTTGGCCTTCTGCGGCTGTTCAGAGTAGACTGGCATAGCTCCGGGTTGGATTCGAGCCTTTGCGAAGTAGCCTTCTCCTATTGCTTACAAGCCTTTGCGACGAGGTCGTAGACTTGAGCTACCGCTTCAGGTGATTTGTCCTGCTCCAGCAGGGTCTTGGCGACGACCATGTTCAAGGCGGGGGTTGGCATGACTTGCCTCCCCTCAGAATCGATGTACGGGGTGGCTTTTGTCGGTTTTGATGCTTCCCATCCTAACTTGCGTCAAACGCCTGGATCTTGGACGGCGTGAGCTCGTGCCTTCTTAGCCTTGTGCTTTTTCAGCGACTGCTTGTATTCAGCTTCCATGGCTCTTGCCGCCTTGATTGATTTCTGTGCCTGGGCCAAATCTTCGTCTAGCTTAGCTCCTTGCTCCGCGATATACTTGGCCTCCGCGAGGACTTCCGTGCGTTTTTTGTCAAGCTCTGTAACGCTCCGGATATGGGAGACAGTGATAGGCTCAACAAGAAGTGGGCCATATATTGCTTTGTCAGCCGGAATAACCAAGGTGTTGCCAGTTGCAGATGTTGATGGCGGTGGTGGCGGATTCGCTTGCTTCGCAGTACTGGGACCTATGGGTGGTTCCTGTGGCTGCTGCGTGGAGATAACCGGAGGAGGCATGGCTTTGGCTGGATCCTGAGGATCTACAACCTTTTTTGTTGCCTGAGCTCTGGTAACCGCAGGCGTAGGCGGAACTCTCTCAGGTTCCTTTTCCTGTTCTGTTTCTATCACGTTCCCGATGGCCACCAGCACCTGGCGGGAAGTGATAGCCTTCTCGGCACGCTCATCCTCTTCGATCTCACGCTCTATCTCCCTCATAGTAGCATCGTATTCCTCCGAGTTGCTTTCAGAGCCGCCGCCATCCATGCTGATGTTGGCGTAAAGTGCTTTGAGGACTAAATCGGAGTCAGCTTCGGTGTTGTTGATGGCAGAGCCTACTGGCGATGACAGAGGGTCGTTGTTGTTGTTGTTTCCTCCGGCTTCGAGGGCGATGCCGGCAGTTGTACCCTCGGCGTCAGTGTACTCATTGATGATAGCGACCATCTCGTTGAGGGTGAGTAATCCGTCAGCCTGTCGCCTCCATAGTGCATGCTGGAGGAGTGTTCCTCGGATGAGTCCTTCCACAAAGTGGTAGACGAGCTCGTTGGTGCGGTTGTCTTGCAAGATTTCCCTTACCCTCGTCCATCTGGCAAGGTATTCGCGGGGAGGTTCCCCTTCCCTTTGAACGCATCTAGCAAGATCGAAGATGGTGACCACGCCAACAAAGTGTGACCTCCGTGTTTCGAACGCTCGGGTGAACCCGACGGATTTACGGGGTCCTTCCACCATTATATCCTGCACAGGGGCGGTTTGGGTGGGTTTTGAATTTTTCTGATCTGAGCTGTCATACTCCAAGGAGAGGTATGACCCAGATCCTTCCGTGAACGTGTCCTGCCCGTAGGCGATCCGTGCGGGCCTTGACGATTTTCCGACATCCTGGGAGCTGGGACCCGAGTCAGTTTCGCCGATGAAGATGTGGATGTCTCTGACGGGGATGACGGAGCAGCGGGTAGGGTTTGTCTTTGTCGGGACCCAGAATTCGTCCGGGGGGACAATCGGGATGTTGCCGGAGAAGAGAACGCGTCTGATGGCTTCGGTGTCACCGATTCCTGCGAAGAGCTTGGATCTCGCCTGGTGTAGAGCTCGAAGCGCCTCTTGCCCCATGGTGGGTGCCAACTGTCATGGTATTGCCGACAAGTACGCCATGGAGGGTACCTCACAGTCCGTGTTTAGAGATATGGGGGAAGGCGGAGAGTTGGCAGGTACGAGATGACACAGTTTACCCAGGTTCAAGTTCCACGACGGTGGCAGAACTCTACTCCTGCTATAAATCACTATAATGGCAATACGCCGAGTTAGAGGGATCGGTTCGCTGTGTGCGAGAGGTTATGCTTGTTAACGTGCCCTAAAGGATCCCATAGGCCCGGCTTATAAAGGATTCAGGTCCTAGGGTTACAGGGAAGAGTCCTTGCCGGACAGGTCATAGAGTTCTACTCTAATACTAACTAGTCTTTCGTGTCTTGTACTCCAAGGCTCCGAGTATGTCGGTGACTCCTGCGTAGGCTTCCTTTATCCGGCTTGGTCCTCCCTTCTGGATCCGTCTAACTAGGCCGCCTAGCAGGCCATAGGCCTTGCTACCAACATTGGGCCACCCGGGTTAGCCGAATTAGAGACATGTTATGGTCATACCCATTTGGCATATCCCCAACAGACCATATCATATCACATTATACATATGATGTTGATACCTATTTTTACATCTTATTGTGTGCTAGTATTTAGATACTCAACGATAGCAAATAAGATAATCCCTATTTAATTCCAATGTTTCGTGTTCGCCTTGTGTGTGCACCACCAAGAAAGTTCTTCGGTATGAGGCAATCCAGGGTACATGCCTGGGTGTCAGACATATCTACGTTCTCATACAGTGGGTGTAAGCCATGTTGCACAGCGAATACACACAATTTAGATTTGGCGAGCCTAGCACGTTACAGAGACGTGGCCTCAGAACACAAGAGATCAAAAGATCGAGCATGAGTCACATGGATGATGTGATTGACATTAGTGAATGTCTACCGTTGATAATGCACTGATGGCCGTGATGATCGGGGGAGGTGCAGAGGATAGGGATCATGCGATCACTAAAATCGTCCAGGGGATGACAATTTTAGTGGAGACCAATTATAAATGGATCTCTTATTACAAACTTAGTCTATATGTCTGTTTGCAAATATCTTAGTAGATCTTAGCCTATCCCATTGAGGTCCTTTGCGACCATGGGAATATATTGCTTAAATTGGAACTTAGCAAAAGGGTCCAACTTCATAGATTAATACCCACGCCTGAGGGATATCCTCGTAAAAGGTGATCTTCTCTTCTTGATACAATAACCATTAGGAGATAATTCAATGACTCGGGAATGTTTGTGTTTTCTCCATAATCATCCAATAAGCTGTTCTCCATTCGATGGAGAGTTGGGCTACATTTTGTATTCTGCAAAATAAGGCACATGGAGTATGAGCCATTGGATGAGTTTTCCTCCATCATGGATGAAAACAGAATGTTTGGAAAAACACTTAGCGATCTTGCATTAGAGTTGAGAACTCTTAGAAGGGCTTGATTGCAAAAGGAGATCACGGACGAAAAAGGTATATGTTAGATATACAAAATTATAAATGTGGTTCTTGCAGAACTCGTTGCAGTTTGCAAAGTATTTGATACTTGTCCCGTTTTGTGAAAACATGATGATCTGCTTGAGAATTGCTGGTTTTGAGGCAACGTGACTTGATGAAGGCAAGAAAAACAGTTGATGGCCAACATAACCTCTTCCCTCAAAGTTTATCATTTGGATTAGTGGACTTGAATATAAATTTGTAATCCATGTTTGTGTATCTTGCTTTTGGCAAGACGATTATTCATATGAACAAGTTACAAACCAGTTTGTACTATTCTTATGAACAATACCTTATGGTCACATTATGATTATAAATAAGTTATTCTCATCACTATGTTAATGATAATAGTTTAAACATTTATAAAGGATTAGAATGCTAAAAGATATCCAAAGTTTAATAATGAAATGACACTATAGTTTATGTCATTTTGGTTATTGCAGGTTCTTTATGAAAGATCAGGGTCCTAGATGCTTAATCTAGAGACTTTGCAATACCATGCCTCTTGGGCAGAATGACCAAAACTCCGCATTCTGGTAAAACGGTGATATGCGAAGAAATGTTGAATCTTATACATAGTGATGTATCGTATTTTCAACAAGTAGTGGAAATCATTAGTTAATTGTGGACTTAAGTAAATAAGTGTATTTACTTAATGAAACATGAAGTTTGAAATGATTTGAATTGTTCAAATGAGGTCATAACTAAATGGGATATTGAATTCAAGTTAAGTTTGGCATGACTAAAATATTCAAGTTAAGTTTGGCATAAAAGGAACTTGTGAAAGATGTTTCACAAATTATGATAATTGGATGAATTCAAACTTTATTGAAATATCTAAACATCATAATCATTATGTATTAGATACATATGTGATGATATCATCTCTTATAGGGGTTATAGTTATCGTTTAGAGTTAGAGATCAAAATAAGCAAACACTCATTTTAAATACAAAGGAACATCTAAAAGATTCGTGGAAACAACACCATAAGTGTTATTGCAAGTTCGAGTTTCTGGAGATTTCGAAAAGTCAAAGTCGTGGCAAATAAACAAGTCTTTGTAGAGCATTCTTAGGAAGCTATGAATGCATCTTCCACAAGGGGCAAACCTGTTGTTATCCTAAGTTGATGTGTCTTGATGAAGATACAGGTGGAAGAAAGTAAAAGATCAAAACAAGGTATTTGACTTATCTCCGAATTGTTGAGTGGCGCAGCAGAATTTGTTTCGTGAAACCGACTCTACAAATAGAGGAGAAACTAATGATAATGATCATAAAATTTCAGGGAATACTTTTACTAAAGAAAGTAGGATTCAACTATATATTCTACAAGTTTGTGGAATTATATTGTTGATTCACTTGTCATGTTTTGAACAAGACACACCTACAAATTACAAAGAAGCATGATGGACCTGAGTGCGAGAAATGACTAGGAGTCATAAAATCATATATTAAGTTACATTTAAGATTGCAAAGTAACATGTTACTTGATCTTATTAAAGTAAAGAAGTTTACTTGATATTTTTGAATGACTGCAAAGTCGTAAGAAGAAAATGAAACTTAATGAATGACAAAAAGCTCGATTTGTCACAAGTCTGGACAAATTCAAGGAGTTGACTACAATAGTAGTGATGCTTAAGTCTTTTGGATTTACACTAGAAATATATATGGATATTGAAGTCTCGTAATTGGAATTCTCAAATTGATGATGATCAAAGAATTTTGGAATGTCCAATATTATTGAGAGGACCTAGATTTGAGTGGGAGCAAATCAACTTGGCTAATTCATAATATGTAGCTGACATATTTTGAGTGGGAGCTAAGTGAAATCCCTGGATCTCAAACATGAATGTCATATGTGAGTGGGAGCGTGAAATCATTCTAGGATATGTGGACAACATATATGAATGATGTGATTGGTGTTAATAACATTTAAGTTAGATAAATAAGGATGAAGTTGAAGTTATTAAACAATAAGATCTATCGAGATAGATTTGTGAGTTTAATAAACACTGAATGTCGAATGCTTCCTGGACTTGATTCTGAAAGATGTTCAGAATGTCCTAAGCAAGATTCTGAAGAAGCTTAGAATGGAACAAGGTAAGAAAGTAGTTCTTACTATATGAAGCACTGAGTTTGTATTGCAACTATGGTTGAAAGGAAGAGATGCGTTGCATCTCCTATGCCTCAGTCATAGGTTCTTACATAAAACCATGTTGTATACTCGACGTAATTTGACCCGATGTTCTGGTTGGAAGGACAAAGTCTTAACTATAAGAATGTGCCTTTAAGTGATTCCTAAGTTGATCACTGAACCAGAATTAAGTTTGTACTTAAGTGGCAAGAAGCAATGTAAGTGGCATAGTTGCATTTCATGCACTAGGATCTACATAGATATAGAAGTATAAAGGCTACATCTGATGTGATGTATAATGTTATGGCAGGGCTAGTTCGCTTTTAATGTAGAATGATGTATCCCAGGGCCTAGTGCCCATGAGAAAGCCCTTGAGGTTGATCTAACGTCACTGTAAGCTCCTGGAATCCGGCCTCGTTCTGCTGCCATGACTATAGTATATACACAAAGGATAGCAAAGTGTGTTTCGAAGTTTAGATGACAACGGTGAAAATGACCATCATCATAGACACTAGAAACAAAGTCTCACTTTGTTGCCAAAGAAATACTTCGACCCATTATAAGATAATGGTGTGAATGTCAAAGTTAGGAAGAAATTAACGATTTGCAAAAAACATAATGATCTGGTAAAACAAAACATGGACATGACGGTTCCCATGACCATGCATGATTTGTAAACGCATATGGCATATGGTTTATATGAGTAAAATGCAAGCTAGATTATTTGTACTCTAGTTCAAGTGGGAGACTGAAGGAGATATGCCCTAGAGGCAAATAATAAATAGGTTTTTATTGTCATATCTCAATTAGTTTATAATAGTTTCAAATTGTGCTAGAAATGTGCCAAGTAGAAACATTGGTACAGGTGTGGTATGAAACAACAAAATCCCTAGTAGCCTCTATTCATACTAGTTCGTTGGTCACGAAGATGATCTAGGTTTCAAGATCATGGGCATTTATGCCGACTGACAACGAGATCATATCATTGGAGAATGATGTGGTTGGACATTCCTCGAAGGATTGCAACATGATCAAGTCATATAGTTCATTGTTGCAACAGCTATACCTAGACTCCTTCTCCTTAGACCGTGAGCTCATATTACTCACTGTTTCCCGAGGCTGCTTAGACTACATCAACCGTCATCGGGTAATACGGTGGCCATAAAGGTGTACGTTGGGTATTCCGAAGGAACAGTAGATGACATGTGACTGCAAGACCAGGATTTGTTCACCCACATGAAGGGTAAAGATACATATGGCCGGCTTGGTGACATTACATCCATAAATGTTGCAACATGTGACTAGGTCACGGGGATGTAATATCACGGTAACAAGAAAACATAACTTGTTGTGAACGAGATTGAACAAGGTATGGGATACCAATGATCGGATCTCGGACAAGTTGTATCGAGAAACAAAAGGAAGAGGATGCTACATTTAGCGGTTCAAACGACATTGTCATCAGGAATGCATAGGGGTCACATGGACATCCCTGCTCCCTCTGTTGATCATTGATACAGATCATGTCTAGAGCATTCCCGAGCCATGAGAGGATACACTTAAGGGTACGATGAGAGCGATAATTTGTAAGATGGAATCATAGTAGAGAAAGAGAGAAAGTCGGAATCGTTCTGCAGAGAGATCCGAAGTTGTTCGAAGAAAGAATAAAGGACCGGAATCATTCCAGGGATTCTGAAGTTGTTCGGAGGATATAGAAAGGGGAACCGAAAGGTGTTTCGGGTTGAATCAGGTTTTGTAATATGTATTTACATATTAATTAGTGTAATTAATATTAAATATAATATTCTAATGGGCCAAACTTCCTAGTGAATAAAGGCCCATGAGGGAAAAACCGAAGGGGGGAAGGGCCAAGGGCCAAAGGGCCAAGGCCCAGGCGCCTCAAGGGGGCCCACTGGCCAGCCTAGGGCTATGCGTGGGGTGGGGCCCACCCCTGGCCGGCTGGCCCATGAGGCCCATGCGCCTCCCCCCTCTCTCCCTTGAATAGTCCCACATGGGAAACCCAAAGGGGAGGGCACACCCCCTCCCCCTATATAAAGGGGTGCCCATGGGTGGGATCGAAGACACCAAAAACACACCATAAATTGGAGAAGTCCTTTAGTTGACTTCCTCCTTCCCTCTCTCTCTAGCCCTTGTGACCATGGCCCCAAGTTTGGGCTGTGCGATTGAGGCACACCTGCAGCACGCCGTTGCGCTGCAAGGATTCCTAGCCGGATATCAACTTCCGCACTCCCAGCGGGATCGGGGAGACGGAGGTCTCATCGTGCACCGGATGTGTACGAAGACACGAGGCGCAACAATTGGGGTGCTTAAATGTCGTGAGCCGGAGCTATTGCACGATGAAGATGAAGAAGGATCAAGGGGTGACCTGCGAGGAGCTTCGTGACCTTGAGGTCGGCTACGAGTACGACTTCTTCAACCATGTTCCCCGCGGAACGTTAACCGCGTACGGTCTACAAGGGTATGTATTCTCTACGCATCGGTCGTTACCGCATTACTACATAGATAGATCCTATGCAAGTTTTGGGGTTACCTCGTAGGAATTTTTTTGTTTTCCGCACCGATCCCCAACAGATAAGAGGGTTAGGGCATTGACCAAATTCACCATGAAGGATGCTCTTCCTAGGGATTCGGCCACTCTGCCCTTCCGCGCGAGTAATGCTCCTCCTACGGTAAATTTCTTACCCAAGTTGTTCTTTCTTTCCTTGTCCGTGGGACAATTATAATTGTTGTATGGTGCTTGTGGCAGAACTAGAAGTTAGAGACTATGCAACCTCCACAGCCGGAAGGGATACTTCCTCCAGAGGCTGAGGAGGAAGATGAATCAGGGTCGACCATGCCTATCACCGAGGCAAAGGAAGCCTCCGAGTCCAGCGAGGGCGACACTCGCAAGCGCTCTCAGAGCAAGGAATCAGATGCGTCCAGGCTGGAGACGGTGATGGATCCTTCGACTGAGGCGGGTACCGCGAATCCAATTCTGGCGGTACCTATGCGCAGTATGGCCCCTCCTCCCCTGAAGAAGCCGAGCAAGCTAAGGGAGGAATTGGACGAGGGCTTCGACCTTGATAATTTTATGGGTAAGTTTTTGCTCCTTGCTTGATGTGTTGAAATACTGTTCAAGCTTGGAGTTTCCTTGTGCTGAATGTATGCTTGTGCTTGTTGAAGCATGACTGCGTCATCGTCGTCCGGTACTTGCCGCATCCTGGAGGACATAGGAGTAAAAGACTTGAAGGGAAAGGATGTGGAGGAATCCGAGCCCTCCCTGAAGACGACGGCCACCTCTAGCGCGAGTTCCTCGAGTTCACCCCACCTGGAGGAACACAGGGTTCTTGCTCAGACGCCAACCCAGAGAGCACCTTCAGAGTCTTCGGGTGACCACGTAAGTGCACATAGGTTCTTCACTCCAAAAGTTGTTCAGAGTCGAACTCTTCCTTTACATATGTTTTCTTCTGTAGCCTATCCTGCAGGAGGCTGTTCGTCTTGGCGAGCAGATTGTGACCTTGGGCCGGCAGCATGCTCAGCTAGATACTGACAACCGCCTGCTGTAGAGTGAGTTTTCTGCTTTGGTCGTAATTTGCCAAATATGAGTTTCGATTGTGCTTGACATACTTGTTTCCTATACCAGAGGAGAACAATGATCTTCTTTGCCGTCTAAACTCCCTTGAAAAGGGTCTCAGCGCGACGGAGACTAAACAAGATGAGGCACTCGCAGCCCTCGAGCGCTCCAAGCAGGAGTTGAGGAAGCGCGAAGAGGACTTGGTAGCTACAGACGCCGACAGGGAGAAGGGGTTCATAGAACCACTTCTCTTTGTCGCCCAAGCACTTTCAGGTATACCTTGTTGTGGTTGTGCTTCGTTTTTTCTAGTTTCTCTAGTTTTGCTTGCTGATTTGTGAGAATTCAATCACAGATGCTGTCGGGGTGGACTTCGATCGCCAGGTTCTAGCCCGTGAGGAGTTTACTACAAATGTAGCGATGCTTGAGTGTATTGGGTTTACACTAGCAATATATGGATATTTAAGTCTCGTAACTGGAATTCTCAATTTGATGGTAATTAATGAATTTTGGAATTTCCAAGATTATCGAGAGGACTTGCATTTTGAGTGGAACTAAGTAGCTTGGCTGAATCATAATATGTAGCAGACATATTCTGAGTGGAAGCTAAGTGAAATCACTGGATCTCATATATGGATGCCATATTTGAGTGGGAGCATGAAATCATTTCTGAAATATGTGGACGACATATATGAATGATGTGATTGGCATTTATAACATTTAAGTTAGTAAATATGGATGAAGTTGAACAAGTTATTAAACAATGATATCTATCAAAATAGATTGGTAAGTTTAATAAACATCATAGTTGAATACTTCCTAGACTTGATTCTGAAGATGTTCAGAATATCCTAGACAAGATTCTGAAGTAATTCATAATGGAACAGGTAAGAAAGAAGTTCTTACTTGTATGAAGCATTGAGTTAGTCTTAGTAATACAACCATGGTTAAAATAAATAAAGAGATGTGTTGCATCTCCTATGCCTCAGTCATAGGTTCTTCCATACAACCATATTGTATACTCGACGTAATGTGACCCGAGGTTCTGGTTGGAAGGACAAGCTCTTAACTATAGGAACATGTCTTGAAGTGATTCCTAAGTTAATCACTGAACCAGAATTAAGTTTGTCCTTAAATGGCAAGAAATAAAGTAAGGCGCATAGTTGCATTTCATGCACTAGGATACATAGATATAGAAGTATAAGGGCACCATCTAACATGATGTATATTGTTGTGGCAGGACTAGTTCGTCTTTACGTAGAGGGTGTGTCCCAGGGCACAATGCCCATGAGAAAGATCATTTAGGCTGATCTAACATCACTGCTAGCTCCTAGAAACCGACCTTACTCTATTGCCATAACTGGTATACATAGACAAAGGAGTGCCAAGTGTGTTTTAAAGTTTAAGTGACAATAGTGAAAGCGACTATCATAGTAAACACTAGAAACAAAGTCTCACTTTGTGGAATACTTCAACCCATTATGAGATAATGGTATGAATGTCAAAAATTAGGAAGACATTAACGATTTGCAAAAGACATAATGATCTGGTAAAACAGAACATGGATAGGACGTTTCCCATGAACATGCATGATCAATAAATGCATATGTGATATGGTTTATGATTAGTAAATGTGAGCTAGATTATTTGTACTCTAGTGCAAGTGGGAGACTGAAGGAGATATGCCCTAGAGGCAAATAATAAATAGGTTTATATTGTCATATCTCAATTAGTTCATAATAGTTTCATATTATGCTATAACTGTATCAAGTGGAAACATTGGTACATGTGTGATATGTAAACAAACCAAGTCTCTAGTTTCCTCTAGCAAACTAGTTCATTGGTCACGAGGATGATCTAGGGTTTCAAGATCATGGGCATTTATGTCAATTTACAATGAGGTCATATCATTAGTTGAATAATGTGATAGAAAAATACCCAATAGTTGTATCATAATGAGATCCAGTTACAAAGTTCACCATTAATGATAAACTAAGGAAACCTCGCAACCTGATCCTTAGACTATGAGATAATGCAAATCACCATTCTGGAGGGAGCTTAGATGGTATCAAGTATCATACTGTGACTGGATGATCAAAAATGTGCCACTCAGGTTTGCCAAAGGGGCGCGTAGAAGAGTACATATCAAGACCAGGATTTGCCAATCCATGTAACAGATAGATACATATGTGGCCATCTCGGCGACGTTGCATTAACGAAGCTTGCAAGCGTGTGACTGGGTCACGGAATGCAACGACATGGGAACGAGAAAACAAGTTCATCGGTAATGAGATCGAACAAAGGTATGGAGATACCGTAGATCAAATCTCGGGTGAACTAGGTATCATGTGGCAAACGGAATGGGAAACGATGTTTATGGTTGAAACGACATTATCATCATCGAATGCACAAGGGTCATTATGGGCATCCCGGTCCCGCTATTGATCATTGATGGAGATCATGTCTATGCCATTCCCGAGCCGTGGGCAAATACACTTAAGGGTATGATGAGCTAGAGATCCTCTGTAAGTTGGAATCACCATGTGAAAGAGAAAAGGAAACCGGAAAAGTTCTGTGAGAGAACCAGAATCGTTCTGGGAAAGTTCCGAAGTTGTTCGGAGAAAATTGAAAGGGAACCAAAAGGTGTTTCGGGTCAAATCGGATTTTGTAATATGTATTTACATATTAATTAATGTAATTAATATTAAAATCTAATTTGAAAGGGTATCCCACTAATGGGCCACATTCCTAGGGAAAAAGGGCCCATGAGGGAAAACCGCAAGAGGGAAGGGCCAAGGGCCAAAGGGGGCCAAGCCCAGCCACCACATGGGGCCCACCCGGCCAGCCTTGGGTTGTGCGCAGGGTGGGGCCCCCTGGCTGGCTGGCCCATGGCGCCTCCCTCTGTCCCTTGTTTAGTCCCACATGTAAACCCAAAGGGGAGGGCACACCTCCCTCCCCCTATATAAAGGGGTGCCCATGGGTGGAATGAGACACACCGAAAAATAGAGAAGTCCTTTGGTTGACTCTCTCTCTCCCTTGTGACCATGGCCCCCATGTTTGGGTTGTGCGAACAAGGCGCACCTACAGCACGCTGTTGCATTGCAGGGATTCCAAGTCGGAGATCTACTTCCACACTCCCGACAGGGATCAAGGAGTCGGAGGTCGTCATCGTACAGCGTATGTACGAAACCTCGAGGGCACCTCATACGAGGGCATCTTGGATGTCATGAGCTGGAGCTGCTGCACGATGAAGATGGAGTAAGGGGTGACCTGCGAGGCGCATCGCGACCTTGAGGTCGGTCACGAGTTCGACTACTTCAACCACGTTCCCCTTGGAACGTTAATCGTGTATGATCTACAAGGGTATGTATGATATACGCTCTAGTTGTTACTTCATTACTACATAGATAGATCTTGGGCATTAGGGAGTTCCAATGTAGGAATTTTTTTCTGCTACGGAACCCTTCACTCGAATTTGAGGTGCCCCTTCTGCTTCAGACGCAAGATGAGGTCTCCTTCGATGAAAGATCTTAGACATAGCCGTCGGCTATGGTAGTTGCGAAGGCTCTGCTGGTAGATCGTTGATCGTTCCACCGCGATTTCACGGGCTTCGTCGAGGAGGTCGACGGAATCTTCAAGTGCGGCCATAGATTCGGCCTCACTATAAGCGACGACCCTTGGAGCTTTGTAGCGCACTTCAGCTGGTAGTACCGCCTTAGAACCATGCACCATGAAGAATGGTGTGTAGCCCGGGGCGCTGTATGGCATGGTGTGTAGGCTCCATAGAACGGAGGGTAGCTCGCTGGCCCAGCAGCTGATGGCTTGTTCGAGAGGCCAAAGGAATCTCTTCTTGATGCTGTTGTAGATGATACCGTTGGCCTTTTCGACTTGACCGTTGGTCTGAGGGTGCACCATAGAGGCATAGTTGATGTTGATTCCCAAGTTTTCACAGAAATCTTGGAACTTGTTTGATGTGAAGTTCGTCCCATTGTTGGTGATGATGTTGTGCGGCACTCTGAACCTGAAGACAATGGACTCAAAGAAGTTGATGGCGGTGGCACCGGTTTGATTGGTAACTAGCATGGCTTCGACCCATTTGGTGAACTTGTCGACTACGATGAGGAGGTAGACATATCCTCCAGGCGATGATTTCGGTAGTTTGCCGACCATGTTGAGTCCCCATTGCGCAAGGGGCCAAGCCATGGGTATTGGCCTGAGTTCTGCGCCTGGTGCATGCGGCTTATCCGTGAATCTTTGGCAGGAGTTGCACTTCTGAACGATGTCCTTAGCGTCACGCATGGCCGTGGGCTAGTAGAAACCTGCTCGTAGAGCCTTGGTGACAAGGGCGTGACTGCCAGCATGATGTTCGCAGGTGCCTTCGTGTATTTCGAGGAGGATTCCCCGACCGTCACCATTGGTGACGCATCTTTGGAGGATGTTATGGTGTGGAACATGGTAGTCCATCATGGATGCCTTGAGAGGGGACAATCAGGGTGCTATCGGTGGCTACTCGCAACGGGTTGGGCTCAGATACTGCAGACACAGCGATATACCCAGGTTCGGAGCCCTCTTGTCGAGGTAACACTCCTACTCCTGCAAGGATCTACTATATGGGGGCGAATGCCTGGTACAAGTGCTCCTTGAGCTGTTTCCCTAGCAGCTATGCCGAGTTGGAGGAAGAAGATTGTAGCATCCCATATGTCTAACATCTGTAATGCTACATGGTCTAATAATAATATGCTACATTCCTACATATAATTGTTGCATCATAATTGTATCATGATCATGTCATCATGCCACATTGCATTTGAGCATCATATAAAACCCTTTTCATTTGGTTCTTGTCTCATATGCATTTATCAAGTGTATTTGTTTGTCAATAAAATGTATTTGCGTCTTGATGAATTGCTTCATGCCCAAGTTGAGTTGTGGGCATCTCTCTTTTAACTCCAACACCTTTCTTGCCACCACCTTATAATCCCACCATCCCACTATATGTGAGCCTTGCCTTTTATTTGATATTTACATCTAGCTCATGTGGGTTGGGATGGATCCACTTATAATTCTACATGCTCCCATCTTTGTTTCCCTATTGTTTTCACAATAATAAATATGGACAGCCACATGGCCACCTTTGCATGCTATGTGGGTAGAATTCCTTGTCAAGCTTACATATGGTTTGAATTTGAATAAATGCTCATGTAAGAATAGAATTGTGGCCATATTATGTCTAGTGGATCACACACACAAGCTTGGCCACATTATATTCATGCATGTTCTCTTATTTAGTCCATGTGGGAATCAAGCTTCCTTTTCTTTTGTTGGGCCTTATTCAAATTTGGAATCTTGCTTATATAAAGGCCATGTGAAATTCTAGTGGTTTTCACTACTAGAAGAGGGCATTTATTACTTATGCATGGGCCATGTAAGGTCATCAACCTCTCTTTTCTTTTGCTCTTCCTCTTTTTGTGTAGAGCATGCCTTCTTTGGAATCCAAACAAGTTTGCTCAAGTTTGAACCCAACCCTCTAAGGGGCACCTCCTCTCTTTGATTTGTTAGCATATGTTGCATGCTTATGGTCATTTGGAGTACATGCCTCATCTTATTTTAGCCAAAACCCTCTTCCTCTTAACCAAGCCCTAGCCATCTCTCTCTCTCTTTTATATAGCTTGTACCATCATCTAGCTTAACATCACCACCCTCCTACCCTTGCCCTACCCAAACCGTGGCATACATCTCCCTTACTCTTGCCATGTGCTTATCTACCCCACCTCCCCTTGATCCTCTTTCGGCCAGCTCCACCATGACTCCTCCCAGGACCCTTCTTCCCCCTCCCTTGCTAACCTGGGCTCAACCCAACCCTTGCCGAGCCACCCTAGCCGAGCCACCTTTGCCGGCCTAGCCTTGCTGTGCCACCTCCCTCACCTTTCCCCCTCGTTCCTTGCTGTCCAAGAAGCTCCCCGAGCAACACTGTGTCTTGCCACCTGGCCCCAATTCTTTGCACCCAGTCTCCCGAGCCCAGGTCGATCACGTGAGAGAGGAGGAAAAGGTAGACGCCCCCCTTTTTACCAACCCCAGCCAACCATGTGCAGCTGTCCCTTGGCCCTTATCTACCCCTCCCCTGCCTGGCTGCGCTCTCCAGATCTCCCCAGGGCTCGGACCTCACCACCCCAGTAGCTCCCCGTCCCCTATGCCGGCCACCGCCACCCCGCAGTCTAGCTCGGCCACCCATCGGTTACTAGTGCTGGAGAGAAGGAGGCGTGGAGTTGGGCGTCGAGGAAGATCAAGTCGATCCCCAGGAGCCTGCCTGCACCCGGAGTCGAGGAGGAGAAGGGCTGGAACCACCGAAACCACCGTGTGTCGTGAAACCCCTAGCCCGTGCGCCGCCAAGCAATGCGCGGATCATCGCCGCCTTGAACCGATCCAACACCACCAACAACCCCTTGGTGAGCCACTGTACCTCCTAGACAATGTTTTGCTTGATGTCTCTTCCCGGTTGAGCCGCACTTTCCGTCGAGCGCTCTCGGTGCACCGTTGCTCGTCGGGGTTTTCCGCTGGTTGTCGCCACTGTGGTGCTCGTAGAGAGCGCCTGGCTGTTCCGGCGACACCGCGCCGCCGTGCCGCACCCTGCAGCCCAAGTTTCGTTTCCTGGGCCGATCGTCCACACCACCACCATGCGCGTCTGACGCTGCCGCGCACGGGGAAGACGCCGCCGCCTCGCGAAACACCTTCTGGCCGCACAGCCGCTACCCAGCATCAGCCGTAGCCCACCGCAGTGGTCGCCCACTGTCTGCGCAAGCGCCGGGTCGCGAGTTCGATCCCGCCGCGCCCCGGTTTCCTCGTGTGTCAGTTCCGTCAGATGCCCAGGAAGAAAAACAGTACCTGTGCACGTTTCCCATATAACCCCTTGGCCTTTTTGGCTTCTAAACCCGCGTTCCTTCCTGGTCCCACCTGTCAGCCCCTCAGCCTCTGTCGTTTTTACAAAAAGGGACTCCGCCTTTTCCTGCCGTTTCCCCGCAGCCCCTAGCTCTGCCACGTGTTCAGCCCCTGCTGGCGAGCGTGTAGTGGCCCCGTTGAGCCCCGGTCCCGCCAGTCAGTCTCGGTGGCTGGCATAGCCCCGCGTGAGAAAAGCGCTGCGACGCGTATCCGCCAGCTCAGCGCCTGGGCCCGCACGTCGGTGTCTGCGGCTAGCTATGCCTCAGTAGAAAAAGTCATGTGTTCTTTTTCTGTTAATAAAAATAATTGTAGAAAATGCATATATGTTTTTAATTTTCAGAAATTAATATCTTTAATTTGGTAATTCCAAATAATACAAATAATATATGTTTTTGAATTAGAAAAATGTGAGGATTTCAAATATGCCATACCAAATAATATTTGACTAATTTAAATTTTCGAAATTGTTTAAATTGCAATAAATGCCTTTTTCTCAATTAATTAATAACTTTAATTCTATAACTCCAAATTTGACAAATAATATGTCTAAATCGATCAGCACGATAATCCCGTTCTGTTTATGCATTCTATGTTATGAATTGAAGCATGCATAATGTAAATATTAAGTATACAACAATGTGCATGGGAGCAAAACATGACTAAAAACTTGATAAAATGCTTTGTTCTTGTACCCCACACCTCACCCATGCCATGCTATGCTATGCTATGTAAATTGTGCATCATTCATCATGGCATGCTTGTTTGCTTGTCGCATTTTATTGATATGTTTGTGCATTATATTCATGTTGGCCCTTGTTGTTTGGTTCTTCTTTCGAATAGACGCCAAGCAAGGGAATTATTAGGAATCCCAGGAGTTCTACCCAGATCCATCTCTCGCTTCAACTAAGCTTCCAGGCAAGCACTACCACATGCTTGCATACATATAGTACCTATTGCTTCCATCTTATTCTTGCATCATGGAGTCGCGATTGCATTAAATTGAATCCCAAGTACTGCATAGCCTTTAATTTTAAACCCCACCGAGCTTGTCCCTCCATCCCATGAGCCACTACTACAGGAGTTGTTTGAGCCATGTGAGTCATAGAACAGCATGTGTAGGGTATGTGAGAGTCTGATGGATAACAAGGTACCTAAACAACTTAACCTGAGTAGTAATGGGATAATTAATGAAAGAGGCACCGGTGGGCAATATCTGTTATTTGGTTTTTATGTCCACTTGTGTCCCGTAGGACCCCGAGTACTTGATTCCTGTTCCTTGACTATTCGCACTATCCACATCCGGGAGGACTTGTGGACCCCATCTGAGCCAGAGCTTGATTCATTTCTATTTCTTGGGGCCACAAACTAGTTTGGGGTTTTATTTTACTATCATGTACTTATGCCATGTTACTGCATTATTTTAAGTTTGTGCGTGCAGCACCTGTACTATTTAGGATTGCAGAGTGTTTTCGCGGTATCGACAAGCCTAGTCACACTTTCAGGTTCCCAGTCGTTTATAGCCATTGGCACAAACCTTGAGTCTATCTCGGAGTTGGCTAACTTCGTTACGGGTAGCTTAATGGGGTGGCCCCCTGGAATATTTTATGAATCCTGGGATCGCTTTGTCGTGAATGCCTCGTTGGGTTTTGAGTTGGTTTTTCCGAGGTTGATCGAGTGTGTGTTGCTATTTGTGCACCCCTGCAGGGTAAAACTTTCTGAAAGCCGTGTCCGCGGTTATGGACGACTTGGAGCATAGTTTCTCGATCATAGACAAGCATAACTAAAGTACCGTCTTTAATTTGACTAAATATCTGACTAGTAATTAGTGCAACACTCATGGAATGATTAATAAAACTACCAACAAATGGGTTGTTCGTCCGCTTTCTCGTTGGTAAGCGAAAAGGAGGATGGATCTGTTACTTTATACTGTCATAACTGTTGTTACTAATTAACGGATATCCGTCTATCATTGGTTAGGCGGATGGTTAGCGAGTTTCTATAGAATTGCTAGATATTATCTTTTGCTGCAATTGCGTCACCCCAGGTATATGTCCCCTTTAGAGGCATAAAGACTTGCTGAGTACCCCTAGGGTCTCGCACGATAAATTGTTTGATTTAGATGAACAGGTGTATTCGCAAGATGGATACTGGGTGGAGGAAACAGAGGATGTTGGCAATGATCACTCGGTGTAGAGATTCCGGGGATGGAGATCCGTGAGATCTGTGGGCGGGATGTGCTTATTTATGTGGCATCTTATGCCGATTTGCTTCTTGTTCGTACTTGGATCTTGTTTTCCGCTTCCGCTTGATACTCTGTTGATTGGTGTATGAGGAGCTATCCTAAAATATTATATCTATCTAGGATATTTGGATCTTGCCATATGGCGTTGCAATATTTCTATTTCTTTTAGATGGTATGGCTCCGAGAACTGTTGTAAGTCGCTTGCATACATACTCACTTGTGTATGTATTTGATCGCTTTTCCTATCGACTACGTCGCTCGCTCTTGTCCCGATGTTCTTGGAAGTGGATAGGGCGGTCGGCTGGTACCGTGCCCTGCTCCGTGTTGACGGGCCTACACGTGGGTGGCCCTGGGCCCCCGCTGTAGAATCCCTTATCCACTTTTGGTTCATCCAGGCTCAAACTTAGAGCGTAGGGTCCGAGGTAGTTACAATTGGTATCAGAGCCATTCCACCCTTCAGGGTCTTAGCCAAAATGGTCGTTGTCAGTCTAGCAAATATTTTGGTAGTTATGTATACTAGGGAAAAACAAAACGTGAGAGTAGGACTGCTTCCACTTTTCTTCTTACCCACCCACCCACCCTTTTCTGGTAAGGAAGTGTAACGTTTTCAATCCTCTTCTAAAAATTCAAACTAGGATTCACGTGTTTGGTGTTCCGTAGTACCATAGATTGTGAGTGTGTGTGTGTGTGGGTAATTCTTTGTCTATCTATTGCATCCAACTTGTTATCGCTATCTGCCTTTTGGTTATGAACTGTTGGTACATTCCATACCGACAGGCTTTTGTAAACCAACACGATCTATCTGATTCGTTGTAAACCGACGCGATCTGTCTTTCTCCTTGTTATCCGACGCTATCTTGTTAGGGGTGTTTGTTTCCGTAGTTGCTAATCTCTTAGGTTCACCTTAAGAAGGAAGAGAGTTGGGATATGTGTTTTACTTATTCATGTGCGGAGTAATGCTTTGAGTGCGGGATGGAGTCGCGACCATACCACTACTTTTATCATTCGCTCTTGCATATTGAATTGGTAGAGTTGCTAATCTTGATTCGTTAAGTGGTTTTGCACATATAGTGGTATTTTAATGCCGAAATTTGCGGAATTTTTTTCTTTGATAGCTTTGTGTACCACACTCCTTGTTCAGTCGTGTGAGATATGCTTACTGTCTTCTAGGTGCTTTGAACTTTGTTGATATTTTAATATCATCTCAGTAAATTTTATCCTTTAATCTTGGTTAATTCCATTTTGGTACTATTTTTGATTATTATTATTCTCCATTATGGTACTGACTTGAGTTTTATATCAATCATAGGATGGCACCACCACGCCGCACTGATGATGACATACCACCTGAACTGGGAGCTGCATTGGCAAGTATTGCTAATGCCTTGGGCACAATGCAACAGAACCAACAACGCTTTGAAGAAAGTGTCAGGAGGAATGAGTTTGCCCCGCTACCTCCACCTCCCAAGCGAGGAGACATCAAGGACTTTTTGAAGTTTACCCCGCGCCACTTTGACGTGTCTGATTAGCCGCTGGATGCTGATGATTGGCTCCGTGAGATGTCAAGGTTGCTGGTAACTGCTGATGTTCCTGAGCAAGATTGGATAAAATGCGCCACTCACCTTCTGAAAGGAGATGTAGCTCTATGGTGGGAAAATTATCTGAAGGCAAACCACTCTGAGTTCCAGCCTACTTGGCAGCAGTTCACTGGGGCTTTCAAAGAGCAATACATGTCAGAAATTGTCATGGAGAGGATGAAGGAGGTGTTTCTCAACCTTAAGCAGGGCAATGACAATGTCGACACCTATATCAGAAACATCATGAGTCTTTCAAGGTATGGCGGTGATGAGATCTCTGATGACAAGAAGAAGCAAAAGAGGTTCAGGTAGGGGCTCAATGCATCCATCAAATATGCAATCACTCATGCAAGGCCAGGGTCTTTTCTGGAACTCCAGCATACAGCTCTACAGGAAGAAGCTAGTAGGCAAGTGTTTGAGGAGTCCAAGAAACACAGCCGTGACGCAGCAAGCTCTTCAGCTATGACAGCTCCTTCTAAGCGCCGTGTGTGGGTTCCTAATACCGCACCGCCGCTCCCGGCTCCACCAAGACCTCCAAGCTACGCGGCAAGGCCACCAAACTCCTTCAACGCTTCTCCTAGGGGCTACAACCACAACTACCCGAGAGCGTCTGGTGGAGTCCCTGGCTACGCTGCTCCATGTCCACCTGGTGCTTGTTACACTTGTGGAAACACTGGGCACCAACACTGGAGTTGTCCCATGAACAACAAGGCTCTTCCTCCACCACCTCCAAGACCTGCAACAAGTCCTTCTATGGTTCGTGCACCTCCACCTCGGGCTCTCAACATCAACACCAAGCCCGGGTTGACTGTTGCTCGTGCCAACTGTGTCAACGTCGCTCAAGCCGAGCATGCACCTGGAGTTGTGATGGGTATGCTTTCTGTTAACTCAGTCCCTACATGAGTTTTATTTGATTCTGGTGCATCGCATTCTCTTGTCTCTACAGGTTTTGCGGATGAGAATGGGTTATCTATGGATGCTCTCCCCAAGCGGTTGATGGTTCTTTCTCCTGGGGCAACAATGGCATCTTCTAAGATCAGCCATGGCAATCAAATTGAGATTGGTGGCTCTTTGTTCCTGGCTTCCTTAATCATTCTGGGCAATTCTGACATTGATGTTGTCTTGGGCATGGATTGGTTAACAACAAATGCAGTTGTGATTGATTGTGCTGAACGCTCGGTTTCTCTGAAAATTCCTGAAGGCCATATAGTCTATTCTCCAAGTCTGACTCCTGCAATTCAGCTCTTCTCTTTGGCTGCTCTGAATGATGATGCTATGGATGCTATTCAGAGTGTTCCGGTGGTCCTTGAGTTCCCAGATGTTTTTCCTGAAGAGTTACCAGGTATGCCTCCTGACCGAGAGGTCGAGTTCGTGATTGAGCTTGAACCTGGTACCTCTCCTATCTCCAAGCGGCCTTATAAAATGGGTCCTGCTGAGTTGGCTGAACTCAAACGTTAGCTTGATGAACAAGAGAAGTTGGGTTTCATTTAGCACAATACTTCTTTTTGGGGCAGCCCAACCATCTTTGTGAAGAAGCGAGACCGCACCGATAGACTTTGTGTCGACTATCGGGCTCTCAATGCTAAAACCATCAAGAACAAATATCCCCTTCCGCGGATTAATGATCTCTTCGATCAGCTAGCTAGAGCTGTGGTGTTCTCTAAGCTGGACTTGCAAAGTGGATATCATCAGATCAAGATTCGCAAGGAAGATGTTCCCAAAACAGCTTTCACCACCCGCTATGGCCTGTATGAGTACACGGTCATGTCTTTCGGTCTCACCAATGCACAGGCCACCTTCTCGAGGCTTATGAACTCGGTTTTCATGGAGTATCTTGACAAGTTCATCGTGGTCTATCTGGATGACATTCTAGTCTATTCTAAGTCAAAGGAAGAACATGAAGAACACCTTCGATGTGTCCTGAACAAGCTTCGTGAGATCCGCCTGTACGCAAAGTTCTCAAAGTGTCAGTTCTGGCTGCCTCAAGTCACCTATCTTGGTCACGTCATCTCTGCTAAGGGCATTGCCGTAAAACCAGAAACCGTTCAGACAATTGTTGAGTGCCTTCCACCCAAAAATGTCAAAGAAGTCCGGAGTTTCGTTGGGTTGGCTAGTTATTGCCGGCGCTTCGTTCAGAACTTCTCGAAGATTGCAAAGCCTCTTACCGATCTCCTCAAGAAAGGCAAGAAATACCTTTGGTCTCCTGCATGTCAAGATAGCTTCGAAACACTCAAAGAGAAGCTCACTTCCACACCAGTCTTGATTCCTCCAGATACATCAAAGCCTTTCCAGATATTCTGTGACGCCTCCTTGCAAGGATTGGGTGCGGTCCTCATGCAAGAAAAACAAGTTGTTGCTTATGCCTCTCGTCAGTTGAAGACGCATGAGATCAACTATCCTACACATGACCTCGAACTCGCAGCAGTTGTCTTTGCTTTGAAAGTATGGAGACATTACTTGCGTGGGAACCGTTGTGAGATCTTTTCTGATCACAAGAGTCTGAAGTACATCTTCACACAACCTGATCTCAACCTTCGTCAAAGGAGGTGGATTGAAGCAATTAATGACTTCGATCTGACCATCAACTACACTCCTGGCAAAGCTAATGTCATAGCCGATGCTCTCAGCCGAAAAGCTTATGTCAACAACCTCATGGTGGAAGAACAATAGCCTCTCTTGTGCGAGGAATTCCGCCAGCTCAACCTTGAGACTGTGCATCAAGGGTATCTTCTGAATCTTCTGGCAACCCCTCTCTTGGAAGAAAAGATTCGTGCTAGTCAGCGAGGTGATGCTTACACCAAAAACATCATCTCCAATATTCAGCTGTCGAGGTATGAGTCCTTCCACGTCGATGATCAAGGAGCTCTATTCTTTGAACACCGGATGTTTGTTCCGAACTACCCGGGTTTGAGAGAGCAAGTTCTTAAGGAGGCGCATGATTCTGTTCTTTCTATCCATCCTGGTAGCACAAAGATGTACATGGACCTGAAAACACAATATTGGTAGCCTGGGTTGAAACAATGTTGTGCCAAGTATGTAACCGAGTGCGATGTCTGCCGCAGAGTTAAAGCTATCCATCAAAAACCTTCCGGTCTTCTACAGCCATTGAAGCCTCCGGAATGGAAATGGTAGAAAGTAGAGATGGACTTCATAACTGGTTTTCCAAGGTCGCAGAAAGGCAACAATGTAATCTTTGTTGTCATTGATAGGCTTTCTAAAGTGGCTCACTTCTTCCCCGTCAAGGAAACAATTTCTGCAATTCAGTTGGCTGAGCTCTATATCAATAGAATTGTCTCTCTGTATGGGGTTCCTCTTGAGATCAGCTCAGACCGTGGAAGCATCTTCACTTCCAAGTTCTGCGGAAGTTTCCAAAATTCTTTGGGAACAAGGTTGAACTTCAGCACTGCTTATCACCCTCAGTCGCAAGGACAAGTTGAAAGGATCAATCAGATTCCGGAAGATATGCTTCGTGCTTGCGTCATCTCTTTCGGCATGAAGTGGGAAGAATGCCTTCCTTATGCTGAATTCTCCTATAACAATAGATTCCAGAAGAGTCTAAGAATGGCACCATTTGAGGTTCTCTATGGCCACAAATGCAGAACTCCAATTGGTTGGTCGGGCGCAGGTGAAAGAACATTGTTTGGCCCCGACATTGTAACTCAAGCGGAGGAAAAGGTTCACATCATTCTCGAAAACCTGAAGGTTGCTCAAAGTCGCCAAAAGAGCAACTACGACAGAAAACACACGGACATGGAGTATGTCCCTAGTGTTGGGGGGATACCCCCGGGTAGGTTCACTCCGGGGTATAAGGGCTGAGTTAGCCGAGGGTCGGCAAGGTCAAAGCGGATGCTGGTCGAGTCACCTCAAGGTAGGACGGATCACGGAGTAACCCGGGCCAGGAGGGGACGCCTAACGTTGTCTCGTCCGACTTAAGGAGTAAGTCAGAAATGCTTGTTTAACCTATATGCAGGAACAGGTGTGGCCAGATCTACTGTGATCCGGATCCTCGCTTGGCTTCCAGGAGAAGGAAGGAATCTCTCTAGTCAAAAAATAAGGTCCAGTGCGTACTGGATGAGCGAATAAAGCAAGGGCAGGACCACCGGATCATGGCCGACAAGGGTGACGGCACTCACGTCGGCTGACGCGGGCGCCGCAGAGGCTACGTTGCTAAAGAAAGTGTGACGCGGGGGAAAAGCACCCCTGTCGGGTTACTACTTTGGGAGGGGGCATATTCTTAGGAATATGCCTCCACGTATGCCCTAGGCCAAGACCGAACCACCACTATATAAGGGGGATTAGGGTTCTGGTAGAGGGGTTGGGTTTTTTTCTGGATACAGAGTTGGGAGAATTCTAGTTGGTTGAGCACTAGTGGATCTAGGGTTCTTGGGCTAGTTGGTAGGCAAGAGTAAGAGAGTTTCTTCTTCCTCCTCTTGTCAATACAGCTCAAGGAGCACTTGTAATCTTGGAGATAGAACATCAATACAAAGCTTCTATGTAGAGAATCACTCTACTATCCCTCCCTGGATTCCCCTAGCACATATTAGTCCCCACCTTTAGCCTATCCATGGCATCTGTCGTGACACCACCACGACAGTTGGCTCCCACCGTGGGGCTAGCGGCGCTAGCAGGGGTGAAGATCCAGACGGGAAACCTCATCGGCACCGGCGAACGCATCGTCTCCGGGCTCGTTCAGCGCTTTGGAGCGCTGGACTATGTCAGCGACTTTCTGCTTGTACGCCCAGCGCCCCTTCCTGCAGCAACGTCAAGCTCGGTGCACACAAGGTCTACGTTGCTGTGGACGTGTCTTGCGTTCATCCGCGTTGTCTCATCGATGCAAGAGAACCACCCCTCACTGTGGCTCGCGCGGCACGTATCGCTCGCTCCCCGGACCATGCAGAGGTGATGATGACTGCGCCAGGCGCGGGCATGAGCAAGGATCCAGCGCTAGACCCGGAGGTAACGCCTAAGGCACCGAGGAAAGCTAGGGGTCCTCCGCTAGAGAGGCCTGAGAACGTGCTGAGGGAAGCTATGGATAGCTTGGCAAACCCGGTGGCAGCAGTGGTAGATCTGGCTCAGGCACAGGCCGAGCTAGAGGAGACCCGTCAAAAGATACTGGAGGGCGCAAAGAAAATAGCAGCGGCTCAGCAGTCGTTGAACATGACGCTGCGTGAGTACGCGAAGGCAAACAAGGTTGATGCAGTAAGGGTAAAAGGGAAAAATCTCATGAGTGAGATGAACAGAGAAGGTGATGATGGACCAGAAGGGTCGGAAAACTATCTGTCTGTGGGGTTGCCGAGTACTGACACCGCGAATAACCTCGTGGCAGCGACGCTGCATCCGAGCTAGAAGGTCTAACGGGTGAGGCCCGTCAGAGGCAGCAAGACCGGGTTAACGAGCTGGTTCGGATCGCGAACAGGCAGAACGAAGAACTGCTGAGGGGTAACCCGGAGAGAGTTGGAGCTTAAAAGATCGTCCATTCGGCGATGGGTAACCCGGAGAAATCCGCTGGAGCCGCATCGTCGCCTCATGGTGGCCCAAGGAGAGAAGAGGTAGTAACCTCGGCTAGACGGAACAAGCAGATCGTTCGTCGACCCAACGTCTTGCGGAAAAGAAAAAGAGATCGGAAAAACGGCGATCGGCGAAGTGTGAGCCGAGGTGAAGCTGGCGAGGTAATCACGACCAAGGCAATGCGGTCAAGGGAATCTGCCAACGGTAATGCGGACAAGCGAAACTTCGGCGAGAGCGGTGTCAACCAAGGCAAGAGCAAAGTGCGGCGAGGTATACACAGAGAGGAGCACAACGAGAGCAAGACCGATACAATGGCGGAGACTCGGAGATGATGAATGCGGGATCGCAAGACCGGACTATCATGTGATAGGATCGAGATTGGGAAGCGAGGATTTGATGCGGATGGCCTTGAGTTAAAGCTGGATCGCCTGTATAGGTCGGAACAGATCGAATGTCAAGGTCCTCTGGGTCCAGCGTGCTTTGGACCCCGGATCATGAAGGAACCGCTAGTACCCAACTTCCAATTGCCCAGGGGCACGAAGACGTATGACGGTAGTACCAAGCCAGAGGATTGGCTGATAAACTATGCTACAGCTGTGAAAATTGCAACTGGCAACTTGAGATGGGCTGTATGATACGTACCCCAGATGTTGGAAGGTCCGACTAGGGTATGGCTGAATAATTTGCCACCCGGAAGCATCAATTGCTAGATAGATTTTGAAGAAATGTTTATCAGCAACTTCTCAAGTACATATCAGAGACCGAATAGACCGTAGACCCTGGCGATGTGCAAGCAGAGATCTAACGAAACGGATCGTGAATTCTTGACCCGGTGGTGTACCGTAAGAAACTCGTGTGAGGGAGTCATAGAGTCACAGGCTATAGCATGGTTCGCACAAGGGTGCAGATGTGGCAGCGAGTTGTGGATGAAATTGCAAAGGAAAATGCTAGTCATGTTGGCAGAGATGATCCGGATCCCGGATTCATATGCTTTGGGTGACCCGACTCAACCTAGGATCGCGTCGACGAGTCAAATGAGGAGTACTATCAGAGGGACGGAGCCGGGTCATCCCGAAGGAACGATTACAGGGGAAAAAGGAGAGACGATAGACCGGATCATCGGTATAGTTCGCAACAAGTTGCAGCAGTGAATCAAGATCAACCGGGCGAGGAGCAACCAACGCGTAAAGCGGGAGGGTAATGGACTCCCGAAGCGATGGCAAGAAAACATGGACTCGGGCGAAGAAGCAATGGCAAGAAAAGAAAGATCGTCCGAGGTATACCTATGAGTCAATGTTGGACCAGCCGTGTAAATTTCACACGCCAAATCCAAACAGCCCGGCGGGTCACACAACGAGGCAATGTGAGTGGATGCGTAAGATAGAGCAAGGTGGTTTGGGGAATGCTCAGGCACCCCGGAATGATCAACCTCGGCAGGAGTTACCCCGGCAGCAACTGCTCTCCGGAGCAAACACGCAATAGCTAATGTTGCCTCTCCCTCCGCCGAGGTATGACAACAATGAGAGAAGGGATGCGGTGCATCAGGTGGAAAACCAGCAACAACCGGATCAGAGATACTCCGGAAACGAGGGAAGGAATGAGTACAGGGAACATCACCAGAGCTATTGTGTGTTCACAACAGAGGAAACAGATAGGAAGAGCTTGCAGTGCCGACATATGGAGGTTAACGTGGTTATGCCTGCAGTGACGAGGTACATGCCTTGGTGGGACCAGGAAATCACCTGGAGCGTCAAAGATCACCCCAAGCTTATGCCAAGTCCAGGCTCGTATGCACTAGTGTTAGATCCGATGTTCATTGGACCAAACATTAATGTGAGGTTCTCCAAGGTACTGATCGACAATGGCAGTAGCATTAACATCATGTATGCGGATACGATGCGCAAGTTGGGCATCTCGGAGAACATGCTCTAGGCTACAAGAACAACTTTCCATGGTATCGTACCAGGCATCTCCTGTGAGCCCATAGGCAAAGTCCGGGTCGACGTGCTATTCGGTACGAGGGATAACTGCCGAACTGAGAATCTGGAGTTTGAGGTGGTGAACTTGGAGAGCGCGTATCATGCATTACTCGGGAGACCAGCACTGAGCAAGTTCATGGCAAGTTGCCACGTTAGTTATCTGAAGATGAAGTTGCCCGGGCCAAATGGAGCGATTACTATCGCTGGGGATTTCCGACGTTCTATTGAGTGCGCCTCAGCCGGGTCCAACCTAGCCGAGTCACTCGTAATTGCGCAAGAGAAAAGAAAAATCCAAGAGGTGGCGGCATTAGCTCAGTCCACGCAGCAGTATATGCCGGCGTTAAGTAACCCGCATGGAAGCGTTTCGTTTCAAGCCGCAAAGGACACCAAGAAGATTCCAGTGGATAACATGTTTCCGGAGCGTATCGTAACAATTGGTGTCGGGTTAACTGACAAATAGGAAAGCGAGCTCGTCAACTTCCTCCGTGAGAATCGGGATATTTTTGCTTGGTCCACACAGGACTTGCAAGGTGTTCCGTGGTAGTTGGCCGAGCACTCTTTGAACGTAAGACCCGGAGCAAGGCCGGTGAAGCAGCCTCTCCGACGCTTCGCCGAGGATAGGAGAAAGGTCATTGGTGATGAGATAGCTCGGTTGCTAGCAGCAGGATTTATCATGGAAGTGCTGTATCCGGATTGGCTCTCTAATCCGGTGCTGGTAGAAAAGAAGAAAGATGATCCGAACGTGGCAGTGGTTTGGCGTATGTGTATCGATTACACGAACCTGAACAAGGCGTGTCCAAAAGATCCATTTCCACTGCCGAGGATAGATCAGGTCATCGACTCTACCGCGGGATGTGAACTGTTGTCATTCATTGACGCCGATTCTGGTTTCCACCAGATACCTCTGAACCCGGATGATCAAATAAAAACTGCCTTTATTACCCCGTACGGGGCTTATTGCTATCGCATTATGCCGTTCGGTTTACGAAATGCAGGAGTAACGTACCAAAGATGTATGCAAAAATGTTTGCACGATCAAATAGGTCAAAATGTACAAGTCTACATGGATGATGTGGTTATTAAGACCAAGGAAAGCGCAACGCTCCTTGACGACATAAGGCAAACATTCACGAACTTGAGGATATTCCGGATGAAGCTTAACCCGGAGAAATGTACCTTCGGTGTCCCGGCTGGGAAATTACTTGGATTTCTTGTCTCCAGCCGAGGTATCGAGGTTAATCCGACTAAGATCCGAGCCATCGAACGAATGGAGCTGCCGAAGTGTCTCAACGATGTCCAGAAGTTCACTGGGTGCCTGGCCTCGTTGAGTCGGTTTGTATGTCGGTTGGGAGAAAAGGCACTGCCTCTCTACCAACTCATGAAAAAGTCAGATAAATTCGTTTGGACGCCACTGGCCGATGAGGCTTTTGCCCATTTAAAAAAGATGTTGGCCACTTCACCAGTGTTAGCTTATCCACTGGCAAAGGAGCCAATGTTGCTCTACATAGCCGCAACCAACCGAGTTGTAAGTGCAGTGATTGTGGTGGAGCGGGATGAAGAGGGTAAGTCGGTGTAGAGGCCAGTGTATTACTTGAGCGAGGTATTGTCTGCCTCAAAACAGAACTACCCGCATTTTCAAAAGGTGGCATACAGTGTTTATATGGCGGCAAAGAAGTTAAAGCACTACTTTGAGGAGCATCCCATCAAAGTGATATGCGAAGCCCCCATATCCGAGATAATGGGTAACAAAGATGCGAATGGCAGAATTGCGAAATGGGCAATTGAGCTAGCACCTTACGCACCAAGATGATAGAAGAGAAGCAATCAAGTCTCGGTGTGGCGGACTTATTCGTGGATTGGGCGAGGTGCAATCTGAACCGCCACCCGATCCGAACTCTTGGAGGATGCACTTTGACGGATCAAAACCAAAACCGGGTTAGGTGCCGGTTGTGCTTACCTCGCCAAAGAAGGATCAGCTCAAGCACGACATGAGATCCATTTCATGACATCGAACAATGTCGCTGAGTACGAGCTCTTGTGCATGGTCTCAAAGTGGCAAAGGAGATTGGCATCGTCGGATAATATGCTTTGGCGACTCGGATCTAGTAATACTGACAAGTGTCCGGAGTGTGGGGCCACGGATCCAAACATGGCACTATACAGATTTCATGTGCGTAAGATCTCGGGTTACTTTGAGGGATGCGAATTTCACCATGTACCTCGCGTGGAAAAGCGAAGCTGCCGACATCTTTGTCAAAGCTCGGATCGACCGACGAGCAATTCCACCGGCGTAGCATTGGAGCACCTTAGAAAACCATCTATCGGGCCGTCCCCAGAACCGACTCAATCTATGTCCCGGAAAAGCGGAATCGGGCTGAGCCCATGGACATTGACATGGGAGGTAGCACGCTGAACCCAGGGACTACCTCGGCAAACCCGGGGACTACCTCGCTAGACCCGGGGACTGTTCAGCGTGATCCGGCTGAAGTTATGCCGGTGGATCGGATGGAAATTGATGAGGAGATGTTCCCTGCGCGAGCGATACCAGCTTGGGCACTGCCTATATACCAGTTCTTGAAAGATGGAACGTTACCCATCGAGGAAGTGCTAGCGTGCAAACTCGGAGGAGAGCCAAAGCTTACACAATCATCAATTCCGAGCTGTACAAACGGAGTGTAACCAATGTCCTCCAGTGGTGTGTTGCCCCGGAAGAAGGACTTAACATCCTCCGAGATATACACCAAGGAGAATGCGGGCATCATGCCTCATCCCGGACTTAGTGGCAAAGCGTTAGGCATGGATTCTCTTGGCCAAGTGCCTTGGAGCAAGCAGAAGATCTGGTGAGAAAATGCAATGGTTGTCAAAGATGCATACCAAGACACATATGCCTATGTGGAACTCAAAACCATACCAATTACATGGCCATTATTGTGTGGTGCTTGGATATGGTTGGCCCGTTCAAACCAGCAAGAGGAAACATGACACACATCTTGGTCATGGTGGACAAGTTTACAAAATGGATCGAAGTGAAGCCTATAAGAAAATGTGATGGAGCTACGGCCGTGACGTTTCTCAAAGACATCATCTTGAGATACGGTTATCCACACAGCATTATAACTGACAATGGAACGAATTTCGTGGAAGGAGCATTTTCGCGCTTTTGCCGAGACAAGAAAATCCGACTCGACGTAGCCTCGGTAGCCCACCATGCATCGAACAGACAAGTGGAAAGATCCAACGGATTAGTGCTATCCGGGATAAAACCCCGGCTCATTGAGCCGCTGCAAAGATCAGCGGGGTGCTGGATAGAAGAACTACCAGCGGTATTGTGGAGTTTAAGAACAACTCCGAATCGATCAACAGCTACCGCCGTTCTTTACAGTATATGGGCGGAAGCTGTATTACCGGCCGACATAGAGCATGATTCGCCTAGGGTCACCCAATACCACGAAGCGAAGTGCAAGAAGCCCGCAAAATGATGTTGATCTGCTGGAAGAAGCGAGAGAAGCGGCAGTCGGATCCGCCATATATCAGCAAAATCTTCGACGCTATCATAGCCAGAAAGTGTGCCCCCGAGTCTTCCGGGAAGGCAATCTGGTGCTCCGGTTGGTACAGCGTACCACTGGCATGCATAAATTATCCCCCCATGGGAAGGACCATTTATTGTGAGCAAAGCATTGCACAATGATTCCTACTATCTTATAGATGCGAAGCCACAGGAAAAGAACAAGGCGGACAGGTCCGGAGAGGAATCGAAGCGACCATGGAATGTAGCACTACTTCGTCCCTTCTACACTTAGCTAAGAAGTGTATGTATCCGAGTCATCTCATATGTCGGTATGTATGTCGGCAATGAGCTTATCAATGAAATAGCGGAGCCTCGAGTAGTAACTCGGGGACTGCCTTAATAAACAGTTGTTGTTACTTTTTATGCGCTAGCTGGAATGACTCGTTTCGCTTAACCCGGATTAGTAATGTGTGAGCACCAGAAACCCAACCCTTCGACTTGCTGCTGTCCAACAAGAATTGGCTTCATGGCAAGCAAGGGAACTGTTGGAGATATGCCCAAGAAGCAATAATAAAAGAGATTATTATTATATCTTTGTGTTTATGATGAATGTTTACATCCCATGCTATAATTGTATTATTAGGAAACACTAATACTTGTGTGTTTTGTAAACATAAAAGAGTCCCTGGTAAGCCTCTTGTTAAACTAGCTTGTTGGGTATTCTGAAAGTATGTGTTGAAGCGCATAGACCAAGATTGGGATTTGTCCATCCATATGACAGATAGATATACTCTGGGCCCTCTCGGTGGAATGTCATCTAGATAGCTTGCAAGCATGTGACTAGGTCACAAGGGATGACATAACATGGAAACGAGTAAAGAGTACTTATCAGTAACGAGGTAGAACTAGGTATGCAGATACCGACGATCAAACCTCGGATAAGTAGAATATCACGTGACAAAGGGAATTGGTTTCGTATGTAAAATGGTTCAATAGATCACGAAGTCATCGTTGAGTATGTGGGAGCCATTATGGATCTCCAGATCCCGCTAATGGTTATTGATCGGAGAGGTGTCTTCATCATGTCTGCATATTCACGAACCGTAGGGTGACACACTAAAGGTTCGAAGTTGTTTTAAGTAGATATGGAATATGCGTTGGAGACCAAATGATGTTCGGAGTCTTGGAATGGATCCGGGACATCACGAGGAGATCCGGAATGGTCCGGAGAATAAGATTCATATATTGGGGATCATTTTCTAAGTTAGGAAATGTTTCGGAGTGTTTGTATGGAGATTCTAGAAGGTTTCGGAATGTTCTGGAAGGTTCTAGAGGATTTTTTGGAGTTTACTTGAAAACCAAGAAAGGGATCAAGGAATCCAAGTGGGGCAATACACGGATTCGTGGGGGAGGAGGTTTCCTCCCCCCTTCCCACCGCCGGCCCAAGGAGGGGAGTCCTACTAGGACTCCCCCTCCCCAGGCGCGCCTCCCTCCCTTAAATAGAAGGGAGGGGGCATCCCCTCTTGTACCTCCTATCACAACAACCAATCTCTGCCACCTCTCTCCTCCACCTTTCTTCTGCATAGGCATAGGCGAAGCCCTGCAGAATTCTCATCTCCACCACCACCACCACGCCGTCGTGCTGCTGGGATTCCGTGGTGAAGATCTACTACCTCCGTTGCTCGCTGGAACGGGGAGAGGAAGGTCTGCTTCGACTCATGCGCTTGGTGACCTGCCGTCTGTAGCCAGCCTTAACGTCGTGGAAGGATCGTCCACATGATCTTGAGATCGACAAGTGATCGACTACATCATCCACGAGATCTAATCTCGTTAACACTTTCGGTTCTACGAGGGTTAGTACCGATCTATCTCGTTGCTCATGTCTAGTAGATTAGATCTTGGCTTTTATCTAGATTAGAGCTGGGTTTTGTTCGTTCTTGCGGTAGAATTTTTTTTGTTTTCCATGCTACGAACCCATCAGGAACAAGTTTGGAATTGCGTAGCACATGAAAAACCACTAAGGAAACGAACTTATTCCAGCTAACGTTTTTTTTCCGGACTAACCCCATATTTACTTTCAAGTTATTATGTTGAATTATTTTGAGCCAAGCCTCAAAGTTTCTCAGTATTGTTAAAACGATTCTTGAGGCTCGGATTCGTAAGTCGTAAAACCGAATCAAGGTAGACACGGATCGAGCCGGAGAATTGGACGAACAAGAAAATGAAACTCGGGGACTACGCCCAAGTTAATCCGGCATACAAGCATAGTAGCAAAATATCATGTATTTAGCATACAATGGCACCCGGCATACTGGGGATCTGATAAATTTTCAAGTTTTTTCCACTAAGGAGCGGCAGGAGGAGGAAGTTCGGCGTCATCATCACTGTCTTCAATATTTGAAGTAGCATCTTCTCCATCCTCGCCCGACCCATCCTCCACGTTCTCCATCTGCTCCTCCTCGCCGGACTCCAGAAAGCTCGGCCCCTCAACCCAGTCATGGATGGGAGAATATTCAACAAGGCTGTAGGCGCAAGCACAGTCGAGCTACCACTCCGGATCATCGGTCCATTTGGATCCGGTCTTGCGGAGGAGGCTCAGGTCGATCTTCTCGTACCATGTAAGGATATGATGGAGGAGGGTATCTGCTGCGGCACGCCTGGCGGATTCTCTCCAGAGATCAAGCTGTGTCTCGATTTCCAATAGCTTCTCAGCAAGGAGTGTGATCCTTTTCGGAGCGCTCTTGCTTGGCCAGAAAGTGTTGAAGATCCGGACCGCAACGTCGAGGAGATCTTTCCCATAGTTCTTGATGGTTTCTACCCGAGCTGACACGCTGACCAATAGGTCCTCCATGTCTAAGGGGATGCTCTCACCATCAGGAGCGACGAGAGTACCCCTCTCTCGGCAGAATTTGGCAACGGCAGCACTGGCGATGGGAGTACCCTTCGGAAAGTGATCTGAAAATAAGGAAAGGGAAGATGCTGAAGCAAAGGCATATGAGCTAACCCGGACAACTATGTCGGACAAGGGGAAGAAACTTACGTGAGATATGGCGATGGATCCGGGTCAACTCCTTGATACAACTGTCGCGTCTCTAGCGAAGTTGTTCAAGCTCAGCGAGCGCCGACCCAAGCTGGACCTCGGATTCCTTGAGCAGGTCCTGGTCCTTGGAGATCTGGAGGGTAAAGCGCTCACGTTCTTCGGTGAAGTTCTGGCCAACTTTTTGGAGCTGGGTTTTGTGTTGGGCCTTCATCTTCTCCATCTCGGCCTTAAGTTTGGCTATCTCGTCGTCCTTGGTTCGGAGGAGGGCAAGCTCATCATTCTTCTTCTTCAGCTCGGCTTGATGTTGTCCTGCTTGTTCGAGAAAATGCAGCATCATATCAGGCACGGGCACACTATCCTCAAGCGATGCTGAAATAGTATGTTGACCCGGCAAAGATGAGGAGTGAATGTTTGCCGAGCCAAGGAGAAGAAGAAATGAAAAACACAACAAGGTTGGGCGAAAGAGAACATACCTCGGATTTCCTCCAAGTTCTTCCGCATAATTTTATTTTCAGCCTCCACCCCAGCTGCAAAAAACCGAATGAGGAGGTTAGTCCAGCGGAAACAAGTGAAACGGAGAGGTGTTGAGAGAGGAAATTACCCCTCTTTTCATGCTCCGCGCCAAGTGCAACATGTTTTGCACGCAAGATCTTGTGGGTATCAAGCAGGCGCTGAAATTCGGCGCTCCGGCGATTGGTAGTTACCTGACAAAGGTACAGAAGTGTAAAATTAGTTTGTTGCATATTTGAAGTGTACAAGATCCGGTCCAAGCGGAACTTAACCCGGCTCTAGGTGTGTGCATATTCAAAGTGTGCAAGATCCGGGCCAAGCGGAACTTAACCCGGCTCTAGGTGTGTGCATATTCGAAGTGTACAAGATCCGGGCCAAGTGGAACTTAACCCGGCTCTAGGTGTGTGCATATTCGAAGTGTGCAAGATCCGGGCCAAGTGGAACTTAACCTGGCTCTAGGTGTGTGCATATTCGAAGTGTGCAAGATCCGGGCCAAGCGGAACTTAACCCGGCTCTAGGTGTGTGCATATTCAAAGTGTGCAAGATCCAGGCCAAGCGGAACTTAACCCGGCTCTAGGTGTGTGCATATTCGAAGTGTGCAAGATCCGGGCCAAGTGGAATTTAACCCGGCTCTAAATGTGTGCATATTTGAAGTTTACATGCAGCTACGTTGATCTTCTAATGAGCATCCGGCTGAGTAACAAGTTACTCCGCCGGAGGCTCGGGGACTAATGGTTATTATCTACAGCATGTAAAGAAGAAACGACGTACCTCCATCATTCGCCCAGCGAGGTTAATGGCCTTGGCGGCGGTATTCATCTGAGCGGAAAATTCAGCGGGGCCGAACTTTTCTGGGAGATCGTCGTTGTAGACGAACTCTGCCTTATTCCAGTTCATGACGAACTCGATAAGGCTCGGAGGGTACCGTTTGCCAGTGGGCATGTGGGGTGCCACCAAGCCCTTTGCGTGAGCTTCCTTCCTCTCAATCAGGGCAAGAGCTGGGCTGGTGTGAAGAACCATCTGCTGCGAATCGGCTGGCTCGGCAGGAGGATCCGTCGCTGCTGGTGACTTCTTCGAAAGCATTGACGACAAGGTTCGCTGCCCGGCCTCCACGGAGGTAGACTTGCCTTTGGCTTGATGGGAGGATGTGACCATAGTGGATTTGCCCTTGGAAGCTGCTGGAGTGGTTCCTCGCCGAGCTTGGGATGACTCGGACAAGGCAGACGAACTTGGCACGGGAGCTTTGGTAGCAGGACTGGGAGCTGCTGTTGGTTTCTTCAGAGCCGGGGCAGGCGCTGGTTCGGTGGCTGGTGCTGGAGCTGTTGCTGGTGCTGGAGTTGCAGTAGACTTGGTGGTTGCTGGTTGCGGCAATGCCGAAGTGGCGGACGCCGTTGCCTCGGCCAATCCGACCCCTCCCGATCCGAGGTCGCGTTCCTTTGGAGGAATGCTGCGGAACCGGGCCGCAGAGCCCTCCGGAATAGGGCTCAGCGGGCGTGACTCGTCGTCACGAGGAGGGGAAGGACCGGACTGAAGGGGAGAGGAGATGCTCGATCCGCTCTGAGGGACCTCCACAGGAGCCCTACAAAAGAAAATGATGTCAGGAGTGAAATTACCCCGATACAGGGAGAAGTGTGTTGCGTAGTGAAAAATGACTTACGCATCCGAGGTCTCGGCCTCCTTAGGTTTCCGGGCCCTCCATGCCGGGGCTTTGCCTGCCCGTTTGGAGGCAGTCTTGTCTCCGGCCTTCTTTTGCCTTTTGGTAGGCTGAGAAGGTTCGGAAGAAGAACTTGACGCGGATCCGCACTTCTTCTTCGACGCCACCGGAACAGGCTCGCCCATGGCAAGTGGAGGATCCTCGTGGATGTGCCCACTGGGGTTAGCTGATGCCGGGAAGGCAAAATAAAGAGGGACAGCCTCAACGGGTTCAATCATGTCGATATCCGAGTTATCCTCATCGTCGGGCCAATCTCTAAGAGAAAGAGAATTTACCGCTGGGTCGTTTGGTGGCGTCGGTTGTAGGGAGGAACATCTCCTGGTCCAGCTCCTCCTCATCCGGGATTTCTTGGTCCGGGGCCCACTTAAGGGTCGGATCAGTACCATCCTCGAGGGTTTGCTGGAGAAACAGCTGAGAAAAAAGCGCAAGGAGCAGAGTCAAAAATGTGATAAGAACCGACACGTAATTGATCCGAAATAAGTTTACCCCGCGAAGCTTACCGTGGGAGGGAGCCTATCACGGCAGTAATGCTCGATTCCCCACGTCCATTCGACGGAAAAATCCTTATGGGTGGTGAAAAGAGCCTTGACCCGGCGGAAGATCTCCGTATTGCTCAACTCGAACGAGGAGGTTCGGTTGGGGTCGCGGCTAAAGCTCATGTGGCACAACTTGTGAGTGCGCCGCTAGAGGGGAGAGATTCGGTTGCGCACGAATGTGATCATGGCATCTTCGTTGCACAATCCGAGCTTCTTCAGCTCCGCGAACCTTTTGTGGACTTGGTTGGCCAGAGCTGTAGGTTTTTTGGCGACCTCCTCCTAGAAATCCATGTCCGGGGGACCCGGAGCGTAGGGCAGCAACCGGATCATGTCTTCGGTGCCTTCGTTCCGGACGTAGAAGAAGGTCCGGGACCATCCTTTGCAGGAGTCAAGCCTAGTGACCCGGGGAAAGATTGAAAATCTCCGGGGCGAGATCGAGGCAGCTCCGAACTGAGTGAGCTGCTTGTCCTCCGACTCGACGTGGATGTTGGGGAACGGCGTTGCGGAGGCGAAGAACCAGATCCACAGCTCGCCGTGGGCCATAGTCTGGTGTAGCCCTCGATCGAAGAGACAGCAGACGAGAGAGGTGATGGCGTTCGTCGGAGATGATGTGGTTCGGTGATAGGTCGGACCCGATCCGGAAGAAATCACTCACCGGAAGACCAAATACCCGTTGGAAATGGGATAGGAAAACAACAAACTCACCCGGATTGTGTGAGGGGGCCAATTCCGAGGAGGGGAGACGAGCGGCGACGCTGGCGGGAATACGTCGGGTCCGGTAGAGCCAGTCGATGTCGTCCTGGCAGACCCACGAACCGGCCCACGCGCCTCGGTCCGCCGCGCCGGTGTCCTCCTCCATCTCCTGCTCGACGACGATGAGCTCCTCCTCCGTCATCTCGAATCCCATTGTCCTCTGGAGCTGGCGGCGGGGCTCTGCGGTCTAGATTGACGAGGACCCGTGGCTAGCGATTGTGCAGCGGTGGCTGCGTGCGGAGGCACGGAGAAGGTGCGGGCAGCGGTCTTCTTTAACAGCATCGCGGCAAGGCGATCGCGAGGAAGAAGAAGAGGAACGGGTGAAGGGGCGCGGAGATGGAAAAGTGCTAAGGGGCGCGCCCCTCCTCTATTTAACTGCCCCCAGTAATCGATGAGTGGGATCGCGCTGCACCGGAGAGCCACACGCTGTGGCCGTGTATCACCGGCATTAGCCAATCAGAGAGAAGCCACAGCGGAGGCCACAGAGTAAATATGATCCCATGACACGACGTGTAGTTGTGGTAAACGAGGAGACAGGCGTGACGTAACCCACACAGTAATCACCGGCGATTCTTTGCGGCGATTCTTATGCGAGCCCTTAAAATGAGGCAACGTAATGATTAACCTTTACGTGGGTTGGCGTATGAGAGAAGGAAGCAAGGCCCGGATCCGAGCCTCCCTGGTAACCCGGCCGACAAGTGAAAACTTGAAATGTGCAGAGGGAAAGTAAAACCATAGGATCCGAGCTACAATGGTAGCCCGACCGGCAAGTGAAAACTTGGAACGTGCGAAGGGAACATAAATCCATATAATCCGAGACAAGAAGTTAACCCGGAACTAAACGTCCGAGGCTTGAATACGAATGAACCTAATATGGCCTTAGTGACCAAGGCCGCTAAGGCCACACCAGCTTCGGGGACTAATGTTGGGGGGATACCCCCAGGTAGGGTCACTCCGGGGTATAAGGGCCAAGTTAGCCGAGGGTCGGCAAGGTCAAAGCGGATGCTGGCCGAGTCACCTCAAGGCAGGCCGGATCACGGAGTAACCCGGGCCAGGAGGGGACGCCTAACGTTGTCTCGTCCGACTTAAGGAGTAAGTCGGAAATGCTTGTTTAACCTATATGCAGGAACAGGTGTGGCCGGATCTACTATGATCCGGATCCTCGCTTGGCTTCCAGGAGAAGGAAGGAATCTCGCTGGTCAAAAAAGAAGGTCCGGTGCGTACTGGATGAGCGAATAAAGCAAGGGCAGGACCACCGGATCGTGGCCGACAAGGGTGACGGCGCTCACGTCGGCTGACGCGGGCGCCGTAGAGGCTACGTTGCTAAAGCAAGTGTGACGCGGGGGAAAAGCACCCCAGTCAGGTTACTACTTTGGGAGGGGACATATTCTTAGGAATATGCCTCCACATATGCCCTAGGCCAAGACCGAACCACCACTATATAAGGGGGGTTAGGGTTCTGGTAGAGGGGTTGGGTTTTTTCTGGATACAGAGTTGGGAGAATTCTAGTTGGTTGAGCACTAGTGGATCTAGGGTTCTTGGGCTAGTTGGTAGGCAAGAGTAAGAGAGTTTCTTCTTCCTCCTCTTGTCAATACAGCTCAAGGAGCACTTGTAATCTTGGAGATAGAACATCAATACAAAGCTTCTGTGTAGAGAATCACTCTACTATCCCTCCCTGGATTCCCCTAGCGCATATTAGTCCCCACCTTTAGCCTATCCATGGCATCTGTCGTGACACCACCACGACACCTAGTGATCTCGTTTACCTTCGTGTCACTCCCATGAGAGGCACGCACCGGTTTGGTATCAAAGGGAAGCTGGCTCCTAGATACATCGGTCCTTTCAAAGTTCGTGGAAGAAGGGGAGAAGTTGCTTATGCTCTTGAGCTCCCTGAAAAACAAAAGGTCCATGATGTTTTTCATATCTCTCAACTCAAGAAGTGTTTCAAGGATCCCGGCAGGACCGTGGACCATGAGCTCATCAATCTCCAAGAAGACCTGTCTTATCAAGAACACCCCACAAAAATCCTAGAAGTCGCAGAAAGAAAGACTCGCAACAAGTCTATCAAGTTCTGCAAGGTGTAGTGGTCGCACCATTCCGTTGATGAAGCCACTTGGGAACGCGAGGATGAGCTCTGTGCCAAGTATCCTAACCTCTTCGTGTCTTCTTCTTCTTCCTAGAATCTCGGGGCGAGATTCCTGTTTAGTGGGGGAGAGTTGTAGCATCCCATCTGTCTAACATCTGTAACGCTACATGGTCTAATAATAATATGCTACATTCCTACATATAATTGTTGCATCATAATTATATCATGCTCATGTCATCATGCCACATTGCATTTGAGCATCATATAAAACCCTTTTCATTTGGTTCTTGTCTCATATGCATTTATCAAGTGTATTTGTTTCTTAATAAAATGTATTTGCTTCTTGATGAATTGCTTCATGCCCAAGTTGAGTTGTTGGCATATCTCTTTTAACTCCAACACCTTTCTTGCCACCACCTTATAATCCCACCATCCCACTATATGTGAGCCTTGCCTTTTATTTGATATTTACATCTAGCTCATGTGGGTTGGGATGGATCCACTTATAATTCTACATGCTCCCATCTTTGTTTCCCTATTGTTTTCACAATAATAAATATGGAGAGCCACATGGCCACCTTTGCATGCTATGTGGGTAGAATTCCTTGTCAAGCTTACATATGGTTTGAATTTGAATAAATGCTCATGTAAGAATAGAATGTGGCCATATTATGTCTAGTGGATCACACACACAAGCTTGGCCACCTTATATTCATGCATGTTCTCTTATTTAGTCCATGTGGGAATCAAGCTTCCTTTTCTTTTGTTGGGCCTTATTCAAATTTGGAATCTTGCTTATATAAAGGCCATGTGAAATTCTAGTGGTTTTCACTACTAGAAGAGGGCATTTATTACTTATGCATGGGACATGCAAGGTCATCAACCTCTCTTTTCTTTTGCTCTTCCTTTGGTTTTTGTGTAGAGCATGCCTTCTTTGGAATCCAAACAAGTTTGCTCAAGTTTGAACCCAACCCTCTAAGGGGCACGTCCTCTCATTGATTTGTTAGCATATGTTGCATGCTTATGGTCATTTGGAGTACATGCCTCATCTTCTTTTAGCCAAAACCCTCTTCCTCTTAACCAAGCCCTAGCCATCTCTCTCTCTTATCTAGCTTGTACCATCATCTAGCTTAACATCACCACCCTCCTACCCTTGCCCTACCCAAACCGTGGCATCCATATCCCTTACTCTTGCCATGTGCTTATCTACCCCACCTCCCCTTGATCCTATTTCGACCAGCTCCACCATGACTCCTCCTAGGACCCTGTTTCAGCCCTCCCTTGCTAACCTGGGCTCAACCCAACCCCTGCCGAGCCACCCTAGTCGAGCCACCTTTGCCGGCCTAGCCTTGCCGTGCCACCCCTCCTCCTCACCTTTCCCCCTCGTTCCTTGCTGTCCAAGAAGCTCCCCGAGCCACACCTGCGCCGTATGCCAGCCTAGCCCCTAGCTGCCGCACCCCAGGTCTCCCCGAGCCCACGTCGATCACATGAGAGAGGAGGAAAAGGTAGACGCCCCCCTTTTTACCAACCCCAGCCAACCATGTGCAGCTGTCCCTCGGCCCTTATCTACCCCTCCCCTGCCTGGCTGCGCTCTCCAGATCTCCCTAGGGCTCAGCCCTCACCATCCCAGCAGCTCCCCGTCCCCTGTGCCGGCCACCGCCACCCCGCAGTCTAGCTCGGCCACCCATTGGTTACCAGTGCTAGAGAGAAGGAGGCGTGGAGTTGGGCGTCGAGGAAGATCAAGTCGATCCCCAGGAGCCTGCCTGCACCCAGAGTCGAGGAGGAGAAGGGCTGGAACCACCGGAACCACCGCCGCGTCGACGAAACCCTAGCCCCGCCGTGCGCCAGCAACGCTGCAGATCGCCTTTGCCTCGAACCGATCCAACACCACCAACAACCCCTCGGTGAGCCGCTATACCTCCCAGACAACGTTTTGCTTGCTGTCTCTTCCTGGTTGAGCCGCGCCTTCCGTCAAGCGCACTCAGTGCACCGCTGCTCGTCGGGGTTTTCCGCTGGCTGCCGCCGCTGTGGTGCTCGCAGTGAGCGCCTGGCTGTTTCGGCGACACCGCGCCGCCGTGCCGCACCCTGCAGCCCAAGTTTCGTTTCCTAGGCCGATCGTCCACACCACCGCCGTGCGCGTCTGACGCTGCCGCGCACGGGGAAGACGCCGCCGCCTCGCGAAACACCTTCTGGCCGCACAGCCGCTACCCAGCATCAGCCGTAGCCCACCGCAGTGGTTGCCCGCCGTCTGCGCAAGCGCCGGGTCGCGAGTTCGATCCCGCCGTGCGCTTGTTTCCCCGCGCGTCAGTTCTGTCAGATGCCCAGGAAGAAAAACAGTACCTGTGCACGTTTCCCACATAACCCCTTAGCCTTTTTAGCTTCTAAACCCGCAGTCCTTCCTGGTCCCACCTATCAGCCCCTCAACCTCTGTCGTTTTTACAAAAAGGGACTCCGCCTTTTCCTGCCGTCGCCCTGCAGCCCCTAGCTCTGCCACGTGTTCAGCCCTAGTGGCGCGTCTGATGGCCCGTCGAGCCCCGGTCCCTTGATCGGTCTCGGTGGTGGCGTACGTGAGAAAAGCGCTGCGACGCGTATCCGCCAGCTCAACGCCTTGCCCATGCATTGTCTGTGACTATGCCTTAGTACAAAACGTCCTGTGTTCTTTTTCTGTTAATAAAAATAATTCTAGAAAATGCATATATGTTTTTAATTTTCAGAAATTAATATCTTTAATTTGTAATTCCAAATAATACAAATAATATATGTTTTTGAATCAGAAAAATGTGAGGATTTCAAATATGCCATCCAAAATAATATTTGACTAATTTAAATTTTCGAAATTGTTTAAATTGCAATAAATGCCTTTTTCTCAATTAATTAATAATTTTAATTCTATAACTCCAAATTTGACAAATAATATGTCTAAATCGATCAGCACGACGAGCCCCTTCTGTTTATGCATTCTATGTTATGAATTGAAGCATGCATAATGTAAATATTAAGTATACATCAATGTGTATGGGAGCAAAACATGACTAAAAACTTGATAAAATGCTTTGTTCTTGTACCCCACACCTCACCCATGCCATGCTATGCTATGCTATGTAAATTGTGCATCATTCATCATGGCATGCATGTTTGCTTGTCGCATTTTATTGATATGTTTGTGCATTATATTCATGTTGGCCCTTGTTGTTTGGTTCTTCTTTCGAATAGACGCCGAGCAAGGGAATTATCAGGAATCCCAGGAGTTCTACCTAGATCCATCTCTCGCTTCAACTGAGCTTCCAAGCAAGCACTACCACATGCTTGAATACATATAGTACCTATTGCTTCCATCTTATTCTTGCATCATGGAGTCGCGATTGCATTAAATTGAATCCCAAGTACTGCATAGCCTTTAATATTAAACCCCACCGAGCTTGTCCCTCCATCCCATGAGCCACTACTACAGGAGTTGTTTGAGCCATGTGAGTCGTAGAACAGCATGTGTAGGGTATGTGAGAGTCTGATGGATAACGAGGTACCTAAACAACTTAACCTGAGTAGTAATGGGATAATTATTGAAAGAGGCACCGATGGGCAATATCTGTTATTTGGTTTTTTATGTCCACTTGTGTCCCGTAGGACCCCGAGTACTTGATTCCTGTTCCTTGACTATTCGCATTATCCACATCCGGGAGGACTTGTGGACCCCCCCTGAGCCAGAGCTTGATTCATTTCTATTTCTTGGGGCCACAAACTAGTTTGGGGTTTTATTTTACTATCCTGTACTTATGCCATGTTACTGCAATATTTTAAGTTTGTGCGTGGAGCACTTGTACTGTTTAGGATTGCGGAGTGTTTTCGCGGTATCGACAAGCCCAGTCACACTTTCGGGTTCCTAGTCGTTTACAGCCATTGGCGCAAACCTTGAGTCCGTCTCGAAGTCGGCTAACTTCATTGCGGGTAGCTTAATGGGGTGGCCCCCTGAAATATTTTATGAATCCTGGGATCACTTTGTCGTGAATGCCTCATTGGGTTTTGAGTTGGTTTTTCCGAGGTTGATCGAGTGTGTGTTGCTATTTGTGCACCCCTGCAGGGTAAAACTTTCTGAAAGCCATGTCCGCGGTTATGGATGACTTGGAGCACAGTTTCTCGATCATAGACAAGCATAACTAAAGTACCGTCTTTAATTTGACTAAATATCTGACTAGTAATTAGTGCAACACTCATGGAATGATTAATAAAACTGCCAACGGATGGGTTGTTCGTCCGCTTTCTCGTTGGTAAGCGAGAAGGAGGATGGATATGTTACTTTATACTGTCATAACTGTTGTTACTAATTAACGGACATCTGTCTATCATTGGTTAGGCGGATGGTTAGCGAGTTTCTATAGAATTGCTAGATATTATCTTTTGCTGCAATTGCGTCACCCCAGGTATATGTCCCCTTTAGAGGCATAAAGACTTGCTGAGTACCCCTAGGGTCTCACACGATAAATTGTTTGATTCAGATGAACAAGTGTATTCGCAAGATGGATACTGGGTGGAGGAAACAGAGGATGTTGGCAACGATCACTTGGTGTAGAGATTCCGGGGATGGAGATCTGTGAGATCTGTGGGCGGGATGTGCTTATTTATGTGGCATCTTATGCCGATTTCCTTCTTGTCCGTACTCGGATCTTGTTTTCCACTTCCGCTTGATACTTTGTTGATTGATGTATGAGGAGGTATCCTAAAATATTATCTCTATCTAGGATATTTGGATCTTGTCGTATGGCGTTGCAATATTTCTATTTCTTTTAGATGGTATGGCTCTGAGAACTGTTGTAAGTCGCTTGCATACATACTCACTTGTGTATGTATTTGATCGTTTTTCCTTTCGACTACGCCACTCGCTCTTGTCCCGATGTTCTTGGAAGTGGATAGGGCGGTCGGCCGGTACCGTGCCCTGCTCCGTGTTGACGGGCCTACAGGTGGGTGGCCCTGGGCCCCCGCTGTAGAATCCCTTATCCACTTTTGGTTCATCCAGGCTCGAACTTAGAGCGTAGGGTCCGAGGTAGTTACAAAGATGAACTACTAAACTTGTCAAATCTAGGGAACTTCAGCACCTACCTAGAGCCCTAGAACTACCCTCCCTTATATACTGGTAGGGAGTGGTAGGTTATAATGTGGGCTCTAGGGTTTATTGTTTGGATTTGGGTTTACAGAGCGGGCCAATTAGACGAGCCTACCCAGTGGGCCAAGACCCGGTCAAGCCGCCAGTATAGGGGGGACAACGCTGTAGTGTCCCAATGCCTTCGCTTTACATCGACCGGATGGACGCCCACATGGCGGTGCTGGTGGAGAGAGAGTGGCTCACCGCCTAGGACATCCTGTTGTCTAGATGACAAGTTGCGTGCTTCCGCTGTAGCAGCGGTCGCACAAGATGTGCCACGTCTCTGGCAATCTCGACCCCACCCGGGTGTCCCGGTTGGATGTGCCGTATGGGGACCTTCGAGAATGGCTCGTTACCATCTCGAAGGAGACGCTAGCGGAAGACTGGAACTTTTCCTGTCGGCCATACCACCGCAGCCGGCGACCGCCGAAGGTTAGCCTCTTCCCTTGTTCTCTGGGTAAATTTTCCCCGAGGAACCTCTTCTTGTTGATGGGTTCGTTGCATGGAAAACAAAATTTTCTACCGCAAGAACAAACAAAACCAAGATCAAATCTAGGAAAAGCCAAGATCTAATCTATTAGATGTGTGCAACGAGATAGATCTATACTAACCCTTGTAGATCCGAAAGCCTTGTGCGAGATCGGATATCGTGGTTGATGTAGACGATCACTTGCCGATCTCAAGATCAAGTGGACGAGCCTTACGGCGCCGCGTTTCGGTAGCGCTTCCGCAGACGGTCACACGTACGGAGTCGATGTAGACCTTCCTCTCCCTGTTCCAGCGGGCAGCGGAGGTGGTAGATCTCCACGGAATCCCAGTAGCACGACAGCGTGGTGGTGGTGGTGGAGGAGGATTTCTACAAGGCTTCGCCTAAACTGGAGTAGAAGGAAAGAGGAGGAGGGTGGCGGCTAGGGAAGGTCCGAGGGATCTTCCGAAGTTTTCCCTCCGGCTCCTTTATATAGACGGAAGGGCAAGGTCGGTGGGCGCCCGAAGGGCCCACACCATGGGGTGGCATGCCGTAGGGCCTGGCCGCGCTAGCCCTAGGTGTTGCCACCTCGTGGCCCCACTTCGGCTATCCTTCGGCCCTTTCTTTCTTGGTTTCCAAGTAAGCCCTATGGAATCTTCCCGAATCCTTCTAGAAGCTCCATATGAATACTCCGGAACATTTCCGAAACCCAGAAAATGATCTCCAATACATGAATCTTATTCTCCGGACAATTCCGGATCTCCTCGTGATGTCCCGGATCCAATCCGAGACTCTGAACAAACTTCGGTCTCCAACGCATATTCCATATCTACCTAAAACAACATCGAACCTTAAGTGTGTCACCCTACGGTTCGCGAATATGTAGACATGATCGAGACACCTCTCTAATCAATAACCATTAGCAGGATCTGGAGATCCATAATGGCTCCCATATACTCAACAATGACTTTGTGATCGATAGAACCATTAACATATGAAACCAATTCCCTTTGTCACGTGATACTTCACTTATCTGAGGTTCGATCATCGGTATCTCCATACCTAGTTCTTCCTCGTTATCGATAAGTACTCTTTACTCATACTGTGGCATGTCATCCCTTGTGACCTAGACACATGCTTGCAAGCTTATCAGATGACACTCCACCGAGAGGGCCCAGGGCATATCTATCCGTCATATGGATGGACAAAACCCAATCTTGATTCATGCGCTTCAACACATACTTTCAGAATACCCAATGCCACCTTTATAACCACCCAGTTACGAAGTGGCGTTTGATGTCATCAAAGTACTCATCCGGTGATGGTGATTAACATAATCTCATGGTCGAAGGATTAGGTTACTATGCATTTGAAAGCTTGTAGCAAAGTGAACTTAATGACTTGATCTTATGCTATGCTTACTATGGGTGTATGTCCATCACATCATTCTCCTAATGATATGATTTTATTATTAATGACATCCAATGTCCATGATCAGGAAACCATGATCATCTATTAATCAACAAGCTAGTCTAACAAGAGGCTTACTAGGGACTCTTTTATGTTTACAAAACACACATGTATTAATGTTTCCGGTTAATAAAATTATAGCATGATTGTAAACATTTATCATAAACACAAAGATATAATAATAACCATTTTATTATTGCCTCTTGGGCATATCTCCAACAGTCTCCCACTTGCACAAGATTCAATAATCTAGTTAAAACTTTGTGCATTCAACACCTATGGCTTTCTGGTGTTGTATATACACTTATTGCTAGTGGTAAACATAATCTTCGGATCTGACACTTCCAGGTCCGTGTGTATTTGCATGTATTTATGTCTCTACGCATCACTCATTCTCTAATGAGATGGCATTATATAAATTTGATCCTTTCGTGAGACCTTCAGTTCCTTGGGATTAAATCATGTCAATACAATTGTCGTATAATAAATCTTCATAGTATTAGCCCGCTGTGAACCACACCTAGTTTGGCAACAAACTAATTGATACAAATACCCTCTTTTGCTGCTACAATAGCAGTCATATACTTAGCCTTCTTTTATAGTATCTGTCACAATGTCTTAACTTTGGAACTCGTCCAAATTCGTTATAGAACTTCCTTTCCATTTCATTGTGTCACCCATAGTTTAACTGAGATAAAACTTAATTAGTATCCTGTGACAAAACTAGTATCAATGTAACATCTTTACAATGAACATCTATCTATTTCTCACCTTTACATAAATAATATATTCTTTATTTCTTCCAAAGATCATAAGAATATCCTTACTATCATCCAATGATCATCTTATGAGTCATGCTCATAACATTTAGAGCATAGGACATATCTGGATGTGTACATCTCATAGAATGATTGATCAAAATATTCTTGTGATTTCTCCAAATGTCAAAAACACTTGAATCTCGTGTCAACACCCTTGAATCTTGATTCAATCCTTTCCGTGTAACAAGAACCTTTCTTGTTGTTTCCATATTGAACTCATTCAACATCTTATCTATGTACTTTTGGCACAACCATATTAGCGTCTCAATCTATCCATATAGACATTGATACCTAATATTCGGTTTTTGCCTAAGTCTTTCATCGAAATGAAATTCTTAACCTATGTCAATAAAAGATACATCATTTCCAACCAACAATATGTATCCCACATAATGTTTTAGAAATATGTCTTAGTGCTCCCACTTAATTTCTTGCAAATGCAAGCATCTTCATCATCTCCGATGAAATTAAACCCTTTAACAATTTCATCACGGTGAAGATTCCAACTCCTCGATGTTTACATCAACCATTGAGGTTTGCATACACTTTTAGCATCTTTTGAATTAACAAAACCCTTTGGACCGTGTCATGTACACGTCCTAGGTAACCATTCTATTAGAAGAACTTGTTTTGTTTATTCAACTACCACATAACAAAATTATATGTAGTGGTTGCTACATTAATCCGTCTAGACTAAATATCGCTATGAGAGATCAAATCTTGTCATAGTCAACTGCTTGAACATTGTCGTGAACTCTTTCCCGACATGTCGACTATTTCATAGATGTGAAACATCCATGTCTAGTTCATTATAGATCCATATACGACTGTAAAGTCTTACACCTTTCTAGAGGGTCTTTCAAGTTAAAATCTTGTTTTCTCGTGTATGGAACTATCACGGAACGGCTTCAAGCCATTTGACGGAGTCAGGGCCCATCATCGCTTCTTTGCATACAGTCGGTTTATCATTGTCAAACAACAATGATTTACTTTTAAATCCTAATATTTGATTGTTTACCCGACCTACTTGGTTCAATAGGAACTTAGACCTTTCGTGACCACAACTTTTGAGACACGTGAGCCATAAGCATTGTTGCTGCCTCCAGAACACTTTCCGGCGCTGCGCAACTCAACACATATTAATTAAGGTTCTATAACCTTATCAAAGTTCTATTGTCCTCCCACTTAACTTTTCACGGAAAAATTCCTTCTAAAGAAACTTGACGTTTGTAAGCGACAAACACTTTTGTCTTTGGTGTTATGGAAGAATATCCAATGGTTTATTCAAAATAACATACAAAGATATGTTCATCCGACTTTGGTTGTAAACAGTTTACTTATGCCTAGCATACCATTATTTAAGAATTGACTATTTGGGTTTTATCCCAAACCATAACTATATATGGTGTCATACCAACGGATCATGATGGAGCTCTTTTGAGTGTAAAAGCGGTAATCACTAAAGCTTTAATCTTTAAAATACTATGGCAGTTTTATTACTAACACCTTTGATCTCACCATGTCAAACAAGGTTTCATTGCATATCTCGAACACTCCATACTCATATGGTGTTTTGGGAAATGCAAATTCATGGAACGATTCCTTAAATCTTAGGTGTTTATGCTAAAACTTGTAACTCAAACATCTTCCTTTATGATTTTCTATCATAAATTCTTCAATTTCTTGTTACAATGATTTTCTACTTCATCTTGAAATTCTTTGAACATTTTCAAATGTTTCATACTTCTTCCTTATTAAGTAAATATATATATATATATTCACTCAAGTTTTCGGAGAAAGCATATGAAGTTGAAATCCATATCTTTCGACTACACATAATAGGCTTTATACATCTATATGTACAAGTTCCAATAAGCTAGTCATTCGACCACTTTTGGCCTATGAACGAAGTTTTAATTATCTCAAGAAAAGTTTCTCAAGCGTCATTTGATCAAAAATCAAAAGACTCCAAAATTCCATCAACATGGAGTTTATTCATGTTTTTCTTTCCAATATAATTTAAACAGCGATGTCACTTCTTAAGTGATCTTTCAATCAATTGTATTTTGACATTTTAGCATTAGTTTTATGGATGTGATTTCTCCAACGAGATTTGTAAATCATCCATCTTTTATGGAATACGGAAATTATTTGAACAACCTTTTGTTCTCATAATACCTGATCAGAATAACAATTATTGAAACAAATCTTGAAGGCAAGCTTTGATGTTAATGAGCTACACAACAACCCTTTGTTTGTTTTCGATGAACATCATCACATATTCTCTTGCTAGTTACTTAGGCCATTGCAATTCATGAATTGTGTTGTTTTGTATGACACTTCGTACCAACAAATTCCTGTATCCAATACCCAAGAACCACATTGTTTAACAAGCAAAGAATACAACCATAACATGTATATCATCTATATACCTGAGCTGGACAATTCTAGTCTTTTTCTTTTCTGCCAAATATTGCTGAGATTCTCTTTCAGCATTTCATTTTTTCTTTTACAAGAATCTATCAACTTCAATAGTGGCGCCATACAGATGACACACAGTCCAAAGTGTGTGTAGTCAAATACTAATATCTTTGGACTTGCACTTTGAAGTAGATCACCATTATAAAATATTTGGCGTTCTTTCAAAATCCATTCTTTAGTAATCTTTAATTGTAGTAAACATTTTTCCTACATTTTCTATTCATCCTTATCATGACAACTTTCATGGTCAAGCTACTATAGCTTATAAAGGTGAATCGCGAGTATAAAGTTTCTTTTCCAAAACCTTTTGGAGGATTAGGACGACTAGCGTCTCCAACCTTCGCAAATTTTTATCAAATATGAGAACTTATATTTTGCTTAAACTATACTCTATCATGTTGCAACCAAAACATTGTTTTAGATATCGCAATACCTTTCACATATGATGGTTTCTGAAACATTTTTTTCAGCTCCTAGAAAATTTTGATATTAAAACAATCTTTTGAATATCAAGAATCATGGAGGCAAACATGATACATTACATACTAACACTGGAATTGTTACTCTTGATTTAATACTGATTATTAAACTTCATGGAGTAACTGGAGTTTGCTGAAAGTTTGCAATAGGAATTTTAAACTTTAGAATGACACTCAAAACAATACGATACCAATTCGTAAAGTAAATATCCAGAATTTCTATAGTTCTTTTATCTCAACTATAACTAAGAGTAAGGGGTTGAACAGATGCCAATGACTAGAATAAACTATGCAAACTCACCTTGATTTTGTTTATGATAAATTGTGTTCAACTTAATCATATTACTATATGAACTCTCACTCGAAACAACATCCCTCGAGTTGTTTTAGTGATTACACGAACCAAATCCACTACACCAAGTCCGATCATCACGTGAGATGATGTAGCTTCAAAGGAGAACAATCAACATGTTCATCATATCAACCTTATGACTCATGCTCTACCTTTTGGTATTCCGTGTTCCGAGACCACGAGTCTTAGCAACGGTGCCTACTAAGGACGAACACTTTATTACTTGATATTTAGTGAGAGGGATCATCTTATAATGCTACCGTCGCGATCTAAGCAATACAAGATGCATAAAAAGGATTAACATCACATGCAATTCATTATATGTGATATGATATGGCCTTTCTTCTTGTGCCTTTGATCTCCATCTCCAAAGCACGGACATGATCTCCATCATCACCAGCGTGGCGTCAAGGTCCGTGGCGCCGCTTCATGGTTGTCCATCATCAACAACAACTATTAAAACTACTTGGAATAAAGCTATTACATGATGAATTGACACGCAGGTCTTAACAAATTTAAAGACAACCATTAGGCTCCTGCCGGTTGCCATATTACAATAAAGATCATTGCATACATCAAATACAATCACAATCATAACATGGCCATATCACATCACAAAACCCCTGCAAAAACAAGTTAGACGCCTCTAAATTTCTTTGCATGTTTTATGTGGCTTGGGGCTTTCGAATAAGAACGGATCTTACCTACGAACATGAACCACAACATTGATACAAGTGTTATCAAGTGCAAAGTGTAAATTGGATCTACACTATGGTGGGAGAGACAGACACCCGCAAAGCCACATGTGCAATACGTGTTGCACGTCATCCGTGGAGAAAGTCTCATGTGCGATGACATGTAACGTTAGCCCGGGCCGCTTCATCCCACCATCCCGCAAGATGCAAAGTACACAAAAGCAAAAAGACAGCACGGACATCAATGCCCACAAAACCATTGTGTTATATTCGTGCAACAGATATATGCATAGACACGGCTCTGATACCACTGATGGATTCGTTGCATGGAATAAAAAAAATTCTACCGCAAGAACGAACAAAACCAAGATCTAATCTAGGAAAAGCCAAGATCTAATCTATTAGATGTGTACAACGAGATAGATCTGTACTAACCCTTGTAGATCCGAAAGCCTTGTGCGAGATCGGATCTCGTGGTTGATGTAGATGATCACTTGCTGATCTCAAGATCGAGTGGACGAGCCTTTTGGTGCCGCGTTCCGGTAGCGCTTCCACAGACGGTCACATGTACGGAGTCGATGTAGACCTTCCTCTCCCCGTTCCAGCAGGCAGCGGAGGTGGTAGATCTCCACGGAATCCCAGCAGCACGACGGCGTGGTGGTGGTGGTGGAGGAGGATTTCTGCAAGGCTTCGCCTAAATCGGAGTAGAAGGAAAGAGGAGGAGGGTGGCGGCTAGGGAAGGTCCGAGGGATCTTCCGAAGTTTTCCCTCCGACTCCTTTATATAGATGGAAGGGCAAGGTCGGTGGGCGCCCGAGGGGCCCACACCATGGGGTGGCACGCCCTAGGGCCTGGCCGCGCCAGCCCTAGGTGTGGCCACCTCGTGGCCCCACTTCGGCTATCCTTCGACCCTTTCTTTCTTGGTTTCCAAGTAAGCCCTATGGAATCTTCCCGAATCCTTCTAGAAGCTCCATATGAATACTCTGGAACATTTCTGAAACCCAGAAAATGATCTACAATACATGAATCTTATTCTTCGGACAATTCTGGATCTCCTCGTGATGTCCCGGATCCAATCCGAGACTCCGAACAAACTTCGGTCTCCAACGCATATTCCATATCTACCTAAAATAGCACCGAACCTTAAGTGTGTCACCCTACGGTTCGAGAATATGTAGCCATGATCGAGTCACTTTTCCAATTAATAACCATTAGCGGGATCTAGAGATCCATAATGGCTCCCACATACTCAATGATGACTTTGTGATCGATAGAACCATTAACATACGAAACCAATTCCCTTTGTCACGCGATACTTCACTTATCCGAGGTTCGATCATCAGTATCTCCATACCTAGTTCTTCCTCGTTACCAATAAGTACTCTTTACTCGTATCGTGGCATGTCATCCCTTGTGACCTAGTCACATGCTTGCAAGCTAATCAGATGACACTCCACCGAGAGGGCCCAGAGCATATCTATCCGTCATATGGATGGACAAATCCCAATCTTGATTCATGCGCTTCAACACATACTTTCAGAATACCCAATGCCACCTTTATAACCACCCAGTTACGAAGTGGCGTTTGATGTCATCAAAGTACTCATCCGATTAACATAATCTCATGGTCGAAGGATTAGGTTACTATGCATTTGAAAGCTTGTAGCAAAGTGAACTTAATGACTTGATCTTATGCTATGCTTACTATGGGTGTATGTCCATCACATCATTCTCCTAATGATATGATCTTATTATTAATGACATCCAATGTCCATGATCAGGAAACCATGATCATCTATTAATCAACAAGCTAGTCTAACAAGAGGCTTACTAGGGACTCTTTTATGTTTACAAAACACACATGTATTAATGTTTCTGGTTAATACAATTATAGCATGATTGTAAACGTTTATCATAAACACAAATATATAATAATAACCATTTTATTATTGGATCTTGCGCATATCTCCAACACTTTTTCCTTATTTCCCCAATTGAGTAGCTTTTTATGGCACGGCTAGTGGAGGACGGTATGGGGGACAACGAGCTTCCCGTCTTCTCGGCTGACTTCAAGCCGACGAAGTATCCTACGACGGAGCTGGAGCGCTTCCCCATCTAGGCTGACGAGGGCTGCGAGCACCCGCCCGGTGAGTAACTTTTTCTCGCCTTTGCCTGTTTTTCGCTTTTCTCTTAGCTATGTGCTTGACGCTCTGCCCGTGCGTTGGAGCAGCTGTGCATGGTGAGGACGTGGACCCGACTGAGGTCACCGCGTCGAGTGCTAGGGGGAAACGGGCTGCCTCGGCCAGGGCTGCTCCAGCCTGTGGAGGCTCGAAGAGGGCCCGCCAGCCGAGGGTCGCGGCTGCCCCACCAAGCATCGTCGGGTACGTGCCTTTGCTCCCTTTCTCCTTGTGATGAATAACTTGCTTTTGCTTAGCATGCCCTTGCGTCTTCATGCAGTGAGGCGATGTATTTGCCTGGCTCCGCGACCATCGCCACCATGTCCGCCCCTCTGTTTGCCGGGGCTGAGGGGCCTGTCGTGCCGGTTGCGGCTGCTGCGGGTGCGGAGGGGTCGGTGCTGCCGGCTGCGCCCGTGACCTTGCACCAGGCTACCACCGTCTCCAGGTTTGCCAAGACGCTCTTGGCCAGGCGTGGCGGTGCGGCTGCTTCTCCCCTCTAGCTGACAGAAAGGACGGAGCCGGTGCTAAGCGGTGCTCAGACTGGTTCCGCCGCCTACCGGGTGGAGGAGCCCGTGGAGGTTGCGCCGGAGGCTTCTGGGCAGCCGACCACAACGGACGGCAGGCGGGAGGTGGTCCCCGGCTTTGGGGGTGCGGGTGCCATCGCCCCGGAGGCATCTCGTGTGGCTGCCAGCAGTGACGACGACCTCCAGGTCACCGGCTGGCGGGCAGCCCGAGTCGCTTTGCCATCAGACCTTGCCCTGGCGCAACTCTCCGAGTCTGCGCCTGTTGCTCTTGGCCAAGCTCGCCACTTGGTCGAGGTGATGGAGCAGGGGCTTGGACAGGCCAAGGCATTGGGGCTTCCCTTGAGGTAAATATCTCCTTGCTTTTTTGATGTTTTTCTCCTCAGCCGGTTTTCCTATTTTTTACTTCCTTCTTTCTCGCAGAATGCTCTTGTTGATTCTGCCAAGACCACGCATGATCTGGGCCGTAAGATTGCTCGCTCAACCGTGTCCTCTCGATTGCGCAATTTTTCGCGTTTTTTGTTGACCATTGGGTACCCTCCTGCAACTCTGTTAGCGGACAGGGACCAGGAGGTGGGGAGGCTGAAGTTGGAGGTTCTCCGGCTAGAGGAATCAAACAAGGCTCGCTAGGCCTAGATCAGTCAATTGGCAGAGCATCAGCAGCGGATGGAGGTTAAGGTCGGCCAGGCCAAGAAGGTCGCCGACACCCGGACCGAGGCAGTAAAGAATCTTGAGAAGCTCTACGCCTAGCAGGCGGAGACACTAAAGACTGCCCAGGCCCGGGAGAAAGCGGTGCTAGGGGAGATGTGCCAGATTGCCAAAATGGTCGTCAGTAAGTGATCTCTTCTTTGGCGAACTTGCTCTTTGTCTTCTGCAGCCGAAGCTAACTATTGTTTCCTTCCCAAGTGCAGCTCAGTATCCTGAGGCGACTGACCACAGGCTCTGGCGCGCATCCTTGAGGTAGACACCGGACGCGACCAGCATCCGGAGGAGCTGGTGGTGGTCATCAGCGAGGAGGCCAAGCGGCTGCGTGATGCTGCCCTCGAGGTCTATGACTATGTCTGACCTAACACCGACCATCCGTCTACGATGGGTACCTTGGCTGAGAAGTTCTCTGATGCTCCCGAGCTCATGGATGTGGCACGAGACTGGGCGGCACATGGCGGTGCTCAAATGGTGCTGGCACTACTGAAGTCTTGGTACCCTGACGTGGACCTTCGGAGTCTCTCCGGAGGGTTTCGGCAAGGCACCATATATGACCAGCTTTGTGCCCAAGTTCCTGACATCCGCGCCTGTGGTGTCACGATTGGGAGCTTTGTCCAGCCGGACCGGGACTTCAACGATCCAGCCGGGACGGAGCCTTACCACTTCATCCCGCTTTCCACTCTAGCGGCCGCTGATGCCTTAGTTGTGCTAGATCCTGCCCCACCCGAGGTCGCCTCCGGTAGCCATGCTCCAGCAAATTCCCTCGGTTCTTCTGCCAACCCTTGATCTTGATCCCCGGGATGCCGGGAGTATTTGTATCGGTTGAAAACTTGTCTCTTCGTTTGTTTGTGTGAACAATTTATCTTTGCTCTGTATCAAACTCTGGTGGGAGCTTCACCTCTGTTTGTGATGTTGTTTTGTGCCTTCTGTCTTGCATTTTCTATTTGCTTGATTTGCACTTGCTACGTTCTTGTTTCTGTGTGGGGCGCGCGAGCGCACCCACAGGGTGTAGTCCCCGGGGTTCGGGTCGGCTGGAGAATTCAGTCGGGTCGAAGCTCCTTTGTATTGTTGTAGGTTGCAGGTTTCTATTTAGGGGCGCGTGAGCACACCCACAGGGTGTAGTCCCCGAGGTTCGGGCCAGCTGGAGAATTCAGTCGGGTCAAAGCTCCTTTGAACTATTGATTGTTGCAGATTTCTGTGTGGGGGCGCGCGAGCGCACCCACAGGGTGTAGTCCTCGAGGTTCGGGCTGGCTGGAATGTTCAGCCGGGTCAAAGCTCCTTGTCTTCTCTTCTGCCGTCTAGGAGGAATAGCCTCCAGCTCTGGTACTTGGCTTGGCCTTTGGCTCATGCAAAGATGAAACACAAGTAGATGGTTTGCTGCGTTAGATATGCATAGGGGGAACATAGACTGTAGTTCACTTGTTAGGTTTGAAACTCTGTTGTTTCACGCTAGGCCAATGACCTTGCCCTTTTCTCAAAGGGGTGCCCTTGCCGGCTATGAGCCGGAGCCAAAGGGGTAGCCGGTAGGCGTACTGCATGGTACTTCGAAGTTTGGTCATTAGCCCTGAATGAGCTAGCGCAACCGGAATGTCCAGACGCCTTTGTTTTCCTCAAGGCTTTTCATGTAAGGGTCTTCGAGCTTTCTGCTCTTACCAGATCTATCAGCCGACTTGTGGTCTATAGCCGGAATCAAAGAGGAAACCCTTAGAGCCGTATACAATACTTTGCCACTTGGAGCGTGCGGCCGTCTGGGCCAATCGGCTAGTCCCCGGTGGAGACCGCCGACTCTGGGGTTAGAAAATAATGCGTTCGGAAAACGCTAAATTGTGCAGCGGAAAATGCTAAATGACTGTGGAGTCCCCGAGACTGTGTTGAGGCTCCTAAGCTTGTTCATTCCATGAAGTAAGATACATACACTTCTTGTTTAAGTGTAAAATGGGCGAAGCAGGTTCACATTCTAGGGGCGCTCAGTTTCTTCGCCTGACCGGTCCATCTTGTCCTTTACCGGCTGTCGGGCGTTGATGAGGTAGTATGAATTGTTCTGCAGCGCCCGGATGATGATGAATGGGCCCTCCCAAGGTGGGGACAACTTGTGCATCCCCTTGGTGTCTTGTATCAGCCGCAGCACCAGGTCGCCCTCGCGGAACGAGACGTTGTGGATCCGACTGGCATGGTAACGATGCATGCTCTGCTTGTAGATGGCAGACCTGGACAGGGCCAGCTCGCGTGCCTCTTCGAGGAGGTCGACGTTGTCCTCTTGTGCTTCTTTGGCATACTGCTCCATGTATATTAGCTTGCGGGGTGCGTCGAACTCGATGTCAGTTGGTAGGACCGCCTTCGCTCCATAGACGAGGAAGAACGGTGTGTAGCCGGTGGACCAGTTTAGCATGGTGCGTGGGCTCCATAGTACAGCCGGTAGCTCCTCTATCCAGCAACCGGGGGATCTCATCAATGGTTCAATCAGCCGGGGCTTGATTCCGGCTAGGACCAAACCGTTTGCTCTTTCACACTGCCCATTGGACTGGGGGTGCGCCACGAAGGTGAGGTCCAGACGGATGCACTTCTCTCCACAGAAACGCGCAAAGGCTCCTTTGGTGAAGTTCGTGCCATTGTCGGTGATGATGCTGTTGGGGTAGCCAAAATGCATGATTATGTCCGTGAAGAACTTTACAACTGTTGGCCCATCCAGCTTCTTTATTGGCTTTGCCTCAATCCGCTTTGTGAACTTGTCCACCGCCACCAGCAGGTGTGTCATGCCAGATCACGCCGTTTTGAAGGGGCCCATCATGTCTAGACCCCAGACGGCAAATGGCCAGGTGATGGGGATCGTCTTGAGCGCCGCAACCGGAGTGTTCTTTTGCTGGCTGAATCGTTGGCAACCATTGTAGGCCTTCAACATTTTCTCGACGTTCTCTAGCACCGTGGGCCAGTAGAACCCATGGTGGAATGCTTTTGCCACTATGGCCTATGATGATGCGTGGTGACTGCATTCCCCTTGGTGAATATACACCAACAGCCGGATCCCTTCTTCTTGGCTTATGCAACGTTGGTAAATTCCTCCAACGCTACGCTTGTGGAGCTCGTTGATGATGATGGTGTATGCACTTGCCCTACGCTTCACTTTCCTTGCCTCGACCTCTTTTCTTGGTAGCTCTCCCTTAGCCAGGTAGTTTCCTGAATGGTCTGGCTCACGCGGGAGTTTCCCGGATGGCGCATACCATCTGCATGAGTAGATTCACTTCCGTGCGGACGGCCGGGTCAGGTTCATCGAGTGGCTGGCTAGGTGGAGGGGTGGAGCCGGTCATCTCCGGGTCAGACCCGGCAACCCCCGGGTGTGGAGAGGTCGTCCCCGGGTGTAGCGAGGCAGTCCCCGGGTAACGTGAGGCAGTCCCCGGGTGAGACGAGGCAGTCCCCGGGTGTGGCGAGGCAGTCCCTGGGGCCTTAATAGCAGCTTTGAGCGCCTTGGAGCCGGTAGTCCCCGGGTATGGCATTGCAGTCCCCGGGGGCTTTCGCAGCAGCTTCCGACGGTATGGAGCCGGCAGTCCCCGAGTCCACCTCCAATATGATGGAGTCGAATTCCGGAGACAGCGTGACGGACGGCTTGCGCAGGTGCTCGAGGGATACTCCAGGCGGTATCACTTCTATGTTGATCCGATCCGGGCGAGCGTGTTCGTGGCTTCGTTGTTTGTTTGGGGGACATGGTGAAACTCGCAACCTTTGAAGGAGGCACATAGCTGCTGTACGAAGAAACGATATAGAGCCATGGTTGCATCCCTGGCATCCCAGTCGCCTGACACTTGCTGCACCACTAGGTCTGAGTCGCCAAAGCAGAGGATGCGTCGGATGCCGATTTCTTTTGCCATTTTGAGGACATGGACGAGCGCTTCGTACTCGGTGATGTTATTGGATGCGCAGAAGTGGATCTGTAGCATGTATTCCAGCCGGTATCCCTATGGAGAAGTGATAACGACTCCGGCTCCGAGCCCTCCGTACATCTTGGAGTCGTCGAAGTGCAGCTTCCAATGCATGGAGTCAGGGCAGGGCGGTAGGTACTGTGTTTCTGCCTAGTTGACAAGGAAATCCGCCAGGGCTTGAGACTTGATCGCCGTTCTTGGCTCATATTGGATGCTGTGGGTGGCGAGCTCTATTTCCTACTTGGCTACCCGGCACGTGGCGTCTCTGTTGCCGATAAACTTTGAGAGTGGTGCTAGCGCCACCACCCAGATGGGGTGCTCTTGGAAGTAGTGCTTTAACTTCTTGGTGGCCATGTACACACCATACACCAGCTTCTGGTAGTGGGGGTAGTTCTGCTTCGATAGCGAGAGTACCTCACTCAGGTAGTACACCGGGCGTTGTACTGGCTGAGCCTTTCCTTCTTCTGGCCTCTCCACCACAAGCACCACACTGACAACCCGGTTGATAGCTGCGATGTACATTAGCATCGACTCCTTTACTGCTGGGGCTGCCAGTATAGGTGGTGAAGTGAGCATGCGCTTCAGGTTGCGGAAGGCTTCGTCCGCATGCGACGTCTAGATGAACTTGTCCGTTTTCTTCATGAGTTGGTACAGTAGCAGCGCTTTCTCGCCCAGCCAGCTGACGAACCGATTGAGGGAGGCAAGGCACCCGGTGAACTTTTGTATGTCGCGAAGGTTTTGCGGCTTCTGCATGTGCTTGATCATGCTAATATTCTCCGGGTTCGCCTCGATCCCTCGTTCTGACACAAGAAAATCGAGAAGCTGGCCGGCTGGGATGCCAAACACGCACTTCTCCGGGTTCAGCTTCATCTGGAACCGACAGAGGTTGGTGAATGTTTCCTTTAGATCCTCAAGGAGTGTTTGGCGCTCCTTGGTCTTGACCACCACGTCATCGATGTAGTCATGCACATTTCTGCTGATCTATGTCCGCATGCACTTCTACATGCAATGTTGGTAGGTTGCCCATGCATTCTTCAGCCAGAATAGCATGGCGGTGCAGCAGCAGGCCCTGTATGGGGTGATCAATGTTGTATTTATTTGATTAGTAGGGTTCAGCCGGATCTGGTGGTAGCCGGAATACGCATCTAGAAACGACAGCAACTCGTAGCTGGCCGTGGAATCAATCACTTGATCTATCCTTGGTAGGGCGCTTTGGGGCATGCTTTGTTGAGGCTGGTGTAATCAATACACATGCGACAGGTCTTGTTCTTTTTTAGCACCAGTACGGGGTTCGCCAGCCACTCCGGGTGGAAAACCTCCATGATGAATTCGGCTGCCAACAACCGAGTGATCTCTTCACCGATGGTTCTTCTCTTCTCTTCTGCAAAGCATCGCAGAGACTGCTTGACCGGTTTTGTGTCCAGCCTTACGTGTAAGGAGTGATCGGCGAGCTCCCTCGGAACACCAGGCATGTCTTTGGGGGACCATGCATAGATATCTCGATTCTCACGGAGGAAGTCGACGAGCACGCTTTCCTATTTGTTGTCAAGGTCGTCTCTAACCAAGACGAACTTGTCCGGCTCGGCTTCGTTGAGCAGTATCTTCTTGGTGCCCATGGATGGCTTGAACTATACCTCTCCGGCTGGCTTTGGCTCGCCAACTAGCATTTCCTGTTGCAGGGATGCCACGTTCTGCATGATGATGCGCTTCTCCTCCATGATGATCATTGCCTCGGCTAGCTTGGAGCCATATGTGGCACATTCTACCGACCTCCTATAGCAGCCGGCCACGGTGATTACTCCCTTTGGCCCAAGTATCTTGGTATGCGTAGTGTGGCATCGCCATGAACTTGGTGAGCGTTGGGCGCCCCAGGATGGTGTGGTACACGCTGGAGAGGTTGACCACCTCAAACCAGGTAGGCTCGTGACGGAAATTGCCCTCCGTGCCGAAAATGACGTCTAGCCAGATCTTGCCGATAGGTGAATGTGATGGATCCGGGACGGCTCCATGGAAGGAGGTGCTATACGGTTCCAACTGGGACTCGCTGATGCCAAGCCGGTCCAACGAGCTATGGTACGGGAGATTGATGCTGCTCCCTCCATCTACAAGGACGCGGGAAAACTGCAAGAGTGCTTCTTGGAGACGACGATGGTATCCAGGAACATCACGTTAGTGCCAGGGTGTGGTAACACAGTTGGCTGGTCTTTCCTGCTCCATGCAATTTCTTGCTCCGACCAGTTGAGGTACTGGGGGACGGGGGGACAATCGCGTTCACCTCCACCTTGTAGCGCCCCTTGCCATGCTTGGTCTCCGGCTCTGTGGTGAAGATGTGGTAGTCTCCCACCTGGCAGGGATAGTTGTCGTTGTCGTCTTCTCCTCGGCGCTGGCGATCGCGGTCGCCTGGCGGTCCACCAGTTGGGGGAGGCGGTGCATGCGCAGCCGGTATGCTAGTGATCTCTGCCATCTTCTTGGTCCAGGTACATTGACGTGTTGTGTGTGTAGCCGGCTTGTTGCCTCCGCTGTGGAACTAGCATGGCCCATCGAGCATTGACTCAATCGTGTATTGTGGCCTTGGAGGTCGGTCGCCAGGCTTCTGTCTCCGGCTACCGCCTGCAGCTGGATCTTCCTGCACTACTGCTACCTGCCTGGAACCATATTGGTTATCCGACTGGTTGTCCTTTCTCTTGCTGTGGTGGTTGTCGTGCCGCCTAGAGTTGTGATTGTTTCCATCTGGCTGGCGTTGGTCCGTGGAGATGTCGACGATGATCTGCCCCTGGTCGTCCACCCGGATGGATCTCTTCATTGCCACGTCTGCGATGTCGTACTTGTCCGTGATGGCCATGGTCTAGGCCATGGTGGTGGGCTCCACTCGGTGAAGCTTGTGCTTGAGCATGGTGCCGTCTCTATAGCCATTGACGAAGAAGTCGACTGCTTGGTGCTCGCGTACCTCTTCGCAAGAGTTGTGCATGCTTGTCCACCGGGTGATGTAGGAACGGTCAGACTCGTCCTTGCCTTGGACGCAAAGGGCGAGCTTGCCGGGGCAGCCTGGCCGCTTGTAGGTGCCGGTGAAGTTGTGGACAAACGCCTACTCGAAATCAATCCAAGCGTTGATGCTGTTGTCGGGGAGGCTGTTGAGCCATGTTCTGGCCGAGTCGAGGAGCATGAGGGGGCGTAGCGCACGGCTACCCAGCGGTTACTGTCCATGATGCCCACCGTGGTGGTGTAGTCCACAGCCAGTCCTCTGGCTTGACCGTGCCGTTGTACTTTAGCATCTCTTGGGAGCGAAAATCCCTTTAGAAATGGTTTGTTCCGGATGCACGGTCCGAAACATCTTGGGCCGACTGGGCTCTCTTCTTCCAGCGCATGTGACTGGACCAGCAGGTCGATGTGCGCATGTGCGTCCCGCGGCTCTTCCGGCTCGAGCGGGCCAAGCCAACCTGATAGGCTGGACTTGGGCGGTGCGTTGCTTCTTCCATCTTCGTCAGTCGAATCGTGATTTCTGCTGGTGACGGGCGCGGCATCACGTGGGTTGTGCCCGCGTCGGCCGGATCCTCCATCCGACAAGGTGGCTGGCTCTTGCTATTGCCATCTAGGTTGTGCTCTGCCTCGGCCTGCTGTTTGTTGGTTATGACCACGAGGAGCTGGACACGCGCCTACTAGGAAAGCAACACTTCGCCCTCCAGGTGGCTTAGCTCGGTGATGGCCGCCTCTGTGGCTCTCATCTTCTTGGCGGGGGTACTGTAGACTGTCTGAACAGCGGGAGTACGTGGATCAGCAACACAGTCCAGCTTTGGACCGAGGTTTCAGCCCTGGGGCTAGGCCTAGCGACTGGCACTGGGTAGGCGGGTGAAGCCGTGCATAGTGTTGTACTCGCGCATGGTCGCGTTCATCCGGCGCTGTGCGGCTGCCACCTTGCTGGCTTGCTCTAGAACGCTCTGGCGGGTGGCCTCCAGTGCTGTTGCAGCCACTATCGGGTCTGTCTCGAGGGGGGCAATGTGGTTGCGGGGGTGCTCGATGGAGGCGGTGAGGGGGTCTTGGTCCTGCATGGTCGAAGTGGCGACGTTGCCTCTCACGTTCCGCTCCAGAGGTAGGCGGCGGTTCTCTCTTGAGCCGACCATCATAACCTCGACGCTGCTGCCGGCGACACGTGAAGCGGGGAAGCCAGGCGGTGCACCGGAGACGGTGATGATCTCGTGAGGGAAAACCTCAGCGATGGTGGCGGCATAGACACGGTGCTCACCGAAGTGCATGACAGAGACGCCGCTTAGGAAGGTTTCTCCGTTGAAACAGTTGTTGGGTTCGCAACATAGAAAACAAAAAAAATCCTATGATGGGAACTACTATACGCCAAGATCTATCTACTAGATACAAGCAACATGTGGATATACATCCATAGAAATCATACCCTTGAAGACCGACAAGGTGTAACGAGATTTGACTCGTGGATGATGTAGTCATTCGCTTGCCGATCTCAAGATCATGAGGAAGTCCTAGCGTTGCAAATCAGCAGCGCATCCGTACTCGTACACACGTTTAGGCCACCAAACAACCTCCGCCTCCTCGCTCCAGCGATGCAGCGGAAACAACAACTCCTTCCAGACGAAAAGCCACCGGGAACATGTATCTCGCTAATCCGAGACCATGAGGGAATAATTCTATAGGAGGAGAGATAACCTTCGTGAGGAGGTGTGAGTGAGAAGGAGTGAGGCGGGGGCTTTATATAGGAGAGGGGGGCAGTCCCCTCCCATGTCCGGCGCCCCATGGGGGTGCCCCCACATCTTCCTCATTCATGTGGTGGAAGCTCCTCTCACATCAATTGCCCCTCCATTTTCTCCACTAAAAACTCCCACTGAAATGCATTAAATTTCCACCAAATTTAATACAACTCTCATTTAATAAAACTATTTTATTTATTTTATTCAGAATTTTTTAATTAATTTAATTAACAAACATTCACATAAAACCCCCTACAACATTTCAATATCACATGCATAACCAGTTTCTGCAATTTCACCCGTAATAATTCTAGTTTCCATCAAAATAATTCCAGCGCTTTGTAATTCTTTTCTCTGGAACATATTTGCTCCAAAAGGTGTCGGTATCCCTTAAGTGTGTTACCCTACGGTTTACGAATAATGCAAACATGATCGAGACCCTTCTCCGATCAATAATCAGTAGCGGGATCTAGAGATCCATACTGACTCCCACACATTCAATGATGACTTTAGTGATCGTGAGAACCTTTTACGCATGTAAATCAATCCCTTTGTCTCGCGATATATTACATGTCCGAGATTCGATCATTGGTATCTCCATACCTAGTTTGATCTCATTACCGACATGCACTCTTTTCTCGTTCCCGTGATATAACATTCTAGTGATCTCGTCACTTGCTTGCAAGCTAACTAATGTGATATCACCGAGAGGGCCCAGAGTATATCTATCCGTCATCGGGATGGACAAATTCCACTCTTGATCCATGAGCCTCAACATAACACCTTCGGAGTATCTGAACCCACCTTTATAGTCATGCAGTTACGGTGTGACGTTTGATGTTATCAAGTTACTCTTCTAGTGTTAGCAATTAACATGATCTCATGGTCTAAGGATTAAGATTACTTCGTAAGTTGTTATAGCAATTTAAACACAATGACTTTGATCGTAATGCTATACTTTGGATGAATGTTCATCACATTGTTTCACAAATGTTGTGACCTTGTTATTAACAACATCCAATGTCCATGATTAGGAAACCTTGATCATCTTGTTAATCAACGAGCTAGTCTATAAGAGAGGCATAACTAGGAACCTTTTATTCGTTTATTAAACACACATGTATTAATGTTTCCAATCAATACAATTATAGCATGAAAAAATAAACATCTATCATATACAAGGAATACGATAATAACAACTTTATTATTGCCTCTAAGGGCATATTCCCTTCAGTCTCCCACTTGCACTAGAGACAATAATCTAGTTTACATAGTGATAAATCTAACACCCATGGAGTTCTGGTGTTGATCATGTTTTGCCCTAGGGAGAACTTTAGTCAACAGATCTGCTACATTCAGGTCCATATGTACTTTACAAATCTTTATACCTCCATCCTTGACATGCTCGCGGATGGAGTGAAACCGGTGCTTAATATGCTTGGAATTCTTGTGTGACCTTAGTTCCTTGGCATTGGCTATGGCTCCATTGTTGTCACAATAGATCACCACTGGGTCCAACGGACTAGGAACCACACCTAGTTCCGTTATGAACTCCTTCATCCAAACCACTTCCTGCACTGCTTCTGAAGCAGCAACATATTCCGCCTCCGTTGTTGATCCCCCTACCACAGGTTGTTTGGAGCTCCTCCAACTAACTGCTGCTCCGTTCAAGAGAAATACGTATCCGTATTGAGACTTAGAGTCATCCAGATTGGTGTCAAAGCTAGCGTCGACATAACACTTAGCGACCAGCTCTTCTTCACCTCCGTATACAAGAAACATTTCCTTAGTTCTTCTTAAGTACTTAAGGATATTCTTGCCCGCTATCTAGTGTTCCAAACCTGGATCAGATTAGTACCTACTAGTCAAACTAATAGCATGTGCCACATCCGATCTTGTACATAGCATGGCATACATTATAGAGCCTATGGCTGAGGCATAGGGAATCTTATCCATCATCTCTCTTTCTTCTGCCTTAGCCGGACTTTGAGTCTTACTCAATGTCTTGCCTTGTAACATAGGTAAGAACCCCTTCTTACTTCCATCCATATTAAACTTCTTTAATATCTTATCAAGGTATGTACTTTGCAATAGCCCAATTAGGCTTCTTGATCTATCTCTATAGATCTTAATGCCTAATATATATGACGCTTCACCAAGGTCCTTCATCGAAAATTTGATATTTAGATAACTTTTAACATGGTTTAAAAGATCTATATCATTTCCAATCAGTAATATGGCATCCACATATAGTATTAGAAATGCCACATTGCTCCCACTCACTTTCTTGTAAATACAAGCCTCTTCGTAAGTTTGGACAAATCCAAACTCTTAGATCACCTCATCAAAGCGGAGATTCCAACTCCGGGATGCTTGCTTCAGTCCATATATGGATCGTTGAAGTTTGCAAACCTTGTCAGCATCCTTAGGATCGACAAAACCCTTTGGTTGTATCATATACAATTCTTCTTCAATATTACCATTGAGGAACGCGGTTTTGACATCGATCTGCCATATCTCATAATCGAAATATGCAGCAATTGCTAGCATAATCCTTACTGACTTTAGCATCGCTACAGGAGAGAATGTCTCATCGTAGTAAACTCCTTGAATTTTTCAAAACCCCTTTGCGAAAATTCAAGCTTTATAGATGGTCACATTACCATCAGCATCAGTTATCTTTTTGAAGATCCACTTATTCTCAACGGCCTTTCGATCATGAGGTCAGTCCACCAAGGTCCAAACCTGGTTTTCATACATGGATCCCATCTCAGATTGCATGTCTTCTAGCCATTTGTTGGAATCCGGTCCCATCATTGCTTCTTCATACGTTGCAGGGTCATCATTTCCATCTACCATGGAATTCGTAACAGGATTTCCGTACAGTTCAGGAGCTGCACATGTCCTGCCTGACCTGCGAAGTTTGGTAGTGTCCTCTTTCGGAGTTTCATGATCATTATCACTAGCTCTCTCCTTATCAGGTGAAGTCAACTCCGGAACAATTTCCGGTGCTGCGCCACTCGCCATTTCATGAAGACAAGGTTCAATAACCTCTTTGAGTTCTACCTCCCGACTACTCACACCTTTCGCGAGAAACTCCTTCTCAAGAAAGGATCCATGCTTGGCAACAAAAACCTTGCCCTCGGATCTGTGATAGAAGGTATACCCAGTTGTTTCCTTAGGGTATCCTATGAAGACGCATTTTTCCACTTTGGGTTCGAGTTTATCCGGTTGAAGTTTCTTCACATAAACATCGCATCCCCAAACCTTAAGAAATGACAGCTTAGGTTTGTTTCCAAACCATAATTCATACGGTGTCGTTTCAACGGATTTAGATGGTGCCCGATTTAAAGTGAATGCAGCTGTTTCCAGTGCATAACCCCAAAATGACAGAGGTAAGTCAGTCAGAGACATCATAGATCGAACCATATCCAATAAGGTATGATTACAATGTTCTGACACACCATTACATTGTGGTGTTCCGGCAGGCGTGAGTTGTGAAACTATTCCACACTCTTTCATGTGTGTGCTAAACTTTTAACTTAGATACTCTCCTTCACGATCAAATCGCAGAAATTTGATCTTTCTATTACGATGATTTTCCACCTCGCTCTAAAATTCTTTGAACTTTTCAAAGGTTTCAGACTTGTGTTTTATCAAATAGATATACCCATATAAATACTCAAATCATCCGTGAAAGTAACAAAATAACTATATCCACCTCACGCCGACACACTCATTGGACCACATACATTAGTATGTATGATTTCCAATAAATCTGTCGCCTGCTCCATTGTACCGGAAAATGGGGTTCTAGTCATCTTGCCCTATGGCATGGCTCACATGTATCAAATGATTCAAAATTGTAAGATCTGACCATAATAAGGTAAGATCCCTGTGATTGCAGTGCTAGTCCCTGGATCGTAAAGCTAGCACCCACAGTTTAAGATGAAGTACACATAAACAAAGGTCATCATTACATCGCATATCCAGGAGTATAATAGTTAATACAACTCTCTTATCCCAAGGATAACATTATTCGAGGTTCATAAGACATAGTATAATAATAGTCTTTGGTCCTCATGCACCACAAGAAAACATGTCGAGTGTAGACCCGGAACCCTACCCATCATCTGAGTTTCCTGCAACATAATAAGTTACAGCCACAAGGGTCAAAACAGTTGGAATTGTATTGGCAAGTGATACTATAGTTACTTAGTAGAACCCATCAACTACATGAATATATGGATAAGTGTGGTTTTGGCTGACTTTGCTAAAAGCAAGGTTTTATCTCATAGATTTTGAAGAGTAGGTTTTCTCTTTCAAAACACTAAGGTAGCATTGATAGACAACAATAAACCTCTACCCTTGTTCACCCACAAGTTTTAACTTAGGGAAATTTGGATGAGGAGATTTTTGATCTGCTTCACTGTCTTAACGCTCAGAAATTATCCATAACCGGGGACATGGCTAAGTACTTAGTTTTTACCCTCTCGAGAGGTGGTGCACTTTCCCCACAAGACTCGACATGCATCGAGACGAGACTTTTCAGAAGCAATCCCCCAGACCACCACGGAAGCGTTCCATCCTATCATAACTGCCACCCTCTGTCCTTCTGGCTGAGTTCTCGCAACTTAGTCGGTCAAGGCAGAGCCCATATGCCATGTGGCTGCACTGGAAGCTTTGCGACAAGAACGTCTCCAATCTCTTTGTTCCTGGGTGGCCATCCACAAGTGCGATACACCAGCCGACCATAGACATGGCCCCTGAGTAACCACTCAACATAATCCAAGCAAGCCCCATTTCCACCAAGGTGTTTCATTAAGAACTTGTTTTATTATAGAAATCATATATTTTCCAATACTCCATATAATCACAATATTACATTCCACCCCAAAAACTATAGCAGGGCTAAGCATTTCTAATCTTACGATGTTTCACCTAAGTGGAAACTACCATTCCCTATTCTACATAGGAGATATAGCATAGCAAAAATAATATAAGTAATCCTACCATGCTAAGATTTACAAAAATAGTACTAGTGCAATAGTGAAAATAATAGGACATTAGATGAAATATCAATTGCCTTGGTAGTTAGGGGAATAGGTACAATCCTCACAACAACCAACTTCACAATCCACACAATCTACACAAAGAACAATCCAACAACAAAATACAATCAATATAGCATCACAAAAATATGAATGCATGCAAAATGCAATGATATGAACAAAACTCTAAAACATACAGAGTCTATAGTACAGAGGTTAAAATAATCTATCTAAAGGTATAGGAAAAAGCAATTTATGAAGTAATTTTTATGAGCAAAATACTCCCAAAAAGGTTCTGCCTACAATTCCAATTTTTCAGAAGCAAAAGTGTGAAAAAAGGACACTATAATAAAGTCTCATTTTTCTGAATCCATAGACACCAAATTTGCATTTTTCTGAATTGTGGATCAAAAGTTATTGAATTTCTAAGTTTAATACATAATCTGTCTATTTTTCTATTTAAACAGATAACCTAGCCGACGTGGCACAACCCTATTGGTCCGTACTGATTCAGTTGGATCGACCGCTGCGGGCCGTCAGATTTTAAGTGGAAAACGGACGGATCGGATCAGCCCGTACCGCTTCAGTCGTCGATCTAATCCTAGCCGCTAAAACCTGATTGAATGGTGCACAGCGCGCAGCCATGAACTGGCGGCACTGGCCCTCTGTGCGCGGTGGCGGCTCGTCGGACGGTGGTGTTCTGGCGGTTCTAAATGGGCAGGAGGTCCGTGGGCTCTTACCAGGGGTCGAGGCGGTCGTGGCGGTCTCGGTGGAGGTCACGGTGGAGTGGGGAATGTTCTGCCTTGACAACGATCCTTCGCTGGAGTCGCATCGACGGTGGAGCTTGAGTCTTTGTGTCGGTGACGTCAATCTGGGGCTCGAACAGGCAGGGAAAGGGGTCAGTGAGACGTGCCCGGGTCAGCACGGTCTAACAGAGGCTAAAAAGGGGCGGCGGAAACCCTAACCTCACTAGAAAACTCGACGGACGGTGACGGCAGAGGAAGTTTCGTCGGCGATGACCGTGTCGTCGACCTGGAGCAAGAAAAGGCACGCGGCCGGGGGTAGAAGATGCGCCAGGACACGGCAAAGAAGATAGGGCATATAGGAGTGCACGTCGCAGCCGGAGCTCACCGGAATCGCCGCCATAGTGGTGTCGGACAGCGGCGGTTCAAGCTCGCAATTAGGGAGCCTGGGGGCTCTCCAGGGGTAATGGCTGGGGGAAACGAAGAGGAGTAAGAGCGGGTTAAGTAGGGGTGGCCGTAGTGGCGATTTAATCGCGGAAACGCCAGAATTTGGCCGGGTTTGGAAACGGCAGAGGGAGGGGAGAGGTGCAGTTCATTCGCGTGGAAGAAGATGAGGTGGTAGTGACGTGGAGTGGGGCCAGGGTGTAAGTGAGAGGGGGTTTGCAGAGGGGGCGGTCAGAAAAGAACAGCAGGAGAGAAAGGGGAGCCGGGTAGGCTTAGTGGGCCAGGAGAGCTGGGCCGAATAGGTTAGCTGCTGTTGTTGTTTTTTTATTACTTTTGCTTTTTTTTATTTTTTTCTTTTCCTAGGTTTTGAATTGATAAAAGTGTTTCAAATTGACTCAAACTTTCACCAAAATTTTGGGGGAACAAACTAAATGCAATGCAACACATGCCATTATGATGCCATGATGATGGTTTTCAGATGAAAAAATTTCAGGATGTTACAAATCTAACCCCCTTAAGATGAATCTCGCCCTCGAGATTCGGGTTGGCCAGCAAATAGGTGGGGGTGATCTCTCCGAAGTTCATCCTCTCGTTCCCATGTTGCTTCCGATTCAGTGTGATGGTTCCACTGTACTTTGCAGAATTTGATTGTTTTGGTACGTGTAATTCTTTCTGCTGTCTCCAGAATCTTAATAGGTTTCTCTTCATAAGTGAGATCATTCTCTAGATGAACCTCTTCTAACGGTATAGTGTCTTTCAATGAAGTTTCTTCCATCTCTGGGTGACACTTTTTCAGCTGACTGACATGAAACACATTATGAACTGTTGATAGAGGCTCTGGTAATTCTATCTCATATGCCACTTCTCCTTTGCGGCTCAAAATCTTGAAGGGTCCTACATAGCGTGGTGCTAATTTTCCTTTGATTCCAAATCTCTTCACACCAAGAAGTGGTGATACTCTGAGATAAGCTCTATCACCAACCTCATAGGTGACCTCTCTTTGTTTTGGATCTACGTAACTCTTTTGTCGAGATTGGGCTACCTTTAGCCTATCTCTCGCCATCTTGACTTTCTCTTCGGCCTCTTTGATTAGGTCTGGTCCGAACAAATTTCTTTCTCCTAGTCCATTCCACAACAATAGTGTAGTACACTTCCTACCATAAAGGAATTCAAACGGAGCCATTTTTATGCTTGATTGATAGCTATTATTGTAGGAAAACTCTGCGTATGGTAGACTTTCGTCCCAACTAGACCCATAGTCTAACGCACAAGCTCTTAACATATCTTCCAAAATCTGATTGGTCCTTTCTGTCTGCCCATCAGTCTGTGGATGAAACGCAGTGCTGAATTCTAGCCGAGTTCCCAACGACTCGTGAAGTTGTCGCCAAAAGTGTGAAGTGAATTGAGTTCCTCTATCTGACACAATACTCTTAGGTACTCCGTGTAAACATACAATTCTATTCATGTATATCTTGGCTAGCTTGGCACTTGTGTAAGTGGTATTTACCGGTATTTACCCATATAGAATCGTATCTAGATCTAGTCCTTGGCAGCCCGGTGATAAAATCCATACCGATTTTATCCCATTTCCAATCAGGTATTGGCAGCGGTTTAATAATCCCGCCGGTTTCTGATGTTCTGCCTTTACACGACTACACACGTCGCACAAAGCAATGTGTTCCGCTATATCTTTCTTTAAATTATTCCACCAGAATCTTCCCTTAACATCCATATACATCTTGGTGTTGCCAGGATGAATTGAATATGGTGAATTGTGAGCTTCTTGTAAGATCAATTTCTTAAGCTCAAGATCCTGCGGAATACAAATACGTTTTTCGTACCATAAGGTTCCTTGTTCGTCTACATGAAATCCTTTTGCCTTGCCTTTACAAATTTTACTTCTGATTTCTTCTATTTCTTTGTCCATCTTTTGAGCTTCTCGGATTCTGTTCGTCAGCGTGGGCTACACTTCCAAGGATGCAAGGTATCCTTCAGGTACTATCTCTAATCTCAACTCCCTAAATTGGGCACATAACTCATCCAGCAATTCTCCTTTGTTGAGGCCATTTACATAAGCTTTGCGGCTTAATGCATCGGCTACGACATTTTCCTTTCCAGGATGGTATTGCAAACTTAAGTCATAGTCCTTGATAAGTTCTAGCCATCTTCTTTGTCTCATGTTGAGTTCCTTCTGCGTGAAAATGTATTTTAGACTCTTGTGATCGGTGAACATTTCACAACGCTTTCCCATAAGATAATGCCTCCATGTTTTTAGTGCATGCACAAATGGTGCCAACTCTAGTTCATGAGTAGGATAGTTCACTTCATGATTTTTGAGTTTCCTTGATGCACAGGCTACAACTTTACCTTGCTGCATTAGTACACCTCCCAGTCCTTGGTGAGATGCATCACAATAGACCTGAAAATCTTTATCAAGATCAGAAACATAACACTGGTGCTGACACTAATCTCTTATTCAACTCCTGAAAGCTAGCTTCACATGCTTCTGTCTAGTTAAACTTCTTCTCTTTCTTTAGTAGGTCGGTTATAGGCTTTGCTATCTTCGAGAAATTTTCAATGAACCTCCGATAGTATCCCGCTAGGACTAGGAAACTACGGATTTCTTTAACTATTTTAGGAGGTTCCCATTCTGTTACAGCTGCCACTTTTGCTGGGTCAACAGCTATACCACTTCCAGACACTATATGCCCAATAAAACCCACTTCCTTCAGCCAAAATTCACATTTACTGAATTTGGCATATAGTTTGTGTCCCATGAGTTTCTCCAGAATTTGGCGCAGATGTTCTTCATGTTCTTTGTTGCTCTTGGAATATACCAATATGTCATTGATGAATACCACTACAAACTTGTCGAGAAATTCCATGAATACCTTATCCATCATGTTCATGAAATAGGCCGATGCATTTGTCAATCCAAACGGCATTACTGTATATTCATACAACCCATATCTAGTGGTAAATCCTGTCTTTGGTATATCATGTTCTCTAATCTTTAGTTGGAAGTATCCTGATCGAAGATCAATTTTTGAGAACACACATGCTCCCTCTAGCTGATCAAAAAGATCATTTATTCTAGGTAGGGGATATTTATTCTTTATGGTCACTTCATTAAGTGATCGATAGTCTATGCATAGTCTTTGACTTCGGTCCTTCTTCTCAACAAAAAAGACTGGTGCTCCCCAAGACAAAGAACTTGGTTGGATAAATCCCTTTTTCAATTGTTCTCCCAATTGTTTCTTGAGTTCTTTTAACTCGTCCACTGACATTTTGTAAGGTCTCTTTGCTGTAGGTCCAGTTCCTGGTAGTAGGTCTATCAGAAACTCCACATCCCTATCTGGTGGCATGCCAGGTAATTCTTTTGGGAACACATCCGGGTACTCCTTCCCTATTGGTACTCTGTCTAGGCTAACCCCCTTAAGAGAATTAACAACCAGTCCATCCCTAATATTACATCTAATCCTTGGGACTCTAGGATTATTAAATTAACTGGAAACTTGTTCTTTCCAATCTCTAGGATTATCTGTCGGCACCCAGAGTTTACTATCATTTCTCCACCCGGGGAACTTACCTTAATGGGACATCCAATAGTTTCAGTGGTGAGTTTGTTTTTTACTACAAATGCTCTTGCAATGAATGAATGCGATACACCGGTATCGAAAAGGATAAGTGCAGGAAAGGAATTAATCTTGAACTTACCGATCACGGCATCAGATCCTTCTTGAATTTCCTCCACATTGATGTGACTCACATGACCCTTCTGAAAAGGGTTCGGCTTAGCCCCATCAGTTTTCTTTTCTGGACATTCATTAGCATAGTGTCATGTCTTCTTGCCTTGAAACATTCCACCTGACTAATGTCTCTCTTTGCTGGTTGATTATGGCGATTCTGACCACTTTGATTCCCATGACCATGACCATTGTGGTTGTTCCTGTACCCACCTTTGTTGTGTCCATGATGATTGTTTCCATTGTGATGGTGGTTATTGTTATGATGGTTGTTATGATTCCCATTCTTGTGGAATCCAGAACTCCCGCTTCCTTCACCATAAGAACGTTTGTGAGGTGATCCTGATCCGAACTTATCAAAATGGTTCTTTCTCTTTCTACCTTCTACTTGCTTCATCTTGTTTTCTAGGATGGTACCCTTATCACATAGGGATTGATAGGTGGGAACATAAGCAACAGATAGTTTCATAGACATTTCATCATTCAACCCATCAAGGAACTTCTCCTTTCTCTTTGCGTCGGTGTCAACATCATCTGTTGCATAACGAGACAGATTGTTGAAATCTTCGATGTACTCAGAAATACTGCGGTGGCACTGTTTGAGGTTGTGAAACTCCTTTTTCTTCAACCCCATCATTCCAGAAGAGATGTGGGTGGTACGAAATCCATCCTCAGATATTTCCCAAGTTACCTCTTCAATAGGGTGGGTAACTTGGAAATTGTCCCACCAAGTAGCTGCATGACCCTCCAATAAGTGTGCTGCAAATCTGACTTTCTCTGCATCAGTGCACCCAACTATGACTAAGTCCTTGTTCACAGAGCGTAGCCAGTCATTTGCTACCATGGGATCCGTAGTACCCGAGAACTTAGCAGGTCTCAGCCTTAGAAATCTCGTGAGCATATCAAGAGGTGGTGGATTGTTCTGGTTGTTATTATTGTTATTGTTGTTGTTCTGATTTTGGTTTGCCATGAACTGAGCCATCATCTGCATCAACTATGTCTGTGCAGCCATCATTTGTTGCATTTCGTCGCCATTGTTGTTGTCCTCATTTCTATGATGGGGAGGCATCTGTGGGTTTAATAAGGGTAAGTAATGATAGATAACCCAAGTAAAATAACAACAATCAAACAAACAAGCACAAGCAGGTTCAACATCACGACAATAACAGAGTTTTGCAAAGATAACATACTAGCATTGTCTCCCACAAGTCGGTAAGATCTATGCGGCTTGAAAATAAAACGATAGATAGATAGATACCAGTACTCCTCCATGTCGACTTCCTCCTCCACTAGTACAAGTCCTGCTGCGGCAAATCCTGCCTTGTATTCTTCCAAGCTTGTAGACAAAGAATCGATCTTCGCATGTAAATCTCTCTTCTGTGTACGCAGCCTCTCTATCACCTCGTGGTCCGCCTCCAGCTCAATGTCCTCAAGCTCTAACTCGGTCTCCAAGTCTCTAATCTTCTTATTCTTCTTCTGAACCCTCTTCTCTTGGCTCTTGAATTTCTTCTCCTGGTCTTCAAACTTCTTCTCCATTTCCTTGATTCGTTTCTCCTGTTCCTGGAAGGCCTTGTCCTTCTCCTTAAGTTGGACTCGTAGCTCATCATTGCTAAGCATCACATTAGTCCTATCAGTATCAAGGTTCCTGATAAGGCTCTCTAAGTCCTAGAGGTAGTGAAGCACAGGCTTGATAGTCTCCTTAGTGGCCTCGTCCAACACAATAGGCTCTCCATCCTCGTCGCGCCTCCCAAAGAAGTGGAAGTAGTGGATCTTGATCTCAGAAGAGTGACGTCCACATAAGCATCCCAACAGCTCCTACATAGCGGCGTCGGGGCCCCTCTTTAAGTCATCGTGGAGTATCTTGAAGGCGATCTCTTTTGTTTGGGGCTCTATCTCGCGTCCTGGCTGGGTAACTCTAAATCCCCATAAGTCCTTCCTCTGAAATTTCCTTAGCTGAAGTCCCTAAATGGTAGGGATTGGAAGGGCGAGTACATGGACGAGCTCCAACATACGAGTCCCAAAGCGAGTTCCCTTGAAATCCTCGGCCATGCTGTAGACAACATTCGGCATCTTTGCATAGTATGGGGAAAATTAGTGATAACACAAGTCTAGAGAAAGAAAACACAAGACACAAAAATATGCAAGGATAAAATAAGGTCAACCAACAAAACATTCCTCATACCAAGTAGCAATACATTATTCCACTCAAAGCATTCAAGGTTCCATACATAACTTATTTTTGTCATACCACATAGGTCGGTACGATCAAAATACTAACACGATAAAATGCCAAGTGTGGTGGTCCAACTAGTATCTCACTCCTTATTAACCAAGGTAGCAATCTGGGCGTCCTTGGCAGCAATCTGTTTGTCTTGCTCGCATAACTCCAAAGCTAAGTCTATGATATCCTTCCTTAGTCGTTTTACCGTGGCCCTTGAACCTTGGACACGATGTTCCTCCTCCTTGAGATCTTCCTGGGTATTGAGCATCATATACTTAAGTCTTTCCCCAAGTTCCTCAATGGCTTTCCACGCAGCATCTCTTGCGGAGTCAAAGAATGACGTGTGCATTTCAGAGTTGGTGAACATGCAGAATCCCATCCTCTTTGGATCATCTTCTTTGTTCTTATATAAATGGAGTTGCACCCACCAATACTCTTTTCCTTCGTCAAACACAGGAAATCCCTTGTACACGGCTTCGTCATCCATCCCCAAGCCGATCATGAGGTTCTTGAGCACCTTGGGAAATTCCGTCTCACACTCAAGTGTCATAGTCATCAGTGGTCCCTTCTTGATAGATTCATTGATGGTGGCCATCTACAAAAATAGATGAGGAAGGATGATCAGGAAAAGTTTTTACGAGATGAAAAGACAAGTGTGAAATTTGAAATAGAGTTATTTTTCCTAAGGGTTTTCCTTAGCCTACTCCAACCTAGGGTCTCGTACCTACAGGCAACACAGTGCTCTGATACCATCTGTAAGATCTGACCATAATAAGGTAAGATCCTTGTGATTGCAGTGCTAGTCCCTGGATCGTAAAGCTAGCACCCACAGTTTAAGATGAAGTACACAGAAACAAAGGTCATCATTACATCACATATCCAGGAGTATAATAGTTAATACAACTCTCTTAGCCCAAGTATAACATTATTCGAGGTTCATAGGACATAGTATAATAATAGTATTTGGTCCTCATGCACCACAAGCAAACATGTCGAGTGTAGACCCGGAACCCTACCCATCATCTGAGTATCCTGCAACATAATAAAAGTTACAGCCACAAGGGTCAATACAGTTGGAATTGTATTGGCAAGTGATACTATAGTTACTTAGTAGAACCCATCAACTACATGAATATATGGCTAAGTGTGGTTTTGGCTGACTTTGCTAAAAGCAAGGTTTTATCTCATAGATTTTGAAGAGTAGGTTTTCTCTTTCAAAACACTAAGGTAGCATTGATAGACAACAATAAACCTCTACCCTTGTTCACCCACAAGTTTTAACTTAGGGAAATTTGGATGAGGAGATTTTTGATCTGCTTCACTGTCTTAACGCTCAGAATTTGTCCATAACCGGGGACACGGCTAAGTACTTAGTTTTTACCCTCTCGAGAGGTGGTGCACTTTCCCCACAAGACTCGACATGCATCGAGACGAGACTTTTCAGAAGCAATCCCCCAGACCACCACGGACGCGTTCCATCCTATCATAACTACCACCCTTTGTCCGTCTGGCTGAGTTCTCGCAACTTAGTCGGTCAAGGCAGAGCCCATATGCCAAGTGGCTGCACTGGAAGCTTTGCGACAAGAACGTCTCTAATCTCTTTGTTCCTGGGTGGCCATCCACAAGTGCGATATACCAGCCGACCATAGACATGGCCCCTGAGTAACCGCTCAACATAAAATAATCTATATAAAGGTAAAGGAAATACCTAAAAACAATTTATGAAGTAATTTTTATGAGCAAAATACTCTCAAAAAGGTTCTGCCTACAATTCCAATTTTTTAGAAGCAAAAGTGTGAAACAAGGACTCTATAATAAAGGTCTCATTTTTCTGAATCCATATACACCTAATTTGCATTTTTCTGAATTGTGGATCAAAAGTTATTGAATTTCTAAGTTTAATACATAATCTGTCTATTTTTCTATTTAAACAGATAACCTAGCCGACGTGGCGCGACCCTATTGGTCCGTACCGGTTCAGTTGGATCGACCGCTGCGGGCCGTCAAATTTTAAGTGGAAAACGGACGGATCGGATCAGCCCGTACCGCTTCGGTCGTCGATCTAATCCTAGCCGCTAAAACTTGATCGAACGGTGCACAACGCGCAGCCACGAACTGGCGGCGCTGGCCCTCTGTGCGCGGCGGTGGCTCGTCAGACGGTGGCGTTCCAGCGGTTCTAAAGGGGCAGGAGGTCCGTGGGCTCTTACCAGGGGTCGAGGCGGTCGTGGCGGTCTCGGTGGAGGTCACGGTGGAGTGGGGGATGTTCTGCCTCGATCACGATCCTTCGCCGGAGTCGCGTCGACGGCGGAGCTCGAGTCTCTGTGTCGGTGACATTGATATGGGGCTCGAACAGGCAGGGAAAGGGGTCAGTGAGACGTGCCCGGGTCAGCACGGTCTAACAGAGGCTAAAAAGGGGCGGCGGAAACCCTAACCACACCAGAAAACTTGACGGACGGTGGCGGTAGAGGAAGTTTCATCGGTGATGACCGTGTCGTCGACCTGGAGCAAGAAAATGCACACGGCCAGGGTTAGAAGATGCGCCAGGACACAGCAAAGAAGATATGTCAGGGAGGAGTGCGCGTCGCAGCCAGAGCTCACCGGAATCGCCGCCGGAGTGGCGTCAGACAGCGGCGGTTCGAGCTTGCAATTGCGGAGCCTGGGGGTTCTCCAGGGGTAATGGCTGGGGGAAACGGAATAGGAGTAAGAGGGGGTTAAGTAGGGGTGGCTATAGTGGCGATTTAATCGCGGAAACGCCATAATTTGGCCGGGTTTGGAAACGGCAGAGGGAGGGGAGAGGTGCAGTTCGTTCGCGTGGAAGAAGATGAGGTGGCGGTGACATGGAGTGGGGCCAGGGTGAAGTGAGAGGGGGTTTGCAGAGGGGGCGGTGAGAAAAGAACAGCGGGAGAGAAAGGGGAGCCGGGTGGGCTTAGTGGGCCACGAGAGCTGGGCCGAATAGGTTAGCTGCTGCTGCTGTTGTTTTTTATTCCTTTTGCTTTTTTTCCTAGGTTTTGAATTGGCAAAAGTGTTTCAAATTGACTCAAACTTTCACCAAAATTTTGGGGGAACAAACTAAATGCAATGCAACACATGCCATGATGATGGTTTTCAGATGAAAAAATTTCAGGATGTTACAAAAATCAAGTGATTCCAAAAGTCCATCAGAATGGAGCTTCTTCATGCGTTTAACTCCAATATGACCTAGACGGGAGTGCCACATATATGTAGATATATCATCATCAAGTTTAATCCTTTTGGCATCCACATTATGAATATGCATAACACTATTATCGAGATCCAACAGAAATAAACCATTCATCACAGGTGCATGACCATAAAATATATTATTCATATAAATCGAACAACCATTGTTTTCAGATTTAAAGGAATAACCACTTCGCATCAAACACGATCCGGATATAATGTTCATGCTCAGTGCAGGCACCAAATAACAATTATTTAGATTTATCACTAATCCCGACGGTAGGTGGAGAGGCAGCATTCCAACGGCGATCACATCAACTCTTGATCCATTGCCGACACGCATCTTTACCTCACCCATTGCTAGTTGTCGCTTGTTCCGCAACCCCTGAATTGAGTTATATATATTAGCAACCGATCCAGTATCAAATACCTAGGTGCTACTGCGAGTACTAGTCAAGTACACATCAATAACATGTATATCACATACATTTGTTTGCCTTGCCGGCCTTCTTGTCCGCCAAATACTTGGGGCAGTTGCGCTTCCAATGGTCAGTGCCCTTACAATAATAACACTCGGTATCAGACTTAGGGCCACCTCAGGATTTCTTTTCAGGCACGGCAATAGATTTGCCGCCCTTCTTTCCCTTCTATTTACCCTTCTTGTGTTTCTTGAAACGGTGGTCTTATTGATCATCAACACTTGATGCTCTTTCCTGATCTCCACCTCTATAGTCTTAAGCATTGATAGAAGCTCGGTAGAGATTTCTTCATGCCCTGCATATTATAGCTCATCACGAAGCTCTTCTAGCTAGGTGGCAGAGATTGAAGAACACGATGTATGCCTAAGTCAATGGGAATCGTTATTTCCAAGGACACAAGCTTATCGGTGTACCCAGACATTTTGAGTACGTGCTCACTAACGGAGATGTTCTCCTCCATCATGTAGCTAAAGAACTTTTCTGAAGCATTATAACTCTCTATGGCAGCATGGGTATCAAAAATCAATTCCAATTCACCCATGGTATAAAAGGCATTGCCATTTTCGAAATGCTTTTGATGTTCTGGCTCTAGCCCATACAGTATGCGCAATGAACTAAATTGTGGTCCTCCTGACGAGTCAAATAGACATTCTTTTCCCCTTCAGGGGTATCAGGAGCTGGTGGAGAGCCTAGCGGCGCTTCTAGCACATATTGCTTTTGTGCAGCAGAGAGGAGAATCCTCAAATTCATGGCCCAGTTGGTAAAGTTGCCACCATCTGCCGCAAGTTTCTCTTTCTCCATGAACACATTGAAATTAAAATCAGGTGGTGCCATCTACAACAAAATTTGTAAAGTTTATTTAGACTAAGTTTATCATAGATTGAGTTCAACTAATCCAAATTACAAATGAACTCCTACTCAAAAACAACATCCCTCGTGTCTTTTTGGTGATTACATGAACCAAATTCACTACACCAAGTCTGATCATCACGTGAGTCGGTGTAGCTTCAAAGGCGAGCATCTATATGGGCATCATATCAACTATACGACTCATGCTTAACCTTTCGGTCATGTTCTGAGGCCATGTTTGTACATGATATGCTCGCCAAGTAAGAACCTTAGTACTCGCGTGTGTAAAATTGTCTTACACCTGTTATATGAACATGTATTCAAGTATACCTGATCATCACGTGATGTCTTGAAGCGACAAAACATAAAACGGTGCATACTTAAGGAAGAACACATTTTTTATCTTGATATCTAAATGAGGGATCATCTTATAATGCTACTAAAATGCCAAACAAGCAATATAATATGCAAACAAACATCATATGTGTAAAGTGAAATGATATGGTTCTTGCACTTGATCACTATCATGTGCATCATGGTATGATCTTTATCATTCCTTCATGTGTAAGGCCAAGGTCAATGGAACTTACACGATAAGCATGCTATAATTTCCACGAGTATCAACTATACTTCAAATTATAACATTATCATATCATGACACTAGCCTAGCAACGATCTAAACTATACGCATCTAATTTATTAATTGCAAGTTTTACATGGCTGAGGGCTTTCGAAGAAAGAACCGTTCTTACGTACGAACATGGAACCACACCAATGATAACCAAGTTAATAGAAACTCGTTGTAAATCACATATTGACTATAGTAGGAGAGACAGACACCTGCTAGCCACTTATGCTAAACTAGTTGCATGTCAAGTGTGGAACAGGTCTCATGTGCAAGGACATGTAAAGTTAGTTCGGGCCTCTTCATCCCACTATGCCACCAATATCCAAAATACTTAGAAGATGCAATAACATGATCATCACCGCCCACATACTCTTATGTGTTCTACCCTTGCAAAGCACCTACACATAGATCAGGTTCTGATACCACTGTTGGGTTCGCAGCATAGAAAACAAAAAAATTCTACGATGGGAACTACTATACGCCAAGATCTATCTACTAGATACAAGCAATAGGTGGATATACATCTAGAGAAATCATACCCTTGAAGACCGACAAAGTGTAACGAGATTTGACTCGTGGATGATGTAGTCATTCGCTTGCCGATCTCAAGATCGTAAGGAAGTCCTAGCGCCACAAATCAGCAGCGCATCCGTACTCGCACACACGTTCAGGCCACTAAACAACCTCCGCCTCCTCGCTCCAGTGATGTAGAGGAAGCAACAACTCCTTCCAGACAAAAAGCCACCGGGAACATGTATCTCGCTAATCCGAGACCATGGGGGAATAATTCTAGAGGGGGAGAGAGATCCTTCGCAAGGAGGTATGAGTGAGAAGGAGTAAGAGGGGAGCTTTATATAGGAGAGGGGCAGCCCCCTCCCATGGCCAGCACCCCATGGGGGGTGCCCCCACCTCTTCCTCATTCATGTGGTGGAAACTCCACTCACATAAATTGCCCCTCCATTTTCTCCACTCAAATGCATTAAATTTCCACCAAATTTAATACAACTCTCATTTAATAAAACTATTTTTTTATTCAGAATTTTGTTAATTACTTCAATCAACAAACATTCACATAAAACCCCCTACAACATTTCAATATCACATGCAAAACCAGTTTCTGCAATTTCACCCGACACAATTCTGGTTTCCATCGAAATAATTCCAGCGCTTTGTAATTCTTTTCTCTGGAACATATTTGCTCCAAATGGTGTCGGTATCCCTTAAGTGTGTCACCCTACGGTTCGTGAATAATGCAGACATGATTGAGACCCTTCTCCGATCAATAATCAGTAGCGGGATATGGAGATCCATACTGACTCCCACACATTCAACGATGACTTCAGTGATCGTGAGAACCTTTTACGCATGTAACTCAATCCCTTTGTCTCGTGATATATTACATGTCCGAGATTCAATCATTGGTATCTACATACCTAGTTTGATCTCGTTACCGATATGCACACTTTTCTCGTTCCCGTGATATAACATTCTAGTGATCTCATCACTTGCTTGCAGGCTAACTAATGTGATATGACCGAGAGGGCCCAGAGTATATCTATCCGTCATCGGGATGGAAAAATTCCACTCTTGATCCATGAGCCTCAACATAACACCTTCGGAGTATCTGAACCCACCTTTATAGTCACGCAGTTACGGTGTGATGTTTGATGTTATCAAGTTACTCTTCTAGTGTTAGCAATTAACATGATCTCATGGTCTAAGGATTAAGATTACTTCATAAGTTGTTATATCAATTTAAACACAATGACTTTGATCGTAATGCTATACTTCGGATGAATGTTCATCACATTGTTTCACAAATGGTGTGACCTTGCTATTAATTACATCCAATGTCCATGATCAGGAAACCTTGATCATCTTGTTAATCAACGAGATGGTCTATAAGAGAGGCATAACTAGGAACCTTTTATTTGTTTAGTAAACACACATGTATTGACGTTTCCAATCAATACAATTATAGCTTGCAAAAATAAACATCTATCATATACAAGGAATACGATAATAACAGCTTTATTATTGCCTCTCGGGGCATATTCCCTTCAATAGGATGTGTTGTCAATGACGCAGTCGAAGGAGCCGAGAGTGAGGACGAGGCCGGAAGCGACTCACTCACTAGCGACGAGCGGAAGTTCCGTGCAAAAGATGACTCCAGCCGAAGCGTTGTGCCCCACGGTGGGCGCCAACTGTCGTAGTGTGGAACATGGCAGTGCCATCGAGGATGGCTTGAGAGGGATAATCAGGGTGCTATCGGTGGCTACTCGCAACGGGTTGGGCACAGATACTGCAAACACAGCGATGTACCCAGGTTTGGAGCCCTCTTATCGAGGTAACACTCCTACTCCTGCAAGGATCTACTATATGGGGGCGAATGCCCGGTACAAGTGCTCCTTGAGCTGTTTCCTTAGCAGCTATGCTGAGCTAGAGGAAGAAGTTGAACTACTAAACTTGTCGAATCTAGGGAACTTCAGCACCTACCTAGATCCCTAGTACTACCCTCCCTTATATACTGGCCAGGAGTGGTAGGTTACAATGTGGGATCTAGGGTTTACTGTTTCGATTTGGGTTTACAGAGTGGGCTGGCTGGACGGGCCTACCCGGTGGGCCAGGACCCAGTCAAGACGCCAGTACAGGGAGGACAACGCTGCAATGTCCCAGCGCCTTCGCTTTACTTCGTCAATCGGTGCTTTCTTCATCAGCGGGCACTTTAGTCGTCATCTGGAGCTTTACTCGCCAGCCGAAGCTTTACTCATCAGCCTCCAGCCTTGGCACTTTGGTACAGTTGTCTTGTAGCACCGACCTGGCAGCGCGCCAGCCTGTCTGGTCATAGGTGCGCTCAACAAGGAGCGTCACCCTTACCGTACCTTGGCCAGCGGATTCGAGGCGGCCGGGTAGGAGTGGCCTCCCTACTGGCTCTTCTGGCCACCCGGCTAGACGGGCGAGCTGGGGAATCTTGAAGGTGGACTAGATGGAGCGCTCCATCCGGTTATGGCTTCTTGTCTTGCGGCCAGCCGGCCAGGCCTTCCTAGAGCCGGCCAGCTGAGCCTGGCTTGGCCTACCCGGGGGTCATCCCCTCGACAGAGGACGCCTGTGATACTGTGCTTGTATAGTTCACTATTGATTATGGTAAAAGCCTTGGAGCATCGAGCGATGTGTCACACGTCCATAGGATTGTCCGGCAACCTCTTGATGAGCAGGTATGTTATGTATGGCTGTGTCCAGGATGGATTGATGAGCATGACCTCCATGGGGTCTTCCGGTGCTGGCCCTTGTTCTGCCTCGCTGGATCCTTCTACTTCTTCGAGTGGCGCAGCCCCGAGTGTGCTGCTGCATCAGGTGGTCCTACAGGGGTCTTCTGCTTGATAGAGCGCTCGCAGATCTTCTTGAGGAATATGCCAGGTGGCAGCGGGGTGCAAGTGGAGCCTATATTGGCGAGTGTATCAGCTTCCTCATTGCTTTCGCAGCCTACATGCCACAGCTCGTAGCCGTCGAAGTCTCCTTCGAGTGTGTTGTAGAGGTCATGGTACGCAACCATGTTGTCGCTCAGAGCGTCGCACCTGTTCATGGCTTGCTGGACCACGAGGTTGGAGTCACCATAGATGATGAGTCGTGTGGCGCCACATGCCTTGGCCATCCGCATCACGTGGATCAGTGCTTCGTACTCTGCCTCATTGTTGAATCCCGAAATTTCATCCGTAGGATGTATCGCATCTTGTCGCCTTGAGGAGACATCAGGATGGCACCTGCACCAGCTCCCTCCTTGCATTTAGATCCATCAAAGTGCATGGTCCAAAGGTTGGACATGTCCGCTGTATCGGGGAGCTGGTTCTCCATCTAGTGGAAGAGGAAGTCTGGTAGGACTTGCGACTTGATCACCGTTCGCCGCTCGTATGTGATGTCCTGCGGGGACAGCTCAATGCCCCTGAGGGCGACCCTCCCCGTAGCGTCTAGGTTGGTTCAGCGGGGCGTCGTTCACCGCGACTATAGGGTGCTCCTGGAAGTAGTGGCGCAGTCGTCATGCTATCATGAAGACATCGTAGGCCAGCTTCTGGTAATGCGGGTACCGCTGCTTTGTTGGAATCAATACCTCACTAAGGTAGTATACTGGGCATTGCACCCCATGGATTTTGTTTTCTTCGGCTCGTTCTACCACCAGCATGGTACTAACCACCTGATTGGTGGCGGCGATGTACAACAGTTTGGCTCCTTTTCTCTATGGGTCACCAGCACAGGCGAGGTAGAGAGCAGGCTATAGGTCTTCAAATGCCTCTTGTACTTCATCCGTCCACTCGAATTTCTCAGCTTGGCGGAGGAGCTGGTAGAACGGCAGTGCCTTCTCGCCCATTCAACTGATGAATCGGCTGAGCGCCACGATTCACCCAGCCAGCTGCTGGACGCCTTTGATGTTCTTCGGCTTCTCCATGGTCAGTATGGATTTTATTTTCTTTAGGTTAGCCTCGATTCCCCTGGAAGATAGGAGGTACCCAAGTAATTGCCTGGATGGCACGCCGAAGGCGCACTTCTCCAGATTCACCTTGATTCGATAGCGGTCAAGGTTGTCAAAGGTCTCACGGAGATCATCAATGAGTGTAGCTTCTTCCTTGTTCATGACAACGATGTCGTCGACGTAAACTTGGATTTTTTAGACAAGTTGGCTTTTGAGCCGGGCCTGCATGCACCGCTGATAGGTGACTCATGCGTTCTTCAGCCCGAAGGGCATTGTGGTGTAGCAGTAGACACCAAAGGGCATAATGAATGTTGTCTTCTTCTGATCCTCTTCCTTTAGTCGGATCTGATGATAGCCTGACTAGGCGTCGAGAAAACAAAGGCGTTCGCATCCCGCGGTGGAGTCGATTATTTGATTGATCCGCGACAATGGAAGTGGTCCTTCAGATAGTGTTTGTTGAGGGAGGTGAAGTTCGTGCACATCCGTAGGAGTTCCGTGTCCTTCTTCGGAACAAGCACGGGGTTTGCTACCCAGGTGCTTTCCTTGATCTCTCGTATGAAATCGGCATCGAGGAGTATGTTGACTTCCATGCCAACCGCCTTGGCTCTGGATTCCGACAATTGACGCATTGAATGCTTAATCGGTATTGCATCTGGATTCATGTTGACTACATGCTCGACGAATTCCCTACGAACTCCTCGCATGTCCACAGGACACCAGGCAAAGATCTCCCAACGCTCACGGAGGAATTTGACGAGCGCGAGTTCCTATGCGGCACTCAAGTTGTTGGCGATGAGGGTCGTCTTTGTCGGGTGCGTTGGGTGGACCTAGACCGCCTTGGTGTTTACCGATGAGTCGAAGGACTGGTCTGGTGCGTTTTGCTTGCTCATAGGAGGAAAACTGTTATCTGTCATCTCCTTCAGCCTTGCGAGTTCTTCGTGCATGCCAAAGGTCTAGGAGATTCTATTGAATTCTCTATCGCAGCTATCTGACTTGGCGAAGCTTCTGTTGATGCCAAAGTTCTTCATCCGCCAGTATGATTAGTGCGGGACTGCCATGAACCTCGCGAACGCGATGCGCCCGAGGATGGTGTGGTACTGGGAGGGCCAGTCGACAACCTCGAATTCGAGGCGTTCCCGCTAAAAGTTTGCGGGCGTGCCGAAGATTACATCCAGGTTTATTTTGCCCAAGGGGTAGATGCCCTTCCCTGGTACGATGCCGTGGAAGGTTGTCTCGGATGCTTCCAGGTAGGAGAGGGGGATCATCATGGTACGCAGGGTGCTGGTGAACATGAGGTTGATGTCATTGTCGCCGTCCATGAAGACTCGACTCATCTCGAATCCGCGGATTTGTGCCTTGAGCACCAGGGGAGCATGGCCTGGGCAAGGAACCTGACGCGGGTGGTCACTTATGTCGAAGTTGATACAACACTCCGACTCACTGAGGTACTCAGGGATCGAGGGTGGAGAGTTGATGGCCAATTTGATTTGGCGAGTGATCGACTTTTGCATCCTATTGGAGGGACTCCCTTTCTGGATCATGCCCATATTCCCGAGTGGGCATGGGTACTGCTCGCCCTTTCTAGATCATGCCCATATTCCCAAGGCTACGCGGGTCCTCTGGGCAGTGGTGGTGGCCCTCCATGAGCTATGGCACCTAGGGAGGCTCTGTACCCTGATTTATCACGTCGCGATTCAGCTGGAGGAGGCTTTTGTTGAGCTTCAGGAACTCACAGCAGTCCTTGAGGAGGTGGCTGGACTTCTTCTTGCCATCGTGCTTGTCGATGTAGTAGTGGATGTTGCAGGGGCTAGCCAGCTTCTCCTGGATGGATATTCCAAGTGCATCGCCACGGGTACGGTGTTGCCACACTTTTGCGGTTTTACCGCTATCACGGTAGCTGTTTCTATGATATCCGCTGCTACGGCTTCCTTCGTCGCGCTTATCGGCGTAGCCATCCATAACCATGTTGACTTCCTCGCGGTCCTCGTAATCGTGTGCCCAGTGTTTTCCTCGGCGGTCGCGTCTGTGGCTGAGGTCGTCCTCCTCGTCTGAGTGGGCGCAGTTATTGCGCAGTGAGTCTTCTCCGTCCACCCACCAATTCGCGATCTCCATCAGGTGGTCAATTGTTTTGGGCTTCGTGCGGCCTAGCTCCTCCCTGAGCTCTCTATGGCATACATAGCCGTTGAACATGTCGATTGCGTGATCCTTGGAGATATCTTTCGCTGAGTTCTTGATGATGGACCACCTCTGAATGTAGGAGCGAACTGATTCGCCCGGCTTCCGGTAGCAGGCCCTGAGTTCTTCGACTGACGTGGGACGCTTGTAAGTGCCCTTGAAGTTTTAGACAAAACTATAGACCAGCTCCTCCCAGCTGCGGATCGATTCGCGAGGTAGGTGGTTGAGCCATGCACGAGTGGCGCCCTGCAGCTATAGCTAAAGGCATTGCATGGTTGTGCGTTTGTTCCTACCGTGCAGATTTACGGAAGAGATGTGATCTTCCAGCTAGATCTTCGGGTCCTGGAGGCCATCAAATTTTGGGTTCTCTGAAGGGAGTTTGAACCATTTTGGCATTCGCGCCTGTCATATGGCTCTGCGGAAGCAGATGCCACCGCAAAGCTCCATTCCTTCATCCTCCGAATCTGTTGAGTAGGCGCGCTTCACGCGCATCTTGTCGACTTTGCGCTATGTAATTTCTTCACGCACATTGTAATCGCGATCATGGCGACGTGAGCTGCGGCGTCACCACGACAGGTCGTGCTCGTCATCGCTAGAGGATAGCGAGTAGTACTTGGGTGGAGCCTTGCTTTTCTTTGGATCTTTGGCGAGCGCGGCCTCGACCAACCCAAGTCCAGCAATCGTGGACCGATGTATGGCAGATCATGGATCTCCAGCTGGTGGCTAATTGGCGAGCAGGTACATGGTGGTTGCTATCATCGCTGCTTGTGGCATTTTCGGGATCATGTTACCCCATGCGTCCACCAACAACAACGAGAAGTTGAGGACTAAACTGGCTTCTTCCCACTCCTTGCTGGTGAGGTTGTCCAGGCAAGAGCGCCTTTTGGGGACTGTGGGACTATTGCCCTTGGAGGAGGATCCACGGATTAATGAGAGCGCTGCCCGTCGGGCACTCGATTTGTCCGTGGCCTTCTTGCGGGTCTCAAGAGTTGCATGTTTACTGCCTGCTGGTGGTTGAACACCTGGATGAGTAGCCAATGGTATCCCATCAGCATATGTTGTGATGTGCTTGGTGGTAGGGGTTGCCTTGTAGGGCCTCCCTGCATCGTGCCCATTCTTCTTGGTTGAGGTGAATTTGCTGGCACCCCGTCCCGTTGTTGGTGCGTTTACCGTTGGGGTTGGGAGGGATGGGGGCGCCGTTGATGGGTGCACCGTTGAGGGTGGGGTCGTCGTTGTTGACAGGAAAGCCATTGTCGACTAGGGCGCCGTTGTCAACTGGAGGACCGTTGACGATGGGGGCACCGGTGTTCCCTTGGGTGGTGTTGCCTCCGTTGTTGATGACGGTGCACATGTAGTGGTTTGGGAAGCTGCTGCTTCCACAACTCTCAGATCCAGAGCCATAGATGCCATCTTCTGACGCCAGACCGCTTAGATCGGACTCACAACTATTGTTGTTGTCCATGTCGTAGGAGAATGCTGAAGGGTCGCTCAAGGTGCCGATCGGCGGTGGGAACCACGAAGCCGGGCAACCGAAGGTGCTTGCGGGTGATCGGGGAAGCCTAGTGTCCCGATCTGGCCGACCTGAAAGTGTAGGCCCCCGATCTTTATGTTGATTCCATCACCCACGGACTCGAAGTCCGAGCGAGTCGCTGGTGCGTGGTTGGTGAAGTCGAAGGTGCCAAAGAGGAGGCAATTCTCTGTTGTAGTAGAGTTGTAGATCGCGGTTGATGTGGCCGAGGAAGCCGCAACATCTGCACTCCCGATTCCCATAGACGGCGCCAATTAATGTCAATTCCCATCTTTGATGGACTTAGGTTCTAGGAATTGGGGAGCGCTGGAGGCATCGATCGGCTAGCAAACAAACACATAGGGCACACGAGGTTTTACCCAGGTTCTGGCCTCAAAGAGGACCTCCTACTCCTACTTGTCTGCTCTTTGATTATCGAGGAGTCGAAAGTTACAGGGGGTGCGAAGATGCAATCTGACAAGGTGTATGCTAGGGTTGCGAATATCCTCCTCCCGTGGATATCGTAATTAGCTTAGGGAGTCTCTTTTATCCTCCTTTGACCGTGTAGGTTGCTAGCCGGTGCCAATTTTCACGAAGCTTTCTGGGCACACTTCCAAACACGTCCAAAGGATTTCTCCCTCATCTTTAGTAGCAAAGGCAAATGATATGTGTCCGACTACACATACCATCTAAAGAGAGAGATCAAACACAAATCATAAATCTAGCATAGACCAGTAAGTCATACGGACACAAGAATAGATCATCATTATTTCAACATCATAATAGTGCTAGGGTTTCTCCATCTCCCCAAGAACAAAGGAACTACTCACATATAAAGGCAATCAGCATCATGGCAATCATATGGATGGGATATGAGAGTACAATCAAATACAAGTGAGGACCCACACTAGGGTTTGGATTACAACCAAGTAGACAAAGGGGATCGGTGTTAGGGACGATGGTGATGTAGATCGGTGTTGAGGCCTTGAAGATCTAAGTCCCTTCTCCTCTTGAGCAATGGTGATGGTGGAGATCTATTGGAGGCAGCGGCTATGGAGTTTTCAAGGCGACAGGGCTCCACTGTGGAGGTATGTGGAGAGGATCCTTCTCCCTTGGCTCCTTCCCTCCGTATATAGGCCTAGGGGGTCTCTCATAGCCCCTCCCACATTACCTATGACCTAAGGAAGGTCTAGGAACAAACAAGGATGAATTCTTTGAAGAAACGCATCCAGAACAGCTATTTCCGTGCGTCCAGACCCCCGGTACGGGTGGACGGTACGACCGTGCCCGCCCGTACCTGTGGTCGTTACGCCCTCTGTATGGTTTCATATTTTGGCTGCTATTTCTTCATACGAACATCGATTTGGGTGTTCTTTAGCTCGTTGGATTCATATAGACGAGAGCTACAACACCATGTCCTTGGATCTTCATTTAGAGTTTATGGAAAAAACCACCTTTTCCACCTCTCAAATGGCTAAGTCTGGTGCCTACAACTCCTCCATATTGCATCTTCTTGGTTCCTTTTGCCTTGCTTTATCCATAATCCATCACAACACCTACACACAAGTCAAATACAAGAAAAAGTAATAAAATCCTAATAAAACTACTAGTTGTGTAAAGTCCATGTGAAAATGAATGAGAACTAGTAATCATACATAATAGCATAGTTGTAGCTAGATATGGCATGTAATGAGTGAAAATATTAATAATTTGTATACTTAAATATTCTTCAATTTTAGACTCATTAGTGAACACCGGAACAGCTCCCCGTATGGCATTTCGGCGGGTTGCCAAAATATTCGGTCCTCGCCAGAAATTTCAGTATGAGTCCGGTTCGAACTTCACGGTATTTCCGTATGCATCTAACGGCCTTGAGACTTATTGCAGTTACATGCGGGACCCTCCAAACGGCTCCTTTTCCACCCCAGACTATATATACCCCTTTCTTCTCCACTGAGAGTTAGGTATTCCATTTCATATTCATTCTTGAAGCTCTCTCTCCCCATTGTTGAAACACAATTTCTTGAGGATCTCCCATTCTACCCAACCAATTCCAAATCCCTTTGGTAGAAAGCAATAGGAGGTCCCGATCTACATTTCCACCAAGAAAAAGTTCATTCCCCCTTGAGTTCATCGAGTTAGCTCGTTACTCCTGGGTTTGTAGGAAACCCTAGGTGGCTAGGGTCACCCGGAGGCACTCGACTTGTGCTTTGCTCCATTGAAAGTTTGTGAGGGTTAGGAGACTACCTTAAAGTCTACCACGAGTAAGTGAGTTATTCCTTAGTGGGATAGGCTCGGATAAGAAGGTGAGCCTTCATGGCATTGGGGAATCCTTCGTGGAACCTCACACCTCTCTAACATGACATAGTCCCCTTCCCAAAGGGAGTGAGCATGGTAATACATCTTTGTATCCATGTCCTTCGGTTATTCCTTAACCGATCTCTTACTTGTGTTGTTTACTTTGTGATAGCCTTCGTTCTTCAAGTATCTTGTGTCATCATCTAGTTTTCCTCACCTAGTTTGCATTTAGAGACACTTATATTCCAAAAAGCCTAAAACTTGCAAAATATTACAAATAATTTTGTAGAAACCTATTCACCCCCTCTAGGTAAACCATCTTACACTTTCAATTGGTATCAGAGCCAAGGGCTCTTATAAGGGATTTACCTCCTAAGAGAAAAGATGGTTATCTCCGATGATGAGGAGGACAAGATTTATTCGGTCAAGGACATTCATGAACTCTTTGCCAAAAGTTCCCGTGAAAAGGCTAAGGCGGATTCCGATCTCCTTGCTCAAATAAGCTTCCTAGAAGGACGCTTTACGGGGATGGGCGAGGGGGTCATGCTTTCCAGACCTTCAGTAGTACGGCATGGGAGGCTGATGGACACCGGTAAGGAGGCCATGAATGAGTCCTTTAATCAGAGTGACCCGACGAAAGCCTCCATGCCTCATAATCCATTTTTGTATGTATATCCTAAGCAAAAGAACATCATGCCTCATATTAATGGTTCGGGTCCCGCACCTCATTATGATGGAACTCACTTCTCTCATTGGGAAGCTGCTATGGAATCTCATCTTCGCAGCTGCAATGTGTAGCTTTGGGAGATTGTGGGCAAAGGCTTCTATCCACAAGATCCCGACAACCTCACTCTGGGAGAGTACTATGACTGTCAACTAAATGCAACAGCTTGTGACAAGATAAGGAGTGCCATCCACTGCACTCTCCATGATCAAGTTAGTGACATCCCCACCGCCAAGGAACTTTGGGATAGGATTGTCATTCTCTAAGAGGGAACGTCTCTTATCCAAAAGTCCAAGTATGAAGCTGCCAAGTCAGAGATGAACATGTTCATGAACCTAGATGGTGAGTCCATTGCGGAAGCATACAAGAGACTTGTTGCCCTCCGTGTGAAGATTAGCGGTCTTGGTTGTGACAAGTATGATGATGGGTTCAACTTGAATGAGGATCTCATCAAGTCCAAGATTATCTCCATGATCGCTGCCACCGACAAGAAGCTTGCCTTGAACTTGAAACTCCTAGATTCAGTCAGCCATTTCTCTCCCAATGATCTAGTATTATATCTTGTTGCCATGGATAACTTGGTGGATGAACACTACAAGAAAAGTTGGCTTTTACATGATTTTCATGGTTGAAAGCCCGTTTTTCGTGGTTAAAAATTCTTCTATTACGGATGGCCTTCGTGGTAAAAGCCCTGTCACAAATGAATCAACCACATTTTTTCCAACCATGGAGGATCGCACCCTTCGTCCAAGAAAACTTGTTCTATCGTAGATCTGTTCACCAGCCGTGTTGACTGCTGACGTCGTGCAAACATCCACGTGGCAGCTGCTGTTAATGGCCGTTAACGGTCACAGAAACCGTGGTAGAAGCCAGGCCCAGCCAAGGCCTGCTAATTACTAAGTGGGTCAACCCATGAGGAAAGCCCAGTAAGAAGATAGCATGTTACTGTTTCATCCTGCACTTCTTGAAATGGGCCCAATAATGCAGCCAGCTGTGGCCGGCTCGGTACTATTTTAGCCTACAGAAGGCCCACGTTGGTCCAACACTGTGTGGCCCATTAGCATCTTGTGCCAAATCGGTCTGGTACTATTAAGGCCTGCGGTTGGCCCATCACTATTCTCATAGCCTGTTGTGGCCTGCGTACTAACGACCCTTCTTTGAGAAGGTCCGTTACTGTTCTGGCCTTTTACTATTCTAGTAGTTACCTATTCAGGCCCATAGGCGGCATGTTGTTATTCTGGTCTGGTAATTTTGTCGGCCTGTTACTGTTCTTGTCTGGTAATTTCACGGTATGTTACTGTTCTGGCTCGTTACTGTTCTAGCCTTTAACTATTCTGGCCCTTTACTGTTGTGGCCCTTTACTATTATGGCATGCTACTGTTCTGGCCCGTTAAACCTCTGGCATGTCACTGTTCTGGCCTTTTACAGTTTCTTGCCTTTTACTGTTGTGGCATGTTACTATTCTGGCATGTTTCTATTCTGGCATGCTGCTGCCTGGCCTGCTACTGTTCTGGCCTATTACTGTTCTGGCCTATTACTGTTACAACCTATTACTGTTACTAGTTCCCACATGTGGGTCGGCCCATTATGTTTACTGTATTTTATAGTTTTGGCCTTTCTGAAGCCCATGCCAATATCAAAAAAGGTGTATAATTAGCGCGCATCTTTTACTGTTCATTGACGGTCGAATACAAGACGTGCCAAAAACAAAGGCCGATATTGTTCCCTAATCGACCTGGCTGGTGTAGTTATGGTACCGCCTACCGCCATGTGTGGACAGCATTAACTAAATGCCTACATGCCTATGCGAGTTATCTAGATATTACATTAGCTGCAAACTTCTCAAAATTATTATATATTATCAACTCAAGGGAAATAAAATTCAGCATTTCAGTTGGCAATCAAGTTGATAACAGAGTCCTCAATTTGCTTTCTCAATCTATCACCTTGATCTTCCTTTGAGTGTGACAGCTACATTGGAGGAGACATGATCGTGCAGCCCCCTCTTTGGTGGTGATAGCAATAATTGCAGTCTGAAACTATGTAATAACAAGTTAATACATCAAACAAGACAAACTACTCATTTTACTGATATGAAAAGATCTGTGAACTGGAGTTTACAACTGGTCAATGGTTCAATTATTGACCAAACTATCAAATAAGCAGGACAAGCAAGCACACATTAAACAAGTGTGCCTACCGTGAAATGAGCAATCAAAAAATGTGTGTGTGGCTTAGAATTTCAGCAAATATAAACTAGCTAGGATATTTCAACATATATATAGAAGCAGTTGTATACCCTAGAATGCAAGATACGTTGGGTGACTCGGAATTTGTGCTGGGCTACACAACGGCATGCAGTTACTGTCATAGCTAAGAATGAACCAGATAGAAATTATAACAGCATCATATGACAACTTGTAGAGCAGGAATACAAACCACGAATGAACTATATATAATAGAGCATAGTTATGTCATTTCTTAGGACAAACCAGAACCAGATGCGAGATATAATAGCATTGCTCGTGAACCTGTAGAACAGGACAAACAAGCATTAGACAAGTGTGCCTATAATGAAATGAGCAATCAAACAAAGTGTTTCTTAGAATTTAAGCAAATATAAACTAGCTAGGTCATTTCAATAAATATATATGGAAGCAGTGGTATCTCCTAGAATGCAAGAGACGTTGGGTGACTCGGAATTTGTGGTGTGCTACACAATGGTATGCAGTTACTGTCATAGCTAAAAATCAACCATACAGAAATTATAATGGCATCATAAGAGAGAGAAGGAATGCAAACCACGAGTAGTCTGAATTACATAGTAAAGGACATTTATGTCATTGCTTAGGATGAACCAGCACAGATAAGGAAATAATGGCGTTGCTTGTGAACCTGTAGAATAAGCTATGCAAACCAACATGTTCATTGTTCCATTTTGAGATCTATGCAAGAAAAAGGAAATAGTTAGTGATGCAGCTTTTGAAGAACCAGATGGCAACAACAAAATTATAATCGAATTAGTACGAAGAGTTTAAACAGGTACTACAGCATAGCAGAACAATGCCAAGGAGGAAATAATAATAGGAACTTATCTCAGGACAAACTAGATAGATTCAGTAACTGTAGAGCAGGGAATCCACACTAATATTTTCCACTGACTTAGATTTTGCAAGAATTACACGATAGCAGGCAATTACTGTTGTAGGAGTAACTAAGAACATGTGCATGACTTTAAAATTTGTAGAGCGGCAAATGCAAACAAACATCTCAAGTGACCTTGTATGTAGCACGAAGAATAGGCGTGCGCATTGACTTGGTGTGTAGCACGATTACAAAAATGCAGTTCACTGTGACAGGCTTGAACCTGCTATACTGCTGAAAAAAGAAAAATGGGTTGGAGATTTGGTTAACTTGGTAGGAGAGGCTTCTAAGCATCGTCGGTACCGTGCGGGTGACTTCCAGGTCACCGAGGGTGCTACGGCTGTGGTGGTTGTTGGTGTCGGCGAAGCAGATCTTGGGCGGTCGATGCCGGCTTGAGCGAGGTGGATGAGAGCATCGCTGAGGCAGATCCGGGGCAGTGAACGGCGATGGCCGTGGAGCTGGTCTGGAGCAGAGGACATGGAACTCCTTGAACTAGATCACGCCTAGCAGACATCGGTGAAGCGGATCCGGTAAGGTTGGGTAGCATTCGACGATCGAGGAGCGGAGCTTGGTCGGTCAATGATGCCATCGGCGTGGTGAACAACACCGTGGCTCTAGTGCAGTGGCAAAGAGACCCGATGAACTTGATCCGGTGGTTGAGCGTCGGTGAAGCGGCTCTGTGGCGGTGCACGAGACCGCAGCTCAAGCCGCTGCGCGCGGTGATCGTGAAGGGGACGGTGGAGCTTGGGATTTTTGGGAGGTCCAGCGGGAAAAACTGCATGATTCGGGACCATAGAGGTGAATAGAAAAATAATTACGATCGTGCCCTCGAGATACCGACTTTAGGATGCCCATCTGTCATCTGAAAAATGGGTAGAACAGGAATTTTAAAGACAAAAGTTTTTAAAACATAGGGGCGTGAAATGCTTCAAGGCCGGTCGGTGATTTTGCCGCTTAATTGTGATTTGAATTTGGCTATCGTCTAGCTAATAATAATAGAAAAATGGTACTATCTGCTATGAGATTTTGGCTCAAAATTTTGGAATCGGTGCGGCAGGAAATGCTTCAAGGTCGGTGGGTGATTTTGCCGCTCGATTCAGATTTTGAATTTGGCTAGCATCCATCTAGTAATAAAAAAGGTAGTAGACCATAAGCTATCTGTCTAGGAATTTAAGGCCGAGAGTCACATCAACTGATCATCCATATCCATACCTACAATTCACACAGCGTAAGCGGTAAATTTTGCCGCTTGATAGAGATTTTGAATTTGGCTAGCACCCAAATAATACTCCCTCCATCTCAAAATAGATGTCTCAGATTTATCAAGTATATTTCACAACCTCGTTGCAATCTTTCAGGTATATTCCACAAACTAGTTGTGCACGCACCCATTTTTATTTGTCGTACTTTCAAGTTCTAAGAAAGTATATATGATATAAATCATGAACGTTAGCTGTGATTTATCTTTTTTTTATTGGTGAACCATAGGGGAAAACCCCTACGGTGTGATTTTCATTTATATAATGACACGGCACAATAAAAGGCCAAAGAACAAGTACAAGTGATTTATCTTGTGCATTTAGCTACTCCCTCCGTCCTCAAATAAGTGTACTTCTAGCGTTTGTTCTAAATCAAACTTAACTATTTCCAACCAACTTTTATTTATAAACATAGCAATATTTATGATACAAAACTAGAACAAGTTGATTCATTTTGAAATGTACTTTCATAATATGTAGATTTCATATTATATATATTGCTAGATTAGTTTTAAAAAGTAGTCAAATTTTGAAAAAGTTTGACTTAGACTAAGAGCTAGAAGTACACTTATTTGTGGATGGAGGGAGTATGAAAGAACTTGGCGTGGTGGTGTTCCCGTATTTGATAGGAGTACTTAGGTGCTTCCTCGCATGATGAACAATATTTCCACTAGGAGTTTCCCCCTTGTTGAAAAACAATCTAGGAGAGAGAAGAGACTGAGAGCACGTAGGAGGCAGCGCGAGAGCAGCGAAGAGGAGAATTTGAAGGCGGTGCGATGTCAGAGCAAAGCTGCGATGGGTTCCTGACATGAGGTACAGTATACAGTGAGTAGTACTCATCACCATCCACACACCATGGTCGGCTGATCTCTCCCTCGTCCACAACGTGGCACCGCCCACGTGCGTGAACCTACCTTGTCATTCCATTTCACACCCTGTGAATAGGAAGCACCAAGGACACCCCCAGCACGCTGGTTCGTTAGTGTGAGGAGAATTTTATTTGTGTATGTGTGTGAAGCAAGTACATTAGTACGAAGGGTATGGGTCAGCTGCTCGCTCGAGAAGGACCCGACTGCTTTTCCTTGCTGAACATTAGGGCCCGTTGTGCTAAATTTATGGACCTCTATGTAATTTTATATTTTTGAGGTCTTCGATGTAAACCGTACTCCCATCGACTGTGTCAAATTTTAAATACAAGTTAGCGTGCTAGATAGATTCCTCTTAAAATTTTCAAAAATACTTTTGAAGCTAACTAGGAATTCAGTTCATCAAAAACCACTGAAAAGCTTTTTCATAAAACTTCCAAAGCGACCTACAATTTACTTGTAGTTAAAATTCGAAACAATTTCGATAAATTGGCACAAAGTCTCATATAAGTCGGCAGAGTTAGCTAGGAAGTTTTAAAATTCGCAAAACATGGGAAAATTGAGAATGTTCTTTCCTGATAGTTGGAAACTCACACCGACGGCATCATTTACTAAAATAAGATGCACCCATCTACCTTTGAAAAGATGATTAATTCAAGAGCAGTCTATCACACTTACTTGTAGTTCAAGTTTGACCTAATTTCGTTAAGTTGTAAAGATGTAGAATCTTAGCAAGAAGTTGAACCTATTGTCAAAATTTTAGGACCTTTATGATATATGCATGCAAAACAAATTATGTTTTCTCTCTCCTTCACTGTCTCATCACCATCCACACACCCCGACCGACTGATCTCTCCCTTGTCCACCATGTGGTGCTGCCCACGTGCGTTGACCTGCCTTGTCATTCCATTCCATACCTTGTGAAGAGGAAGCACAAATCACACCCCCAGCACGCTGGTTCGAAAGTGTGAGGAGCATTTTTTTTGTGTGTGTGAAGCAAGTATAGTAGTACGAAGGGTATGGCTTAGCTGCTCGCTCGAGAAGGACCCAAATGCTTTTCCTTGCTTAACTTTAGGGCCCTTTGTGATAAATTTATGGACCTCTGTGTAATTTTCTCTTTTTTGATGTCTTCGATGTAAACCGTACTCCCACCGACCGTGCCAAATTTTAACTACAAGTCAGCGCGATAGATAGATTCCTCTTAAAATTTTCCAAAAACTTTTGAACCTAACCAAGAATTTAGTACATCTAAAACCACCGAAAATCTGTTTCGTAAAACTTTCAAAGGAACCTACAATTTACTTGCAGTTCAAATTTGACCTAATTTCGATAAATTGGCACAAAATCTCATTCAAGTCAGTAGACTTAGCTAGCAAGTTTTAAAATTCGCAAAACATGTGAAAATTGAGAATGTTATTTCCTAATAGTTGTAAACTCACACTGATGACATCGTTTATTAAAAGAAGATGCACCCATCTATACCTTCAAAAAGACAATTAATTCAAGAGCAATCTATCACACTTACTTGTAGCTCAAGTTTGACCTAATTTTTTTAAGTTGTCAAGATGCAAAATCTTAGCAAGAAGTTGAACCTACTGTCAAAATTTTAGGACCTTTACTATATACGGATGCAAAACAAATTATGTTTTCTCTCTCCTTCACTGCCTCATCACCATACACACAGCCCTGCTGGCTCATCTCTCCCTCATCCACAACATGTCGCTGCTCACGTGCGTCGACCTGCCTTGTCGTTCCATTTCACATACCCTGTAAAGAGGAAGCACCAAGCACACCCCCTGCACGCTGGTTCAAAAGTTTGAGGAATCTCTTTTAATACAAAGGGTATGGCTCAACTGCTCGCTCGAGAAGGACCCAACTGCTTTTCCTTGCTTAACTTTAGGGCCCTTTGTGCTAAATTTATGGACCTCTATGTAATTTTCTCTTTTTTGAGGTCTTCTATGTAAACCGTACTTCCACCGACCGTGTCAAATTTTAACTACAAGTAAGCGCGATAAATATATTCCTCTTAAAAATTTCCAAAAAAACAGATCACCCATCTACCTCCGAAAATACATTTAATTCAAGAGCAATCTATCGCTCTTACTTGTAGCTCAAGTTTGACCTAATTTCGTTAAGTTGTCAAGATGCAAAATCTTAGCAAGAAGTTGAACCTATTTTCAAAACTCTCGGTGGTGGTTTGTGATATGTTAAATGACCCCCCCCCAATGGTTGGAAACTAAGAATGTTCTTTCGTGATAGTTGGAAACTTACACCGACGACATTGTTTACAACAACAAGATGCACCCATCTACCTCCAAAAAGACATTTAATGCAAGAGCAATCTATCACGCTTACTTGAAGCTCAAGTTTGACCTAATTTTTTTAAATCAGCAAGAAGTCAGTGAAGTATGTGAAGTTAGCTAGGAAGCTTGAAAATGGAATTATAAGAAACTGCGGTCCACTTTGTGTGATAATTGGGTGTTGGGGGGATACCCCCGGGTAGGGTCACGCCGGGTATAAAGGCGGAGTTAGCCGAGGTACAGCAAGGTCAAAGCAGGAGCTGGCCGAATCACCTCAAGGCAGGCCGACTTACGGAAGACCCGGTCCAGGGAGGTCCGTCTAACGTTACCTCGGCCGGCATAAAATGTATGTCGGCTAGCTCTTTAAAACTTGTATACAGGTATCCACAGGGCCGAGTTAACCTGGCCTGAGCCGGGTTATCACTTGGCTTACAAGGGAAGGAAGGAATCTCACTGGTCAAAAGGTGGTCTCTGTACGCTGAGGGGTGAGCAAAGCAGACAGAGGGAAGGACCAGCGGGGCGTGGCCGACAAAGGTGACGTAGCCAATGTCGGCTGACGCCACTGATGTCGGGTGATGCCGTTCCACAGAGGGTCTTAGAGAGGCTTACGCCATGAGTCCGGATCAGTCTAGACAAGGAAAAGAGGAGCACCATGTTGCTATTTTTGGGAGAGGAATATTTAGAGAATATGCCCTCCACCTAATCCCTAACTTGTAACCTAGCCCTCCTATATGAGGGGCAGCATCTCCATAGAGGGGGTCGGCCATTTCTTCTAAGGGAAAACCCTAGAGAGTTGTACGGGTTGTAAGAGAACTAGTCTCCTTCCCACGAACATCTCAAAGAGCCCTTGTAACCCATCATTGACAAGAGTGAAATACAAACATTTGTGTGTGGAATCACCACACTATCCCTCCCTGGATTCCTCTAGTGCACATTGGCCCCATATTTAGCCTACACATGGCATCTGCCGTGACACCACCATGACAGTTGGCACCCACCGTGGGGCTAGCGGCGCTAGCAGGAGTGAAGATCCGGACAGGAAACATCATCAGCACCGGCAAGCGTGTCGTCTCCGGGCTTGTTCAGCGCTTTGGAGCGCTGGACTACGTCAGCGACAATGTTGGCAGCTTCGGCAGGCATCCCCCACCGCGCAGTGGCCTCTTCATCAAGCTTGGTGCCCACAAGATCTATGTCGGCGTCTATGAGTCCTGTGTTCACCCACAGCACGTCATCGAGGAAGGCTAACCACCTCTTAGTGTGGCTCGCGGCTCACGTATCGCTCGCCCCGCTAGTTGCGCTGAGGTCATGATGACTACGCCTGATGCAGGAACCGGCAAGCATCTAGCTCCAAATCCAGACGTTACGTCGAAGCAGGCAAGATCCAGATTCCCACCACTAGAGAGGCCAGAGAATGTACTACAGCAGGCAATAGATAGCTTAGCAACTCCCATAACACCAGTAGCAGATCCGGCTCAGGCACAGGCCGAGCTAGAGGAGACTACGCAGAAAATGCTAGATGGGGCAAAAAAAGTAGCTGAGTTACAGCAATCACTAAACATTACTTTGCGAGAGTATGCAAAAGCAAACCGTATAGATGGAGTGAAAATCAGAGGCAGAAAATTGATCACTAAGATTGACAAGGAATATGTGCCTAAGCCGGATCAGACAGCTACGCTAGTAACCGTGAGGCTGGAGAGATACAGTACCCCGACAAAATACATTAGGGCTACAGAGGTAGCAGCGTCCGAGTTAGAGGGACTAACAGGAGAAGCCCGGGAGAGGCATCAGGAGAGAGTTAACCATTTAGTGAGAGTGTCAAATAAGCAAAATGAGGAAATACTCAAGGCGAACCCGGCAATACCAAGAGGCTCACACATAGTTCATTCGGTAAGGGGTAATCTTGCGAAGTCAGCTAGGGCAGCATCATCACCTCATGACAACTCCAGAAGAGAAGAAGTAGTAACCTTGGGAAGAAGGAACAAACAGATAGTCCCATATGACCCGGCAAGGGCAGGGAAAGGAAAGGCAGTACAGGTGGATGAGGATCATCACAGTGCCAGCAAAGGTGAAGCTGGCTGAGGTAACTGCGACCAAGGCAATGTCGGCCAAGGAAACGCTGCCAACGGCCGGATAGCGTAATTCGGTCGGAGTGGGGCAAAACCTACCTCGGCAACAACAGCATCAATATGTACCTCGACAGGGGAGAAGTGCAGGCCTGGCACCAAAACAACACTATGCTCGTCTGGGTCAAGATAGATACAATGATGGTTATTCGGCAATGGCGCCAGATTTCCTAGGCCAGAGCACCATGTAATTGGCTCGAGATTGGGTAATAGGAACTTACAGCCAGATGATGCAAGGGTGAAGCTGGACCAGATCTATAGGTCAGAAATGATTGAGGTGCAGGGTCCTCTGGGTCCAGCATGCTTCGGACCTTGGATCATGAGAGAACCACCTGTGTCGGGTTTCCAGTTGGCAAGAGGAACAAAAACTTATGATGGCAGCACCAAGCCGGATGATTGACTCATTGATTATGCCACTACGGTTAACATAGCTGGAGGAAATTTGAGATGGGAAGTTAGGTATGTGCCTCAAATGCTAGAGGGACCCGCAAGGGTCTGGCTGAACAATTTGCCAGAGGGAAGCATCAACTGTTGGATAGATTTCGAATAAATGTTCGTCAATAACTTCTCAAGCACGTATAAGAGGCCGAATAGGCCAAAGACCCTAGAGATGTGCAACTAGAGGCCGAATGAGACATGCCGGGAGTTTTTAACTCGCTGGTGCAATGTGCACAACTCATGCGAAGGGGTGATCGAGTCAGAAGCCATTGCTTGGTTTGCACAGGGATGCCGGTATGCGAGCAGGTTGTGGCAAAGATTGCAAAGAGATATGCCAACTACACTGGCTAAGACGATTCGGATCGCTGATTCGTATGCTTTGGGTGATCCAACCCAACCTCGGTTAATGACGAGTGAGTCAAATGAGGAGTACTACAACAGAGATGGTTCCGGGTCATCGCGGAGGAATGATTTCCGAGGTAAAAGAAGGGATGATCGGTCGGACTACCGATACAGCTCACAACAAGTGGCAGTAGTGGATCAGGATCAGCCCAATGCCGGCGCCAGCCAGCATCAGAAAACTTGAGGGCAACAGTGGCAACAAAAGGGTGAAGGCAGGAAACCTTGGACGCCAGAGCAGAAGAAACAGTGACAGGAAAGAAAGGATCGGCCGAGATACACATTTGAGTCTATGTTGGATCAGCCGTGCAAGTTCCACATGCCAAGTCCAAATAACCCGACGAATCATATAACCCGACAATGTGATTGGATGAGGAAGCTAGAGAAGAGTGGCTCGAGGAATGCTTAGGCACTTCGACACGATGCACCACGGCATGAAGCACGTCGGCAGCAGCAACTTACTGGGGGAAATGGACAGCAGCTCATGTTGCCTCCACCTCCAACGAGGTATGAGAACCATGAGAGAAGGGATGCAGTGCATCAGGTAAATAATCAGCAGCCACAAGATCAAGTGTATCATGGCAATGACGGTAGGAATGAGTACAGAGAGCATCACTAGAGTTACTGTGTGTTCACCACAGAAGAGACAGATAGAAAGAGCTTATAACACCAACATATGGAGGTAAATGCAGTAATGCCAGCGGTGATGAGATATATGTCGTGGGCGGAACATGAAATCACTTGGAGCATCAAGGACCACCCCAGGCTCATGCCGAGTCCTGGATCTTATGCACTGGTGTTGGATCCGACATTCATCGAGCCGAATATCAATGTTAGATTCTCCAAAGTGCTGATAGACAATGGCAGTAGCATTAACATCATGTACAAGGATACCATGCACAAGTTGGGAATATCGAAAAACATGCTCCAAGCAACAAAGACAACTTTTCATGGTATAGTGCCAGGTATCTCTTGCGAACCCATTGGCAAGGTCCGAGTTGACGTGTTGTTCGGCACAAGGGATAACTGCCAGACTGAGAATTTGGAGTTTGAAGTGGTGAACTTAGAAAGTGTGTATCACGCGTTACTCGGCAGGCCAGCTCTGAACAAGTTCATGGCGTGCACGCACATCAGTTAGTTGAAGATGAAATTGCCTAGGCCAAATGGAGTGATTACCATAGCTAGGGATTTCCGACGTACCATTGAGTGCGCGTCTGTCAGATCTAACCTGGCCGAGTCTCTCGTGATTGCACGAGAGAAAAGAAAGATTCAAGAGGTGGCGACATCCGCTCAGTCCGCGCAGTAGTATATGTCAGCGCTGAGTAACCCGCATGGAAGTGTTTAGTTTCAAGCAACGAAAGATACAAAGAGAGTGCATGTTGACGATTAGTTCCCATAGCACACTGTAACCATTGGTGCCGGGTTGGGTGACAAATAGGAAAGCGAGCTCGTCAACTTCCTCCGTGAGAATCGGGATATCTTTGATTGGTCCACACATGACCTGCAAGGTGTGCCGAGGGAGTTGGCCAAGCACTCTTTGAATGTCAGACCCGGAGCAAAGCCGGTGAAGCAACCTCTCCGCCGCTTCGCCGAAGACAGGAGAAAAGTCATTGGTGACGAGATAGCTCAGCTCCTTGCAGCCGGGTTCATCATGGAAGTACTCTATCCGGATTGGTTGTCTAATTCGGTGCTCGTGTAGAATAAGAAGGATGATCCGAATGTAGGAGTGGTGTGGCGTATGTGTATTGATTACACGAACCTGAATAAGGCATGTCCAAAAGATCCATTCCCACTGCCGAAGATAGACCAGGTCATAGATTCAACTGCCGGGTGTGAGTTGTTTTCATTCATAGATGCATATTCTTGTTTCCAACAGATACCTTTGAACCCAAATGAACAAATAAAGACCGTGTTTATCACCTCGTATGGGGCTTATTGCTATCGCACTATGCAGTTTGGTTTACATAATGCAGGGGCAACGTACCAAAGATGTATGGAAAAAATTTTGCATGACCAAATAGGTCAAAATGTGCAAGTTTATGTGGATGATGTAGTAATAAAGACCAAGGAAAGCAAAACGCTCCTTGACGATATCCGGCAAACCTAAGGAGGTTCCGAATGAAGCTTAACCCGGAGAAGTGTACATTTAGTGTCCCGGCTGGAAAATTACTCAGTTTCCTCATCTCTAGCCGAGATATAGAGGCTAACCCAATGAAAATCCGAGCCGTAGAACAAATGGAACTGCCAAAGTGCCTTAACGATGTTCAGAAGTTTACTAGTTGCCTGGAATCTTTAAGTCAGTTTGTATGTCGGCTGGGAGGAAAGGCATTGCCCCTCTATCACCTAATGAAAAAGTCAGACGAGTTCATCTGGACGCCGCGGGCCAATGAATACTTTCTTGAATTAAAATGGATGTTAGCCACTGCACCTATGTTAGCCTCTCCACTATCAAAAGAGCTGATGTTGCTCTATACAGCAGCGACCAACCGAGTCGTAAGTGTCGTGATAGTGGTGGAGCGCGACGAAGAGGGTAAGTCGGTGCAAAGGCCGGTATACTACCTGAGCGAGGTACTATCTACATCGAAACAGAACTACCCTCACTATCAGAAGATGGCATATGGAGTATATATGGCGGCTAAGATGCTCAAGCACTACTTTGAAGAGCACCCCATCAAAGTGATATGTGAAGCCCCCATATTTGAGATAATGAGCAACAAGGATGCAAGTGGCCGAATTGCAAAATGGGAAATTGAAATAGCACCTTATGCACCACAATTTCATAGGAGAGATGCGATCAAGTCTCAGGCTATGGCCGACTTTTTCGTAGATTGGGCCGAGATGCAATACGAGCCACCTTTGCCAGATACGAATTACTAGAGAATGCATTTTGACGGATCAAAGATGAAAACCGGGTTAGGCGCCGGAGTCGTGCTTAGCTCGCCTAAGAAGGACCAGTTGAAGTATGTGCTACAAATCCATTTCACGGCGTCAAACTATGTTGCCGAGTATGAAGCGCTTGTGCACGGACTGAAAGTGGCAAAGGAGATTGGCATACGCCGGATCCAGTGCTTCGGTGACTCGGATTTAGTAGTTCAGCAAGTTTTAGGCCATTGGGATGCGCTGGATGCAAACATGGCACTATACAGATTTCATGTGCAGAAAATATCTGGGTACTTCGAGGGGTGCGAATTTCACCATGTGCCTCGGTTAGAAATGAGGCTGCCGACATACTGTCGAAGCTCGGATCAACCAGACAAGCCATCCCACCAGGTGTAGCCCTGGAGCATCTCAAAAACCATCTATCAGACCGTCACCGGAATCTGAGTCAATCTATATCCTGGCCAATCCGGAGTCTGAAGCTGAGCCTGTGGACTACTTCAGTAAACCCGGGGACTTCTTCGCAAGACACGGGGACTGCGCAGCGTGACCCGGCGGAAGTTATGTCGGTGGATCCAATGGAGATTGATGAGGGAATATTTCCAGTGCGAGCCATACCAGCATGGGCATCACCCATATTTCAATTCCTGAATGATGGAACTTTCCCAAGTGACGAGATACTCACAAGGCAAGTGCAAAGGAGAGCAAAGGCCTAATCGATTATCAATGCCAAGCTATACAAGAGAAGTGTCACAACTGTTCTGCAACGATGTGTTGACCCGGAAGAAGGGCTTGACATCCTCCGAGATATACATCAGGGGGAGTGTGGGCATCATGCTTCGTCCAGAGCCTTAGTGGTAAAAGCTTTCCGGCATGGATTTTACTAGCCAAGTGCCTTGGACCAAGCTGAGGATCTAGTAAGGAAATGCAATGGTTGTCAGAGGTATGCCACCAAGACACACATGCCTATGTCAGAGCTGAAAACTATACCTATTACCTGGCCATTTTCCATATGGTGTTTGGACATGGTTGGCCCGTTTAAGCCGGCAAAAGGAAACATGACCCATATCTTGGTTATGGTAGACAAGTTTACAAAATGGATTGAGGTAAAGCCAATCAGGAAATATGATGGGGCAACCGCGGTGACATTCCTCAAGGATATAATCTTGAGATACGGCTACCCTCATAGCATCATAACTGATAATGGCACAAATTTCACTGAAGGAGCATTTGCGAGGTTTTCCAGAGAAAAGAAGATCTGGCTAGACAGTGCATCAAGTGGCACACCCCGCATCGAACGGACAAGTGGAAAGATCCAACGGACTAGTTCTGTCCGGGATAAAACCCTGGCTCATTGAGCCGCTGCAAAGATCGGCATGGTGCTGGATAGAAGAACTACTAGCGATATTGTGGAGTTTAAGAACAACTCCGAATCGATCAACAGGCTACACGTCATTCTTTCTGGTATATGGGGCAGAAGTTGTATTACCAGCCGACATAGAGCATGACTCGCCTAGGGTCACCCAATACACAGAAGCCGAAGTGCACGAAGCCCAGCAAAATGACGTTGATCTGCTGGAAGAAGCGAGAGAACTGGCCTTGTCCAGATCCACCATATATCAGCAAAATCTCTGACGCTACCATAGCCGGAAAGTAAACCCTCGAGTCTTTCAGGAAGGTGATCTGGTACTTTGGTCGGTGCAGCGCACTGCTGGCATGCATAAATTATCTCCTCCATGGGAAGGGCCATTCATTGTAAGCAAAGCATTGCACAATGATTCTTATTACCTCATTGATGCACAGCCACAGGAGAAGAACAAGGCGGACAGGTCCAGCGAGGAATCTAAGCATCCATGGAATGTAGCTCTACTTCGCCCATTCAGCACTTAACAAAGAAGTGTATGTATCTGAATTTCCCATATGTCGGTGTGTATGCCGACAATGAGCTTATCAATGAAACCTCGGCACCCCAAGCGAAAACTAGGGGACTGTCTTAGCAATTGTCTTTTCCGTTTTTACCTTTTTATATGTCGGCTGGCTTAAATTACTTATACCTAAGCCGGATTAGTAGTGTGTAAGCACCAAAAACTCCACTCTTCGACTTGCTGCTGTCCAACAAGAATTGGCTTCATGGCAAGCAAGAGAACAAGTTTGGAATTGCATAGCACATGAAAAACAACAAAGGAAAGGAACATAATCGAGCCGACATTTGTCATTCAGACTTGCCTTGTATTTGTTTTTATTGTTATGTTGAATTATTTTGAGCTAATCCTAAAGTTTCAAGTATTGTTAAATCAATTTTTTGAACCTCGGACTCGTAAGTCAAAAAACCGAATCAAGGTAGACGCGAGCCGAATCATAAAATTGGAGAAACAGGAAAATGGAACTCGGGGACTACGCCCAAGTTAATCCGACATAAGTAACTTAGTAGCAAAACATAAACATTGTGCTTGATACATCTGCACCTGGCATATCGGGGATCTGATAAATGTTAAAGTGTTTTTTGATCTAAGGAGCAGCAGCGCCCGAGGTATCGGTCGCAGGAGGAGGAGGTAACTTGGCGTCAGTGCTAGGAACTCCAGTCTCGGCCTCGTCCTCCGGGTTTGCCTCAGCATCCTCCAGATCTTCGTTATCATCAGCAAATTCCGAGGCTTCTTCTTCTTCGCCGTCTGACCCATCCGAGACTAGTCGTCATCGACGGTGTCGAGGAAGCTCAGTCCTTCGTTCCACCGATGGATAAAAGCGTACTAGATGAGGTTGTTAGCACAAGCCTTGCATTGAGCGACTAACTTCGGATCATTCATCCATTTAGATCCGGTGCACGCGATCCAGAACCTTCAGGTCCAAGCCCTCATACCATTATAGCACAAAGCTTAGTGTCATGTCAGCTCTGGCGCGCGCGGCGGATTCCCTCCAGAGGTCCAGCTGGGTCTCACATTCCATCAGCTTGGCGATAAAGGCCGAAGTACCTTTGGGAGTAGTCTCAGTAGGCCAAAGGGCATTGAACATCCGAGTAGCTGCCGTCATGATGTCCGCGCCATAATTCTTCATAGTTTCAACTTGAGCAGCGAGGCTCACCAGCATGTCCTCCATGTCATAAGGAATAGGCTCGGAGCTAGGACCAATTGGAGTACCTCGCTACAGGAGAAACTTGGTAACAGCGGCAGTGGCAATGGCATCGCTGTCTGGGAATTTGTCTGAAAACATAACGGGAAAGATCAGTAAAGATGGGAGCGAAGGCCGGAAAAAGGAAATGTCAGCACAAGGAGGAGTACTGACGGGCGATATGGCTGAGGATCCGGGTCAGCTCCTTACGACCATTGACATTCCTCTTTTGGAGCTTCTCATATTCTAAGTTCACTGACTCAAACTTGATGTCGGCGTCCTTCAGCAAGTCCTGGTCCTTTTCAAGCTGAAGCTTCAGGCGCTCCTTCTCTTTGGCAAAGTTCTGGCCAGCCTTGTCCAACTTAGCCTTGTGGTGGTCTTTGAGCGTTTTTATCTTGGCCTTGAGCTGAGCAATTTCATCATCCTTGAGCCGGAGTTTGGCAAGATCGACATCTTTCTTTTTGAGCTCGGCCTGATGTTGCCCTACTTGTTCGAGAAACTGGAGCATCATGTCAGGCAAGGGCACACTATCTTGAACGGACACTACGAATAGTTCGTTGACCCGGCAGAGCCGAGATATAATTATCTATCGAGTCAGGATGAAAAGAGGACAAGGGTTGAGAATCCAAGACAAGTTACCTTTGATCTCAGCCAGATTTTTCCGCATAATTTTATTTTCGGCCTCAACCTCGGCTATGCAATCCAGATAATGAATTAGTTTGGACAATATAGGACGAAGGAAAGTAAAGATGAAATTGCAAAAGAGATAAGTCAAATAAAACTTACCCCTCTTCTTGTACTCAGCAAGGAGCGCACTGTACTTCGAGCGCAACTCCTTGTGATTGTCTAGAAGATGCTGAAACTCACCAGTTCGGCGATTGGTAGTGATCTGAAAAGAACAATGTTAGTTCAAGAAGAATATTCAAAGTTTACAGGATCTAGGCTAAGTGGAACTTAACCCAGCTCTAGGTGTGTGAATATTCGAAGTTTACAAGATCCGGGCCAAGTGGAAATTAACCCGGCTCTAGGTGTGTGAATATTTGAAGTTTACAAAATCCGGGCCAAATGGAACTTAACCCGGCTCTAGGTGTGTGAATATTCGAAGTTCGCAAGATCCGGGCCAAGTGGAACCTAACCCGGTCCTAAGTGTATGAATTTTGAAGATTACTAAGGGATTACACAAATGTTTTAAGAGCATCCGGCCGAATAACAAGTTACTCCGCCGGAGGCTCGGGGACTAGCGGGTATATCTCTAAGTAATTGTGCATATTAAAAAACATGACAAAGTGGTTTAACTCCATCATCCAACCAGCAAGAGAAATAGCCTTGGCTGTTGTGTTCATTTGGGCGCTGAATTCGGTGGGCCCAAACTTCTCTAGGAGATCATCATTAGGATTGACGAATTCAGCGTCGTTCCAATTATTGACATATTCGATCAGCACCGGAGGATAACTCTCCCTAGTGAGCGTTTGGGTCGCCACCAATCCTTTAGCATGGGCCTCTCTCCTTGCCATCTGGGCAGCAGTCGGGCTAGTATGCAAAGGGAGCTGCTTGCCGCCAGCAGACCCGGAAGTAGCAGGGTCGGAGGCGGCACTCCCTTTCTGCATCATGGACGTAAGTGTGCGTTGTCCAGATTGGTGGATGATCCCTTGGAGGCACCTGAAACCTTCTTGGCTGGAGCGCCTGCCTTGGAGTGTTGCTGGGAAGAAGAGGCCTGAGCTCCGGATTTGGACTGGGACTTCTGTTGGAAAATGTTCTCCACAAAGGTAGTTGGCGTGGCAGACTTGGACGGAACCTTGGTTCTAGTTTGGTCTTCTCGCCGAGTCCTGGAAGACTCGGACAAGACAGGAGGGGCTGGTGCTGGAACAGAAACGGGAGTAGGAGCCGATATGTCTGGCACCTCGGTGACGGCGGGTTGTGGCTGAGCCGATGAAGAGCTGGGAAGGTCCGGCATAGCCGTATCCTCAGCAGCACCACTTCCCCCCGTGTCGACGTTGCCCTCCTCAGGACGAGGTGAGCTAAGGTTCAGCGCAGTCGCCGATCTTTCCTGAATAGGGCTTAGCGGGCACGTGTCGTCGTTGCGAGGGGGAGAGGGGGTGCTCCAGATAGGTGAAGCAATGCTTGAGCCACTCTAGGGGATTTCCCTGGCCGCCCTGCCAAATTAGGCAGCGAACAACAAGTTATAACAGAAAAAGAGAAATAAGAAATACATGGAGATAGTGAAATATGAGCAGGAAAACAGGCAAGGAAGGGAAAAAAGAGAATTACTCGGATGAGATTGGAGGTTCCCTGGGCTTGTGAGTTCTCCGAACTGTGGTCTTAACCTTGTACGCAGGTGGGCAGGCAGCCTTGACCCCAGGTTTCTTTTTCTTTTTCTTGGCCGGGGGTGGCTCAGAAGAAGCGACCAAGGTAGCGGCACGCTTCTTGGAGGGAGCAGCAACCGGATCACTCGCAGCAAGAGGGGGGTCTTCGTAGATCTGCCCGGTCGGGTTAGCTGAAGCCAAATCAACCGGAAACATGTATTAAATGGGCACTGGGTCAAGTACCTCCAAAATCTCAATATCGGAGTCTTCATCATCATCATGCCAATCCCTTAAAGAAGAGGCCTTACCATAGGTTCGCTTGAATCCATCCGGAGTGGGCAAAAACATTTCCAAATCTGGCTCCTCCTCGTCCGAGATTAATCGGTCCTTCCCCATTTGAGGGACGGCTCCGTACCATCTTCAAGGATTTGCTGATGAAACAGCTAAAGGAAAAAGTATAAAGGAAACGAGTAAGAGGATTATCCGACTTAATACAAGACTTGGAAAGGAGAGCAGGTGGGAAACATACCAGAGGAGGCATCTTGTCCCGGCAGAAATGCTCCAGCCCCCATTCCCACTCTTCGGTGAACTCCTTCTCTATCTTGAAGATAGCCTTAACCCGGCGGAAAATCTTGCTGTTGTTCGGCTCAAAAGAGGAGGTTCGGTTGGGGTCAAGATGCCCACTCATATGGCAGAGTTTGTGTGTACGCATCTGCAGGGGAGAGATCCGGTTGCGGACAAAGGTGATCATCACATCCTCACTACATAGCCCCAGCTTGTCCAGCTCCTTGATCTGTTTATCCACCTAATTTGCCAAGGGGGTTGTCCGCTTAGGGATTCGGTTCCATAGGGACAGATTCGGAGTACCCAGCACGAAAGGGCGCAGCTGGATCAGATCCGTGTCCGTGTTATTCCTCACATAGAAAAAAGTCCGGGCCCAGCCTTTGCAAGACTCGAGGCCGGTAACCCAGGGGAAAGTAGAATGTTTGCGGGGAGAGATGGAGGCAGCACCGCACTAGGTTAAGGACTTGTCGGCTGGGGCAAGAATTTTATCTGGGATAATATTTTTCCGAAGGCCAACGAATTTGATCCAAAGCTCTTTGGTGGGCCAAAGGCCAAGATACCCTTCTACGCAGAAGGCAAAGGAAGAAAGCGAGGTAATGGCATTTGCCAGGAGATGATGCGGTTGGAGCTCATAGTGAAGGGATTCGCAGCATAGTAAATCAAAATTTTCTACGGAAGCGAACAGAGGGAAAGCCAAGATCTAATCTAGGAGATGCAAACAATGAGAGAGATTGGATTAGATCTTCATACCCTTGAAGATGGAACGTTAAGTCCGGAGCGTGGGTGATGTAGTCGTACTCGCTTCTCCTCCTCGCGATCCGATCCGATCTAGCACCACAAGTGGCGGTGCCTCCGTGAGATGCACACGTGCGGCACCTCGACGTCTCCTCCTTCCTCGGACCAGCAAGTATGGTGGAGAGATAGATTGGATCTACAGCACGACGGCGTGGTGTATATGGTGGAGAATTTCTGCCGCAGGGCTTCGCCTACAAACAGTCGGGAGGGAGAGAGGAAGGCGGCAGGCAACTGGGTTTGGAGGAAGGTGTAAGGGGTGTGAGAGGCGCACCAGCCTCTATATATAGTGGGGCGCGGCCAGCCCTAGCCTCTCCTCCAAGCCTATCTCTAGTTTAAACAATTTAAACTCTCCCTTATCTAGAAATCCTATCTTATCTTATCTCTAGTTTAAGCGATTTAAACTCTCTAGGATCATTTGGGCCCTATGGGGCCTTGTGCCTGGCCCAATGCGGCCAGGACACTCCCTCATAGGCCCATGCCCCTCCCGAAGGTGGGACCACGTTGGCCCCTTACGGAAGGTTCTAAAGCTTCACAATACCGATTAACCGGAACTATTCAACTCCAAAAACTGCACCGCCTTATATGAATCTTATTCTCCGGACCATTAGGAATCTCTCGTGATATCCCGGATCCCAGCGAGACTCGAACAAAAATTCATAAACCAATTATCCAATCTATCCTAGCGTCGAGACACGTTAAGTGTGTGACCTCTGGTTCGAGAATATGCGACATGATCTTCTATCAATAATCAACAGCGGGTGCAGGCACCCATATTGACTCCACACATTCATCGATGATCATATCGGATGAACCACGATGCCAGGATTCAATCAATCCCATATATATATTCCCTTCGTCTCGCGATATTTTACTTGCCGAGATTCGATCGTGGGTATCGTCATACCTAGTTCAATCTCGTTCACGAGAAGTACTTTACTCGTTCCGTAATCCGATATCACTTTGTGATCAACTCCTTAACCACATGCTTGCAAGCGGTGTTGATATCGATTCGAGTGGGCCCAGTATATCTCTCCGACTTGGGAGGGACAAATCCATCTCGATACATACAACCCAACAGATACTTTCCGATCACTGAGAGACACCTTTATGATCACCTCTCATAGGATGACGTTTGATGACCTCAAAGCTTTCTTCCGATACTAGGAGTTGTATTATCTCATGGTCTAAGGAATACAATATTTGACATCTGAAAAACTTCGCAAAGGCGAACACGATGACACGATCTAATTGCTTCGCTTAGTTTGGGTCTATCCACCACATCATTCTCTAGTGATATGATCTCATTATCAATTGACAACTCATGTCTATGGTTAGGAAACCTTAACCATCATTGATCAATGAGCTAGTCCATAGAGGCGTACTAGGGATACGGTGTTGTTCACAAACCACACAAGTATTAAAGTTTCCGCTTAATACAATTCTAGCATGGAATATAAACTTTATCATGAACAAGAATTATAATAATAACATCTTTATTATTGCCTCTAGGGCATAATTCCAGCAGTCTCCCACTTGCACTAGAGTCAATAATCTAGTTTACATTTGGCAACAATCTTACACCCATGGCCTTTGAGGTGCTGATCATATTTTACACGTGGAAGAGGTTTAGTCAATGGATCTGCGACATTCAGATCTGTATGTACTTTGCTGATCTTCGATCTCCATCTCGCTATATAATCTCGGATTATATGAAACTTGCGTTGATATGCTTGGTCTTTGGATGATATCTTGGTTCCTTAGCGAGTGCTATGGCGCCGGTGTTGTCGCACAATATCTCCGGTGGGTCCAATGCACTTGGAACCACGCCAAGCTCGATGATGAAGTTTCGATCCAAACTCCTTCACTTGGCACGCGGAGCCATGTATTCCGCTTCTCTTGTAGATCCCGCGATCACGCTTTGCTTGCAGCTTCTCCACTCACAGCTCCTCCATTCAAAATATACACGTATCACATGCGAGATTTAGCATCATCCTTGTCGGTGTCGAAACTAGCATCGGCGTAACCTTTTCTGACATTGTTCATCACCCCATAGACTAAGAACATTTCTTTAGTCCTATTTAGGTACCTTAGGATGTTCTTTACGGCTGTCCGATGTTCCACTCTGGATCACTTTGATATCTCGTCAAACTAAGAGCATTGGACACATCCGGTCTAGTACACATGGCATACATGATGGAACCTATGGCCGAGGCATAAGGCACTTTGCTCATAGCTTCCCTATCATTACCGTAGGGACACTGAGCCTTGCTCAATATCTTACTCGACAACATAGGCAATGAACCTTTCAATGCCTTATCCATTGAACCTTTTCAGAACTTTGTCTAGGTATGTACTCTGGCTTAAAGCTATCAGGCGTCTTTGTCTATCTCTATAGATTTTGATGCCCAATATATAAGCAGCTTCACCTAGGTCTTTCATTGAAAAACACTTGTTCAAATAATTCTTCACATCGTTAAGCATGTTGATGTCATTTCCAATAATCAATATGTCATCCACATATAGTACCAGAAACGTCATCGAGCTCCCACTCACTTTCTTGTAGATGCAAGCTTCGTAGCAATTTGGAACAAATCCAAAGCTCTTGATCACTTGATCAAAACGAAGGTTCCAACTCCGAGATGCTTGCTTCAGTCCATAAATGGAACGCTGAAGTTTGCATACTTTATCAGCATCCTTAGGATCGACAAAACCTTCGGGTTGCATCATATACAACTCTTCATCAATGTTGCCATTGAGGAACGCAGTCTTGACATCCATCTGCCATATTTCATAATCATGAAACGCAGCAATTGCTAATAAAATCCGAATAGACTTAAACATCGCTACGGGAGAGAAAGTCTCATCGTAGTCAACACCTTGAACTTGTCGAAAACCTTTCGCGACAAGCCGTGCTTTATAGATGGTAACATTACCATCCGCGTCCGTTTTCTTCTTGAAGATCCATTTGCACTCAACGGCCTTTCGGTCGCTAGGAGGGTCCACCAAAGTCCATACTTGGTTTTCGCTCATGGATCCCAATTCGGATTTCATGGCTTCTAGCCATTTCTCAGAGTCTGGGCTCATCATCGCTTCCTCATAGTTCGTAGGTTCGCTGTCTTCTACTAACAAGACAGTCAAGACAGGGTTGCCGTACCACTCAGGAGGGGCACGCGACCTTGTCGACCTGCGACGTTCAGTAGCAGCATCGTCCGAAGCTTCATGATCCTTGTCATTAGCTTCCTCTATTGTTGGCGCAGGCGGCACTGGAACAATTTCAGGTGCTGCGCTACTCTCCAATTCAAGAGAAGGTTCAATAACCTCGTCTAGCTCTACTTTCCTCCCACTCACTTCTTTCGAGAGAAACTCCTTCTCAAGAAAGGAACCGTTCTTTGCGACAAACACTTTGCCTTCAGTTCTGTGATAGAAGGTATACCCAATAGTTTCCTTAGGGTATCCTATGAAGACGCATTTCTCCGCTTTGGGTTCGAGCTTGTCCGGCATCAACTTCTTGACGTAAGCCGCATCCCCAAACTTTAAGAAAGCGACAACTTAGGTTTAGCACCAAACCAGTTCATACGGTGTCGTCTCAACGGATTTAGATGGAGCCCTATTTAAAGTGAATGCAGCGGTTTCTAATGCATAACCCCAAAATGATAACGGCAAATCAGTAAGAGACATCATCGATCGGACCATATCTAATAGGGTTCGATTCCGGTGTTCAGACACACCATTGCGCTGTGGTGTTCCGGGTGGCGTGAGTTGTGAAACGATTCCACTTGCTTTGAGATGCGTGAGAAAATCATAACTCAAATATTCGCCCCCACGATCGGATCGTAGAAACTTAATCTTTCTGTAACGATGGTTCTCCACTTCATTCTGAAATTCTTTGAACTTTTCAAACGTTTCAGATTTATGTTTCATTAAATAGATATACCCATATCTACTTAAGTCATCGGTAAAAGTGAGAAAATAGCGATATCCACCGCGCGTCAAAACACTCATCGGTCCGCATACATCGGTATGTATGATTTCCAACAAGTCCGTTGCTCGCTCCATCATACCGGAGAACGGGGTTTTGATCATCTTGCCCATGAGGCATGGTTCGCATGTGTCAAATGATTCAAAATCAAGAGACTCCAAAAGTCCATCAGAATGGAGTTTCTTCATGCGCTTTACACCAATATGACCTAGGCAGATTGCCACAAATAAGTAGTATTATCACTATCTACTTTGCATCTCTTAGCCTCAATGTTATGGATGTGTGTTTCATCCCTTTCGAGATTTAGAAGAAATAAACCATTCACAAGAGGTGCATGACCATAAAAGATGTTACTCATATAAATAGAACAACCATTATTCTCCGATTTAAATGAATAACCGTCTTGCAATAAACACGATCCAGAAATAATGTTCATGCTCAACGCAGGCACATAATAACATTTATTAAGGTTTAAAACTAATCCCGAAGGTAAAACTAAGGAGAGCGTGCCGACGGCCATCACATCAACTCTTGATCCGTTGCCAACGCGCATCGTCACCTCATCCCTCGCAAGCCGCCGTCTATTCCGTAGCTCCTTTGATGGTGCCAGCCTTCTTGTCCGCTAAGTACTTCGGACAGTTGCGCTTCCAGTGACCCTTGTCCTTGCAATAGAAGCACTCAGTTTCTGGCTTGGGTCCAGACTTGAGCTTCTTCTCAGCAGGGGCAACGCGTTTGCCGCCTCCTTTCTTGAAGGGCTTCTTTGCACCTTTACCTTTCTTAAAGGAGGGCTTGTTGACCATCAACACATGATTATCCTTCTTGATGTCCACCTCCGTAGCCTTCAGCTTTGCGAAGAGCTCGGTGATCGTATCAGTGGAACCAATCTGATTATGAGTCACTACAAAACTTTTGTAGCTGGGAGGGAGTGATTGCAGAACCCTGTCAATCTTGAGCTCCTCTGGAATCTTGCAGTCCAGTTGCTCAAGGCGTTGAGTGTAGCCCGACATCTTAATGGCGTGCTCACTAACGGAACTCCCTTCCTCCATCTTGCAGTTAAAGAACTTCTCAGAGATCTCATATCTCTCAGAACGGGCCTGAGTCTGAAACATGGTTTTCAGCTCCTCGAGAATCTCAAAGGGCCCGGGATAGTTTTCAAAACGATTTTGAAGTTCCGGTTCCATAGCAAACAACATGGTGCTCTTAATCACACCATAATCATCTTTGCGCGACTGATAGACGGCTTTCTCATCAGCCGGCGCAGCAGGGGGGTTACCTAACGCTTTCTCAAGGACATAGTCCTTTTGTCCGCCGCATGTAATGATTCTTAGATTGCGGAACCAGTTGGTGAAGTTAGACCCATTGTTTCTAAGCTTTTCTTTCTCAGCAAAACGTTGAAGTTGAAGTTGGACTTGGCCATGTGATCTACAGTATTTGCAAGTACAATTTAGACTATGTTCATGATAAATAGTTCAACTTAATCAAATTACTAGATGAACTCCCACTAAATTCATCATCCCTCAAGTTGCTTAGTGAACACGATCCAAATTCACCACACCTAATCCGATCATCACGAGAAGAGATGTGGTTTCAATGGTGGACAACGAAGTGTCGATCATATCATTCATATGACTCATGCTTAACCTTTCGGTTCTTGTGTTCCGAGGCCATGTCTGTACATGCTAGGCTCGTCAAGTTAGACCCAAGTATTTCCGCGTGCAAAACTGGCTTGCACCCGTTGTATGTGAGCGAGAGTCTATAGCACCCGATCATCACGTGATGCTTGGACACGACGAACTTTATAGCGGTGCATACTTTGGGGAGAACACAGTTTTATCTTGATCTTTAAGTGAGGAATCATCTTATAATGCTACCGTCGATCTAAGCGTAATAAGATACATAAAAGGATAAACATCACATGCATATAACTTTATGTGACATGGTATAGCCAATCTTCACGCAATGATCTCCATCTTGTGCGTTCCGGCATGATCTCCATCACTCCACCATGATTGCCTCCACCACGAATAGCAACTACAACTATTGCTAACTACTTAGCGATAAAGTAAAGCTATTACATGGCGTATAAGAAGTTGACTCGCAGGTCATACACAATTATAAAGACAACCATATGGCTCCTGCCGGTTGTGTACTCATCGACATGCAAGTCGTGAAACATTACAAAACATGATCATCGCATACAATATACACATCACATCTTGGGCCATACCATATCACAGAAAACACTCCCTGCAAAAACAAGTTAGACGCCTCTACTTTGTTGTTGCATGTTTTACGTGGCTCATGGGAGTAGATGCTAAGAACGATTCTTACCTACGGAAAGCCACAACGGTGATATTATGGTTGCCAAACTCTGGTGTTAATCCCATGACAACTATAGTGAGAGAAACTGACATCCACCACCGCATGTGTGGTACAAGCCACACGTCAAGTGCGAAGCCGGTCTCGCGAACGACGTCGCGTAAGGTTGGCCTGGACCGCTTCAATCTCACTATACTGCGTCATAAGAAGAACACAAACAAGAGGCTTGCAACAGAAAACATCAACGCCCGCAACAACCATGTTGCGTTCTACTCGTGAATCACATCTACGCATAGATCTAGCTCTGATACCACTGAAAGGGATTCGCAGCATAGTAAATCAAAATTTTCTACGGAAGAGAACAGAGGGAAAGCCAAGATCTAATCTAGGAGATGCAAACAACGAGAGAGATTGGATTAGATCTTCATACCCTTGAAGATTCGCACAGCGGAGCGTTAAATCGGAACGTGGGTGATGTAGTCGTGCGCTTCTCCTCCTCGCGATCCGATCCGATCTAGCACCACAAGTGGCGGTGCCTCCGTGAGATGCACACGTGCGGCACCTCGACGTCTCCTCCTTCCTCGGACCAGCAAGTATGGTGGAGAGATAGATTGGATCTACAGTACGACGGCGTGGTGTATATGGTGGAGAATTTCTGGAGGGCTTCGCCTACAAACAGTCGGGAGGGAGAGAGGAAGGGCAGCAGGGCAACTGGGTTTGGAGGAAGGTGTAAGGGTGTGTGAGGGGGGGCGCACCAGCCCTCTATATAGTGGGGTGCGGCCAGCCCTAGCCTCTCCTCCAAGCCTATCTCTAGTTTAAACAATTTAAACTCTCACTTATCTAGAAATCCTATCTTATCTTATCTCTAGTTTAAACGATTTAAACTCTCTAGGATCGGCTGGGCCCTATGGGGCCTTGTGCCCCTGGCCCAATGCGGCCAGGATACTCCCTCATAGGCCCATGCCCCTCCCGAAGGTGGGACCACGTTGGCCCCTTCCGAAGGTTCTAGAAGCTTCCGACAATACCGATTAACCAACTATTCAACTCCAAAACTACCTTTGCCTTATATGAATCTTATTCTCGACCATTCCGAATCTCTCGTGATATCCCAGATCCCAACCGAGACTCGAACAAAAAATTCATAAACCAATTATCCAATCTATCCTAGCGTGAGACACGTTAAGTGTGTGACCTGAGTTCGAGAATATGCGTACATGATCTTCTATCAATAATCAACAGCGGGTGCAGGCACCCATATTGACTCCACACATTCATCGATGATCATATCGGATGAACCACGATGCCAGGATTCAATCAATCCCATATATATATTCCCTTCGTCTCGCGATATTTTACTTGCAGAGATTCGATCGTCGGTATCGTCATACCTAGTTCAATCTCGTTCACAGTAAGTACTTTACTGTTCCGTAATCCGATATCACTTTGTGATCAACTCCTTAACCACATGCTTGCAAGCGGTGTTGATATCGATTCACGAGTGGGCCCAAGTATATCTCTCCGACTTGGGAGGGACAAATCCCATCTCGATACATACAACCCAACAGATACTTTCCGATCACCTGAGAGACACCTTTATGATCACCCTCTCATAGGATGACGTTTGATGACCTCAAAGCTTTCTTCCGATACCAGGGAGTTGTATTATCTCATGGTCTAAGGAATACAATATTTGACATAAGAAAAACTTCGCAAAGACGAACACGATGACACGATCTAATTGCTTCGCTTAGTTTGGGTCTATCCACCACATCATTCTCTAGTGATATGATCTCATTATCAATTGACAACTCATGTCTATGGTTAGGAAACCTTAACCATCATTGATCAATGAGCTAGTCCATAGAGGCGTACTAGGGATACGGTGTTGTTCACAAACCACACAAGTATTAAAGTTTCCGCTTAATACAATTCTAGCATGGAATATAAACTTTATCATGAACAAGAATTATAATAATAACATCTTTATTATTGCCTCTAGGGCATAATTCCAACACATAGATGTTGATGAAATCATGGAGGAAATCACTAATGGGGAGACCAAAGCCGCATTGGAAGTGAGAGAGGAAGACCACGAACTCACTCGGATTGGGAGAGGGGGAGATTTCCTCGGAGGAGAGGCGACAAGTTACTCCTTCGGGGATGCGGTAGGTCCGGTAGAGCTAGTCAAGATCATCTTGACAGACCCACGAGCCAGCCTAGCCGCTATGTTTGTGTGCCTCTCTCTCCTCCTCCCCCTCCTCGACAATGGTGATCTCCTCTTCCATCATCTCCAAGTCGTTGTCCTCGTAGGCCCAATCGGAGATGGGGGACAGTGGCCTAGACTGGCGCAACCCCATAGCGGCCAAGTAGCGTAGGAGCGGCAGCGTGACTACGACAGAGCAGCGCTGAAGCGAGGCGTGGCGGTGGCAGCGGTACGAGAAGCAGAAGAAGTGGCAATGGCGGCACCGTCGTGGGAAAGAAGGAAGAGGAAGAACAGGGGCGCGTGAGAAGAGGGAGAAAACCACCAAGGGGCGCCCCTCCCCCTATTTGACCACGCCCCTGCGAGGGTTAGTGGGATCCTGCCGTACAACGAAGCCACACGGTGTGGCGGGGTATTTGCTGGGTCAGCCAATCAGAAGCAGGCCACAGGAAGGGCCACAGGGAGCAGCAGAACCCATGACGCGACGTGGTGATACAGTTAACGAGGAGGTAGCCACGACGTGATGTTTGTGGTAGTAACCCCCGACAGTAAATACAGTAATAGACGCAAGCCCTTAAAGTGAGGCAAAGTAATGATCACCCTCCATGTAGGATGTGGGGAAGTGTATGAGAGAAGGAAAGATAACCCAAAAAATAGAAGGTAACCCGGCCAGCGAGTAATACCTCGGAATGTGCCAAGGGAATGCTAAGTCACAAGAACCGAGTTACAGGATAACTCAGAGAGGGAAGCAAAAAACTTGGTAGGTTGAACATGTCGTGGCCTTATCAGCTGAAGTTGCTAAGACTGCACCAGCTTCAGGGAATAATGTTGGGGGGATACCCCTAGGTAGGGTCACGCCGGGGTATAAAGGTGGAGTTAGCTGAGGTACGGCAAGGTCAAAGTAGGAGCTGACCGAGTCACCTCAAGGCAGGTCGACTTATGGAAGACCTGGCCTAGGGAGGTCCGTCTAACATTACCCCGACCGGCATAAAATGTATGTCGGCTAGCTCTTTAAAACTTGTATGCAGGTATCCACGGGGCCGAGTTAACCCGGCCTGAGCCGGGTTATCACTTGGCTTACAAGGGAAGGAAGGAATCTCGCTGGTCAAAAGGTGGTCTCTGTACGCTGAGGGGTGAGCAAAGCGGACAGAGGGAAGGACCAGCGGGGCGTGGCTGACAAAGGTGACATAGCCAATGTCGGCTGACGCCACTGATGTCAGGTGATGCCGCGCCATAGAGTGTCTCAGAGAGGCTTATGCCATGAGTCCGGATCAGTCTAGACAAGGAAAAGAGGAGCGCCACATTGCTGTTTTTGGGAGAGGCATATTCTCCTCCACCTAATCCCTAACTTGTAACCTAGCCCCCCTGTATAAGGAGGGGCAGGATGTCCATAGAGGGGGTCGGCCGTTTCTTCTAAGGGAAAACCCTAGAGAGTTGTACGAGTTGTAAGAGAACTACTCTCCTTCCCATGAACATCTCAAAGAGCCCTTGTAACCCATCATTGACAAGAGTGAAATACAAACATCTATGTGCGGAATCAACGCACTATCCCTTCCTAGATTCCTCTAGTGCACATTGGCCCTATATTTAGAATATACATGGCGTCTACCGTGACACCACCACGACATTGGGGGCTCTGTTGCATTTTCTTCTAACTATGGTAGGTCCCGTAGGAGCGAGATGCTTCAGTTAACACGGTCAGGGGAAGTACAAGTTACATCAAGGACCTCAGAAAAATGAAAATTACATCCAAGTCCATGCATTTTGCACAAGGTCCCTGAAACTAAGAAATGGAGTGTGTTTTGAGGTTAGTGCATACTAGCGTTCATTGTGCTAAAGACTATGAATAGAATCTTCTAGATGATAAGAATGGAAAATAATATCCAATGGTTAGCAATGTTAGGATTTGCCAGTCTTGATCCAACGGTCAATGTTCAAGGTTATTTGTACACTATATAGTGGTATGGTATTGTAAGAGATAAGATAAGAAGTACTATGAATGCCTGATCTTTTGAATAGAAACATCATTTCCCCCTCTCTCATCTCTCTTGCATGGAGCAATATGGCAAGCTATGTGGGTCCTATCTTGTGGAAAATGTTGACCTTATACATTGTGTGGTAATTTCCATAATCCGGGTGGGTCCTACATTACGGATGCCCTTAGACACTCATGCCTTGTACTCCCCTTCCCACTGTGCTAGACTCGTGGGTCCTAAACTATAATATGGATATGGTAATGACCTTGATTGGTTGCTCAAGCCAATTTGTCATTATGCAAATACTAATCAGTACTGGCATTTTTGAAAACTATTGTTGGCCCATGATATATTCGCCGCATGGGTTCCTTCAGAAGAATTTTGGAAATTTTCAAGAGTAATACTCTATCGCGCACACATGTATTCAAGTTTTACCTAATTTAATTTTATCGACATAGAGTCATTTCGGTGTGTGGAGCTTTAGCTTGGAAGGTTGAAAAACCTTAAACTTGGGAAACTGTAAGAAAGAATTGTCCACTTTGTACGAAAATTTGTTGGGGGCAGTCTTTGTTCTTTAATTTATTCTACTAGTAAAATACTTGAAAAACTCACTTCACGGCATGGCCTACTATACCATGTACTCCGTGTGAACTTTCTTGGGTTTCAGGCCAAATAACCAAGGTCATGAACATACTCTATATATCTTCATCAATATAATGACAGTGTGCCCATATTTTGGTATAGGTTGGTGCATGTTAGCATGGTAAAGAAGTAAAAGGTTTTTTACAAGGAAGTACGGTTAATATGGCTAAATTATAGTTCATAGCATGTG